>CM002525.2:11127500-11727500 GCA_000338895.3 Oryza meridionalis | reverse complement strand
ACATGCTGCAGGTGATGGGGCTTCTTTCATCATAAAATCTGTACTGGAGAGAGCAACAGAGCTTCTCACTGATCAGCATGTGGCCTCTTCCTACAGCATGCAAAACAGAGCTCTATGGCAAGCATCATTTGATGCCTTCTTTGGGCTGCTTACAGAGTATTGCATGAGTAAATTCGATAGTGTGATTCATGCATTGCAAACACAACCTGCTTTGGCAGCAGTTATAAGCAGGGAAATGCCAGTTGAATTGTTGCGTGCTAGCCTTCCCCACACAAATGAGTATCAGCGGAAGCAGTTGCTCGGTTTTGCTCAGCGCACGGTGCCTGTTAACAACCATAGTTCTCATGGGTCCATTACTGGACCCATGACATCAGAATCTATCCCAAGTTCAGAAAGCTGGAAAATATAAGTGAAAGCATAGTGTTTTTGCTTCTTTGGGTAATCAGTATACTTGATAAATGGCTCTTTAAGATGGAGGCTCTTCCCTCATTTTCCCAGTACAGAAAAGTTAATAGAAATATGAATCCAGGAAACAAGATTGAGAGGGTTGGAGCATCGATAAACAGTGGTAATATAAGGCACCAAGTTTACTATCGTTGCGACATGTCTGGTTTATTATGTTTTGTAGGGATGCAATCTGTTTTGCATGCATTATGCAGATGGATGTGTTTTTGTTACTGGGAGGTTTCTTCATGAGTTTTGTTGCTCATGAAACCTGCCTGGTTTCTATATCTCTGGCTGTAGAAGGTGCTTCTTGAAGACGCTGTTTGATTGTGTACTTGAAGATGCTGTTTGATTGTTCTTCAAGACAAGTGTCCTGGAACCATCAAGGTGGTATTTCAATCAAGACTCAAGTGTCCTGGTGCCATCAAGGTGGAATATCAATCAGGCCGCCTTCTTTTTCTCATTTTGTTGTGTTGAAGGGTTGAAATGTTACTAGTTGATCATGCCCTCGTACTGGAAAAATCCTAGCTAGCATTGGTATATGGCACTATGTTTTGTTATTATTATTTATTAATTTCTCTCTTTCCCGACTTTTTGTATTCTAGCGGAAGGTATAATTTGGGATTTTAGCTGAGTAGAGATCGAGAATGTAGTAGTAGAAACTTGGGTGGCTGTAATGATGTTTGCAAATTTAAATGCAACAAGTCAGAAGTGATGGTAGTGTTAGGCGTGGCATTTTCTGGCGCCAATTGTTAAACATTTCAATTTATATAGAATGCTTTATAGATTCAACTTTTTTGATGCCACTCGGTTTCGTCCAGTTTTCCCTCTTAATCCATCTTATATCCGCTACTATTTATGAAATGACTCAAAAAAAATAAATCTGGTACGAAATGTGATATTTTCTGTTACTACGAATATGGAGAGAAGAGATAGCTTTTATCCAGATTCGTAGTGTTACGATGTACTAGGATGTGATACATCCGTACGTTTTTTTACGTGACGGATGGAGTACCTGCTTTCTCTTCTCAACTCTGCTTATCTATCTCTGGGTACATGGCTCTGATCTGCTTCCATCATTTATCTGTTTCCACCGTCGATTTCCTAGTGAGTGCATTTAATGATCATTCATCTTATTGTGTGTTTTGGTTTAAGGTGCAAGTCTGCTAGGACGAGCAAGTTTAAAGAGTGGTTGTCTATGGGTCTCTAGGACGTGTAGCTAGGCTCACGGGATGACTCTTTTGCTTGGTCATAGATCATACTCCCTCCGTCCCACTGTATAGCAACGTAGAACTGGATTTGACATATCCTAGTATAACGAATTTGGACATACCCCTGTTCAGATTCGCTGTACTAAAATATGTCCCCTCAAATTCTAGATTTGCTATATTTTAAGACAGGGGAGTAAGAGCATTACTAAGAGATACCCAAATAAATCTGCTCCCCAGTTGAGTTTTCAAGAATTTCTAACTAGAATTTATGGTCCTAAAATATCTTCCCTCCAACATATTAGATAAACATATTATTTATAATAAAAAAAAGTGGGACCACTTGCAAAACTACCAATGGTTCCTCTCCCTCTTGAACAATAACCTGACCGATATGACCTACATGTTGGTCCCTCTTTCTTTCCTCTTCTCTTCTTCCTCTCATTCTTCTACCTCTCGCGCAGGGCCGAGACTAGAGTATAGCGAGACAAGTTAGCGCCAGCGGTAGGCGACAGCAAGGGTGGCTAGAGAAGGGTGCAAGAGTATCCCGATGGCCAGTAGCACGAATCGAGGCTCAGCGGAACGCGAGTTATGGTCGCGAATGGCCAGCTGTGGACGAGCTCTAGAGCCGGCCGCGGTGCGATTTGGGGCTTGACAGAGGGGCGAATCGAGCATGGCGCGGATGAGCTCGGGGGCCGGCTGTGGTGTGAATCGAGTTGACAGCGGGTGAGCTTGTGACGGCCAGTGGTGGCGCAAATTGAAGCAGTAACGAACAAGCTTGCGACGGCGGAGATATTTCACCTGTGTGCGCAAATTGCTTGTGATCGGCAGATTGGGGAAGCGGTGCTCTTCCCTACACGTGGAGAACGAGAATAGCGGAGGAGGGATTTTCAATTTTTTGGGATGTTGATTGGAGGTCTATTGGATCTATTATTTTTTATACATAACTTCAAAATTTTGAGATTGGGAATAGGATTGGACATCTCTTGGCATGCTCTAACTATTACTACTTATTAGTCTCTCGGTGCTTAGCTAACGATGGTGTAATGGTTGTTTCATGCATGCTATTTATGCGGAGATAGAAAGTATGTGTTTCAATGACATAGGTGACGGATTGCTCTGTTGTGCGACTCAGCCAAACAAAAGGATTGGCCCGGGGCATTGTTTGTTGGTCGAACCAAACACACGGCTGATTATTGAATGAAATGGATTCATCATCACACTTCATTAGTCAAAAGCACATCTAGAAAGAGACCGAGGAATGTAGTTATCATCCATAGGCCAACACATCCCGCAGCAAGTTGTATTTCTTTAAAGTACAAATTTTATTTTGGATCGCTTTTTATTACCGATATTTCGCTTTAAACCATTTTTTAACCAATGTTTTTTATTCTAAATCGAGTATTTGTATCTCTATGGTATTTTGGATCTTAACTCTTATCCATCTTGTTATATGCTAAAGAAACAATCTTTTATATAGCTGTGAGAGTTCTTTGATGAGTAAGAGCCAATGTACTCAAGATCTTTCATATGCTTGAGAGAGAGTCAGGTGGTTCAAAATAAAAGAAAGGCAAAATAGATGCAAGACTAACCGGTCCAAAGTAAAAACATTAGTTAAAGAGTTATTTAATAAAATATGATCAAAAGTGAAATTTACTCCTTTTTTCATCTCATTGGTTTTTTACCGGCCACCGAAACTATTTATCTAACACAGTTATGACCCATATTGATCACATTTAATTGCGAAACTATTTATCTAACACAGTTATGACCCATATTGATCACATTTAATTGCGTGGATTCACTGAACTCATGACATTAACATATTCTTACATGAAAATTTGTTACTCCCTCCATTTTATATTATAAGTCTATTTTACTTCTTTTTCTAAATCAAACTTATTTAGATTTGATTGAGTTTATAAACAAATTAACATCTATAATATCAAATTAGCTTCATTAAATATAACATTGTATATATTTTGATAATATTTAGGACTATTATGTTTTTTTATACATTTGGTCAAACTTAAAAGAAATTTGACTAGAAAAAAAATGACAAAGCAAGTTATAATGTTAAACGGAGGAAGCATGTGATTTTGAACAAATAAATTACTCCCATCGTTTTTTTTTTCCTAATTTCATGTCAAATAGAATAATTGCATATGAATTTAGAGGAGAGAAAAAAGTAATGAGTTCTTACCTTTTATTCTTTATTATATTTAGATACTCCCTCCTTACTCGTAAAGAAAGTCGTTTAGAATGATGTTTAAATCAAACATTAAGAATATAAATCATGAATAACTCTCACATTGTTGAGTTTGAAAATGTAAAAATTATATGAATAGATTTGTCGTGAAAAATACTTTCATAAAAGTATACATATATCACTTTTCAATAAATATTTTTATAGAAACAAGGAGTTAAAGTTATGTTTTGGAGACCGTGTCGCTGTCCAAAACGACTTCCTTTATGAGTACGGAGAAAGTAATTCCGCGTATTTACTAGTATTTAAAAATCAAAATCATTTGCTCTATGGAATTTTTTAGGCCTTGTTTGGGAGCATATATATCCCCATCAAGAATCCCGGCCTACCCCACATTGCCTTTTTTTCCCACATGCCCTTTTTTTTTTGGATCATCGTTGGTGGGATATATGACCTCTCAACCGACCTTACTCCCTTAATAAGACAGCAAAGCCAAAAAGGCCAAAGATATGAAGGTGGGTCAGGCATATCCACAAACATAATAATACAGGGCACAATGTAGAGTATAATTAAGTAAATGTATGCGTTCATTTATAAGTTTGATTGAATCTACAATGCTACAATTCAATATATGATCAAACTCAGCAAGAAAAGAATAATCCAATGTAGGATCTGATACCCAAAAAAAATCACTCAGCATAGGTTTGTTAGTGTAATTTACAGAATACAGACAAATTTCCAGACAACCTTATGCTGTTTATACTATTCCAAGTGTGGGCATAAAATGTCCTAAAATATTTCAAATGAAACATGCTTTAGTTCTTTAAATTTGGGGTAGTGGCAATGACGATCATAGATGTTGCATTACATTAAAGATGACCTTTTCTCCCTAGGTTACCCGGTTACAATCTGTTCTGTACTTGATCAATCAGCACTTAAATCACAACTCTTGTTACCATCAGCACTAAGAATGAAGGGAACAGAAAGACCTTTAAGGTGCAATATAGTATCGAAATATCTTTTCCAGCATGAATTAAGAAATAAATGTGACAAACAGTAAGATGGAATACATGAGAGATCGTGCATGAAACCCAGCAGGTTTCCCCACACTTTGTGCTGCAGAGCTTTGTTTTACTATGGCGTCCTTCCTGATGGATAGGAAACTAAAGGAAAGGGAAGGAAAAGGGGATTTACAAATGCCAGTCATCCATCCATTGGTTAGCAAGCCATGTTCATTTGCTGCTGTTCCCGTTGCACTGGTGTACCACACCATTGCTGGGTGTATTACCATTTGCATAGATCCCATTGCTGCTGCCAACATCCTTGCGCTTCAGATTGGCCTTCTTTAAACCCCATATACGAATTGTGTGATCATCGCTTGCAGATGCAAGCATGTGCGGATTCGCAGGATTCCAGCTTACACAATTGACCGTGCCGGTGTGACCAGGCAGAGTTTCAATAAGATCTCCAGTAGCTCTATGCCATATATAGATCTGAAGTAGGAAAATTATTCCAGATTTTGAGGTTACGGAAGTTGCAAAAGACAGGACAAGATATATAGATGCAGAGGATAGGAAAAGATGCGTGACAATCTAGTGGTTAGACCACGCTAGTCAGCACATAGCTCCACACTTTGTTTGCCATAACAATTTTGAGACTTAACTAGCTCCATCCAAAGTAATTTGTAGCATTTCACCTTTCTTCTTTTCCATATTAATTTTGTATATCAGATGATGGGTGCCATTACTGAAATACTAAATGGTTCTATCTGGTAGACTACTAATTATCAGTATAAAGACAGTAAATTCTGATGAAATATCCCAACATAATAATGCATATTTATTTGGATTAAACTTTAAACTCATCTGTCACCTCTATTCTAAAAATAAAATCATCAGCAGCCGTTCCAAGTCATTAGACTTGATAAAACAGCAATCAATATTTATGCATTCATAACATTTTGGAGAAAATGAGGTGGTTGATGCCTAGATAACAAGAAAACACACTGTAAATCTGAAGAACAGGCCTAAACATTAATACATTTGCGGTATTGTGCAAGGTTCCAAAAGTGAATTAGATGTAGTGATGTTTTTGTATACAGTGTAATAATCCAATGTATTGAGGATGTTTACGTATGCTATGACTATATTTTCCTTACATACTGAGGAAATCTAGAAAGCAGAATGCCAATCATTAGCACAAGTAATAGAAGAAACATCATCCATATCATTATTTTATAGTGATAGGTGGCCATCAAGCAAAATTACCATACCTGTGAATCTTCACTACCACTAGCAATAAAGGCCTGCTCGGATCCACCAAAACAAGACCTTATCACAAACCGGCTGCGCTTATGACCAGCATACCGGTTAACTCGAATGGGGCAACTCCTTATGTTCCACAAATGAATCGCCTCACTTATAAGGTTTACAAGCAAGAAATCACCATCTTCTGAAAGAGAAAATGATGTGATTGTATTGTCCTCCTCAATCAATCTCTCCTGTTTTGTCTCCCGATCAAATAAACGAATGGTGGACTCTCTATTCATGCTTATTATAAGCTTGCCATCTTTTGATACGGCAAAATCAGATGTTTTAGATGATCTCTGGCCTTTCCAACAATCTACTTCTTTACCATCTAAATCCCACAAGCAAAAGTTATGATCAGTTAGACCAGACAATATATGCTTTCCATCTGGAAACCAACCACATGAGATCAGACCAATGCCAGACTTTTCATAAACATGAAGACATTTGCCAGATTCAACATCCCAACGCCGAATGACTTCTTCCATTCCACATGTGAGAAGCTGGCAATCATCAGGGCTCCATGCAACCATCATGACTGGCTTGTCATGACCAGTCAATGTGTGCTTTAGCAATAGCTCTCCATCTTCATCAACCTAGGGAATGATAGCATGTGCTTTGCATCAAGAGAATATCAAGAAAAGACCCTTTACATCATGATCAATAGCAAAAAAAAAAAAAAAACATATAATGAAGTTCTCTGCAACAGATTATATACAACATACTAATTTCCATAAGACAAAGGGAAAATCTTCTAGAGGAGATTCAGTCACTAAAATAAGGCATTGTTGCAGGGGAGAAACTGTGAGACCAAGAAATTAAAATTTTATTTTATGCCAACCTGCTGCAAAGAGATCTAATGAGGATT
The DNA here is from genome assembly GCA_000338895.3 of Oryza meridionalis. Lineage (NCBI taxonomy): Eukaryota > Viridiplantae > Streptophyta > Magnoliopsida > Poales > Poaceae > Oryza > Oryza meridionalis. Next base: position 11,720,468 of record CM002525.2, on the reverse strand, counting down.
CAAATTGTGAAGAAGACTTGATGAAAAAATTGAAGAATAAGTTTCAAAAATTTAATGTCCTTGGGCATAGATATACCAGATGACTATAAGCTCAGCTAATTAAACTGAAAATGACATGCATAAAGAACCAACTTAGATTAGGTGGAATGTAAGACAGACTACTGTGACCAGATGAGAAAATATGCACTTTCATGGCAATAGTTACAAGCTAGGAAAAAGGTGTTATACCTACAAGTTCATAGGGCAAAATTGGCAAATATCTATATTAGATTCCTTGCTGATCAAGCTAGCTGGAGATAACTCTCAAGTAGACTGATGAAATGATCAGATAAATGGCAATATTTTATCTTAAATTTCAGAGATTGTTTTTTTTTTCAGAATTCACTTCAGACAGAAGTAACAGCAGAGACACAAAACCTGAGGGTGTACAGAAGGGATTGTTCTAAGAATGTCTCGGATTTAATTCAATGAAAGGATCCAATCAGGCCTGAATGAACTTGTGCAAAATCATGATTTGACAAAAGGTGCAAAATGGGAAGTTCAGGGACGACAGGCTATTGGACTGCTAAACAAACAGCTCCATGCAAAAAAGCCACGATGTTCATGGATAGATTCGTAATTTTTACCTTCCATATGATTGCAGATTTATCATTTGATGCTGAGGCTAAATACTTTCCATTGTTTGAAAATTGAAGAAACCATACTTCATCACGGTGTGCACGCAGAACCTGCAACAAGAATTTTAATGTGTGATTAGTACCAGTGAATTTTGAGATATGGAGCTGCCAGCAAAGAGAAGTCTTGGCAAACAACTTAACAGAAAAAAAAAAAAGCAGTTACCCAACGGTAAAAAAAAAATGAGTATATGACAAAGCATGGTTATAGAAAACCACAAAGCAAATCCACCTTGCACACTAGGGCCTGTTTGGTAGAGCTCTAACTCCTAAATTCAGCTCCAGAAGTTTGGTCTGGAGTGGAGTTGTGGAGCAGCCTAAACCCAGCTCCACCTCTCTAATTCATTTTGTGTGAGTGCTCCACCCAGCTCCGCTCCCATTTTAGGTGTAGCTGAAATTGTTTGGATGGGCTCCAGCTCCAGAAGATGTGGAGCTGGAGCTGGAGCTGTGCCAAACAGACCCTATGTTTACATTTCTCCATGCAAATTTCCCACAAAAACACGCCAAAGCCCAGCCACCTAGCTACAACGCGGATTCAACTTACACCTCATGTTTAGCGTTTAGTCAGGCAAATTTCCCATAGCAAAAAGCTAAGTTTCCATCTAATTTTATAGTAAAGGCAATGTTTTCCAGAATGAGAGAAGATGAGTAGCACATATTTCTTATTTGCTCTATCTGATATAAAAATTTTAAGCCAAATCTTTTCTTGATCCAAATCTGAATTTTGCATCAAACTGCGTTACTTTATCTAAATAGTAAATATATATATATTTCAGGAATATGCAAGAAAAATTTGAGCCACACCTACTACAACTGCAGGCTGAACTTTTTAAAGTTGAAGTTTTCCTGCTTCCATGTAAACTGTTCTGTTTTACGATCAAAAACACAGAGCACTTGAGCACTCACAATAGTGCAGTTTACTTGTTTAGTTGGACTGGAGGGAAGGGAGAGAACTTGACACTTGCATCAGTAACAAGTTAGCGCTAGGGCCCAAGATAGCATTAACCAGCTGGACTATAGAGAAGCTCATTACTATATAAAGCGTATTGCAGAGCCATTAGAAGTGATACACAACATATCCATGCTATAATAAATCTATTGTAGGACCCTTTCGTAACAAGATTCAGTAATGAGCTATTGGACTGCTTTTAACAAAAATATCCTCCCTAGTCTGGTAACAACATAATAGTAACAGCCTACTGAGAATTACTTCATGGTGGCCAAAGGCAGTCTTTGAGGAATGTTTTAAATAAAATTGCCTAGTGGTGGATCAAGAAAATATTTTAAGTGGTTAAACATAACAGCAGAGCTGGCCAAGAAATCATTCTTATGTGGGTGTATAAGCAGTCAAGACAAATATACAACCTTCATTTATAACACTATAAACTGAAATAAGCACTTATATACGTTATTACCTGCACCGTGCAAGATGGTAGCTGATCCTTCCCACAGTGATGATCAGTGTAGAGTGACAAGCCATCAATAGAATTATGGAAATAACAAGCTTCACGCTGGACAGTAAGTGCTTGCTCAAGCAAATTCTCTAATCTCCTCTCTGGTACCATAACAGTTGGGGGAAGCACCTTTTGCAATTCCTCTAGCAGCTTCAGCCGTGAGTTTGAAGATTCAATGCCAAGCTTCGAAAAACCAAGTAATACATGCTGTGGAGAAGAAATTATGCAGCCTGACAGTTCATGAACTCTTTTTTTGTTGACACCAAGTGGTGTAATTTCACTCTGCAAAGTCCTTATAGCACCCATGACATTGTCATTTCTCAAAAGTTCAAGAAATTTTTGTTCCAGTATCAGAAATATTGCAGACTTTACAATGTTTTCGTCCAAAAGGCCAACCTTCTTCAAGGTAACCACTGCACTATCCCAATTCCCATCAAGTACCTGCCTTCTGAAAAGATTCACTGTTGGGGAATGCAGAGTTATTCCTGATTCTTCCTCAAGAACTGCTCCGCTTTTTTCATAACCAAGGCTATACAGAGCCTTTGTGATTATCCTCACAAATTCATCCCTCTTAATAACACCTTTAGAGCCAACCATAACTTCTTTCCCCTGGGAAGGCAAAGGTCTAGCCATTGTGCTTCCCAAAGGAGCGGCAGGTTTCAAGCAAGAAAAACTATCTAACAAACTTGCTGGTTCTACTGAAGATGCTCTTGCGCGTTTCGAGGGTGGTTCATCGTCTTCAAAACCTCCCATGAAATGTTAAAATCAGCCCATATATATTTTTGACTTCTAGGGAGATGATGTTATGCAGCTCCGAGCGGAATGCTTGCAATGGGTGGTGTATAACGAAAGGACGTTGCTGCAGAGAAACAGCAGTTGAAAAGTGTAAGTTCTAGATGATCAAATGCAGAGAAGGGTCTATCTAAGTGATCATCCTATATTTGCAGCTAATGCCCACCCACCAGGAAAGTTTGCATAGCAAGTTACAAACAACAAATAAAACCATCAAGGCACGTAATGCGTGAAATACAATTGAAGCCTGGACTTGATCGGCCTTAGTGAGCAAAAACCGCCCAAGCGTATCAATTAGCGTAGAAACTGAACATCCTAACATCACATTGAATACGCGGTACACCCATCATCGCCGCCTCAGCAAAGATTGGATGAAGCGATCAAGAGCAGCAAGCATGGATCCCAGCATCCGTAGTCTGTCAAGACATGAACTGGAGCGGCTGTGGTGTGGAATCCACGGCCGCAGAGGCAGATCTTGGCGGCGGATAAAGGCGGCGGCGGATCCCTGCAGCGCTGGTCGGTGCAGACGACCACTGAAGCAACTGTCGGCAACGCTAGTCCCAGAAGATTTGGGGAAATTTGGCCCCAACAATCCATATCAAACCTTACCCCCAAACATAAAAAAACATTGGCAACACGCATGAAATTCTGATTGATCCCAAATCCCACCGCGCGATCACAAATTCCTGCAGCGCAAAGCACCAATCCATCCAGAATCACGCGCCCCCCGCAATCGTTCCCCCCCCCCTCCCCCCCACCCCAAATCGACTCTCCCCCTAGCCTCGTCGCGCACACAGAACACAAACGAGGAGGGCTCGAGGGGTTTCCCCCTCATCCTCACCTCCACGGCCGCCTCTCCCACCTCCCTCCCTTCGCGGGCTCGTCCAACGAACTCTGCACCGACTTTGGAGGGGGCGATCGATTCGACGCGGAGAGGGGCGGGCGCACGGGAGGACGAAGGGGGCGTTGGGTGCGGTCGCCGGCGGCGGGAGGCGGCGGCGGGGGCGGAGGTGATGCTTTCGTTCCTCGTCACGCAAACGCAGGAGGAAGAGGAAAGAGAAGGGCGCAAGGCAAAGGAGGGGGGGCAGTGGCTTGGCTTGGGTAGTTCGCTAGAGAGAGAAATATACTCCTAGAAGAAGAGAGAAAAGAATATAGAAAATGAAATAAAAAAAGAAAAGAAAAACTTCTAGGGAACCCTACTTCTATCCTTGCTCTATTGGACCAGGAAGGAACTATTGCTTTGCAAACTCGAAATGGGCCTTAAAAATGGCCTGTGCTGAATGAGTAAAATCATGTGATTTAAGATTCTGATAAGCGTATGGTTAGTAACTAGCTTCTAAGGATCTAAAAAAGTTGGGTTTCTCAGCTTCTGGCTTCTAGTTCAATTCCTAAATTCTACAACTACAACTTCTCAGAATTTGGACCAAAAGCTAGACTGTTTGGGAAGCTTATAATTCTGGGAGAAGCTGCAGCAGCTAGAAACTCCCCAAACAGACCCCTAATATAAGAAGTAATGGTTGATAATGCCACGTTTGATTTTTTTTTTACAATGTGAAGTCAAAAGGAGGAAAGCATCAGTGATATGATGATGGATTAGTAGATGCAACTTTACCTGCCATAATTTAAATTCTGTTACTCATAAATATTACGTTCATGAGCACGTTTTTAATTGGAAATTAGTGAGGTGAGAGATTTATCAATGGTTTCTCTCTTTAAGGTCATGTTTGGTTGGTCTCCACTTTAAGGTCATGTTTGGTTGGTCTCCAAGTGGGAGGGATTGGAGGGTATTTATTTGCACCTATTATGATTTAGAATTATTTTCCCTCAATCTTCTTCAATCATCTTCAATCCCCAGCAAACCAAACAAAGGCCTAAATGTGTTTTAGTAGAGCACTCGTGGATGTTTTAGTGTGGTGTGCACGTACTGATAGTATGTATCTGTCTCTTTAAACGTGAGTTAAGAGAAGCACCCGTGGGTGTATTAGTGTGGTGTGTATATGCAGTATTGTGTGTTCTTGTACGTCTTTCTATAATAAAGAAGACAAATAACCGAATGAGCGTAACTGACTAGTTAGGTTCCTTGTGGTGAAACCAACCTACCCAAGTTAAGTCTAGACTCGACACGGATGCTCACATTTACGTAACCAAGTGTTTGGTGTTGCAATATGGATCTCATTTTGCACCACATAAATGTCATGATTAAAATCTTAAGGGAAATAATGTGAGCTGTATGATGTGACTCATCACTCATTAACCAGAACTGTGAAAGGGTGCTTTTCCACATTGTCGTCCTAACAACTTTAAATTGTCAATTCTTAATTTCAAAATGTCTGTTGTGTATTAGAATACATATTTCTGTGGTGATACATGCATGGTTACCAGTTACCACTTGACACCAGAGCAGGGTACGAGATATCAGGTGGATATGTGTTAATATGTGATGTGAATTAAGGCCTTGTTCGGTAGTGAGTTTAGGGGTGGCAACATCCTCGTTTTCTATTAGCGCACTTCCTAAATGGCTAAACTATATGTTTTTATATAAAAAAAGTACTTTTAATATATAAGTTCTCAAATTTTAAATAAATCTATTTTTCAAATTTGTAATAATTGATACTCAATTAATCATACACTAATTTCTTGCCTCGTTTCCCATGCCAGAAAAAGCTCACCCCAAAACTCACATTCGAACTACTTTTTTAGGGGTGTCTTTAGATTTTTTATTTTTTGGTAAAAAGGTAGAGGGTAAATAAATAAGCTATTGGCTTTTTAATCATGCTTTGGAAATTTCATAGCAGCAAATATACTGTTAGCTTTTATGATAAAGTCTAAGCCCAAACAAACAGATGGCTTTTTTCTAACAAGCTTTTTATGAGCACAAATCCACACTTCAGCTATATAAATCGACAAGCTATACTTCAATAACTTTCCTTTGGCATTGTGTGTTGGTTGGAGAATTCACTATGCCCATGGTTTTGAAACTAAAACACAATGGTTTAGTTTACATATAATTAACATAAACCGATAAGGTTGCTAGCAGTACATATATGATTAAAGATAAGAGTCGAATACAAACTACAGAGATAAAATTGAGATAATCTACTCTAATTTTGTCTTGTACTTCAAATCTATATTTCCTATATACTTTTTATATACCCCCTGAGAGTCAATGCAACAAAAGACGGATTATTAGGGTTTCTACATATTCAACGTGTTTAATCTAAGAACGCTAAGTAGAACACATGTATAACAAATATGTGAGGATGTGATTTTGCCTTTTGGTGGATTTATGAGGCTAGGATTCTAGATACCAAAAATACAAAAGAAAGAATAAAATACACATCGAATGAGCAGAAAACTATAGATACCAAAAATGTTATCTTGTCACCATTTTGAGAGAAATATATCTTAGAGAAAAGATTTAAAATATTATGTCGAACATTTTTTTTTACGACATAAGACATTGCGCAAAAAACTGCATAGCACATAGTTTAGTCGATTCACCGGCACAAATAGCATTTCCAATTCAACAATGTTCTATTTATCACACAGAGCTCCCAACATTTCCTGGATATTATGGCAGACCAACTCGAAGTGTTGAAAGCATCAACCAGGTAGGGCCAACAATTCTGGGAAAATCTCTCATCCTCTCCTTCCTCCAGCTTAACACCGGCAGTCTGTTCAAGGTTCCAAACTCATAGTGGCAACTAAACACGAGGGTTGCGCTCGTTGCGAGACTTAAACCAACACCTTACGACACAAGCTGACAACAACCATGCACCACCTGTGGGGTTTTTCTAAAAGATTCGCGATATAACTATAAAGACCTTTCAAATACCACACATGAGTCACGGGACATGTGAGTTTGATGTATTCCATTTGATATCTTCGTATCCGATAATCAACCCAGAGGAGTTGCAAACGAATGCGGCGGTTCACCAATCATTGACGACTCGAGAACCGCTAAACTAATTTCTTGGGAAACGAAGTCATAGGCATGTAGGTTCAGAGTCAGGCCGACTACGCCAATAGCACTCATCCATAAACCGGTGACCGGTACAAATATCATAAAAAATGTTTTTTTATGACTTCCACTTCTCTATCCTAGCCAAGAAAAGTGACCGACCTGAATGAAAGAAAGGGATGGATGGAAGAAAGAATGGATATACAATAGCTGCTTCAGCAGCTGCAAGGCGTTCAGATTGCAGGCTGCTACTCGCCTGCATGAAGTAGGAGTCGCTAGTAATCGTCGGTCAGCCATACGGCTGTGAATCCGTTCCCGGGCCTCCCCCGTTGTTGGGAGAATGGCTCCGGAAAGGAGAGCAGGCCTTCGATAGATAAGTGACCCTTATCGGAGCCATCCACCCCAAGAGAATGATCGAAGGCGACTACTACTACTCCAGGCTCCGGAGACCGCTAGCAGCTCCGAAGCCGTCCGAGGACTCCGGAGCTGCCCAAGGGCTCCGGAGCCGGACAAGGCCTCCGGAGCGCTCCAAGGGCTCCGGAGCCAGTCAAGGCTCCCGGAGCCGTCCAAAGGCCCCAGAGGAAACCAAGGCCTCGAGAGCCCTGGGCGCAAGATGGGCGATCAGATGCGTAGTGGGACGCCATAAATACGCACTACACACCTGCCAACCACCTTTGACACCACTGACGAGGGCAAGACAGTGCACGCTATTACTCGGAGCGTGCCTTTACCCGGGTAATAGCGGGCGCCCTCGGGAATCGGTATCGCTCCCTTAATGGGCGCAGCTCCCCTGCCACCAAGGAGTTTACCAAAGAACCCTAAAGCTTGCCCACCATGGGGGCCACTCAGATAGACCAGTGGTTAGGGTAGCGATGTAATTTCCCCTTGTACATCCCTGTATAAATATGTAAACACTGCTCACAGTTGGGTACATTGAATACAAAGATCATACACAGACGGTTGTTGGATTTTGTCCCAACACCCGTCAATTCCTTTGAGTTTCATTCTTACGAACGTACTCCCCAGGCGAGATATTTAACGCGTTAGCTACAGCATTCTTTTCCCATGGTAACTAGAGATTGAATAATAGAAGCCTGATTCAATAATAGAAGCCAGAACACAAAAGTTTGCAATTCAGCCCTCTTCTCCCATGCAGAGTCGCGGGTAGCGCCTCGGATTAAAGCAATACTTGGGCCCTAGTCTTCAGCGGCTTCAATATACGGGAATGCTACAGGTTTAGTGACAAACAAAGTCGATTTTTTACCACCTCAACAACATACTTTACTCTTTGATGCGGAGAAGACGGGGCAGCACCAGACATGTGAATCCAAGGCCTTCCAAGCTACATACTATAAGCCAGGGGATGAGTCTATTTTGTGACCATACATTTCGCAATGGACTGGATGAAATCCCTCATACTCAATCCTTAGACTTGACTAGAGGAATCTCACTATCAGGAATCCTTAATGGATTGGGTGCACTAAATCCGCGAGGATCATTGCTATTTGGATTGCAGCCATAAGCATTGCTGTAGCGCTAGAGCCTGCTGGGAGAAAAGAAAGTCTCATGGGTCTCTCTGACTGTGATTAGTGACACAGAGAAGAAGAGAAGATTTTTTTTTCCATTTTAGCATATATGATAGCAACAGAAGACATTTGTTCCATTATTGCTTGACTGCTTTCCTAAAGCAGCCTAAACAGGATCAATAGAATATCACACATGCGCCATTACTATGCCTCACGTTCTAATTCTAAACGCAAGGAACTTACATATAGTATAAGAATAGGAAAGGACCTGGAGCGGTAGATCCACTCATCCTATCTTCGAATCCTAGATTAGTTGCCACGGGAACCTTAGTGCCGCGCGTGTGTTGTGGGAAGGTAGACTTGACTAGACCTGTGTGTGTGCCATGGCTGCTTGGCTGACCAGTGAAGTGCGTTGCCGCCTCAAAGCTCCACTCCACCTGGGCCACCGCACATTCCGAAGGTGGCCGAAGCCCCTCACATCACGCCCTCTCTGTTGCCTATCCGTGACGGATCTACAACCCAAATTTTCTGGTCACCGAATTTGGTACGTCCCAAACTCAAGGATGCCAGATCTTGTCGTTGTCCGTCTAGCCTAGACTTGACTTCGATGATCTATGCTTGGCCGGATTTGACGATGGTGGCTACAAGTGGGTAAGGAGGCGCTGCCATCGGATAGGAGGGTAGCCACCGGGTTAGAGACTCGATCTCTCCCTCTTTTAGATCAGGCCTGGTAATGATACTACAGCACAACATACATAGCTTCAGTACCCAGATGGTACCATACCAACCTGGGACATCATACAATAGCAACCTCTATGAAAAAATAATTATTTTACTTCTTTTTTTATTTTAGAACAAAGTAAAATAATTATTTTACCTTTTTTTTACCACAATGCTCCGAATAGACTAACCTTACGGCCCGTTTGATTGGGGGGAGTTTTTAGGAGGGATTAGGAGTTTAGAGGGATGAGGCTATTAACTGTTTTGTTTGGTTGGGAGACATGGGAATTTTAGTGGGATGGGGATAGAGAATTGAGGAATGAACTCCCTCCTTTTCAATATATAGGTGGGGGTGGTAATTGGGAGGGAATTCCTCCTTTACTTCACCTAAACATATCTCAGCCATCCGTTTTCATTAATGACCTAATCTCCAACTAAACTCCCTGTCAATTTCCGCCACATCTACCAAACAAGAGACTGGGATGAAAAATCAAATTCTCATCTTAATCTCAATATCAATTCCCTCGTGTAAACTCCCAATCCCCTTCCCTCCAGTTGCCAAACAAGCCGTTAGTACTCTGGATGGGGTAAATGATGGATTTTCCAACAAAAGGACAAATCAAGATTTCGGGGATGTTTGGTTGATGCCTAACCTTGCCATAACTAAGTTTAGGCTAGTTGTGGCATGGTGGCACGAATGTGGCTTAGAAATAGTTGACCACAAGTGTGGCATGCTTAGCTCTAAATTTAAGAGCATGACATGTGGATCCCAAAGTTAAGAAAGTGTGGCATAACACAATTGCGACAGCGAACCAAATATATGCCTAAAAAACTATGGCATAACTAAAGTATGGCGTGGCAAAGTGTGACAACCAACCAAACGCCCCTTCGATTCACCTCCCCAGATGAACGGGAGATCCCCCAATACTCCATTTGTTGGTAATTAGCCCACGATCCACCCAAAACCGCGTCCACATGGATCGCAAGCGGCCGCGCCCTCCCCCGCCGTCGCCGCCGCCGCCGGTGGCCTCCTCCGCCTCCTCCTCCTCCTCCTCCTCCTCCTCCTCGGTGCTCGACGACGGGGACCTCCTCCGCGAGATCCTCCTCCGCCTCGCCCACCCTACCTTCCTCGTCCGCGCCGCGCTCGTATGCAGGCGCTGGCTCCGCCACGCCTCCGACCGGGCCTTCCTCCGCCGCTTCGCGGCCCTCTACCCGCCCCGCCTCCTCGGCTTCTACGTCGACAGCGCCAGCCTCCCGCGCCCGCGCTTCGTGCCCCTCCCCCACCCGCCCGAGCTCGCCGCCGTCGTCCGCCGCGGCAGCTTCGACCTGGGCACCGCCGACCTCCACTTCCACCTCGGCACGGGGATCTACTGCTGCCGGAACGGCCGCCTCCTCGTCTGCCACAGGGGCGGCGGCGAGTCCACGCTCCAGCTCCGCCGCCCGCTCCATCCGGCGAGCGACGGGGCGGTGATCTCCACCTTCCGCACGCCGCCTCGCCCTCTCCCGCCCAACCAGCGCCACACGCGGTATATCCTCCTCCCCGAGGACGGTGGCGATGGCGATGCCGTGGCGTGCACCGTGGTGACCCTGGTGAGCAGCGAGCGGGAGGTCTTCGCCAAGGTGGAGAAGATCTTGCAAGCTGGGGTCTGGGACGTTGCGCAAACCTCGGCGCCCATCGAGCTACCGGCACACTGGAGGAGATCATTGAGCCGCGGTTTTCTTGTCAATGGCAAGCTGTATATGTTGGGCACAACGGGGTACATTCTTGGATTGGAATTGGTGTCCATGAGCTTGTTCTTCATCGAGGTCCCCGATGCCGTGCGAGATGACTGCCCTGAAAGCTTTCAGCTGAGCGTTAAGCTGTCGCAAGCAGAGAAATCTGGGCTTTATCTGATCCATGTGGAGGGGTTTAAGATCCATGTTTGGCTTCACGGAACAGATGGAAACAGCACTGGCGATTGGAATCTGGTAAATACTATTTGTTTGCGCGAGGTGTTTGGTCATCTTGTGAAGCCTAGTTGGGAGTCAGGGGATTCACGCATAAGTCTGCCTGGGTCTGGGGACAATGCTGAGTTTGTGTTCTTGGAGGTGGATGGTGAGGTCTTTTGCATGGATATTATCAGCAGGACAGTGGAGAAGGTGTATGAGATGGCAATGAAGGATGATTTTCTGTTTGAGATATACCCATTCATGATGGTTTGGCCACCAATCTTCCCAGCATTGATCAAAACACATGATCCAGAGTGATTCCACAAGGTTTCCCTCTAGATGATTTGCATAATCAAGTGATGATATATGATGATTCTGCTACTTCTGTAGTGAGGTAATTGTACAAAATAAAATTGATGAAAAGTTTGATATCCAAGTTGATTTACCTCATGATTGCCCATACTGTTTAAACCAAAGATCTTCTTTTCAATGCCATAATCATAAGTCGCATGTCTTTTCTAAAAATACGTAATCCTGGCCTATGCTGCTGTTTCAATGATGATAGACAAAATTTGCATCCCACCCTCAAGCACTAGTGGAACAATCGATGTGAAGTTAAAATCCCATTTATGTAGCTAGTAGGGAACAATGCACTAATATGGTTCACCTATATAAATGTCCATTCTTGAGGGACTTTAGCTAGAAATGATAGTTAATTTGTCAGATTTTGATGCTTTACTGTCTGTTACAATCACCACAGCTAAAATTATTTTGGCATTAGCATATGTAAATCCACTAGAGAAACTCACTCGTATTTTTGTTAGTCATCATTGTCATGACTTTGTTACAAGGAAAAAAAAACTCTCATGCTTATGGTGGAGATACAATAAATTAACTGGAGCAGGGCTGCTGGAGAACTAGATAACAGCTTGTACATATCTGTATTTCTAGACATCTCTTACTTGATTATTTTGAGAAGTCGATAGGATAAATGCATATTTTTGGTAGACGCACGATGCATTGTTTTATCTGAATAGATTGGAACCGGTGAACTGTTATGAGAATCTCTTTGTTCAGAAATAAATCTGGACAGTAAACATTTCCCCATGGCTCAAGAAGGTGGTGGGCTTTAGTCAGGCGGCTCAGCGGCTGGGTGGCGCCTAATGTCTAATTGGTGCCTAGGCGGTGCTTAGGTCACCAACTAGTCAAATCCAAGAAATTAGCAAGCATATTACATAAAAAGTATACTATGTAACACTAAAATAGCAACCGAACACCACCCAAAGTAGTTCAGCCGCCTAATGCACCATCTAATGCCTGATCATTCTACCCGGTGCCTAGTGCCTAATGGTCACCTATCACCTACTTTTAGAACACTGATTTTGCCACCAAAACATACCTCTTATTATCGTTTTTACTTTTTTTTGTTTCTGTGTGTCTGTGCAAGTTACTGTCATTTGCACTTTCTGTAACATCAGGTGTGGTTGCACAATTTAATGCTAGGATTCCAAGCATGTTTCCTTGGTACAGGTCTCCATAGGACTGCACTGGAATTCTGTACTATTACAACATGAATATCTCCTTAAAAAGGAATGACATAAACAATTTTCTAGATGAGGTGATTTGCACTCAGTCTATGACAATGGCATTCATCACCTTTGAACTCTTATTATTTAATAGAAGTGTTCCATAATAAGTTGAGTTTCAGTTTGCTCCTAAATCTTGGAAGTTATCAGAGTATTCAGAATGTAATATGCCTGAATTACTAAAGAATTTAAGACATTGTGCAAAACCAATTCACAACCACATACTTAATAGTTTAAAATTTTCCAAGTTCTAAGAGCCCTGAGGATGCGTGCACCAAGGCCAAGGCACAGGCGCCACAGCGCTAGGTTATTTCCTAAATTCCATATACTATTTGTAAATAAAGTTAAGAATTGGCAACAAAGAGTTCACGTAAAGCACATGCAATTGTCATGTTTATCAATCAATTTATATTTATGCTTATTGCACGAAAAGGATCCCTGAACATTCGCACTGGACTCGAATTGGTCCACCAACTACTAAAATGTCCAAAGTAGTCCTCAAAGTTCCAAATTTGGCTCGTTTTATCCATTACTGATTTGACAGGGCACCATGACACTCTGAGTTAGTGTGGTCACTGTTTTCCTGAATCACACATAGCAAGAAGACTGAATTGCTACTCCAAGCAATTTAATCACAATCATCAACACTGATTATTCCAAAATTTCTATAGATGATCACTATCCATCGAGTAAATTGCTTGGATGGCAATTGGTCTTCTAACAGTGCTGAGCAAGAAAACTCACTGTACAGGGTCAGCACTATGGTGTCACAGCAGCTCAGTATACGGGCTGAAATGAGCCTGTTAATTGATGCTCTAGAGGCTAACGTTTGTCCGCTTTTATATTTGAGGAGGCAATTTCGATCTCATGAAATTGAGGGACCATTTGGTGATTCTTATGTGCATGCATTGATTAACTATTGAGTGTTGACTCCTGCAGCTTAAATTTATCTTATATCTTGATTCAGTCTGGAGTAAAGTGGATTCTAGTTTTGTTCTTGGATTATGGCTTTTATAATACCATATTACTGATTACAGGATTTAAAACATTTTTTCATTTAAAAAGGTTACCATTTTGCGATACTCAATACTACCTTGTTATGTGGCATTTCTTTTTTATGTTTATAATATATGGTTACATACTAACAGAAGTAATAGTACCTAAGTATTTTTAAGGTTACATGTTGACAATATAATATTTGAAGGAAATCTAACAGTATTTGGTGCCAAAGAATCTGTGTAATTTATTTTCTTTGAAACAAAATACTTGATGAACTTATAATACCAAAGCTTTTCATTTAACCTTGATAATTGCCATTTGTTTCAGTATCCGAGTCTCCAATGAGCTAGGTTCCGGTCGTCCAAGAGCTGCCATGTTCAATGTCATTGTTGCTGTCGTCGAGTCGCTGATGATTGGGCTGCTTTGCATGGCTGTCGTGTTGGTTCTCAGAGATCACTTCTCCATCATATTCACTACTCACCAGCGATGTGAAGCTATGGCAGGCCGTTGCCAAGATTGCAGGGCTTCTTGGTTTGACCATGGTGCTCAACAGTGTGCAGCCTGTGGTGTCAGGTGAATCTAATGTTTACAATTTCAGCTCAAAGATTCCAGTCTACAGGTGGATCTTGACACTTGACAGGAGGTGCCTCTGCCCAAAAAAATCGAATTTGTTTGAATTTATAAATTCAAATTCAGTGAAAAACTATCCAAAATTTAAAATTTTCAGTTTGCAAAGTTACATTTCCCCCCCTGAAATTTCTGAATTTCAGTGCCCTGATTTTTTTTTTCTTTTGGCATTCGAAAATTGTGAATCCTGGTATAGTCTGCACTTACACATGGAAAAGCAGATAGCTTGGATATGGAAATAAAACACATTGCTTAGTTTTTATTTTGTCACAATTTCAATTTTTATTTTTCTTTGGATACAAAAATAAAAAACAGATAACTTGGATATGGAAATAAAACAGACAGCTCAGTTAGTCCTGGAAGTGAAACACTGTCATAATACCTTCACTTTTAGTTAGTCATTAAATCAAAATGTCTCAGGATCCTCGTACATAGATACTTTTAGGCAAAAAAATTGCAACCGAGCACTCTAGTTTCATGACTTTTATCTAGGACACTGCAAAATCATGTCATTGCCACCAGGTATTACATTGCAAAGCATTTATACTATGGTTACAAATTAAATGTAAATTACTGTCATCGAACTTTTTTCATTTTTGTTAAGTGAATGGTTAATGCCATACTCTGTTACTAATTTGTTTCGACCTGCCTAGTTTTCGTGGGCACCTAAATCTAAACCTTGCTCATCTTCATCCTGCCATTTGCATGCCACACATGCTTCAACCTGCGTGCAAAAGTGGGGAGGCACAGATGAAGCAATCAAGCTTCTCTTAATGGGAAATTAGTACTGGAAATTTTATCCTTCTGTCACTCTGCAAACCTTGCTACACGTGTTTTTGGGCTCATCTGAAATTCTGAATGATATTTTTTTTTCTTGCCGTAGAATTTGTTCGTGTTTTACAATTTACTGTCAAGTTTGCTTCTATTCCTTCTATAAGCCGTCCTTCTATACACACGGCTTAGCTAAAGGATACTTGTGCCTCTGATGAGTAAAATGAGGCAATCAACGGATTGTTTGAAGTGAAGGATTGGTTTGTAGCAACTATGGTTAGGAAAACTCGCTAGAGATAGCGCAACTAGCTTAGGTGAACACTCTCTTTGAACCAATTTTGTTCAATCCTATGTTTTTTCTTTGGTGGGTACTGCAATTTATGCCCTACTATAAAAGGTTTAACACTGAAAATTATGTGCAGCTGCTGTTTATTTTAATTTAATTTAAATCTGACCATTGTGACCAATTTAATTAAGGTAGTAAACTTAGTGATAAGTTCAAGTGAGCTATCTAGGTTAACTAGAAAGTTTTTACTACTAGTTCTTATTATTCTGAACATTGCTTAGATATACCGACTTTTCATGTTTGATTTATGAATGTAAATGCAATACAAAGCATAGACAAGCCAAAACAATTTACACTGCAAGGAGCAAAAAAAAAAAAAAAACTTGCCACTGCTCACATCTTTACAAAATTGTGGGGATAATTTTCACATCTTCTCAGGAACCTTAAAATCAGTCTAGTCTAGCTATAGTTCCTGTAAGTGGTGTCCTCGTTAACTAGATGCGTCCACTTCCTTCCCCCACGCCGCCCAAAGTGCTTAACCTGCATCACCTTGGGCAAGACGCTCACGTCCATCTTGTCCAACCCGGTCGGCCCGGAGAAATCTCGCCGGTAGATTTCGCATGCTCCGGCGGCCGTCTGCGCCGCGCCGTCGGCGTCGTCTTGGAAGAAGCAACCCTTGTGGTAGTACCTCTGCATGAACCTCATCTGCTTCTTGATCGTCATCTTCTTGGGACGATCAGCGACCGGGTTCTCGTCGATGCCGCTCTCCTCCCTGCTCCTCTTGATCCTCGCCGCCTCCCGGTCGTGCTCCTCGGCTTGGTCCACCTCGTCGTCGGTGTCCACGCCGTCGATGGCTTCTGAAGCTGTGGTGGCGGCGAGGAGCTCTTCTTTGATGATCTCTTGGAGCAGGATCCGCCTCGTCTGAGCCTTCCTGTCCTCGAGCCTCTTCCGGTGCAGCTCGTCCTCAAGCCGCCGCCGATGTTGTTCTTCCTCCTTGAGCCGGATGGTGTCGCGCTGCGACTTGGGGACGAACAGGGGCGCGGCCATGTAGACGACGGCCATCTGCTCGCCGTCGGAGTCCGATTCCGCCGCCGTCTCTTCGGACTCAGACGCCTCCTCATCTTCCTCCTCCTGATGCTGCGGGTGAAGAAGAAGAAGCTGCTCCTCCTCATGCTGCCTCAGGAGCAACGCCCTCTCCCTTATCCTCGCTCTGCGCTCCTCCCGGGCATCATCATCTTCTTCCTCCTCCTCGATCGGATCGGGCTCATGCCAGTCAACCGCCGGTGCCGCCGACACGATCTCGGTCTCTGGAGCCTGCGGTACACGGCGGCGGCGCGGCGACCTCAGCACCTCCTCCTCCACGTGCTTGATCTCGTCAAGCGTCGAGGCGAGACGTGCGTCGTCCTCGTCGTGAGCGACGGCGGCGCCCGCCCACGCCCAGTCCGGCGCCCTCCCGCGCCAGTAGCGCCTGACCTTGCTCAGGCCGGTGTCGCCAGCGCGCGCCGCCATGCCTGCGTGCGTCGTCGTTGGTGCCACCTGCGACTTGCCTAGCTTTTACTGCTGGTCTCCTAGCAAGCAAGCTAATGGAGTAAGGAGACGGGCAGCAGCAGCCATAAATAGGCGTGCGCCTTGTGTAATCCGAGTCGGAGATGGGCTAGGGGAAACGCGCGGCGGTTGTCCGAGTTGGAGTCTTGGTTCAACCTATCTGAAATGGGAAAATTTTCGGACGTCGGAAATTTTCAAAAAAAATTGCAGAAATTTTACGGAGAGAGCTACAAATCGGATGTCCGATGTTGAAAAAAGAAATCGGATGGTCAAATGTTACAGTTGACCGTTGGTGCAACATTAAATTATATATGGTGAATCAGAAAAATCAGCCTATGAAACATATAGAAATTTTGTGAAACACAATAAGAGCACATGGTGAAACATATTGCTATCACGTATGAAACATTAAGTTTT
Organism: Oryza meridionalis; assembly: GCA_000338895.3. Taxonomy (NCBI): domain Eukaryota; kingdom Viridiplantae; phylum Streptophyta; class Magnoliopsida; order Poales; family Poaceae; genus Oryza; species Oryza meridionalis. Next base: position 11,703,181 of record CM002525.2, on the reverse strand, counting down.
TATTGTCTCAAACATATATTTTTCTTTCATCAGAATATAATCATGTGATATCTTGTCGTAAAAATTTAATTATAACGAATTCAACGGTGTGATCGAATCGTCCATCGGATAAGTAGTTTGGAAGAAAAAAGATTTTAATATCACTAAATACTTGCATCATGTATGATGTGAGGAGAAAGCCAATAGATGGCAGGAGAGAGAGAGTAGAGGCATGAGTTATAAGTTGGTGAAACAAAAAATCAGTTGTTGAAAAAGTGAGTTATACATAGTGAAACAAAAAATCAGTTGTTGAAATATTTAATTTTTTTATGAAACATAACAAAAACACACATTGAAACATATTCCTACCGCGTCTGAAATATTAAATTTAACGGATTGAAACATATGTTTTTTTTCATCGGAATGTAATGATGTGATATCTTGTTATAAAGATATAATTATAACAAATATAATGGTGTGATCACTCATAAATTGGATAAGTAATTAAGAAGAAAAATTATTTTGAAGACTATTATAGCATGTATGTATTTGTGAAGTGGACAGGGAGGTGCTAGTTTATCCGTCCGATTTTTTTTGTTGCGTCGAACGACTAATCCTAAGCATTTTCGAAATTGTACCTAGAACCAATAAACATTAACTTTTGAGTCCATCCACAGCACGGACAGGAGGATGAACAGCCAGTTTGGATTGTTACCCTACTAAAATTTGCCCTACCAATATTTTGGTAGGGTAGCAAACCAAACACCTTTATTAAAACACTACTTATGCTATAAATTTGGCTTTGCCCATAAACTTGTGTCTTATAGGTATATTTTGGCTTCAATCTAAATGAATATTTCTAACTCTACCCTGCCAAAGTTTTGTCCAAATTTTGGTAGGGTATCAATCCAAACATGCCCGAAACGCGAGGATGCGAGGCCGTGTGGCTTCTGTCGTCGTCAGCGCTGGAGAGCCGTGGGAAGCCGCCGCCGGCCACTAGACTACAGCCACTGCGCTGCTTCCTATACCAGCCAAAACCCCGTCATGCTCGAAGGAGTGCTGTTGTCGACTTCGCCGGAGATCCACCACACGCCGCTTCGGTCACCGTCGAGCTCTCCGTGGAGGCGCTGCAGCCAGGGGCTCCAGTGGTTCCGTCTCGACGACGACTGTGCCCTCGACCGTGTCGGCCTCCGTCTCCGCCGCCGCTCGCATGTGCTGGGAGGATGGGGAGGCGTTGCCTGCTGGATTGTTGGGCAGAGCTTGTTGGGCCCAGCCTAAGAGCAAGGATATACTAGTATAGCTCACTTCATACTATTAGTCTATCTTAAAGCCAATATATATAATAAATTAGCTGTTGACTATAATTTTTTTCTCCTCTCTCTATCTCTCACTTATACATTTAATGTATTTGTCTTGGAGATTGTATTAAGCTAGCTCTTGCATGAGAGCCAACCCCATTAATTTTTTATTACCTCTCTCCTCCACATAAGCTTATAGTAGGCTTATAGCTCACTATTATATATACTTGCTCTAAGCAAAGCGACAGAATATGGGGATTTTGATAGTGTGAACAGTGTTTTGGCCGAAATTTTTTGACCGGAGTTCACTGTCTATTGGGGCCCACCGAAACACCCGAAATTTTGGAAATTTCATTCCCGAAAATTGAAGCCAGGATCAAATCGGATAGGGGAGAATACTCCTCCCCGGGCGACCGACGGCTTATAGAAAAATTGGTACTCTTTCATACATGCATTATGCAATCATCTAGGAACTTTTAAAATATTTTTTCTCCAAAACTATTCATATAAGATCAGAATATACCGTTGTATTTATTACAACTAAGTTTTTATAACGACATCTCAAATGATTATATTTCGATAAAAATATTTTTACATATGTATTGTTGTTGCAATGGATCTCTTTTTAATGTCGCATACAATATTATTTGGATGTTTCAGTACATATTTCTTAATGTTTTACTACGACATTTACAAATATTGCATACAGTGTTCTTTTGGATGTTGTGGTAAATTTTTGTGATGTTCAACGGTTACAACTTATGCGTGATAAAAAAACATTTCAAGATAATCAAGTATTTGCATATATACAAATTTAGTTTCGTAGGAGTTTTTCTATGTTTCAGTAGGGCAAAATGTTTTATTCAATGATTGTTGGTTTTACAGTAAATATATTTTAAATGTTATATCTCTTTGAAACATGTTATGGTGTGAGTTGAGACATATGATTAAGTGAACATTTTTCTACAAGTGATGAAACAATATTTTTTATACATATATACATTTTTATCAAAATATACTCATGTGAGATCTTATTATAAATCATATAGATAATTTAGAAGAAAAAATATTTAAAGTTTGATAAAAAAAAAGTAGTTACCAAAGCAGTTAAGGAGAGTAGAGAGAAAGAGTAATGTCCACGCCTTCAGCACACTAGCACAATGTAGGCGGTGGCAATGGGATTGAGAGAGCGTAGGGTCCACAGACATGCAGCACACTAGCACAATATACGCTTTGGCAGGTACACACGCGGTAACAAAAGTAGTGACCAAAATGCATGTCACAGGCGGGCGCTCGATTTTTCACGCGCAGATTGGGCGCCGGATCCATAGTTCCCTCCCATTACTAGCTCGCCGGGACAGACGGGAGTGGTGCCCGGTGCGGCCTGATCGACGGCGACGATCGAGAGGGTGAACCTGCACGGTCTCTTCGCGGGAGCAGACGTCGAATAGGAACATAGGTGCTGGTTGATCTCGCACGCTGCGCCGCCTCCGTGTACGATAGGAAGTTAGGTGTACACAGCGAGGGGAGAGCGACGCTATGCACGCCGCCCCACCGTTCGATCAGCGATTCTGTGTCGCGCTGCCTCTCCTCTCCTCCATGCACGGAAAAATTAAGTATTAGCCTTAAAAATACTTAAGATGGATTAATATGATTTTTCTAAAATACAACTTTCTTATAAAACTTTTGCAAAAAAAAGCACCATTTAGCAGTTTGGCATGTGAAAAACGAGAAACTAGAAATTAGAAAATTGAGAAAGTATGGAAAAAAACACAACCTAGGTATGTTTAGATATATTGTGTTAGTTCTCCATCTGATATGAATGGATGTCACGACCGGAATTAACCCAACAGGCATTCCATACGTGCGTGTATTATTCCTTATCCCAGGAGGCAAGGTACACCAAAAGTTGATACAATCCAGAGTTTAACAAGCGGAAGCGTAAATAGTTAATTTATTACATGAGCGACGAAGGCCTAGCACACACGAAAATAAATGAAAAACAGCGGAAGACTAGGGCGATGACCACAGACGCTTGACGCCAAGCACGAGCTAGACACCAAAGCCTTCATCCTCCAAGAACTCCTCTTCTGAGTTGGGAAAAAATTGAGTAAGATTGAGTACAACCACCGTACTCAGCAAGACACACCCACAAATGCAGAATAAATGCAAAGGAGTACAAGGGGGTTATAATATAGGGGTTAGGATTTGCAGTAAACAGCATTTAGAAGACATTTAGTTGCTTAGGGCCATTTTGTAAAGACGATCCTAGAGCTACACAGTATTATTAATCAAGGCCGTGAACCCACACAAACCTGCCTTAACCCACGGCCTATGATGATTCAGACCGAACTGGCAACCAGACCCAGGTTCCAGCTCGTCCCAAACCAACCCAGGCCAACTATTTCACATTTTTAGTTGTTAGGCAAGTTTTAAGAATTAAACCACTAACTTGGGTACATTGCTAGGCTTGCCCATAACTGAGGGCGCGGCTATTCGAATAGATTATACTCTGATTAGAGGTGTACATCTTTATCCACAAGACACGTCTTCCTCACATACAAACACGCGCCACATACCACCACAGCATACGGACGGAAGACGTGACATAGTTCCCAACCCATCCTAGCCATAAACAAGAGTACCGACCCAACCCTGGCTACGGCCGGAATCCCGGGACAGGTAACCAAAGTTGAGCCCCTAGCAGCAAGACACCGGCCCTGTGCCATGGCATCTCGACTACGGGCTGCAGCTCGTGTAGCCTTCATTTGCTCTAGAGATGTCCATCGAGTCCCGACTTCGTCCATCTCTATCTGTGTACTTTTGCCCATGACCAGACTGAGCCACAAACTATGCCTTACCCACTAGACATGTGGAAGTACGGTAGTGCTTTGCAACAGAGACCCGAAGACCGGTCCTTATGATGGCCGAGGTGCTTCTATCAAAACCATGCACCTCAAGCCCAGCCTAAAACCATTTTGGGGATTTTGAATAGAGAAGAGGGTGTGTGTACTCCATTCCACATAAGCCAACCATTCCATAATGTCCAAATGAGATGAGAACTCCCAAAGTCTAGAGTTATAAAACCACCTAAAGTTTGTCTAATTTAAATGGCGAAGCATCTACCTAAGCTGGGCACTAGTGCGACCATAATACAGTACACACCAGTGGGGTTTTGGTTACTCTAGGGTGAACAAGGTAATAATAATAATAAGGTCATAACAAAGGTAAATAGTCATGGCTAAATAAAATAGTGATAACGCGGGAATTTAAATAAAGCCATAATGCATTAATTTAAAACAAAATAATTTTAAAGCATGGATCAACAATATGTTCAAAGGATATGTGACTTGCCTTGCTCGCTTTCCCAAACGTCGGCTTCAACCTCCACGTAGAGCGGATCTTCTGAAGCTGCAGCGTCTACACGACCAACGGAAAGAAAAAGGCATTTACTCTAATAAACTCCATATAACAAGCAGAAACAAAGCACAAAAATGGGTTCTTGACTTCTTAAGGAAAATTTAGAGATTTGAACGGTCCAATTCCGAGTTCAAACGACCAAGTTATGGCCATTTGAAGTTTATATGCTCTTTAAGTGAATATTTGCGAATTTCTTCATTTAAATTTTAAATTAAAAAGGAGTTATTGCGTCAGCCGAGGGGAGGTGCGCACGGACCGGGTCCACGGAAGTGGGGCCCACACAGCAGGCTCACGGCCCACGGTGGACAGGGTGCATCCGGGCTCACACCGGCCTGCGCCGTGGGCCCCACGCGTTAGCCGCACCCGAGGGCGTGGGTGGCTGATGGCCGGGCCCCACGCGGCGGCCACACGGCGCGCCTGGAGGCGGCCACGTCGGCGTGGCCGGCGGGAGGCGGCCCCCGTGCCCCTATGGTCGCTGACGGCAGCCATAGGCGCGGCGGCCGAGAGAGGGGAAGGGAAGGGGGAAAGGAGGCAGCGGTCCACGGCTCACCCCGGGGCGACGGCGGCGACGGAGGAGGCGGCCGGAGCGGAGAGAGGCGGTGGCGCGGCTCGGGTCGACGAGGACGGCGGCATTCCGGCGGTCGGCGAGCTCGGCGAGGCGGTGGACAGTGTCAGCGGCGACGCGGCGAAGCCGAGGCAGGCGGCGCCGAGGCGGGTGGAGGACCGAGGCGGCGACGGATAGCGGCCGGAGCTCGGCGGCGACGACGGAGAGAGAGGGCGACGGCGCAGGCTCGAATCCGATGGGGAGGAGGGGCGGCAAACGGCGGAAACGGATGAGGGAGTTGCGGGGAGGGTTTACATAGGGTCGGGGGCCAGAGAGGGCGGCCGGAGGGGAAGGAAACCGGCGCGGGAGACCCGGCCGCCATCAATGGCGTCGGTGAGATTAGGGGAGGGGTTTCCAAGCGAATCCGAGGGAGGGAGAGAGGGGAAAATGGGGGCAAAGGGAGAGGGAATCAGGGGGAATAATTCCCCCATTCAATTTTGAACGAGGGCGGCTAGGCACGGCGGATTTGGCGGCGGCGGCGACGCTAGGTGCGGGCGGAGGGAGCGGCAGGGGAGGGGGATGACGGGTGGGCCCCATCCGTCAGCGAGGGTGGCGGGCGGGCCCGCCCGTCAGCGGCGCGTGTGCGGGGAGGGAGGGGGAGGCCGAGTGGGCCGCGGGGAGAGGAGAGAGAGAGCGAGGGAATTGGGCCGAATTCGGCCCAAGAGAGGGGAGGGGGATTTTAGGGTTTTTCATTTTATAAAATCACTTTAACTTTGTTTATTTCTTGATAATTATTATTTGTGCTCTGAAAATTCCACTAAAATTTATTTACACCTTTTAGGCTTTTAGGAAATATACAAAAATCCTTCAAGCCTTGTTTGACTTTTAACTTTGCACATTTTAATTTTGGAGGCTTTCACTTGAATTTTAATTATTCTAGGCATAATTTAAAGGATATATTTTTAAGGTCGTTTTGGGACGTGACAATGGACATGCCTAGTTTTCAGTCACCTAAAAATACACCAAATTTTCTGTCAGTTTTTTGGACGACCAAAAATGTGTCAAGATTTGTACATGAGCAGTAAACCTTATCATTATTTTCCTTTCCCTCTCCCCATGCCAAACCACGTACCGTTCTCCTTCTCACCTAGCAGCGTCGGCCCTGACCACGTCGACTGGTGGGAAGATGTCAAAGGCGTCGGCGAGGCCCGACAAACCAGCCTCCCCACACACACCATTTCTCTCTTCCTCCCTAAGACAACATGTTAGATTAATGGGCTAGCCCAGTTAAATCCTAATAAATTCTATTGGCCCATATTAAGTGCTATGAATAATAATACCACCTTGGATATCGAAGTGAAGAGGTCTCAACTAGTGGAGAGTCTCCGTTGATCGGTTGAGATGGTGCGTGGATAGCCAGGCAGAGTGGGGCAACTGCTCTCTCTCTCGTTTTGTAACGGACGGTAATAAACACGGAGAATTGATTCCGTATTAACGGACGTTACTCTCGTGCTCGCATATATATACTCCTCTCGCGCTTGTTTTGTAGCGGACGGTAATAAACACGGAGAATCGATTCCGTATTAACGGACATTACTCTCGCGCTCGCATATATATATATTCCTCTCTCGCTCGCATATATATACTCTGCAGTGCCCAGAAGGACGAACATAAGTTCTTTAGACGAGACGACTCTTGCACTTCGAGTTCCTCCTCCTGTTCCTGTTCCTGAGTTGCAGAATCCTTCCCTTCCCCCGCACAGGTGTACGGGACGAGCAGGTGCCTCTAGAACTCCGTCCGCTTGAGAACATGCACGGGTAGGCGGGCGAGCAAGTGCCTCCGGAACTCCGTCCGCTTGAGAACCTGCACGGGTAGGTGGGCGATCAAGTTATGTTCCTGAGCTGCAAAATCCTTCCCTTCCCCTGCACAGGTGTACGGGATGAGCAGGTGCCTCCAGGACTCCATCCACTTGACAACCTGCACAGATAGGCGGGCGATCAAGTTCTGTTCATGAGCTGCAGAATCATTCCCTTCCCCCGCACAGGTGTACGGGACGAGCAGGTGCCTCCGGAACTCCGTCCGCTTGAGAACCTGCACGGGTAGGCGAGTGATCAAGTTCTGTTCCTGAGCTGCAGAATCCTTCCCGAGACGACTCTGTTCCTCCTCCTGTTCTTGAGCTGAATCCTTCCCGAGACAACTTGTAATGCCCCGATTTTCGCTCGGGATTAAAAATCATTAAATAATGCATTTTCTAGAAATTAAATAAAATTTAAATCAATTTAATCAAGTGAAAATATGGAGGAAATTAAAATTTCCTTTAAAAATTATTGACCGGGAATATTTTGTAATATTCTTTGCGCCCTAATGTACTCTCCGGAATTTTCCGTGAGTTTTCGGAGCTCAAGAAGTATTTTTAAAGTCACAAAGATCATTTAACTCAATTTAAATAAAAAAAAGAAAACAAATAAAATCCCCTCCCCTCCCTTTTGGGCTTGGCCCAAGCCTTCCCCTCCTCTCCCGTGGGCCGCGCGCCTCCTCCCTCTCTCGGCCGGCCCGCGCCTTGCAAAAGTCTACTTTACGTCCCCCGGTTTCCCTCCTCTCTCTCCATCCGGCCGACAGGTCGGACCGTGGGCCCCACTCGTCAGCTCCTCCTACCTCTTGCCGGCCAACCCCAACCGCCATTGCCGCCCCCGTCGCCGCAAAATCCGGCGCCCTCCCGCACCCGAGCTCGCATCCAACGACGTGGGCACGATCCCGTCCACGTCCTCCACCATTTCCCCCACTCGTCCCACAAAAACAGGCACCGGCCGAGCCGCCACCACCCCACGTCGGCGTCCCACTTCCCCGCCGGTTGCCGCCCCTCTCGGCCCCGATTCCGCCGCTCCGACCCTATAAAAACGAACCCCGGAGCATCCTCTCTCTTTTTCCCTCCTCACCCGAGCCAGCCGCGCTCTCTCTCTCCCTACCCACGCCGCTCCCGCGCACCGCCGCTTTCCGGCGAGCTCCGGCCGCCCTCCACCGCTGCTCCACCCACCGCCCCGCCAATCCGCCACCACCGTCGGCTTCGCGGCGCCGTGCCGCAGCCCGGCCTCTACTCCATTTCCCCTCTCCATCTCCGGAACACCGCCGCCTCATGCACCACCTCTCTCCCCCTCCGCCGCCGACTTCAGCCGCCCGCCATCATCGCTCCCGTCATCGCCGCACCTCGCCATTCGCGCCATCGGCATCGCCCTGCCGAGCTCCACCCCGGTATCCACTCCGTTCTCCCTTTCACCCCCGCAGCGCCATTTCCACCGTCGACCCGAGCTTTACCACAGCCTACCGCCTCCCTCCACCGGCTGCTCTCACCGTCGCCGTGCCCCTCGGTGAGCTCCGCCACCTCCCTCTCCCTCACTGCCTCCACATCCTCTCGCCGCTTCCCGCGCTGCGCGCCGCCGCTCCCTGCGCCGCCGAACCGCCGTCGCCGCTGCCTCCCCGAGGAGCGCCGCCGCCTCTTCCCGCCGCCGGCAACCTCCCGCTCTGCCTCGTCGGCCCGCACGCTCGGTGAGCCCCTCCTCCCGCTCCCCTTCCCTTTCGCGTGCATCGCCACTGCCCGTGAGCGCCGCCGTCTTCCGGCTGCTCACCGCCGTTCGGCGCCGCCGGCTGCTGCCTCCGGTGGCCGCACGCTGCCCAGCACCATGGCTCGGCCGAGCCGATTTCATGCCGTGCCCGTGCCCCAGTCGCGCCGCCTCGTGGCCGTCCGATCGGCTTTGGGCCGATCCGGGCCGTCGGTTCCCGTGGACCGGCGGTGGACCGCCTCGGTGGTCCCGGTCCAAGGTGGATCGACGCCCTTGTGTCGCTGACCGGTGGGGCCTGCTTGCCGGAGCCGCCCCTCCCCCTTGATGACGTCAGCACAGCCTTTTCCTTTGAGAAAATAAATAATAATTGCGCAATAATTCGTGAATAATTCTAGAAATTCATATAAATGGCTCAAAACTTCTAAAATTCATATCTAATTCATTCGAACTCCGAATTGAGCCATTCAACTTGCAAAATTCATCTAAAATTGAGCTCTACATGTTTGTTTAGTTTTTATGTACTGTTTCCTTGGTTTTTATTAGAGTTTTTCCTCGTTTTGCGTGCCAGCGTGTAGAATCCGTCGTTTCGGAAGTCCGCGGTCGCGAGGAAAAGAGTCCGGAAGATTGTTTTGAAGAAGCAAGGCAAGTCACACATTCCCCTTGAGCATTTTGATCCTAATTTACAAATGTTTTATCATTTGCAAATAAAATTGCATGTCTTGCTAATTACATGGGATCTGGGTATTACCTATCTGTTTGCTTGTGCCATGTTTACTTGATATCTGTCCTTTGTCAACATTGGGTAATAAATCGACTAACTCATGTTACTTATGTGACCTAGCTAGAACTTTATGCTTAGCCATGCTTAATTACCACTAGCTCAGTTGATGGGATAATTACAGTATTAGACCTTTTTAGTATCAAAATGAGCTGCGTGCTCGAGACATCTGGCCATGTTTCATGGTCGTAATTATCCAACTAAAATGCGACTGAATGGTGGGCTGTGGGTGCGTGGTTTTGATGGTCGCGCCCATGGCAGTTAAGGACCGGTTCGTGGGAAACCCTGGAAGAATTCCTCGTACTTTCCACAAGCCAGCGTGGGCAACGGCTGGGCTTGTAGTGTAGCTTTCCTCTAGCTGATGGAGCGGGTCGGGCCCTGCGACGGCCTCTGTCGCTTCCGGATTCACCTAGGCACGAGAGGGGACTGCCCGTTGCCCGCTAGGGACGGGGGTGAAACCTGAGGTGTGGTGTGCTTGGCTAGAGGGGGTGATGCGAAGGGTCCTGTCACGGCCTCTTTCCGGTATGTCGTGGTGGCATGTCGGCGCACGGTAACGTGTCGTGGGACTGTGTCTTGTGGGTACAGTTGTACACCTCTGATCAGAGTAAAACTATTCGAATAGCCGTGCCCACGGTTATGGGCGGTCGACCAGATTCACCGTGATTAGTCCCACCTTAATAAATCGACTCAATGCACTGTAGTTCAGGTGGGTTGGTTGGGCCTGTTCAACGTGGTGTAGCGTTGATCAGTGGAGATTTAATGTTACTTTAATTGCTCAACAGTTTTACTGCTTTGCTCAATAAAATGTTTTACAACCGCCTTTATGCAAATAGCCACAAACCGTCCTTGTATCCCCTTGCACGTCTGCATCATTGGTGTGGCTTGCTGAGTACGGTGGTTGTACTCAGCCTTGCTATTATTTCCCCCCTTTTCAGAAGTGTAGTGCTTCTGAGCTGAAGACGAAGTTAGAAGACCAAGACTCAGACCCCAGTTGAGTTTTGCCTGTGAAGTGGAGCTGAAGCCCCGCTAGGATCGTCTTTTTCCGCTGCTGCTGCTTTTGTTTCGGTGTGAGGACTAAGTGCCTCTTCTGTAAGTATTTTACGCTTTATTTACGTTTGGAACTGTATATTACTTGTCGTTTTGTGTACCCTGGCTGGTCCTGGACAGGGATTTAATACACAAAATAGTCTGAAAATTTGGGCTAAATTTCTGGGCGTGACACAACTCTTGCGCTTCGAGTTCCTCCTCCTGTTCCTAAGCTGCAGAATCCTTCCCTTCCCCTGCACAGGTGTACGGGACGAGCAGGTGACTCTGGAACTCCGTCCGCTTGAGAACCTGCACGGATAGGCGTGCGATCAAGTTTTGGGGTAGCGCTTCAAGCGCGACTACTTCTGTTCTTCGACGTCTGCTTCTGCTTCACCATGGCTTCTACTGGAGAGAACGGAGGAGACAACATCAACGGAGGCAATACGAATGCCTCAACATCTTCTACACCGTTCTCTGGGTATAACATTCTAACTTTATTTGATTTTCTGCTTGTTATTTACATGTTCATAATGTTATCCATAAGATTTCAATCCTATGTGAATATCAATGATGTTTATGCTTACTTTACCTTAAGCATGCTCATGTTTATGTTTAGTCATCACTAGATCACTTCTCATTGTGTATGTATGATTTTTGTCTTAATATTTTAGATTAAAATATGCCGAATTATGACCAGATTTCCAACACAGCATTGGTGTCATTCCCTAGTACCACCCTCTTTCCTGTCTAGCTGCTAGATTCGCTGCCACCAATTGCCATTTCCTAAGCCCATGACCTCCCTCGCCCCTATTGCCGGCCTCCATCCTCGCGGCTCGCCCTTGCCACCAATCGAGCTACCACCTAAAGCCATCCCTCTAAGCGTGGGAAATCCTCTCCCACCCCGACCCACCCTAAAACACTAAACTCAAACCTCACCACTATCGCCACGTCATCATCGTAGAAGAGGAGCCCATCATCGTTGTCGCCACCGTCGTGGAAACGCCTTTGTTGTCGCTGGTGAGTCTTCCTCCTCTTTCTCGGCTTCTCCCTCCCCCACCTGCCGGATCTTGAAGATAATTTACTCCCTAGCTGTTGGGTTTCAGTCCAATGGTCAGGGACTCAGGGTCCCAAATCTCAGTCACATGAGAACTAGCAAATCTGAATATGAATTCATTTCCAGTTATGGGCTACAGAGTCACTTCAACGGTTCGATTTGTTCGTGGATGGGCCTAATATGTGGCTATTGAAGTGAGAGAACGGGATCGGTCGATCCGACGGTAGATCATTTACCATGTTTCATTAGTTGATTTTCCTTGTATGAATTAGTTTTTTTAGTGGATGACACAAGAAACTAAAATTTGATATGCGAATATAGAAAATATTTTCGACTACAAAAATAAATTCGTTTTCACTTTTGTTTTCTTTTTCACGGATTCAATTTTACCTTCCGATTCAAGCCATAAACGAAAAAATTTACCAAAAGAATACGAATTAGATTGGACCTATCCGAGAAGATTGGGCATGTGTTTCATCAGGCCCATTACGGCCCATCACGAGTGGAGTATCTGAAGGGCCGGCCCCCCAGCCTTTTAGGCTGATTAGTTATTAATCCATCATCAGTTTCAGATTACAAATCGTTTGACTATTTTAAAAACGATAAATATAATAAATATAGATAAGTTTGTAGATAAATATAGTAATATTTACGATACTAAATTAGTTTCACTAAATCTATAATTAAATATATTTTTATAATATATTTAAAAATGTAACTACTTTTCTATATATACAAACTCGATCAAACTGAAAACGGTTTGACTTTAATTAAAATAGAAACAACTAAACGGAGGGAGTACTAATCAAAACGGGGTACGCCTCCCCTTACCTCCGTCGCTCCCTCCTCCCCCCTCTCCTCCCCTTCTTCTCTTCCTACTACACCATAAATATTTAAATTTAATTTTAGAATTAAAACGGGTATGTAAACTTTTGACTTATAAACTAATATTTGAATTCAAATTTAAATTTGAATCGGGTAGGTAAACTTTTGACTTATAAACTTTGGATCTATAAACTTTAGGTGTATAAACTTTAGATGTATAGAAATACTATATATAAAAAATATTTGAATTCAAATTCAAATTTGAATCGGATATAATTCAAATTCAAATTTGAATTGGGTATATAAACTTTTGACTTATAAACTTTGGGTCTATAAACTTTAGGTGTATAAACTTTATATGTATAAACTTTAGATGTATCTAAATACTATATATAAAAAATATTTAAATTCAAATTTAAATTTGAATCGGATATATTTCAAATTCTAATTTGAATCGCGTATATAAACTTTTGATTTATAAACTTTGCGCCTATAAACTTTAGGTGTATAAATTTTAGATGTATAGAAATACTATATATAAAAAATATTTGAATTCAAATTTAAATTTGAATCAGATATATAAACTTTGATTTATAAACTTTGGATCTATAAATTTTAGGTGTATAAATTTTAGGTGTATAAAGTTACTAAAATGGAAAGTAATACGGTGAAAAAAAAAAGAAACGTGGAGGGAGGGGGGGCGAGTTTCCGATCAACGAGGCCCATTAGAGTTTCCGATCAACGAGCATGTGCGTCGCAACACGGCAGCAGAGGCCAGAGGCTGAGGGCAAGTAGCGGTTTCTCCTTCCTTCCTCCCGCTCTCCCCGCCCGCATTAACCTCCACGAGCACACGCACTGTCCCCACCACCACCTCCAAAACTTCCACTCCCAAACCCAAACCTCCTCTCCTCTCCCGCTCCTAGCCCACCATGGCGCAGCAGCACTCGCCGTCTCCACCTCCTGCCCCGCCGTCACCTCCGCCCGCGCTGCCGTGTGATCCGATGCCGCCGCCCCCGCGCCATGACGACACCGCGCTCACGCTGTCGCTCGCGCCGCCCGCCGCCGCCGCCGCCGCTCGCCCGCTGCAGGTCATGGTAGTCGCGGCCTCGCCGAGGCCGCTGGTGCGGGCCAAGTGCTCGTCGCCGACCGGGAACGCGCCGCCGTGCACCGAGTGCGGCAGGCGGTTCCTCTCGTGGAAGGCGCTGTTCGGCCACATGCGCTGCCACCCCGAGCGCCACTGGCGCGGGATCACGCCCCCTGGCGGCGGCGCAGGCGCGGCGTCGTCGTCGTCGTCTACCGCCGCCAGCCAGTTCACGCATAGGGAGCGCGAGGTTGCCGCCAGCCTCCTCATGCTGTCCGGCGCTCACCCCGCCCGCGCCGCCGCCGGCAAGGGCAAGGGCAAGAAGCGCCTGCTTGTCGCCCCCGCCGCCGCCGCCGCTGCCCCTCAACATTCCCCGGCAACCTGCGCCGACCACAAGTGCGCCGTCTGCCACCGCGGGTTCGCCACCGGCCAGGCGCTCGGCGGCCACAAGCGGTGCCACTGGCCGGACCGTTCCTGCGCCGATCAGGCGATGCTCGCCGTCGCCACCTCCACCGCCGGCAGCAGTAGTACCACGTCGGCATCACCCCCGCCGGCGCCGGCGAACGCCGCCACCGCGCTGGACCTCAACCTGAACCTGCCGCCGCCATTGCCGCGAAAGAACCTCCAAGACGGCGGCTCGAACGAGACGCTGGATTTGAATCTGGGGTTGCAAAGTTAGGCTTACATCTATATGTGTGTCCAGTTAATTTGTGTATGTGATGATGATGTGCAGGTGTATATTGCTTTTGCTAGATTTGTGTTTGTTAAATTCCATTCGAGGCATAAGCGGCTCTCTGGAATGGAAATCTCTACAAGTTCTTAGCTTTGGGTGTGCCTGGTTCAGAAAAAAGAGCGTTTCTAATCTTTCTGAACATAGGTAATTTCTGTTTATCGATCTGAACCATGTGATGTACTTAGCAACTGTGTATATGTGTATTTCTGTAAGTGAATGTGTATATAACTATGTATTATTTAGGTTAGTAATGTGTGAAAATAGTAACATTGTGCAATGTGTTAGCAACTGTGTTATATATCTGTGTCCAATATAAATGTGGGCTACACTATAAATTCTTAAATTATAAAACGAAGCGAGTATGTCATGTGCAGAGTTTCATCGTTGCTTTGCGCTGTTCCATTCGAGGCATAAGTGCAGTCTGGAGTGGAATTACTCTCTGTATGCTTTTAGTGATAGGTGTGTGCTGATTGATCAGAAGAGCGCTTTCTAATCTTTCTGAACGGTTTTTTGTTCTTCCTCCGTCCAAAAAAAATAAAAATAAGAATATAACATAATCTAGTACAATAAATCTGAACTTGCCTATTTCTATGAGGAAGTAGCGAATATATGTTAACATGCATGGGTGAAAATAACATGTTACATGTACTATGCAACAACGGTCGTTCCTTGTTTTTTATGTAAAACATGAGGTCACGAGTTGCACCAGCAACTTGAAGTCTTGAACCATATAAAACTGCAATATTAATTAATCCACAATATTACTCAGATAAAATAACACAATTTGAACTGCAGCCTCAGCGTATATAGTTATTAATCCAGCAAGTATGGAGTGGTACATATACATGTTTACAAAGGGAAAATGAGCATGCAAAAGAAATAAAAGAAACTTATTCAATCTACTGTACTGTACAAAAACTAAACTTCACAACGCACACCTACAATTTGATTTGTATTTGGGCAACTCAAGAAGACATGTGGTTAACTGAAAACTGCGCACAAAAAGAATTATTGATTCACTCTTATCATGACGATTCACCAACCTATTCAGCAAAAATTAGGCTTCTTATACTACCATTGATTTGGGAATGCTTCTCTGTAGCTCATATCTTCAGTATGTGAAACTTCTCTTATTGTCGCATCCCTAGCTCGAGCATTCAGAAGCCTCTCTGCAATTCTATCTTTGGAAGTAACTTTCTTCTTCAGCATCGATGCCAGTGTTGGTCCCTTTGTCTTAGCTCGGCGTCCCCGTCGAGACACTACTGGTGAAGGGAGGTCATAGGCTGCTGCTGAGCGCGAGGTTGAAGCAAGAGCCGCTTCCCGCAAAACATCTTGATTATGCTGACGAATTCTTGCTCGCTGGGCTCTTTCCAGAGCTTTTTTGTCATCCCTATCTCTTTTCCGGACATTCTGCACTGCCTGTCTCGCCAACTGCTCCACTGTAATTTTACCAAGGTCATGACCTACATCGCTGTCGCTAATGTCATTATTTATGTTTGCCATTCTTGAAGGAGAGGACTCATAAATACATTCACCATCACTGCTTCCATCTGGCGTAATCATATTTTCTCTTGCATCAGAACTGCCTTCATTCTGTTCAATAGGACTTAATGCTGCATCATAACGGCCAGTCTGCCCAACTGGATTTCCTTCAGCATCACAATGGCCGTCACTCTGACCAATTGGATTTCCTTCGGCATCTCGTGGGACAATAGGCCCATGAAACGGGCATATCTTGAGATCTCTTCTCTGGCAAAGACCTCCTTTCTTCAGAGGTGCAAGGCATGGTAGAATCTCAACTGGATCTTCTCTATATATTGAACTATGAACATTTAATTCTGCAATCTTTGCAGCAGGTATAACAGCATCATTATCCACCCTTCCCCAATGGCTCTCAAGCTCAAGTCCCCTTTGGTTTACAAGTGCATCCCTGTTCGAACCCCAACGATCCAAAACAGAGCTCCATGGCAGCACAGGGGCTTCAGCATGTAGCTTTGCTCTCTCTGGATCCAGCTCTTGAGGACTATTGCCATTAGGTGCCTTGCCATCATCAGTATCCATGCCACCTACTGGCTTCTTTCCCTTTCTAGTGTCCTTGCTGCTACTTGCAACATCTGCACTGGTACCAACTCTACCAGGGCTAGGAACCTCAATATTCCCCTCAACCCAAAAGTCATCATCCTCTTCCTCCTGAACACCCTTCCGCCTATGGACATTGTCAAGATTAAGACCAAGCTCACTACACCGATTTCTCACCGCTCGTATTTCATTCTTAACATCAATAAATTCCTTCAAAGCAGAATCTCTGAAACGATTATCTGCAAGATTGACCCTAACCAGCACAGATATCCATTCCTGAACTGTGACCAAATGCTTTGACACAAGGAGCCGATATGACTCCCTCAACGCGTCAAAAACTGCTTCATTCTCCTGAGTCTCAGGAACCCACTCCCCAGCCATCAAAGAAGCCTTCCTAATACTACGCATCGCCAAAGAGGCGATCTCCTGCTCCTCATCCTCATCATTTGCATAGTTGTTAAATTTTTCACTCTCGATGCGAATGATGTCCAACCCATTGCGGATCTCATCAATCGTGGTGCGGATTTCAGCCTTAATCGCTGCCAGGTTTCGGCGCAACTGCTCGACCTTCGCAGTTAAGATCTCCTGCGTGCGAGCCTCCCGCGCGGCACGAGCCTCGACGGCGGCACGGAGGCCGGGGAACTGGACCCGGGCGGACTCCTTGAGGTACTCGACGGCGAGGCGGAGCTGGCGGTAGTGCGCGCCGAACAGGTGGTGCCAGCGCTCGAGCGCCTGGACGGCGGCCTTGCGGAGCAGGGTCGCGGAGGCGGCGGGCGGCGGGAGCGGGTGGGCGCGGCGGAAGCCGACGGCGAGCGGGAGGAAGCCGTCCAGCACGTCGGCCAGCAGGGAGCGGAAGAGCTTCGAGCGCATGAAGAGCTCGTCGGCGATGGTGAACGCGAGCAGCCGCACCTGAAGATTGGGCGAGTTAGGGTTTGGGCGAATTCGGAAGGGAATCAAACCAGCAGGGAGGAGCTTACTCACGTGGGCGTGGGGCTTGGACATGAGGGAGAGGAGGATCCGGAAGGCGTCGCGGACGGCGCCGTCGGAGGCGCGGGCGGCGGACTTGATGGCGCGGAGGAGGGCGGGGTCGACGGAGGGGGAGGTGGTGGAGGTGGCGCGGTCGATGAGGGACGCGATGGAGGACTCCGCCGAGGAAGACGCGCGGCTCGAGGCCGGCTCCCCTTCCGGCGCCGGCGGCCGCGGCGGCGGAGGGCGGCTGGAGGAGGCGGCGGCGGGGCGCGGCATCGCCGGCGATTGGGGGCGGCAGGCAGAGGAAGAGGAGTGACGATGCCGTGTTGCGATTTGTTGGGGATGGCTGCAATTGAAGTTCGTTGGCTCTATGACTTGTGGGGCCAGGATGATGGACCATGTGATCGTGTCGACGTGTCCAGGTCGGTTTGTTTTTTTTTTTAAGAACTAGTAGGTCGGTTTGTTGGGAATGACTACTGGTCGGGCGCCAGATATATCGGAATTGTTTCAAAACAAGGTCATACATAGATATATTCCGACGAAAAAAATTTTTAGCTTATTATTGAATTATTTTTAAATGTTGCACGATGTTCCACCAGATATATCGGAATTGTTTCACTAAGTAGATAAAAAATGTTTCACTCGTTTAAATCGGGTGTTGTTTCGCCTTATATAAAAACAATGTTTCAGCAAATAGCGAAAGAATGTTTCATTTCACTGTAACATTAGATCTATACATAGTGAAACATTTTTAGTACACTAGGTGAAACATTTTTCGGTGGAACAAAAAATAAACCAAATTCTCTTAATAGGGGGTTTCCAAAATATGTGAGTTTTTTTGTTGCAATGGAATGTTTCGTTTAGTGCAACATTAGATCTATACATAGTGAAACATTGTGAGTACACTAGGTGAAACATTTTGGGTGGAACAAAAAATAAACCAAATTACCTTAATAGAGAGTTTTCAAAATATATGGTTTTTTTTTTCAAAAGAGTATTTTAATTCACTGTAACATTAGATTTATAAATAGTGAAACATTGTAAATACACTAGGTGAAACATCTTTTGTAGAAAAAAGAGGAGCAGAAGTGGGTGGGCAAAGTAGGCACGTGGGGGGAGGGGGCGCGGGGGGAGCGCCTGATCCGGCTCCCCCACGCCGGGTGACCGGCGAAGAGCATTTCCGCGGTTTGTTTGAGGCTAGTTTAGGCTCGGCCGCTCGGTTTCATAAGAGCAAGGTCAAGAGTGGAGTAAGGTCAATAGTGGAGTAGTATTTGTCCATGTCATTTATACTACTCCTACTAAGAGAGAGGGTTTGTACAATAAACTAGCTATTACATTAGCTATAAGGAAAAATACGTAAATATTAGGGAATGACCTAATATCAAATACTCCATCCGTTTCACAATGTAAGTCATTCTAGCATTTCCCACATTCATATTGATGTTAATGAATCTAGATAGATATATATTTAGATTCATTAACATCAATATAAATGTGGGAAATGTTAGAATGACTTACATTATGAAACGGAGGAAGTAATTAAAAGGGATGAGGCTTCGAATCTAGCTCGTCTAGCCCACCCACCACCTTGTGGAGCTAGCCGGAAGACCCCTAATCGTTTCTCAGCTTCCTGATTAACTCATGGGCATCAAGTTCCCTCGATGAAAACTGGCTTCATCCTTGTAGCTACCTGTGTTGCGTCTGCTTTTATTCATAGAACATAGGAAGAACGATGGAAAAGAGAGCACACTAGATCAAGAAAACACTGCAAGGGCCCACCAAATAACATAAAGTATCAACCATACTAGCATTAAGCGGGCGGAAAGCTTCGTTTCTGCTGCTATCGCCCGGCTACAGATGAAGCGCCCGCTCAATTCTATCTCATTTTCTCACTCTTCCACCTAGGATTAGGCTGATGTGGATCAATCTACCGTCTGCTGAGTCACCCTTACTGTACCTACTCTAAGAGCAAGGATAATGGTATAGCTCGCTCCTGGCAGTAGTTTATGTCCAAGTCATCTGAAGAGAGCACAATAGCTAAATTGTATAATGGATTGGCTATAGATTATCTCGATAGAAGTTTGAACACATTTAATGCCCACATGTGCATACTAATTTTGTATGATCAAATCTAGCCTTCATCTGTGTGACCATCTGTGATTCGCACGCTAGATGAGAGGAAATTCTTTTGCGTGTTGCACTGCTAAGAGCGAGCAGAGTTATTTGTGCACACAGAATCAACAATAACCAAAGGATGACACACAAACCGCGTTAACTAGCATCCGCACCAGCTGCAGGAGGGCGGCAGCGTCTACTTCCGCGTTCTATCACTCGGCGCTTCTACAAGCGCCCGCTTCACTCTCTCTCCTTTTTTTCTTTCTCCTGCACGTAGGAGTATGCTGATGTGGACTTCCTTATCGCCAACCTAATCGGCTCTATTATACTTGCTCTAAGAGCAAGTTTAATAGTGCAGCTTAGCTGATGGCTCCAAAATTAACACGTCAGCTTATTATAGGCAGCGTTAAAAAGCTAATTCATACAGTAAGCATACACTCTTCTAACTGTACACAGTTCCCATCAACGGTTATCTATTTTTTTAATCCCATCTTTCCCGTCCAATCCATCTTCTAGCTTGCTACCTCCCTTTCCAGTTCCCACCTCTTATTTTGATCTATCTACTGTTATGGAGATATGCAGGTTGCAAGCAGCTAGCAATGGATGGGCATAGAGCTGGTGCCATGGCTAGCGGACTGTCGGCGGGCGGAGGTAGTGGAAGCGTGGAGTGTGGGCGAGGTGGGACAACAGGCAGCTGCGTCGAGCTGCTGAACGCCCAAAGCCCTTGTCATAGAGAGCTAGCTTGCTCCATGGAGCATGGAGAACATAGAACTATAGTCCCTCTGGTCGCCACCCTCGAGCTCGTAGCTCCCGTTGCTACTCACGTCATCAACGCGGTTGCTGTTCTCGAGCTTGCAGCTTCTGTCGGAGCCGCCACCAACAAAGTGGTCCCTATCCTCGAGCTCCCGGCTTCCATCGGCATCGCTGCCAACGAAGTCACTTCTTTGCTAGCTCTCAATTGCGTCGCCATCAAACTTTCCTCCCGCCGCATCATTTCGCCCATCGCTCCTCCCCTTTTGCCGTCGAATCGAATGCCCCCCTGTGCTTGCCTCACGTGGAGCCCACAATTGCGTGGCCTAGTAGAAGCAATCCTGGTGCTGCATCCATTGTCTTGGAGCATGTGTGTAGTCAGCAACTAATTAGTCGTCGGCTCACATACTCTCTCTTTCTGCTAATTTCTCAGCCAACTCAGCATATTTCGTAGGATGCATGCAATTTCGTCTGCTAAAATATCCTATTGTACAAGCTCTAACAAGCTGCACCACAGCGTAAAAATTGATTGTGGGATCCATGCGAAAAAAAAAATCACAATCTCAGCTGCCTCCACTGTCCTCCCATGCCTGGTAGCCTTGCGCAACAAATATATTTTTAACTAGTTGTGTTAGGCTTCTCTTTAAAGGTTGTTTTTTCCTCTGACACTTACCAGCCGGCTTTCACAGCATGGTCTGTTCGGTTTTTTTATGCATGGTTAGATTTTAACCATACACGGCAGGTGCTCTTAAAATCAGTTAAATTCTGAGAAGAATATAGAAAATTAATTAGAACTCAGAAGTTGGCCAATTCCCACAAGCTAAATTCTCACCAGCAGGAAAAGCTAATACTTTTACATGTAAAAATAAAATCGCTCCAAACTTTTCATATATAAGTACTGCTGTGGATGAATATGATTTTTATAAGTTCTATCATATGTTTATTGATCGATGTTTTTCCAACTTTGACCACTTATAACTCTTAAAAATAATTAGACTATAATAAGTGAAAGTTTAATTCTTAATGTTTATTAGTATGTAATACTTTTTGATACTATGTATCTATTTAAGTATTCCAATTTTATTTGAAAGAACACAATTGATCAAAGTTAAATATGAGAACGGAATTATTAACTAATTAATTAAAGGTTTGAGAACTTTCTTAGCAACTGTTTTGTAATAATTTTTCTAAGTATATGTAAGCCCTTCTCTTTAACCTTTTATCTCGTGATGAAGTGATTGATGTTGGTTATTTTAAAGAATAAAATGTAGGAACAGTACATCGACTTATAAGCTAGGTGTAGGTTGCATTCGGCAGAAAAAAAACCCACTCGTTTTTCACGCGTGCGCTTTCTAAACACGAAACTTTTTTTGGCAAAATATTTCCACAGAAAATGTTTAAAAAATTCATATAGATCTATTTTTCAAGTTTAAAGTAATTAGTACTTAATTAATCATACGTTAGTGGTTCAACTCATTTTAGGTATCTTCTAAATTTTCTACTTTTCTCTTCTCTCAAACACACTCGTAGCCTAGTGCAACAACCACAAAATCAGGGACACATTTTTCTACGTGTGAGTGTATATGTTCGCTTTTTTTAACTGGGAATACTATCAGGGCTTTGCCCAGTAGTTTAAATTTTATAGAAAAATAAAATATTTATAAAGTTACAAAGAATGTACAAAAGAGAAGTAAAGACAGCAAAAGCTATAAAGTCTACAACCAATCGGAAAAAGATTGTTTTAGGGGATCCTTCATTCTGCACAGTTACAGAAGAGCTTCTTTCAAAAAAAGGGATTTCTAGGATTGAAATGAAGGCTGAATTAGTGGTGTGTTTTAGGTAATAGAAAGTAATATTTAGGGCGTTCACTTTATTGCTAAATTATATCTTATCAAAATTTAACAATTGCAAATTTAGTTAGGTAACAAATTTAACAATATTTTACCATTGCAAACTTACCCAACTCTACTTTAGAAAAAGAGATTACCACGTCATAGATAGTGCCATGCAGTACCATGGACACAGGCAAATTAAATACTCTATCCCACCAATTGCTTACCTCCTCAAAACGGATGGCTTATATCCTTCTATGTATGGTACATACAAGGATTCTCAACTTGGCAAAAGCTAGAGAATGTGACAAGCCAATAAAGAGGAAAGCCGGGCTACGATGTGATGCTATGGGCTAAAATAGTTTCGAGCGAATGAGAAAAAAATGGAGTGGACTTCTCTGCCACGGATGATTTCATTTGATGGGTGCCTAGTCCTATAAGAAACAAAGTAAAGTCTAGAAGAATTCATGTGGGCCATCTATGATGTAGAAATGTAAGCTTTCACTATTTTCAGATAAAGAAACGTAAGACAATCACACATGTCGTTGCTTTATGAAAGAAAACTGTAGTTAGATTTAACAATGGTTATTTAGAATTATACTCAAATTTAGTTTGCACGTAGTAAAGATCTAACCAATAACTTCTGATTAATTTAATAAGCTCAAGAATTCAAACTTAGCGTTGGTCTTTGTCTTTTTAATCGTGTGCTCACAAACAATATAATGACTATTTTGGAGCTAAGGATAAGACCATACAAACTCATTTTTCTCCTCTAAAGCCCCCTTTAATTTATAGGAAAAATATAGGAAACTTGGATGAAACAAATCTAGAAATACCTTTGAAACATAGGATTAAATCTTATCCCTTCGTTTGAAATTTCTATGAAATAGATAATCCTATAAATATTTTGGAGAAAAGTTAGCTAGAGTTTTTAACCTCTTAAAAATATTTCCTTTGATGCTATATGTCACGCCCAGCAATTCCCGAATAGAATTCCAAGCAGAATGTGCATTAAAATCCCCGTCCAGGACCGGCCGGGGTACACAAACGACAATGTTGACATTCAGATCCACGTCTTACAAACATCATAAAAGTCTTACATAAATGCAGCGGAAAAACGAGAGATAACAGAAGCTAAGTCTTGACTTGAACTGCAGCGGGAATACCACTCCACAGGCATCCTCGACGGCACGGACGAAGCCTACTCCTCGGAGAAACCACCATCGGACACATACTCGCACTCTGGGGTTGGGGAAAATAGAGCAAGACTGAGTACTACCCACTGTACTCAGCAAGTCACACCGGAATAGGGATATGATGCAGGGATTTATCAAAGGGGAGCGAGAGTGGTTCATTAGCATAAAGCGAGCATTTATAAACAGGAGTTGAAAGAAATAAACAGTTGTAATAATTATTCAATATTAATCATCCACTGTTCAACGCTATCCCACGTTGCAACAGGCCCAACCATCCACCTAAACTATCCAATTTCATTAGGCTAAACTAGGGTGAAACTAATCACGGTGAATCTGGTTGACCGCCCATAACCGCGGGCACGGCTATTCGAATAGTTTTACTCTGATCAGAGGTGTACAACTGTACCCACAAGACACAGCCCCATGACACGTTACCGTGCGCCGACATGCCACCATGACATACCGGAAAGAGACCGTGACAGGACCCTTCGCATAACCCCCTCTAGCCAAGCACACCACACCTCAGGTTTCACCCCCGTCCCCAGTGGGCAACGGGCAGTCCCCTCTCGTGCCTAGGTGAATCCGGAAGCGACAGAGGCCGTCGCAGGGCCCGCCTCGCTCCATCACGCCCACCCTTGCCTGGATGCGTCAGCTAGAGGAAAGCTACACTACAAGCCCAGCCGTTGCCCACGCTGACTTGTGGTAAGCACGATAAATTCTTCCAAGGTTTCCCGCGAACCGGTCCTTAACTGCCATGGGTGCGACCAACAAAACCATGCACCCACAGCCCACCATGTGATTCCTTTTAATTAATTAACACCAAAGCGGTGGTACTAATCCAACATTACCATTAGGACCTACAGCCTGAACATTAATAGGATTTCCCTGATTGTGTGCTAGTTGAACTAAGCATGGCTAAGCAATCCCTAGTCCAATCTCTAGACATGTTATATCCCAAGCTAACAAAGGAACATGGTACAAAATAGTACGGCTATGACAGTAGGTAACCCTCCCATCGTGATATTATAAAACAATGCAATATTTAGGAGAAAACGAGAGAGCATTTGCAATATAGGTTCAATATGATCAAGTGACAAGCATGACTTGCCTTGCTCTGCTGCTGGAGGAACCTCGGTGACAATCTCGAAGTACACCGGAGCGTCGGAAGAACCGGAATCTAAACGACATACAAGGCAAACAATACAAATAGGCTATAAGACTACTGAAACAGAGAACAAAACCATTTTTAATGGATTCTACACATTTTTCTTGATTTACTGAGACTTGAATGGGCTTAAACGGAGCACGGATGAATTAGTTATGAATTTTAGAAGATTCACTGTGTTTTTACTATAACAAAAAAAATTCTTAATTGATTTATTGCGCAATAAATAAATCCCGGAGAGAGAGAGGGCGGCGCCGACATGCGGGCCCCACATGTCAGCGGCGCACGGGTGGCCGGTCTACCGTGGACCGGGACCACGCGGGTGGTCCACCGCCGGTCCACGGGATCGACGGCCCGGATCGGCTCGGGCCGATCAGACGGCGCGGCGGCGGCCTGGCTCGGCTCGGCTCGGCACAAAGCCGGCCGAGCGGCCAAGAGGGAGGGTGCGGCGGCGGCGCACACGACCACCAGCGACGGCAAGCGGTGGCGCGAGCGGCGACGGCGGATGGCCGAGGTGATGGTGAGCGCGCGGAGAGCGGCGGCGCGCGGGGAAAAGTGGGAAGGAGGGAGGAGGGGGGGCTCCTCACCGGAGGGCGGCGACCGGAGCGGGGATGAAGGTGGCGGCGACGAGGAGGGGCGGACGGCGGCGGCGGCACCGACGGCGCGAGGGAAATGGGGTCCCGGTGGGATTCCGGCGATGCAAGGCGGCGGCCGGGAAGGGTCTTGCGGCGACGAAGCTAGTGGTGGTGGCGGCTTAGCGCGGCGGCGGCTCTAGCGGCGGCGGCGCGCAGCTGGAGACGGCGGCGAGCGGCGGCGCGGGCGGCGAGCGGCGCGAGCTCGGTAGGAGTCACGGGAGGGAGCGGCGAGAGTGGAAAGGGGAAGAGGAGGCTCGGAGGAGCGATTTTATAGGCGGAGGGGAGGCGGACGTGGCCGGGAGGACCTCCGATTTCGCCGGCGACGTGGGGAGGAGAGAGAGGAAGTGGGGGGATTCAAAATGCGAATCCTACCCCTTTCGGGCGCACGCGCGGGCGGGAGACGCGGGGGGAAAGGGCGGCGACGTGGGGAGGGCGCGGGGGCGGCGCGGCGTGGGCGCGGGAGAAGCGGAGGAGGTGGGCGCGGCGGTTTCGGCGGCGGTTGCGGGCGCGGCGGCGCGGGCGCGAGGAGGGAGACGGGCCCGACAGGTGGGCCCCACCTGTCGGTGACCCCGAGAGAGAGGAGGCGGGCGGCCGGCTCGCGCGGGCTGGGCTGGGCCTTGGCCTTCGGCCGGCCTAGCGGGAGAGGGGGGGGGGGAAAGGAAATGGGCCGACGGCCCAAGGAGAGGAAAAAGGAGGGAAAAGAAAAAAAAAGAAAAAGAAAAAGGATTTTCCTGGGATTAAATATTGCTTGTGCTCATTTTTAATTGGTTAAAATTATTTCGAGGGCTCTGAAAATTCCACTAAAAATCTTGTTAGCGAATTTCGACATGTAGAACTCAAGAAAAATTCCACATGCCAATTTCGATTGTTATTTGCATTAATTTATTAGGGTTTACTCTTGCTTTTCCCGGGCATTTTCTTGAGACCATTTAAAATTTCAATTAAGGCTTGGGAAGGAACTTCAGGGTGTGACACTATATCTCTCATCGAATTTATGTTTTTTTCTTACTGTCTATTCAAATGACAATTAATGTATTTTTCCTTATGTTTTGCGCTCCTTCGTTTTGCACAAATACATTTCTATCGAATCTTGTATTTTGTCCATTCCTCTATTTTTTTTTTTACAATCCTGCATTTCAAAATGAGTCATGAATCTAATCATTCTATATCAGGGCAATACTCCTGCCAAGTTCAAAAGCAAGACGGGTGTGATTCATCTTTAATACATCGAGTTTCATCGTAACCTACTATTATCTACACCCTACTAATAATGAATAGGGGTAATCCAAATAACCGCCTACTGGTCTTTTCAATCTTCCTTGCAACTTAATTTCGTAAATACCCCTTACATGTCTATTTTTTTCTTCCAACTCAATTTTCGCTAATTTGTTTCATCACACCCAGTGATTTCTCGCATCATATAGATCCTAGTATGGTGAGTGAAGTTACTCCTTATGTCTTCTATTGAGCATGAGATTTGATGCACCTTTTTCCATAGTATGTGATAATTGTCATGTGTTTACTGCTATAATGTTGATAGAATTAAAGTATGCAAGAAGGTTGAGGTACACACAACTTTGGTGGCAAACAGCAACGTCGCTCATTACGATGGAGGATCATGGGATGTGTGAAATGGCTAAAAATAGATAGAGGTGGATAATTAAAAGATGAAATAAACTTATGACTAGTGTTTTGCAGCAAATTAAATTGCAAGGAGGAGATTGAAAAGAAAGGTAAGTTGTAGGGGTATTTTGATTCCCTCCTAATCAATAATCTAGTACTACCATTAGCACAATGCAATTTTACCTCGATTTCTGTTAGCATATTTTTCAAACTAATAAACGGTGTGTTTCGTGCGAAAACTTTCAGTGTAGAAGTTGCTTTAAAGTGTCAAATAAATTCATTTTCTAAGTTTAAATTAATTAGAACTCAACAAACTATACTACTAATATCTATACACCAATGACTTTCTCATTTTACGTATCCATCAGTTAATCTTCAATCCTCATAATGAGCTAGTTCAAACTAATAGTTATCACTTTGTGATTTGGTCAATGGTGATAAGGAGCAGGAGTATGATCATCACGTAGCAAAGCTACAATACGTTTTCCTTTTTCTTCTCTCTCTAGGCATCTCGTTGGCGTTCGCCGAAGCAGCCGCGGAAAAGGATAGGTACCGTACCAACCCGCCCCCACAAGCAAGAAACACTCCGCTACTCTCCAGGGCGGACGGCGACCTCCCCTCCCCGCAAAAATCCACAGATTTTTCCTACGCATCCCCGGCTTCTCTTCCCCGCACGAAACCCCCACCTCCTCCTCCCCCACCATGTCCGCCGCCGCCGTCCGCTCCCGCGCCGCCGCCGTCGCGGTCACCGCGGCCCGCCGCATCCACGCGGGCCGCGCGGTGGCCGAGGAGCAGGGCCAGGGCCCCGGCCTGCGCCGCCCCTGGGCGTACTTCCGCCGGCGCCACCAGCAGCAGCAGCAGGCGTCGTTGCCGCGCGCCGTCGCGGCGCCCCTGTTGCGGGGTGCGGTCGCCGAGAGAGGGGCCGGCGGCGGCTCGGATGGGGGCGGGGAGCCGCCGGAGATCTGGCGGCAGCCCGGGGAGGCGCCGTCCGGCGGCGGCGGCGCGCGCGGGGCGGAGGTGGGGAGGATCGATGTGGTTAGGGTTGCGGCGGGGGGTGGCGGTGGGGATGGGTCTGATGGGAACGAGGGGGGTGGTGGTGGTGCGGGGTGGGGCGGCTCCAACTTGGGGCGACGGTTCCCCACGCCCAAGGAGATTTGCCGTGGGCTCGATAAGTTCGTCATCGGCCAGGAGCGCGCCAAGAAGGTGAACTATTTATGCTGTTTCTCTGTGCATTCCACTCTGAGTGGAGTTGTCTTAATTTGGATTAGGGATTCAGCCTCACTTGGTGCTGTAAAAAAACAGTGTTGATAGTGTATGGTTGGGTGTAGTTTGTCCCTAATGGGATTTCTTATTCTAGTTTTGTAGGCTAGAGGTTTACGTTGTCGCTGCTTATAGCCTTACACTTATGCGATTGTAGTGACTCTTATGTGCTTTTGTCTGGTAAATCGAAACAATAACTTGTTTTTGTCTTTTGGCAGGTACTGTCTGTAGCAGTTTATAACCACTATAAAAGGATACACTGCGAGTTACTCTCCAGCAGGTTGGTGTTGTGTAAATACCGGTTTTGCCAGACTTGCTGCGTCCTGCGTATGGGTAGTTTCAGGTGGTAAATTGGATTCAAACTGTAGGTCTGCTAGAGATTGTAGCGAAACTGATTCTTGCGCGAGTGATACTGATGGAGTGGAGCTTGAGAAAAGCAACATCCTTGTGATGGGTCCGACAGGCTCGGGTACATGCTCCAATCATTCAATCTATTAGTGCTGTATGCTGCAATATTTGTAACACATAATGAAAAATTGTCTCAATGGAGAACTCGTGTGCACTATAAAAATATTCTTGTCTAAATGAATACTAGTATTTTTTATGATCAATAGTAGGCATGCATATTATTAATAATGATATGGTATAAACTTTAATATATTGTAGAAACACTTCCGATCACACCAAATTGCTAGGTGCCAGCACATGAGACCGCATTTGGAAACTTCTTAATATAGCACTAGTTGATGGTTGGTTTTTCATTTGAATCATCACTTCTTTCTTTTACAGACCATGCAATAGTATTACATCTGTACTTTATCTCTCTCATGCAGACCATTTTCTATTCAACGAATAAGATGATGGTAGATATTATTTATTTCTTATCAAATGAATGTTTTACTTATATGATTCTAAAATCTTTTCCCAAAGTCAGGGAAAACATTGCTGGCAAAAACCCTTGCAAGGTTTGTGAATGTGCCATTTGTTATAGCTGATGCAACAACCCTCACTCAGGTTAGATGAATTATCTTAATTTATCAATTCATTAACTTTGCATTTTTCCTCTTCTCCCGATATAGCATCCAATTTTTTTCCATTCCTGGCTTTACTGTAAGGGGGAGCAATATCATAAGATTTCCCAAAATTATGGTACCAGTTGGATCCATATATATATGATATGTGCTTTATACTCTTTTATGTAATTATTGTATTGTAAACGTTTTCATTACTTTCTTGGGCATAAAGTGCTTAGTATACTCATAGCCGTACATGTGTTCTAAAGATTCTTTTTGCTGTAACATTACTTTTTATTATGGGTGCTGTGTTCTTAGGTGTCATATTTTAAATAGGCCAATAGAGTACTTAATCTTAGTCTGGAAAATGCAATGCTTTTGTTTGAGAGCGTCGTATAGCAGCTTGATTTAAAAAGTGCTCATGCTGGTGCTCAGGAGTTCACCTTTTCTTTAACCATGTTTTTCCAATTGTAGGCTGGATATGTTGGCGAGGATGTTGAATCTATCCTGTATAAGCTCCTAGCGGTATGGTTAATTTCTGTGTACTGACATTGTGGCCTATATAGTCTTTCCTTTTCACTTGCATGTATTGCGATAGTTGCTTAGAGAACCTTATGATTTTTCTTCTACCATTAGCGCAAGTCTTAAACTGTTAAGACATATAATTTATCCCTCTTATTCTCTACTGAGTGCCTAAATATGTGAAGAATTGAAACAAAACTATAAAAAATCTTGAAAGCCACTATAACAATATGATATTTCAAAGTGGAGACAACCCATATTCGACATTCGAATTTGCCTCCAAGTCACAAGCTCTTATGGTACAAAAAGGGTGAGATGAGTTAAACAAGGTCGCCCTGACCCTGGGGGGGAAAATGCAAATTGTAAGATAGAAATTTGGATATGACTATTTTTTTTAATGTTGGCAGTTATGGTAATTAAGAAAAGTTGTAATGACACCGTTGCCTGAAAATTCTAAATTTTGTGTTTTATTGACCATAGAACTGGATGTACTCAGATAAGATATTTATGTCCTTTTAGTTCTCTAAGAAAGATTTCATGTGTGTTGTGACTTAGCTAACAGACTGTTTCTATGTTAATGTGGTCATTGTTCCACACGCTCCCAACTCTAGGCATACCTGCGTGTATGTTCACAACTGCAACTATCAAGATTGTGGTCTTAACTCCAGCACATCATAAAATAACCTTTGCATAGAATTTATTACTTGAATTCATTTTGGCTTTATGATCTAGAGTGAAGATGTTTTTTTTTTTTTTGGTTTAAGAGATCTAAGCATCTAGCTACTATCTATTCGGGCTTTCGTGTTGGACCTGGGTTCAAGACTTCTTTAATAAGGACAGATGATTCTAATTGGCTATTTGCTAAATGATGTCTCTATAGAGGAAGCTTAGATTAATCGTAACTGCTCTTTCTAGGAGATGAGTTAAGTGGTTCATTAAGCTTGTTACAGAAACTAGGACAGTGAGTTTGAAATTCCTTTCTACCAGTGCTCATGCTAGCACTCTATACCCTCTTCATTGATAGCACTTTTCCTGTTCCCTTTTGAATCCCCAGGCTGCTGATTTTGATGTAGCTGCTGCTCAGCAAGGGATTGTCTATATTGACGAAGTTGATAAAATAACAAAGAAGGTACTGATATTTTAGCTAGGGTCAATTCATCATATATTTATTGTTTGGATTTTTGAAGTTGCAGTGTCTTGCAGGCTGAAAGCATCAACCTTAGTAGAGATGTTTCAGGTGAAGGTGTTCAACAAGCACTGCTAAAAATGCTTGAGGGAACGGTGAGCTTGTCATTATTTGTTGTTATGCTCCAATTTATACTCAAGGAACAGTCCAGTTAGGATGTTTGATTGATAGCTTGCTGATGCCAAATCTTATTTCAGATGGATTGCTAACATAGAATATGAATGGCATATTTTTACTTAACCCTGTGTGCAAAATTGTTTGTTGCTACGCTTTGCTAGTAGTACATGAGTTGGTCCAGGCTTACATTTTACTACCTCCGTTTTTATTTATTTGTCACTTGTGACCATGCATACAAACCAAATGTAAATCAACTTGTTCAAGGTAAAATGACAAAAGGGCTCCTACTTGAGTGGGATGTATAATCTAGAAGCTTCTAAATATATATGCCAACTAATTATCATTTTAGACTCACAAAGGGCAAAATGGAAATAACTACATTGGTAAGTGTGTAGTGACAAGTATTTTGAAACCTTAAAAAGTGACCAAAGTGACATGTAAATGGAAACTGAGGGAGTAGTTAATATGCCCCGTCTAGCTGCTAAAATTTGTTGGTGGCTTCATAATGTTTTGTTATCTTGAACTATGTACTGCATGTTTTTATTGATAACCTTCCGCCTTTTGATTCTCCAGCCATGTATGCATGGCTGGAACCTGCAAAACACATTAAATTGTCCAATCCAAACCATTGAGGCAATAACTTATTTGCCTCTGATCATGTAAAATCTATTGTGAGCGCCAGTATCAATATATTTAATTTAAATGGAGTAACCAGAAGTCTATTTAAGGGGTTTTCTTGCGCTTCTTTTTAAAATTTTTATCGTTATCACTTACTCTAGCTAAGTTATTTTGCTAGTTTATGAAAATGTTGACCATACAATTCCGTAGTTCAACATGGATTAAGCCACAAAGATCAGCATACTTACTGGTCAATAAACTGTTCTTGGCCGCCTCATTGTATCTGTCATAGAGTTCGTAAAGCTGCTTTTTCCTTCAATTTTTGCTGATAGGCATAGATTAATCTCTTTGAAAATCTAAGTGTTACCATGTTAGTTATTTATGGGATAGCACCCTTGATTATTTTAGTATTTTTAAAAATTGATGACGCATAAGGTTTTTAATTACTGATCTTCTTACAATTGCTTTTATGCTGTCAAGATAGGTCGTTAGTGTTCCTGAGAAAGGGGCTAGAAGGCACCCAAGGGGTGACAATATCCAGGTATCCTATGAACCAATTTTGCCATATTGCTATCTATTTCATATTTGTCTGACATCAGAGAACCTCTGTTTTATTCCTTGCATCTAGTAGAAGATAGTGAACTCCCTGAGTTGAATTATCTGTTGTCTGGAAATAGACCATTTGTTTTTTGATACCTTGTGTGCTTGCTCTGCAATCTGTAGAAAAGATGCTTTGTTTTTATTAGTTTTCTTCACTTTACTACTATGAACATCTTTTCGAGCAATACTTTTGCCCTCCATGTTTAATGCAGTGCAATATAATAATGGAAATTCTCATTGCCCCTTTTAACTATGTCATGTAAACGAAAATATTTATTTACATACCTAAAATAGTGTCAAGGGGTTGGCTTTTGCACAACTAGAACCTTCATTTGTTCTTGTTAAACTATTTAATATGGTTTTATGTTTTGTTTTGCAATGCAGATTGATACGAAAAACATTCTCTTCATTTGTGGTGGTGCTTTTGTTGATTTGGAGAAGACTATTTCGGAAAGGTTTCAATATCCTGCATCATTTATGTTTTACGCTGAAAGTCTTTCGAGTTTTCTTATTATATGTTTCACCTGAATCTTTAATAGGAGACATGATTCTTCCATTGGTTTCCAAGCACCAATTCGTTCAAATATGCGGACTGGGGGTGTGATAAATGCTGAGATCACATCCTCGTTACTCGAATCAGTGAGTGATCAAGTAGAAGAATGCATATACTTGGTTTTGTGACTTTTGTCATGCTTACATGCTAGAATCCATTGAAATATTTAGGGTTCTTACTTTGTCGAAATATGTGCAGGTTGAAAGTGGTGATCTCATTGCATATGGATTGATCCCAGAATTTGTTGGTAGATTTCCCATTCTTGTTAGTCTATCTTCCCTTAGTGAAGACCAACTTGTTGAGGTAACTTGCGATGCATGCATGTGCTGTGTCTCTTTAATTGTTCTTTCTGTCAAAGGGCACATGTTGCTTCAATTTATTATTTATTATTGTTCCAATCACAGACTGCCAATTTTTATTGGCTATCCTGCTTTCTTCAAGGTTTCTGCGTACCTTTTAAGCATTTATCCAAGAAGTATTTTAGTAGTATGTTCAAATTGGTTCGTGGTGTCATGCATATTTTTTTTATCAACTCTACCATAATTTTCGGGTAAGATGTGCCATCATCTGCCACAAACAAAAATTGGTTTGCATATGCTGCCATAATTTTCAGTTGATGAGACATACTTCAGTTACTGGCCAGTTAGTTGACTTTGTTTTATGGTTTTACCAAAATACAGTCACTGTATTTTTGCCTTGTGACCGCAAAAGTTTTGCACATTGTCCATACAGGTTGATTTTGAAAAACACTGGCTATATACTCCATTAGGCATTATCTGTCTGTGAAGTGCGATATATAATAGGTCCTACGTACATAAATTAATTGTACTTTCTTAACACATTTATTCACTGCAGGTTCAAGTTTACTTGGCAACATTCAAGTTTATTTCCTTATACTTTGTTAAGCATTCCAGGTCCTACGTACATGAATTAATTGATCTTTCTTAACACATTTATTCACTGCAGGTTCTTACAAAACCAAAGAATGCCCTAGGCAGGCAGTACACAAAGTTGTTTGAAATGAATGATGTAAGCGAGTATTTCTTACTTCTGGAACTTTGTTTAGAGTCAGAATATTCTGAAGTATAACCATTTAATAGTTGTTTTCATATCACATCATTGTATTATAGGTCAAGTTGCATTTTACTGAGAAGGCTTTACGGCTTATTTCCAAAAGAGCAATAGCGAAGAACACTGGAGCTCGAGGTTTAAGGTCAATATTAGAAAGTTTATTGACTGAATCCATGTACGAGGTATATATTTGTATCTTCCCGCTAGCTGAAATTTGTCAACTGAGATTTTATAGCATTTTAGGAAATCAATTTGGAACAGCATCGTGAACCTGGAATATTGTTTTTTTTTTGTATGATTCAGTTCTAGCTTTTCAGGGTCACTCAACCATTGAATTCACAAAAAAGAATGATACTCTGCCTGTTTTTGGTTCAAGTTCAATCATAAGCACTGTTTCATTAGTCAAACCAATGAAATCATGTCTGGTTTAGACTCTAGAGACAACCCAGAAAGGAACCAAAACCAATGCCCCAGATATCCAAACTTGAATTTATTATAGGAAATTTATACATACTACCATATTGTTTTCACAATCAAAGATCTTCCCATGCGCTAAAATTCTTGGCTTGTCTTTTCTTGTGTTTCTGAACGTTAAAATTGAGTGGTAAACCTTCAAACTAGATGGAACATATTTTACTATGCAGGGAGTTAATTGTAGTGCTCCCTCAATACAGCTACCTATATTTTTGGGACAAAAGGAGTAAATATCTTGTATTGAGTTACACTTTTGGTTGTCAGTTGGTTCCATTACATTGTTTGAGTAGTTTTTTTTTTTCAGTTTTACTATGTCAAAAGTCCTGTTGTTACTTAAACCATTGTAATGAACATTATTTTTTTTACAGATTCCAGAAATACGAACTGGAAAAGACAAAATAGACGCGGTTGTTGTTGACGAAGACTCTGTTGGATCTACAAATCAGCATGGTTCTGGAGCCAAGATTCTTTGTGGAGAAGGAGCATTGGACCTTTACTTGGATGAACATAATAAAGAATCAACGGTGAGCATCATCATCATTTTTCCATACACGATGTTACCTCAAAAGTCTTTCTTATGTGCACTTGACCGTTTAGCACTATTATTTAGATATGGGATGCAGCATTTAATGTTGCTCCTGTTATATTTCAGTGGCTAGACATGGGGTTGCAGACATTAGAGGCATGCTAATTCAGCAGTTTTTATTGGCTAGTTTATTTTGTGAATTCCCCTGCTGGCCTGTTCACCTCAGAATACCTAAAGATGACTTCTAGTTACTGGTAGAAATATACGTTGAAAATGTTAAAGAACCAATCAGTCATTACATTCCCCTTGAGCCTTACACGCTAGTGGTGATGAACTTATTCAAGTAATATTTAATACATCATGTTTATCAGTTTTCTTCATCACTCCTGATTTTTCAGTAGAGACAACGATTGATATGTATATAGTATATTTTTTGGGAGAACAAGCAAACAGTTGCATCACTTATCATGGTAGTGTCATATTGTTTAATTAGTAAGACCAGCCTTTGTATTTCTGGTTGGTCTCCATCTTCACTTATTTGTACGCTCCTAAAAGATTTACGTTTCAGCTACGACGGTCGGAGAAGGTAGATGGAGAACCTGACATTGATACAGAAGCCCCTTCTAGAGTGGCCAGCATGTAGGGATTCCTGACAACGGTAATTATGTATATAACTTGTTATCGGCCATGTAACTGTAGCCAATTCAAATGTAAAGTCATCCTCCTCATATATTCATGTATAAGGTCCATGTCGGGGGTGCAATTTCTCTTGGCGATCAAAACCTTCCCTTTCTGTGACATTTTTTTTAAAAGAAAAGGTAAATGGGAATAGATTCTCATGGCCATGATGAAGTTCCAAGCCTCCTGTTCATTTCCTGGAAGGAACCTGTCGAGCGATGCATTATGATTACTGGCAATATATTGTCGGGACACTGATCAGGTGCAGTTACTAGTGTTATTGCATCTTTGGCAGGGGAGGTTAAGCAGCAAGCATGTGTTCAAAGTTCTCATCATTTTATGTCGAAAAAGTCCTGATCATTTGGAAAAAGGAAAATCATTGAAAGAAACTGGCCGCCATACCTGGTCTGGTAATGACGACAGTACCGGTTTCTTGGTCTCTTTGTAAAGTGGGTAATAACCATATTTTATTTCTAGGGGTAATCTCTTGTACAGTATGGTTGGTCGACGCCCGCCTGTTATTCTGGTAAACGTGTAGCCACGCTCAACCGACCACGGCTCTCGTGGGTGAGCAATGTGCCAGTGACAGACAAGAAGAGAAGAGAGACCTTCGCTTGTTCATGTTCTTCGCATACTCCCTCCGTAAGTCGTTTTAAACATTTAAAACAATGTTTAAGTTAAATTGAGTTTGAAAATGTAAAAAATATAGAAGTAGATTCGTCTTGAAAAATACTATACATATATCACTTTTCAATAAATATTTTTATAAAAACAAGAAGTCAAAGATGTATTTTGGAGACCGTATCGCTGTTCTAGACGACTTCTTTTATGAGTATGGAGGGAGTATACTTGTAGAATCTTGGTATCATCTGTATTCCAGCTCTCGCACGTACTCCTTCATTCATATTCATTCATAGTACAAATTGATCCCTTCTCATTCCTAGTACAAATTGATCTCTTTTGGAACGAATAGTTCGATTGTGGAAGGACTGTGACGGTATATATTTTCTTCTTTTTTACTACTCCAGTAGTAGAACTCAGAGACTGTCAAAGTAGCACGAGAATCGAATGCTGCTGCAGGCTTTGAATGAATGCCACATGTACTAGAAGGAGTAGCATCGCATTTGCAGCCAGCAGCAAAGCAGCATACGGAGGCGGCCAGCCTGCCACGCCAACGCCACCGCTCCCCTCCCTCGTCAGTTTAAAATTTGAACATTCGCCGCATCCCCACCTCCTCCGCATCATCACGACGCTCTTTTTGTTGTTTGTTTGGTTATATAAATCGAACCCCCTCCCCCCCTCGCTAAAAAAGCGCACAAGCGAAAGAAAAACGTAATTACAAGCCACCCCCACCCAATCCCCCCGCACCACCACCACACCATTACACCCGCAATCAAGCGCCCCCACCACCAAACCACACCCCACCACCCCGCAACCCAAACGCAAACGCAACAATCCCCTCCTCTACAAATCCAATTCCAAATCCCAAATCCCAATCGCCGCCGCTAATCGGATCACCCTCCGCCTCCGACGAGGGTTCGACCCGATCGACTCCCCCTGCCCCGGCGGGCTCGCGGGCGGCGGGCGGGGGGCTGAGCCGAGAGCTGAATTCGGGTTCGATCTGTGGCCATGGACATGGCGAGCATCGAGTGCGTCTCCTACTCCGACAGCATGGACGACGACGACGACGATGGAGTCGGCGTCGGCGGCGTCTCCCACCTGCCACGCCCCATCCTCGTCAAGCCCTCCTCCGCCGCCGCCGCCGTCAACGTGGTCGTCGTCTCCGCGGGCGGCGGAGGGGGCGCCGGGGGAGGAGGAGGAGGAGGAGGGGTCGGGGCGGTGGTCGGGGGCCCCGTCGTCCCCCCGGCGACGAGCGTCCACGAGCTGCTCGAGTGCCCCGTCTGCACCAACTCCATGTACCCGCCCATCCACCAGGTCCGCCATTCTTGGGGTTCTTGCCGTTTCTTTCTACTACTAGGATCTCCTCTCACCGCAAGGGAGTCGTCGTCGGTGGGGTGGAATCGCGTGATCCCGTGCTGTGAAAGGGCTGGATCTTCGTTGCGTGTCTGTGTGGGGGTTCTTGATCCTGGGGCTTCTTGGATACGGCCTTTCCCTGCCACGGGAAAACATGGCGTGCTTGCTGCATTTCAGGGGATAGGATGGTTGCCGCGGCGTGTTGATTTCAACTCGCGATGCGGTTTACACAACGATAATCGATTACGGACTGAGAGGATCCAGCAATTTCGCATTTCAGGAGATAAAATTATTGTTCTGATGATTGACTAGTGACACCACTGCCCTTCACCTTTAGTTAATGCAATCGGTTTAATTGACCCCATTTAGGTTACAGGCTTACAGCAAATTGAAACCAAATATCAACACCTAGCTAGTATCTCTTCTTTTCTTTTTTCTTTTTTGGGAGAGGAATCTAGTATCTCCTGTTGTGAATATATTCTTGTGTCTGGAATCAGTAGCATGTGCGGCAGAACATTTGCAGATGAGGATCGGCCTATCTTTGCCTTGTTATGTCACTTCGCGAATCCCACGAGTCTTTACTTTGACGCCCTCTTTCGTGGTATTAAATGCTTGGTAGTGGAAAATGTCACTGGGATGCAAATCACTACAACATATGCTAGTGAAGTGTTGGGTTGTATAGAACAGTTCATTTCTACCCTTTTTTAGTGCATTTCTTTTTGTAGTCTAGGGGATGTGTGGTATGCATGCTTGTATGCCCTTACACAAGTGGAAGGTAAAAGTTGGGACCTGGAAGATGTCATGTAGTTTAAGACGATCAACTTATTTTTTTGTTACCTGTTATTTCGTTTCCTTTATCGTTCTGTTGCAACTTATTACCTTTTTATTAAAATTTACTTGGAAGCAGCTGTATTAACTGTTTGTTAAGAAGTATTTCCCAATGTACTCAAAATCTTTTCCTGCATTCACTTTGGACTGTATTACTGCTTGATGGACTATTATGGTCATATAGTGTCGTATGATGTGTCACAATTCTAAAACGAAGTGGTGACCTGTTAACTGACCCAAAGGTTACACTTTTTTATATCAGGGATATGATGTCACATTAGAGTTTTTTATAATACCAAAAATTCATATCTGGAGTGGCTTGGGGATTTGTGAATTTGTGTTGCTAGTTAGGTCACTGGGAGCCTGAATAATTACCAAGCACGCTTCCTGTGTTCCTGTTAGAGGTGTAGGTTAAATATCTTTCTACTATAGAAGTTGTTCCTAACATCAAACATAAAGACATACCATTGTTAATAACTTGTGCACGAACATGTAGTTTTATCGCAACATTTGGCACAGTGATCAGATTCAAGTGAGGGAACTGTGTTTGATGAATGATCTCAGTGAGTCGTCGTCACAACATATAGAGCAGGCAGGCACAGATCTACTGCCTGGCGACCCCGGGCAGCCACCCAGGCTTGTCGACGGATAATCCATTAAAATTCCATGTAATTAGAAAATTTGAGATAGAATTTCTATAGTAAATACTAGCTATAGTGAAGTTTGCCCGGGCTGTAAAATATTTCTAGATCGGCTACTGAGCAGGCAATTAATGCGGTCAACAATGTTATTATGCCAGAAAGAGCTGAACTTTCCCAAAAGCAGTGCACACACAAACCACAATAAAAACCATATTTTAAATCCTTCTTGTTAGGATTTCATAATATTTCATGAATCAGGAAGCTTTTAGACAAAAGTCCAGATTGTACCATTTGTATGTGAGTTTTGCGTCTGTGGTATCATCAAACACATGGATATAGGTCATGCTTTCTCTCTTTTTTTGGATATTTTCACCGTATCTTTCATCTTGTGTTGATGCAGTACATTCTTGTTTGTTGATATTAACTATTTTTCGTTAGTTCTTGCTTTAGTAATACTCCTGGTAGAAATTTGTCTGAGTGAAAATGTCCTATTTAGCTATTTATAGCATGAAGCTTGAATTTTTCTAGGTTCAGCATTTACAAGACAGAATTCAATATAAGTAATTGGTAATTGACTAATATTTTTGTCGTATTACAGTGCCAAAATGGTCATACTCTGTGTTCAACCTGCAAAACCCGTGTGCACAACCGCTGCCCAACCTGTCGACAGGAGCTTGGTGATATTAGATGTCTAGCATTGGAGAAAGTGGCTGAATCGCTTGAGCTACCCTGCAAATATTACTCACTAGGCTGTCCAGAAATCTTTCCATACTACAGCAAACTGAAGCACGAATCACAGTGCAATTTCAGGCCATACAACTGCCCTTATGCTGGCTCTGAATGCTCAGTTGTCGGGGATATTCCTTTCCTAGTTGCTCATCTGAGGGATGACCATAAAGTTGACATGCACTCAGGGTGCACATTCAACCATCGCTATGTTAAGTCGAACCCCAGAGAGGTCGAAAATGCTACTTGGATGTTGACTGTAAGTGTTTACCTTTATTGCCTTCTATCACTTGCAGTCTCATTAACATATATATTGGTGTGACTGGTACAATTTAATTGCAAGATTTTTTTTTATCCATTTTTAAGGTGATATTTGGGGCTTATTTATCTTTTTAGGTCTTTCACTGCTTTGGGCAGTACTTCTGCTTGCATTTCGAGGCCTTCCAACTTGGAGTGGCGCCGGTTTACATGGCCTTCCTCCGTTTTATGGGCGACGAAAATGATGCCAGGAACTACAGTTATAGCCTTGAGGTTGGCGCGAATGGCCGGAAGATGATATGGGAGGGCACTCCCCGGAGCATAAGGGACAGCCACCGGAAGGTTAGGGACAGCCATGACGGCCTCATAATTCAGCGGAATATGGCTCTGTTCTTCTCAGGTGGAGAGAGGAAAGAGTTGAAATTGCGGGTCACCGGCCGAATCTGGAAGGAACAGCAGAATCCTGACTCGGGAGCCTGCATTCCAAACCTATTCAGCTGAACTGAAATAACAAGAGAGAAGGATTCGGATTCGGTTTAGGTGTATATTGGGTGATGCGTGTGGTGCACCTGTGCCCTCTGTATTTCTGTAATTTGTTTGTGTTGCTTCCACTTTTCTTCCACGTAGCCGTTGTGGCCTGCCCTAAATTAGTTAAGGCTGACGTGTGAGGACCATGAAAAAAAAAAAAACGGCTTGAGCTTTGTGGGTTCTGATTGATCACATGATAAGAAATTTCTCGATTGTTTCTTTTGCCCTTGTGCCCCATTTTGAGACCATTGATGAGAGCATTATCTGGGTGTGTTGTGTTCATCTATGCTTGATTGGGTATTCCGGTATTAAGTATCCATCCATAACGAAATGGTGAAACTGTAAAATGTGAAAAGTCAATCACTTAATGTCGTTTATAAGATAATATGCACATGTTCTTTTCTGAGAAAAGTTGAAAGGGAATTGCAAACCTCAAAACCATCATGTTCAGAAAGCTCTAGATATATATTCTTGGTGAGACGACAAAGTGACTAAATACACCAAGAATATGTATTACTCTTAAACAAATAAAAGAGAGAACATTTAACATTTAATTACAGTATTACCTTGTGTACTCTGCGATGATGCTGAATGTTAGCCTTCACTAATCTGAATTATTCAAAAAATTAATTTACAGCTAGAACGATCTCGTCAACTATTGTTACTGAATTCAAAAGTTACAATGATTAGGATGAGCTAGTTCAGTTCCAGGCTTCCAGCATTGCGTGTACATCATTTCTAGGCCTCTGAAGCTAGCATTGTGCTGCCTTACTTCCAAAGT
Source organism: Oryza meridionalis (assembly GCA_000338895.3). Lineage (NCBI taxonomy): Eukaryota > Viridiplantae > Streptophyta > Magnoliopsida > Poales > Poaceae > Oryza > Oryza meridionalis. Next base: position 11,662,168 of record CM002525.2, on the reverse strand, counting down.
TGCAAGTTGTGTAAGACTCTGAGTTAACATGACTGCAGTGATGTTATGAATTGGCTAGGGTAAGGGTCCGAAGACCGGGGGATAGGGCACTCGCCCTCTAAGGATGTGTTTGGTTTCAGGACTAGGTGGGATGGGATGAAACCATCTCTGATTTTGGGGTTGGGATGATTCCACTCACATGTTTGGCTTGTAGGATGGGACAATCCCAATTTTTTGTTTGGTTGAAGGGATGAGGGAGAGATGGGATGGACGCCGTTTGCCATCACCATCAATGACCGTCGATTGCGCCACCTGCATCTACGTGTGGAACAACCGGATAGAGCACAGCGGCAGCAGCAGGACGGCCACCACCGCCGGAGCACCCAACCCGCTGGCCCACCATCGTCGCCGCGGCTGGATCGGGAGATCCCTTGCGCCGGATCCGCCGCCGCCGCTCTCCCTACCTCCAAGTTTCGCCGCCGCCGAGTCCCCCGCCTCTGGATCCGCTGCCGCCGCCCTCCCTACCTCCAAGCTTCACCGCCACTCGAGCCCGCCGCGTCGACATCACCGCAGCTGCCGCAACCGCTCTCATCGAGCATTGCGGTGAGCGGCGGGATGGCGCCGAGCATCTCGCTCGCGGCGGCGACCGATGTTGAGGCAGGGGGTCGTGGAGGAGCGCCGGCGGTCGCGGAGGTGGGGGCAGGCGGTCGTGGCGGAGCGCCGGCGGTCATAGAGGAGGCGGCGGGCGCGGGCGCGGACGAGCGCCGGCGGTCGCTGAGGAGACGCCGTGTGCTCCGTCCAAGTGGGATGAGCTCGTCCGGCCGATTTTGCCGGATAGGTTTGTCCCGGATCTAGGAGGAATATTCCTCTCTAGGGACCAACCCATCCCACTCGCCCCTCAACTAAACACCTCTAAAAGTGGGTTCGTCCCATCCCATCCCATCCCATCCCACCAACCAAACACTACCTAATACAACGGCTGGGCTTCTCCCTACTGAGCTAAAAGAGGCTCTGAGGTTTAGGGCTAACTTTAGAGATTTATTGATTGATTGATAATAGAGTACATGGGGTCTATATATAGGGAGGATAGACTCGACACATAAGGAACTATCTCTAGTATTATATAAACCAATCCAATATCTATCTCTAACTTTCTAATAAACCTCATCTCTTTTCTAACTCGATAATCTCCTATATTTATGTGACTTATTCCTAATTTATCATACCTAAATTATTGCATGGGCCTGGCCCATTCCCATAACACAGATCATATTAATCAATTGCCTTGAGCAAATTTAAAGAAGTCCTACGTAGATTGAAAAGTTAATATGGTGAACTAACACAATTACAAATTACTAATCAACTGGTAATTGTAAAAAACTTGACGTGGCAGAACTAATCTGTATACATGGGCCACTAATACTCAGAATTTTTTTTAAGATTATGGGCAGCGTCCGGCCTCTGCATCAAAAGGTGAATGCACACGGCCAAACTAATACTCCGAAATATAGCATGCATACACGTTCCTGAATCTCTACTCTTCCTTTTAAAATCTTTTAGTAGATGCAGAGTGTGGTAGACGCTACGCATTTGCTCTGGCTGTTGTATTATATACAACACACACATCCATATATGGCGTTCACCAGTCTGAAATAGCCAATTCATCTTTTGACCAAGCATCACGAACCAAAAAATCTTCCCATCAGAGATAGAGAAAGAGAGAGCAAATTTACCTCACTCATGTTGTTCACAAGGCGACCGTGTAGATTGCTCCTTTGCAAAAATAATATCAACAGACATCAGTATGAAGGTGCTGCTACCATTTTACATAAGTCAAGCTTACCTCAGTGTTCTTGCCTGCCATCCCCATCTTGAATAGATGCTCTCGCTATATGAAGCAGAAAAAGGCTCTGTGTTGATCCTTTACATGAGATTGTGATTTGAAGGAATCGAAATCATCAAAATGTATAAAAGCTTCGTAATTTGCAAAAGAAAATACCTGCATAACATTCTAGATGCTGCCAGAACTGACACTTCTTCTGCATCTTGCAGTTCATCATTGGGCTGGTTAGTCCTGATTTATCCAACTTGTTGAAGTCGTAGGACAGTTGATCAATACGCAGGAAAGTGGGCCAGCAAAGTCAAGAACTTCAGATTTACGGATCACAGCTGAATTAAATGAGATATCTGACCAGAAACTCAGGGCTACAACTCAAGATTGACCATGCCATAGTACTCTATTCTAGAAAACCACAGCTCTAGGGACCCAAAATTGCAGCTACTTCTATAGAGTAGTGTTGAGACCTGCAGCATCCACTTCCCCAAACTCGCTATTAACTATATGTAATAACTATAATGCACCTCATCAATCCTTCCATACAGTTTGCTTCCTGATTTGTACTCTTGCATTGATAGGTCTCATGGTCTGGAAGGCACAAAACTTTGTAGAAAGTAACATCATGAACAAATCGTCATGGTAAACTGCTCACAAGTGGACTGTTGAGTGCTTCCTGTATACAGGGATCACACAGAATATCTTTCACCAAGTCAAGAAAATCCCATCCAACAAATCACTGAGCGCAACGAAGCATGAAGAGCCCCAGCTCGCTCACTCCAGTGCTAAAGCAAATTTCTCGCTCACTTCAGTCAATAAAATCTTTTCACCACTGCAACTGATGCCAGATAAGTGTTCTTTTTTCCCGTAAAGTTCCAAAATGCAACTCTTACTAACTGTAATTTTTCAAGGCTAAGAAAAGAAATCATCATCATCATCATCATCAACAACAACAACAACTCAAACAGTTCAGGGGAAAGGAATTGTCTCAGACATAGTAAACAGATTCTTATAATATTGTCCCAAAAAGATGTATGCTCTGACAGCACAATTCTATCAGAATGTAGTGAATATCAGAAAGTTAATTCTATCAGAATGTAGTGAATATCAGAAAGTTAATTCTATCAGAATGTAGTTCAAGACCTTAATGTGTTTATCCCAGCGATTTCAATCAGAGTGAGAAACCAGGATCACACAATACATAATCTTCCAGTTTCAGCTAAGCCAAGATAATCCCATCCAAAAAATAACTGAGCACAACGAAGCATGAACAAGCCTCAGTTCAATCCCAGTGTGAAAGGCGTGCTTCATCTCCTTCGCCTCCGAAGCTTCCACTGCTCCAGGACGTGCTGCAAGGCCTCCTGCATGCTGGCCTTCCTGTCCTCCTTGTTGTTCCACAGCTCTGACACCACGTAGCTGCCGCTGGCATTGTACTCGTTGATCTCCAGCAGCGCCGTGGTCACGGCCTTGTAGACCTTGTCACCGAGCTGCTCCTTCAAGCCCACTAGCTTCTCATCATCTTCATTGATGATTTGCTACAGAAAAGAAAACGGATATCGTTGTCATGTCAGTGATGGAAGTGTAGATCATATATTTGTTGGGAGATCAAATGCGAAAAACTGTGCCAGAAGATTTCATTCTGTTGAGCATACCTCAGTCTTTCCTCCTCTAGTAACAATCTTGAACGGATGCCAATTGGCATCCTTCAGATTTTCTTGCCACTCGGAGCAAAATTTAGCAGCTTTTAGTTCAGCTTCACCGTCAGCAGTACCATACCTTTTCTTGCAAGCTGCAAGGAAGGGTTTCTCATCCAGCTCGCCCATTCTCTTGAGTCCGATGGTGCTACGAGGGCCTAACAATTCTGATAAGCCCTACAAAACATACGCACAAACTCAGGTCTCAGCCACAATCATAGTATAATAAGATTGAATCTGAAATGAGTCCAAATCAACACAAATGAAAATATCTTCAGACTCTGTCAAGCAGTAGAAAGGAAAGATCAGCATATCATCACATTACCGAAATCAGCGCTTTCTTGGCATCTTGCAGTTCATCATTTGTCTTCCTTTCTTTGATAATGAGAGTTTGATTCAGACCTTCCATATATTCCATCTCCTCAATCTTCTTATTTAGTTCCTCAGTCAGCTCGTCAGTACGTTTCTTCACATCAACACCCTCTCCCTCCATGTGTTGGACCACCAGCAGTCTTCCTCTAAGTTGTTGTATTTCCAGTTCCAGCTTTTGCTTTTCATCCAGCTGCTTTTCTAACTGCAGGATTTTGTTCAGAGCAATCTCCTTCTCTTTCTGTGAGATTTTTACAAGCCAGAGTAAATTCCAGAGCATGAGAAATTACAAGAATCTTGCATAAGATTAATAATTGGAAACAAGAGCGCTGACCTTGTGTTTCTCAACAAGCTTTAGCACATTTTTATCAGACTTCTGTTGCTCGATTCTAGCCATGTGGATGGAGTCATTTTGCTCAGAGTTCTGCAGGGGAAATCAGTAAGACAAACAGTCAGATAAGATATTCTAACAAAGATCATTGTAACCAGACTGTAAATGCGGAGCTAACAGGAAGTGTAATATAGATAAATGATAAGTATACAGAAATCCTGTCACCCCTAGAAAGATTGTCATAGCTGTTCCTGAAGATAGAACTCTGAAGAGGAAATGTAAATGCTAAACAGTAACATAAAGCAAAGAGAGCAAAGCTGTGGTTACATTCATACCTTTTTCATCTCACTCTCCAATTTTCTTCTTTCTATGTCAGTTTGAGCAACAAACTTGCTTAGTTGCTTGGATCTCCTCTCGATGGCATTCTCTTTATCATCCAACTGTTTCCTCAGCTGATCAGTCTCTCCAAATATTTTCTGTGAATGTTCACGAGCAGCAGATTGCATATTTCGCATTTCTGTAACAGCAATAAAACGAAACAACACAATAGATATTATTATTCTGGCAAATTGGCAATACAAATAGACAAGAACATAGCAATCATATGCCCATGGCATGAGAATTATTCATATGAACAGTTTGTAGTATGTACCTTCATTGTAACTTTTGTGCAGCAAGTCAGTTTCTTCCATTGCCCTTTTAACAGAGAGATTCATTTGATTGCATCTGCATTCCAGTTCCACCAAATACTTGCTCTTAGCTGTAATCTGGTGTGACAAGTTAGCTATGAGAGTCTCAGTCTTGCGAGACAGGTCATTTTCCAGACCAGACACGGTCTTCAGATCACCATTTGCTGACAAAAACCTACCAACTGGGTCACTAGATTTGTAGTCCGCTTCTTTTGCCATCCATCCACAGATGTACTTCTCTTGTCCAAGTGCTGCCCAATCCTTTTTACCCAGACGTTGTGATTTGAAGTAGTTATGGAATGCCAAGGCGTTCGTGAACCCAATCCAATCTTTGCTGAAACCGACAACTGCATAACCAGTATACCTACCCTCGGAGCAGAGCACAGCAGTAAACTGCAAGGGATTGAAATTAGCTAGCTGCTGCATCAGACTAGCTCCATCCTCCTTTGTTTTCTCAGCTGGAACATTTGCAAGGATGCCCATCCATGGCCAAACATACGCTTCCTGATCTTGCAATGGCCTTGGAGGATTACTTGGTCCAACGGCTTGTCGTGATGGCAATGAGCCTGCTGCATCAGCATAGTCGTTCTTGAGAAGATTGGCCAAGGCCATGTGGTTTGCCTTCACCTTTGGAGCGCGATTGGATGCGCCCACCCCAATGGCATGCTGAAGTAGCTCGTTGTAACGGTAGTCCTGCTTCTTCTTCCCCAGACAGAATGGGCATCTGAACTTCTCATTGCCTAGAGTCACCACCGGCTTCCCAGACTTGAGGTCCATGTAGCACTTGTCAGCATAGTCATCAATATCTGCATCACTTAGCTCTGACTCGTCGGAGCTGAAATCCATGGCAGACCTGAGGGACACGGAAATATTCAGGTCAGAACATTGCATTGAGCTCGAAAACAGCACTGGATGCACCTTTGTTCCAACCACAGTAAAAAAAATCAAGCAAGGATGTAGTAAGTGTATGCATATGGCATTGTTCGGAACATCATAGGACCACATAGAACAACAGAGCAATGGTCATTCATGATTAGAATAGGAATTACTATTGCATTTCAATTTAGCATTTGCATCACATAACATTAGACAGTGTTACAGATTCTCTAACACTGAACGTGCTTCAGTAGAAGAACTGAAATAAGTCAGCAACAACTAGGAATGCAACAAGCAACACAAAATCCTACAGTTTTGAGACAACTCACTGATGTGTGTTCATTTTGCAATCTACTTTTTTTTAGCAAGAAGGGCAAATCCCCTGCAATTGCATCAGAAACAGAGATGACGCAAAGTTCCAGCAAAACTACTGCTTAATGAACAGACATGACCAATCTAGTGCAATTGCATCAGAAAGAGCCCTACAGAAGCGAAACTCGAAATATCTACACAGCCCAAGTATAAATGTATAATCAAGAAACCTTTTAGGCACCCTCACTGACTACCAAAAGATCAATTCAGTCGGACACTCACAGTCGCACCGCAGCGCATGATAACTTCTCCCATGGACAACCAGTGCTCTCAAGCAACAGAGATGTTGATGCCTTTCCCTTCCCCCTTCTTTTTTCGTTTTTAATCCATCTTCTCAATCTCAATTCTCAAATCGACCAAAAATCCGGCGCCGCCTCCCTCCGTTGCTCAAGCGGTTGCTCTCCTCTCCTCTCTCTCTCGTGGGCCAGTGAAAGGCTCCTAACGGGCCCTGGGCCTGACTAGTGACTAACTGACTACACAGCCCAGCAAGCATCAAAGCATCAAGGCAGCAACCTCTCTCTCGTCGGCAGAGCGGGCGACGGCGGCCGGAGACGGAGAAGAACAGTGCCGCCATGCCGAGAGCTCTGCACCTGCCTGCTTCTGCTTGGTTTGGATGGTGCAGAAATGTGCTCCGAGCAGGCAAAGAAGCGAGATTTTTTTTTATTTTTTTTAGAGAAGTGTATTTTTTACCCAGCCTCTATATCCAACCGGATATATGCAGCTCCTTTTTTTTAAAAAAAATTAAAAACTTAGCGTATCGAACAGGACTAGCCCTCAAATAATTCAACCTGAAATTCGCTTCTATAAATATTTGAACAAGCCTATCGAGCAGGTAAAGAAGCGAGATGAACCTACAACAACAAGAAGAAAAGGTGCACGCAGACGTACGCAGACTTGGCATTTCCGTATGGATGGGTGAGAGATTCCATGGGTACCAACCAAACCAGGTGGAAAATCATTCAATCAATCGAAGCAAAATGGAGAAAAAAGCAAGGAAGCGAGCAGAGGAACACGTGTATATATAAAGCAACTAGAAACCCATCCTAGGGAGCAGATGAGATCATCTAATACTGGATTATTTCTATATTTTGAGAAGAAACTATGGAGCACGCACGTAGAGATCGATCGATCAAAAACCCTATATCATACGCGTGCAACGCAGAAACAAATTCATCCAGAGAAAGAAAAAACGACGACGAGGGAGGAGATTATCCACCACCATCCGCGCGAAAGCAAAAACGAAGCAAGATTCAAGAAACCAACAACAACAACAACAACAACAAGAGGATGCACAGAGAGAGAGAAAGAAAGAGAGAGAGACATCGAAAGCAACGACCTGAAGCTTCTAGATTGGACGCCTCCTTCCAACCAAAACCAGATCGATGAGCACGTCGTCTGATCTATCTCCCTCTCTATGCTTTGCTTGCTTCCACCTCCTCTCTCTTATAGGAAGGAGAGGAGAGGAGAAATTAATAATGTGGAGGCCACACCTACTGCTGCTCTGAACCTGCACCACGCGCGTCGTGGGAGGCGCCGCCTCCATCCTGGCCGTCCGCTTCACAGAATCGACGGTGGTTAGGGGTGACGGGTGGGCCCCACACGGTGGAGGGAGAATGAGAATGACGAGAATGGCATGCAGATGTGGTGGCCTTCCGACTGTCCTACGCCTTCTTCGCCTTCCCGTTCAGGAAAGGAGGAGAGCTTTTGACTGCACTCTCCTTTCCTTTTTACTGCTCTGCTCTGTGCAGGCCTGCCAAATCTGCCATGGATGGATGGATGGATGCTTTTTGTTTGGTTTTGCACGGATCCGGCGTTGCCGTGTTGCACAGGATGCTTCCTCCGGCCTCCTCCTGAATGAGCATGAACGTGCAGATCAAGTCGAGAGATTCGAGCCAAACATGGCAGTGAGAATGAAATGGTTCGTTTTCTTTTTCAGATATGCGAACATGAATACGAATAGTAATACTCCCTCCCTCCGGGTTGATAATGCTCGTTGTTTTGGACAAGAGCATAGTTTCCAAAAAAACAACTTTAACCATTAGTTTTTATTATAATATATACTCCCTCCGTTTTTTTTATTTGACGTTCTAGTTCAAACCGAAAGTGTTTTTTTTTTATTTGGCGCTGGTGATTCAGATGCCCATCTTCTGTACCCGAATTTCCATCTTGCCCCTGACACTTTCTCCGTTGCCACCAACACGGTGACAACGCCTCATCCACCGCCGCTGCCTCCTTATCCTCCTCCACTACCCCGCCCTCACGCGCCGCCATCGTTGTTGCGTCCTGCACCGCCGCTGTCCTCGCCTGGCACGCCCCACTGCAGTCCGCACCTTCCCCGTGGCTAGGTCTCGCGGCGGCGCCGCCGCTTCTCGTTCTTCGGCAGTGAGCTCGTGCTCAGCAGCGGTGGCCCGAGGTAGGGTTCCACGGCAGCAGCACCGGATTCTTGTGATGGAGAGGAAATCTTGAACAACCTGCAGTAGAACACCAGATTCTTTCTCGTCCGGTTTGTGAAAGTCACCGGAGGCGACAAGGAGGCAAAAGAACTAGATTGATCGCTCTCTGCAGTTCTGTCCGTGCAGCAGATGTGCCATGGAATTGAATTCTGATGTGTGAATGCAGCTCAAACACCATGCTGCTTATGTGTGTTCTGAACCTTCCCTGATCGCAAAGTTCTGAACTTATGTTTTCCAGTATAGGTGATAGAACAGGGGACAAAGAGGCAGCCCGTCACCTTGACACCTTGTAGGTGGAGCAGGACAGAGAGTGGCCGGTGAGATTGCGCTTCTTGAAGATCTCGACGCGACCATGGATGCGTTGTTAGCTGCTGCCGTTGGAGAAAGAAGCTATCGTGCTCCCAGAATTCCGGTGGCATATGCCCGGGAGTTGCGCGGCAGCCATTGCGGCACCAACGCTTGGCGCATCAATGGCCTTGCAAATGGTGGCGGCGGCTGAGGCGGGGGAGTTGGAGAGGGTGTTGAGGTCGATCTCGAACTCGCTGGTCGCTCAGCGTCGAGGCGCAGGCTTGCCTGCCATCGCGCAGTGGCCGGCGGGGACTGCCATCGCGCAGGCTGCGTCGGAAGGAAGAAGGAATGGAGGGCAGAAAGGACATTTCGCCCGTTCCTTAATTTGATTGAACTTGTCTCCGACGTCAAATAAAAAAAAACAGAGGGAGTATAAAAGTGTTAACAAATATATGATTTAGTCAAGGTACTTTTCAAAACTAATCTATACATATAGTCACCATAATTGAAAGATAAATATTTTAAAAATAATTCATAATCAAAAGATTCTAAAGTTTTTGACTCCACCCTTATCTAAAACGACCGGAGGGAGTATCCGATTGTAAATCTTGGGTTCTCTACTAATAAAAATAATAGAACCCTGTCCTTCCAGTTCTTTCTCAACCACTATATTTCTCCCATGTAAAAAGGCCACATGCCTTAGTTAAAAAAAAAAACTACTACATAAAAAAACCGGTGTTTCCACGTAAAAATTGACACATTGCAGACTGAAAAAAAATCAAATCCCGTCAAGCCATTTGCCTATTTTCTTCGGATCGCTTAATTTGTAACATATGGACGCACACATAGATCGAATATGAACCAATTATTCGTTTACGAATAATTTTGAAAAGCATGAAAACCTCTCTAGTTGTGGTCCCAAAACAATGAATAGATGTATCTGATCTTTTATCATAAAAAGAAATATTCTCATTAGTTTTAGCAACCATATTACTAGGACATAGGCACATGCAAAGAGCCACATATATAGGCACTTTAACACATTTGGTTTATCAGCTTGCGGACATATAACATGTTAAGTAACAGATGAACAGTTCGAGCAGTAAACGACATGCACTCTTTCTTGGCAAGGACTATGTGATTAATTTGGTCCAGATTTGAGAAATTTTATATAGGCATATGATGTAAAAGCAGATACTATAAAAAATCTACGATGAAAAAAAGAAAAAAAATTTTTTTTGAGGGGAACGACGGCAGAAGGACTGCCGGAATATATTAGACGAAATAAAAGTTATTTACAGACAAGAAAACAACAAAAACACAAAAACGAAAAGAGCATCAAGGAGGTTGGAAAGCCAAGAGTCTTTGATCAATGTCTTGAAGATTTAGGGTGGCCACCCTATCAACCGTTGTGGGATTTTTTTGGAAGATACGCCTATTCCGTTCCAACCAAATGTTCCACCAAGAGGTAATTAGACAACCTAAAATTCTTTGTTGCAAGGGCTTCGGTTGAATGGCTGAGAGAGCGCTCCACCAATTTTTTAAATCCAAATTGTTTGGTAGGTGGTTTTGGCCTAATCCCTTCCAAACGCAGATTTTGTTCCACACCTCAGAAGTGAAAGAACATTCTTTGAACAAATGTGAGGTGTCTTCAAAAGCCTCCCTACAGAGAGAGCAAATCCAATCGCACGGCCAATGGCGCTGCAGGAGGTTTTGCACGGTTAAAGTTTTTTGGTGCAGAACGAGCCAACCAAAGAAACGGTGCTTCGGTTCAGCAGGAGCTGACCAGATTCTTTCAAAGTCAGTGGTGGGGAAGGTGCCTTGAAATTGCAACAAATATGCGCTTTTAGAACTGTAAGTTTCATTAGAAGAGAATCTCCAAAGAATATCATCAGGGCGACCTAGGGAAAGCTGGACATTCTGGATGAGAGCTCCTAACGAGATTAATTCATGAATCTCCTCAATTGTAGTGATTTGCCGAAAACCGAAGATCCAGTTGTTGTTAGCGAGTTCATGTTGCACAGAAGAATTCTTTCTTTTTGCTAAGCTGAAAAGACTTGGGGCAAGATGTTTTGGACATTGATTTGAGACCCAGCTGTCCTCCCAAAACTGAGCCTTTTTTCCATCTCCTAATAAAATTTCTGAAGCAGCTTGAAACAGGCTTTTGTCGACTTGGTCACATGGTAAATCAGAACCCAACCAAGGTTTGTTCTCCTCCTTCCAACTGAACCAAAGCCAGCGAAGCCGAATAGCTCTTGAGAATTTGTTAAGGTCTAAAATTCTGAGACCTCCGATCTTTTTTTGGCATGCACACCGTGGACCAGTTAACAAGGCTACTACCAGGATTCACCTTGTCAGGATCTTCCCCCTTCCAAAGGAAGGATCTGCGAAAACGGTCGATGTGCTTGATAACCCATTTAGGAGTTTGGATCCCTGTCATATGGTAAATGGGGAGGGCAGTGAGCACTGATTTTATAAGAGTTTCACGGCCAGCAGAGGTGAAAAATTTTCCTTTCCATCCTAGCAAGCGAGCCCCAATTTTGTCAATCAAAGGAATAAAATCCACCTTCCTTAGTTTGCGCGTGTGCAGCGGCAAACCTAAATAGGAGCAAGGGAAAGATTTTATAGAACCCGGTAGATTTTGAGATATATCTGGAACATTCACCCCATCGCACGCAATTGGGAAAATTTCAGTTTTTGCAATGTTGGTGTGCAGGCCAGAAGCTCTTGCAAAAGAAAAAAAAATCTGGCACAGCATGTCGATATCCTGTTTTGTCGGTTTGATGAAAATAGCGACGTCATCCGCATATTGATAGTTTTTCCTCGTTCATTTGACCATGTTATATAAAAACATTTTGTTTATTCAGATCTTTTTGACATATTTATACTAAATTTGGCTTAGCTTTCACAGATTTGAGACAAGCACTGGTGGAGAAACCATCTTTACTCCCGATTTATAAGCCCCTGTAGTCTAGGTTTTCCAACTGAGACTATGAATCCGGGACTAAAGATCGCTATCTTTAGTCCTGGGTGAAATAACCGGAGTAAAGATCGATAAAGAGAGGGATCTTTAGTCCCGGTTAATGCTACCAACCGGGACTAAAGAGAGGATAGGGGCAGTCTCGGTTGGTCCATTTTCTTTTTATTTTCTCTCAAATCAAGTGGGATGTATATACCCAGATCAAACAACAAATCCCCAAATCGAGTGTCATACATATACCTAAATCAAACCCCAAATCTCCAAATTCAAAGTAACATCACAAATCATTCACATCACAAATACAAATCCTAAGTTACTTACACACAAATCAAATACATCACAAATCTTAAAAAAATTACACACAAATCAAATGCATCACAGATCGATTATACATCTCAGATCCATGCAATGAATCACAAATTCTAAAAAAGAAATTATACATCTCTCAATCACAAATTATATTAAAAAAAAAAGTAGAGCCGGCGCGCTGCCCCATCGCCCGCCGCGCGCTGTGCCTCGTCGCCCGGCCACTGCGTGAGGGCGCGCGAGGCCACCTCAGTCGCCGCCCGGCCGCCGCGTGAGGGCGCCTCCGCGCTTCCCGGCCGCGCGAGGCCGCCTCTGCGGCCGCTCGGCTGCCGCCGCCTGAGAAGTGGGGAGGAGATGGGAGGGGGCGGATCCAGAGGAGGTTGAGAAGTGGGGAGGAGATGGGAGGAGGAAGAGGAAGAGATGGGGTGAGTGAGGAAAGGAGGAGATAAAGGTCAGAACTTATTAACTGATCCTTTCGTGCGCCTCGGTCCTCTCACGCATGTCAATATTTTTTCCAGGTTGGTAATACCAACCGGGACTAAAAATAGATCTTTAGTCCCGGTTGGTGTCACCAACTATGACTAAAGATAAAGGAGGGGTCTGACACCAACTGTCATCTTTTAAACCGGGACTAAAAATGATCTTTAGTCCCTGTTGATATTACTAACCGGGACTAAAGATCAAAAAGTAGCTCTAACCTTTTGAACCGGGACTAAAGATCATTTTTAGTCCCGGTTTTTAGTGGAACCGGGACTATTGTGGATTTCGGCCGACCGACCAAAGATGGTTTCTCCACCAGTGAAGTGAAGTACACAAAGGTTGGAGATCATTAGGACACAATGATGTAAGTGGAGTACTTGGACTTTGCAGTTGGACACTATTATGAAATTAGGATGGACCCTTTATTTTGTGGGTGAGCATTTCAACGGACCCAAAAATTCATCAACTTGTGCTTCGATGTCCAACTTGAAAAGTGGGGGTCAAATGAGCAAAATTGAAAAGTAGGGTTAAATTGATAATTAGGCTTCAGTACTAGGTGACATGAGCAATTGTCCCTAAGGAAAACATAGAAAATTATGGGCCCACATGTTAGAACCGACTCTTCTTCTCCTCTGTCTTTCATCCTTCTTCAGGCAAGAATCCAGACAAATAGCGTAGGCTTGCTTGTTGCCATCTCCCCACAAGGAGGCCAAGTGGCTACAATGGCGGAGGAAGCTGAGGAGGCCACCATCGTCACCTGGGTCATGAATGGCATGGGTGGAGCAGCGTGCAGGCTAAACTTGCTATGCTGCATGTCGGTGTCGTCATCGGGGAAGAAGGTTGTCGAGCCAAGAAGGAAGTCAATAGGGTTGCGGCGCGAAGCTGCCGGTGGCCGCGGAGTATGACATCATGGAGGAGATGGGCCACGGAGCTGGATGTTGCGCGCTGCTGCTGCTCTCTCTCCTCCGCCGAGCACTGATCACCTTGCTGAGCACACCGCCACCGCTCTCACCTCCAGTGACAAGAGACGACAAAGAAAAGAGGCTAGTCCTCCCCGCCGTCATCATCTTCGACCTCCCCACGGGGAATCCCATCCTCCTCGTGGCTCCCCTGGGATCGTCGACCGCCACCGCCTCTCTTCCCTCAGGCGCGCTGGTAAGCTTTGACCTCGTGTAGGTCCCTTCAAGGAGGGGCATGTTGTGGTGGAGGTAAGCGAGCGCCATGGGGAGATATGATTGGATGGTGTGGGCGGGGAGTGCCATGGCTAGGGTGAGACTGGTGACGCCTGTGCCGGACCTAAGCTCCTTGCCACCATCCTCTCTGCCTCCCCCTGGCTGATTTTCCTCATGTGGGGCCATCGCCTCTCTCGTCTATGAGGAAGTAGCTGTCGCCTTTAGCTCTTTTTTCGTCGGCCACTGCCTTGGTCCCACCAGTTGTTGCCGTCAGCCCGACCACTGTGAGAAAGGAGAGGTGGACAAAATGTCACATTAGCAAAAACATCTGCCATTACTGCTAAGAGAGTCACTTTGTACTGGTTTTAATAGTTGGAGGGGTTGATATATCTGATTTTAGGGTTGAGGGAGTTAAATTGGACCTTTTCCTTTTCTAGAGTATCCTACTCGGCCCGGCGTGGTCCGAACTCCGAAGCAAACCAGCCTCCACCTCTCGCGTCATCCCTCCGCGCGCCTGGTCGTCGTCGTCTTCTGGAGAATGCTACGCGTCGCACGTTTGATATTTTACAAATATCGGACGGCTGCTAGTTATGGAGGTCTTACTTTATGCATGCACCTACACCTGCCTCTATACATGTCAGTGTGGGTCTATTATTCTCTCTCTTTAGAAGAGCATAGCAAAGTACCTCCCACTCATGTACACGCATACCATATATATTTTTTCCAATCTTCAAAAGGATTTTTCTCCTAAAATATTTATCCGGTCAATAATCTAATTACGCTATTGTGTTTGTTGCAATTAAATCTTCACACTAAGATTTAACATCATTATATTTTGATAAAATTATATATGTTGTTTCATCACTTGGATAAATGTTTCAGCCCACTTGATAAGATATTTCATAGAGGTACAACATTATAAAATTACTAACTGTAACACCATAATCAATGCATGAAACATTGAGTCGTAACGAGTGAAACATCATAAAAAACATGTGGTATATAATATGTAAATAATTAATTCTATTGAAACATTTTTATCACATATGAAACACCAAGATGTAATTATTGAACCATGATAAAATACTTATTGAAACATCTAAATAACATGATGTACAACATTTGCAAACGAAGTACTGAAACATCGTACAATACTTACTGAAACATCTTAATAACGCCATATGCAACATAAAATTTAAAAAATCATCATAATTTAATCATGTGAGATCTTGTTGTAAAGATTTAGTTGTAACGAATAAAACAATGTAATCTACCCTATAGTTCAACAAATAGTTTCACTCATTCTTTCATTCATCACTCAATGGTTCAGATCGTTTTCCATGAAAAATCGAACAATCGAGATCATCTCCACCTCTACCCCAGCAGCCGTGATCGCCCCTCATCACGGAATCCCGTCGCCCCCCCTCCGCGCTCTCGCCCTCCTCCTCCGCGCTCTCGCCCTCCTCGCGATCGACTCCCCTCGCCCCGACTCGCCGCCGGTCTCCTCCCCTCCGCCGTAGATTCCTCCCTCCCTCCCTCCTCCCTTTCCAATTCCACCATCCTCCTCCGATCGCCCTTCTCACCCTTGCTCCCTCCCCTAACCTTAATCTCACCTGCGCCGCCGCCAGCTTCTACCACCGAATGAAAAAGAACGAATCTAGCTTGTTGGTCCTTACTGATCTCTTTTTCCTGGTTCCAATCCCCATCTCTATTTTTCTTGTTCGTCCTTTGAGCAGGACAGCAGTTCTCTATTTTTCTTTTCTGCATCCTTCGTGGCTTTGTGCAGGACAACAGGAGCGAGACGGTCAAAAATGGTAGAGACCATCTTCCAGATTGGCCTTAATATTAGCAGATGGATTGTTGGTAATGCCATGTCTAATAATTATTTTTTGTTCACTGCAAAATACACTTTTAATTTTTATTGCTTCGACAATTAATCTTTTCTTTTTTGCATATACTTGTTTGGTTTGATGGCCATAAAGGGAGCATATGAGTGCTTTCTTACCTTCTTACTGATTACCTGAGAATCGAAATTTGATTTCGTACAATCTTGATCCAGCAAAATGTCATAGAATCCCTTGGCTGAATTGACCTTCCTGTGTTTCCATATGTTCAGAAACTTGAGAAATTCATGGTGTCATTATCTATCTATACTAAAATATAACGTACCAGTTGGTTCTTTGCTATTTCTGAGACTCAACAAGCACAAACAGTTTCAGGTATAGTAAAACATGATTCTTGCCAGAAATGCTTTGGAACAGGTTTGTCTATCAATGGTTTATTCACCATGTTGTTTGAGATGTTTGCTTGTCAGGTATAGTAAACCATGCTTTGGCTTGTTCTTATTTCTTCGTGAAAAGTCCACTAAGGACTTCAGACTTTGGGTCAGAGTTTTGCATCACAGATATCCATGCACAGTGAACAATGGTTAATAATATGATTTGATCAACACACTCACCTACACTCAGAATTGCAGTAGGCATTTCAAAGGAATTAATCAACCTTTATCTGTGGAAATATATGATATCATACTTTACATTTATAAGCATTGTCCCGGTGTCAGGTGGGCATTGAGTAGCCGCTACTCGCCAGCAACGACCACCCCAACAGACCACCCACATTTCAAGTATTTATGAAAACAGAAGTTATGTATTTAGTTCTGATCAATTTAGGTAATTCTCTAAAATGTATCCTGATTGATATCGTGCTAGAGGGATTACTTTATCTTCTAATTGTTGCTTACATAGATATTCCACATATGTGTTAAGCATGGACAATACTGTATAACCGGATGAATTTTCGAAAACTAGATTCACATGGACAGATAAACTTGTACTCAAATTCGTGGCATCCCAAAGTTAAAGTGTTGATTAGCAGGGGTATCATGAGGTTCATAAATTTGCAGCATCCCAAAGTTAATGTTATTGGGATTATGGTGTGCAGCTCTGAATCTTATTTCTTTGGATACATGATGACTGAATGTTTCAGTTGACATGCCTAAGATAATTCAGTATATTTTCTTATAAATTTTATATAGCTATGGTTCTTTCCATTGCTCGTTCGCTTTTTCAAATGTGACTATTCAGGTTGCTAAACAGTTGACAGACTATTCAATAGAATCATGGTTGGAGTTTTTGAATTACATTATTGTATAGATGCTTATTATGAATAGTAGAATTACAGGTGCTCCTTGTGTGATTGTGCCCAAAATGCTGGTCTGTCATGTTTTTACCTCAAACTGAACTGCACATTTCCCTGCATTAGCAGTTAATTTTTATTTTGTAGTTTACCCCCATGATTTTTGGACATGATTCTTATTTTTTGCCCCTTCAATTCCTAATCCTACCTCTGGTCCTTAGGGTTGGATGGTAAGTTCTGTAACAGGAAGATATTAAATGTTCATTTTTCTTTGATTTCAGGAATAATAATCAAGATGTTCCCATTTGCAAAAATAGAGCAGCAGCATAATCAGTTTTGAAGATATAAAATGGAATCTGTAAAATGAATCATCATTCAGTTTGTGTAGATTATGCTAAGCATATATCATCCTATAGTGACGCATAAGTGAATAATTGTGAAGATTAGCCTAAAACCATGAAGGATGTTTGAGATTTGGAAGGAGAGACGTTCCTCCAAACATTTTCTAATAAGAAATTGTGAGTGTGTTGGGGATTAACACAAAACCTTGGGTTGAAACCACACCCCCCTTGCTACTGCACTATCAAGTGCATTTCAGCTATGGAATATACAATGTCAAGATTTTGATGCGGTTAGATTATCTTGGAAAAAAACATCCAATGCACCTGATATGATTAGGATAAGTAGTCAATCTATGCATTGGACAACTACTTATATTGATTATTTGCTGAAGGCCCAGATTAGACAGAACATTCTTTTCCATAAACCTTGCAACTTTTTTTAATGCTATGCTCCCTTGCCAAAACATATACTCCCTCCGTCCCAAAATAAGTGCAGTTTTGCATTGTTCATGTCCAACGTTTGACCTTTCGTCTTATTTAATTTTTTTTATTATTAGTATTTTTTTATTAGATGATAAAACATGAATAATACTTTATGTGTGATTATGTTTTTTAAATTTTTTCATAATTTTTTTAAATAAGATGAATCGTCAAACGTTGGACACGGATACCCACGGCTGCACTTATTTTGGGAATGAGGTAGTATTATTTAGATGTCCTTTAGTCATTTCATTGACAATATCAATTATTGTCGTAGCGTTAGCACGGACATATTACTAGTTGGATTTTAAATTCGACAAGTATTTTTGGAAAAAAAAAGGGTTACATCTTGCTTAAAAAGTTAAATTTTCAAAAGGCAAAGAAGAGAGAGAATATGGGTGGGATTGAATGCACTGGGGTGGTAAAGAAAGATGATTTGTGAGACAAAAATTGAGTAGAGAGAGACGCTGCATGCATAGGTCGGATGTGGAAGGAAGTAGTATTTTCCTCGTCTTCCTCGATCCACGCTTCTCGCAAGATCCGATCGACTCGACAGTCTCAGCTGCTGTTCATTCGTGCGTGCGTGCAACCGGACGTGAGGTCGATCTCCCGTGCGCTGTGAGACGCGCGTGCGGGGATCAATGAGGAAGGAGGAGCTGGACTACGTGCTGATCCCGTTGGGGCTGGCGCTCATGGTGGGGTACCACGCATGGCTGCTCCTCCGCATCCGCCGCCGCCCGGCGACCACCGTCATCGGCGTCAACGCCATCAACCGCCGCATCTGGGTCCGCCACATCATGGAGGTTCGTCCGTACTCTTGATCTGGTTTTGGTGGCGAGCGAGATGAGATCGCCGGAGTGACGGGTTCGGGTGGGTGCAGGAGGCGTCGGGGAAGCACGCGGTGCTGGCGGTGCAGACGATCCGGAACAACATCATGGCGTCGACGCTGCTGGCGTCCACGGCCATCACGCTCAGCTCCCTCATCGCCATCCTCATGTCCTCCTCCGGCGGCTGCGGCGGCGGCGGAGATGGCCTCCTCCCGGGCGCGCCGCTGGTGGTGGGCGCCGCGGGCGAGACGGCGCTGTCGGTGAAGTTCTTCGCCATCCTGGTGTGCTTCCTGGTGGCGTTCCTCCTGAACGTGCAGTCCATCCGGTACTACAGCCACACCAGCACCCTCGTGAACGTGCCGGTGCACCTGATCCAGCGCCGCCGCCGCCCGGGCCTCGCCGTCGACTACGTCACCGCGACGCTCAACCGTGGCAGCTACTTCTGGTCGCTCGGCGCGCGCGCCTTCTACTTCTCCTGCCCGGTCTTCCTCTGGCTCTTCGGGCCCATCCCCATGTTCGCCGCCTGCGCCGCCATGGTCTGCGCGCTCTACTTCCTCGACGTTTGCGACGACTGGGAGGAACACGACGACCACGACGAGCAGGATGGAAGCGGGAGTGATGAGAGATCAGGAGAAGCGAAGGTCTGAGCCTATGTGTGTTAGAATGCTACGTAGATAATTTTTTTTTAAAAAAAGTATTCCCTTTGTTTCAGATTATAAGACATTTAAAAGTTAAATTACTCAAAAGTTTGACTAATTTTGTAGAAAAAATAGTAATATTTTTAACCCAAAACTAATATATTATGAAAATTTATATAATTATAGATTTAATGAAACTATGCTGGTGTTATAAATATTACTATTTTTTTTCTATAAAGTTAATCAAACTTAGAGTAGTTTAATTTTGTCCAAAGTCAAAACGTTTTATAATGAAACGGAGGGAGTAATTTGAAATCGAGATCCAACTTAATTTTCCGCAAAAAGTAATAAAAAATTCTCTTGTATATCCACAGACACTGCACATAATCAGTCCTGTGAAATAACCGATGACAAACAAAATGCAAGAAACAACATATGCAACGATATATCGCTGTAACAGGAAAGCAAATCTTACGAATTTATGGGTGTCAAAATATAAGTAATCTCTCCGTCCTAAAAAATATAAAATATAAAAATCTTGGATTAGATGAGACACTTCGTAAAACTACAAATTTGAACAAGCTGCATGTTCAGAAATTTTAGACCGAGGAAGTACTAAATAATTAAAGAACTGCAGCATAATAATCTAGTGTGCAAAGTAGTCTAACTACTACTACTCCCTCCGTCCCATAATAGAAGAGTTTTTGATTTTTTTACTGTATGACCATTCGTCTTATTAAAAAATTCTTAGAATTATTATTTATTTTATTTGTGACTTACTTTATTATCTAAAGTACGTTAAGCACAACTTTTCGTTTTTTATATTTGGACAAATTTTTTAAATAAAACGAGTAGTCAAACAGTGCAAGTAAAAAGTTAAATAACTACTAGAACATAACCGAGTCACATTCTACCGTAATTTACCTAATCTATCCTAATCCACAGGTATAAACAGATTAGAAAAGATGCTCATCTTGACCCCATAGTTTTATCCTCGTCGTTTTCACACTCTCTCCCTATTTACATAAGTAGATGCACCTGTTATCAACATAGAGATGCATAATTCTCTCGATATGTGATTGAACGACAAATATGTTCACTTTATTTATATAATGTTAGAGGAATTTTACAATTATTAAGATGTACCAAAATTTAGTACAAATTTGGTATCTTCCAGTATCGGAGGTATAGAGAGGTACCAAATTTTACACTAGGAGGCTATTCAGATTGATGTTATTTTCAATCATACTATTTTTTTTACAAAATTGTAAAAAAAAATATCCACGTTTAATTTGTTGCCAAACTTCCGTAAATACATAAGAAACCCTATCAATGTCTAAATTTTGGTATTGCCAAAGTTTCATAAGGTTTATTTTGGCTGCAATTTAAACAAGCCCTAGCAAATATATGATATCTCCCAATATCTCCTTTAAGTATTATAAAATAACTCATAATTTTAAATATATAATATGTATATGGCATGTTTTTCACCAGCACGCCTAGAAGACCTGATGGAGCAAGGAACTTACAACAACCGATCAAGAAAACAGTAGATCAAAATTAAGAAGAAAAAGTGCTTTCTTGATCAAAATCAATAAAACAGGAGTTCTGGGCTAGCTAGTTGCTACTAACCATGATCAGCCCCACTGTCTTCTACTCTTCTTCCTGGTCAAATCTTCGTGCTGAAGGCAAGGGTGGAGCTGGGAGGACGTAGGAGATGCTACCGGCGTGAAGGCTGACATCAGTACACAAAGGGGGCAGGCTCCCTGGATTTATCACAATTTCGTCCTTTTAAAAAATTTATTTCGCAAATAGACCTCTGAAAAAACTTATCCAAAAAATGGTTCTTTTTTAGCGCCAAAGCCGCTGGTGCCGTCGTGGCAGGTCGGCGCTGAGGCTAGCGCCCACCCCTCCCCCCGGGCAATTTTTAATTTTTCTTTTATATTTTTTTGATATTTTTTCACGGTTAGGAACACACCAGAATCAACCATAGAAAAAATAAGCTCAAATGGATGAAATATGTTACTTGTAAAATTTTTCCTCTCCTCTCCTCTCTAGTGTAGACGAGAGAGACGTGCAACTTTTTTCTTTTTATTTTATTTTATTGATATTATTTTCACACTTAGAAACCCACAAGAACCAACCATAGAAAAGTTTAACTCAAATGGACGAAATATGTAACATGTAGAATTTTTTAAAGCTCTACCGAAAAGCTTCTCGCCTCAAAAACACAATCTTGCCGAACTCGGCAAAGCCAATGGAGAATCGGATGTAACTTTTTTTTTAGATGTCCCTGAATATATTATTTGCCTGATTCCGAGTCCGTATCAGAAAGTTACGCATGTTTTAAGAATTAATACCCGAATATATAAAAAAAACTCTAACTTATTTTTTTATAGGATGTAAAAGAGGTATAAAAAGGCTGAGAGTATTCGAAATCTATTCTACTTTTTTTCCCGGGGGGAAGGGGGGCTTTTTGGTATAGCTTTGAAAAATTGTACAAGTCACATATTTTATCTATTTGAGTTTATGCTTTTTACGGTTTGTTCTTATGCGCTCGTAAGTGTGAAATTTTTTTTAAAAAATAAAAAATATTGCACATCTCTCTCCTCTACACTAGAGATGAGAGAAGAGGAAAAAATGGCGGGGGGAGGGGCGCCAGGCACTGTGGCGTGCTCCCCCTGCCACCTCAGTGCCGCCCCGCCACGGTGGCAGGAGGACGGCACCATCCACACTGGCACCCAAAAATAATCATTTCTGTAATAAGTTTTTTTAGGGGTTTATTTACAAAATAAGTTTTTTAAAAGTACCAAATTGTAAAAATTCCAGGGCAGGCGCAGCATTGGTGATTTGGCGTGGAGGATGGTGGCAGGGAGTAGAGAGGAGGAGCCACTGTCGCGCCGGCATGAAGAGGTCGGAAGAAGGGAGGGAGCGGCACCGCCCCGCCGGCGTGGAAGTGGAGATCGAGAAAATGAAGCGCAACGTGTGATGATGTGAGGGATCGATGCTTTTAATAACTCGGTGAAGCTGGTGTGTTCGGCACTGCAGGTTCCCAACTTTCCCCTCTCGTTTTTCACGCGCACGCTTTTCAAACTGCTAAACGATGCGTCTTTTTATAAAAAGTTTCTATACGAAAGTTGCTTAAAAAACATATTGATCTATTTTTGAAAAAAATAGCTAATACTTCATTAATCACGTGTTAATGGACCATTCCGTTTTCTGCGCGCACTGTTCCCGGTTGGAAACCTCCAGTAGCGAACACACCCTAAGGGCATGGCCAACACATGTAGGGATGAAAATGGATCGGAAATGGACGGAAACTAGCTTTATCATATTCGTTTTCATATTTTTTTTTGAATCGGAATCGGAATCGGAATCGAAAACTCGGATACGGAAAGGAAATCGAATATTATCGAATATAGATATGGAGCGAATACGAGACGGAACAAATACGGTAGCGAATATTTACCGGTATATAAAAAACCCCTCAAATTGAGTTTCTTGATAAAAAGAGATATTGCTTATTATTTTAGTTCAACATCTACAATATTTATATCATCAATTTTGTAGACGGTCCCACAACCATATGTAAAAAATCGATTTTCATAGTTGTTCCTCTTAGAGATCCATATGCAAATATGATTATCATTTTCTATTCCCAATACCTTTTACTAGATATATAACTTAATTACTTACCATTGTATAAATTGGAGATGTTATTTATTTTATTTCACATCTTCGAAACTTGTAATGTTTGTTTTATACTTTAAATACTTTCAAATACAAATGTTATAAACTATAAAGTGGTAGATCCCGTTGAGCTCTAAAACTTAGATATGGAACACATCTCCATCAGATGTCGTTTGAATTGTAGATCTAAGATTTTGTAAAAATTAATATGGTATATTATAATGAATATTTAGACCCTTAAATGACCCCCAAATAAAATAGTCAATAAGAAAGTTGTAGATCTCATCGAGCTCTACAATGTTGACATAAAGTTTGTCTTCATCTGATTCCGTATGAAAAAGTTATGTATATATATGTGTTTTTTCTAAAATTTGCTAAATGTCTGCGGATATCGAAAAAAATTCTGGAAAGTTTCCGACCGTTTTCCGATTCCGACGGATAGTACCCTTACTTTCTTCGTTTTCGTTTCCGAGAAAAAATTCCAAGTTCGTTTCCGAATCCGAGAATTTCCGGATAATTCCGACCGAAACTATCCGAATCCAAAAAATGGTCCGAACGGATGGAAACTATCCGAACCAGTTTCAACCCTAAACGCAGGGTACCCCTCAAATGCCATGTGGGATGGGGCAACACTCCCAAAAAGCTAATTTCCTACTGTGCTAGTTGCTCCAGGTGGTAGCCTCACATTTTTATTTCAACCTTTGGTGTTTTCCGTTTTAGTTCTCACAATTTTTCAATTTATATAGAAGTTCAAATTTTACACTAAACACCCTAAAATCCAGAAATTAATATAGAATCTCTCCCCCTCTTCTCTCCAGTCCCCACCGACACCCTCCCCATTTCACGCCTCTTCAGCTCTCCTCTCCTCTCATCTCCCCTCCCCGGCAGCGATCGAAGCGGCAACGGCTTGAGGTGAGGCATCTCCCCAACACGGCTCCTCTCCTGTTTCTTACCCAAAAGCACCGAAAAGCTGACGAAATTATCTGGCCCTTTGCAGGGGGTCACGGTGCTCTACCAGGGTGCGGTGCTGGCCGAGCTGGCGCAAATATACCCCTCGGAAGGGGTGAGACCATGCTCCATGTTGGAGCATTGGGCGTGGCCTAAGAGCAGGTACAATAGCAGACTATTAGCCAGCTGTAAATATATTTTAATAAGATAAAATATTAGAGAGAAGAGCAGCGAGCTACAAATCTGTAACCAGCTGCAGCGCGGACTCCAAGACGCAATGTGTGTATGACAGGTGGGACCATATATTAATAGTATAGTAAGCAATTATTGTATGAATTGTCTATTAGATTGGCTATAGATAAATTGGAGCTAGTAGTGGGTTATACTATTAAACTTGCTCTAAGTTACCCACTAAAACTGGTCTTTTCAGTTTGGGCCTGCTCACGTACCCATTGAAGCTAAATTTATGAGACAGGCCGGCCAACAAGCCCAATGGGCGACATAGACTACGCCCATCCCTACTATCTTCCCCAACTAACGTGCAGCCTGTTTATTTGGCGATTGTTTGTAATTGTGACTTTGTGCATCTCTCTAGCTTCTAGGTGCAATGAATGATCAGTAAATTGTTCCATTATGAGTAGTAGAAATGCCTATTTGATTGTCAATCCCTTAAAAGTACAGCAAGTCTTACACGTTGACAAGATTTGGTGAGTCCAAACTCCGAAGAATTTATTAATTAATGATTTATTTATTTATTTATTATTATGAGCTAGATAAAGATTTAAGAATTTCCTTTTCTTTCATTTTGCTATAATATTTTCCTACTTCCGTTTCATTTTATTAGTTGCTTTGACTTTTTCTCTCGTAAAACTTTTTTAGATTTGACCAAATTTATTAAAAAAATTAGTAATATCTATAATATCGAATTAGTTTCATTAAATATAACATTCAATATATTTTAATAATATTTTGTTTTGTGTTAAAAATATTACTATATTTTTCTATAAACATAATCAAACTTAAAAAGTTCAACTAAGAAAAAAGTCAAATTGACTAAGTTTAGAAGAGTGTAGGTAAGGTTGGCTGATTAACTGCTTCGCAAGATTTTTTTTCTTTTCATCTTTTCTATCTAATTCTTCTTCTTGTTAATTTTCTTTGTTTGAAGTCTGTTACTATTGTGGCAGTGTTGGTTCATTCATCCGTGAGTGCGTCTCAAATTATTCTAGCCACCCAAATCACGGTGTGAATGCCACACATGACATGATGGGAGGCTGGGAACAAACTCGTGGAAACCAGGAGTCCAGGAAAAAAAAAACAAAATCTTCTCACTGAAACAAAAACGCCGATCATATATAGTTGGGTTTATTCTTCTTATCGATCAACTTATTGTGACACATTCCTTAGCATGGAATTGATACATATATATACCAAATTACCAATCCAGAGGCATACAAAAAAGATGATGAAAATTAAGGAAAGCACACATACACACCCAGGAAAACCTGATCAACTACTCGTCAATGGACTTGCAACACGAAAAGATCTTTATTATAAAATCATTTCATCTTTATCAATCGCTTGAAGTTAACCGGCGCGGTGAACCGGGCAGGGCCATCGTAAAATGCAGAGGCGGCTAGCTTAGCAGCTCGCTCCGTCATGTAAGTGAGATCCCAAAACCAGTACTGCTTGCGGTTTTTGCAGGGTGGTTCATGTTCAGGTGTGCAGGGGGGAATACAGCTTGTGCTGTTGATGTTCACAAACCCTGCACATACAAGATATAACCACAATAAATACATTAGATAAACAAGGACAAGTAGCATTGCCATGGTTTGTGTTACAGTCCATCTCATGATCCTATCCCAACCACACAAAAGAAGTGTTCAATAATTTCGATTGACTTACCGTAAGCCCGAGGGTTCATGAAGGTGGTTTTTGAGAATGCGTAGAAGTCGGCGATGGAGTAGGAGAGACCACTCAGCTGAGAGCTGAGATTGGAAAAGAGGGGCTTGAGGCCATCGTTGAATTCCCTAGCGAGACTGTTCATGGAGTCATTGCAGTCGACATTGTTTTCCAAGTTCTTCCTCATCCATGGCTGACACCCTAAGGGCTGGATGTTGATGATCCCAAACTTCCTTGCACCCAGGCCATACAACTGCATGATTATGGCCTTGTAGGAGGAAAGTGTATATGGAATGTTGAATGGTGATGGCTTTCTGGAATATCTTAATACTCTCCATATATTTACAGACAGATCCATGGTACCAATGCTTATCAGGAATAAAGATTTGGCCAACAGCTTGCTCAACTTCTGGTGGCCTAGGTTAGCCTCCATCTGGCTTACCGTGTCATTGAAGTTCTTCACTTGGTACTTGAATGGAATCGTCGCTTCATCGTTCTGCATATTTACATTATAGCATCAATTAAGGTTATTTCCAAGCAAAACCCAGTACTATTTCATCCGTTAAATAACCATCAAATGTTTATTAACACTTTGATCTTTCATCTTGCTAGCAGATCTGATCGTTCATATTCTTAGCATGCGTGTATAGTATAACCAAGAAATTCATCAGTTTGTGGTAGCTACTTTTCATCATAGATTTCATTATCCTATATAAAATATTGAGTTACTACAAAGTCAAAATAAGCTCTTGATCTACCGACTAAATAATATTGGGTATAATTTTCCTGATAGCGAAAAGTAACGAACAAATTAAACGAAGACATGTAGAATTGTAGATTGCCCATGAAATGGCCCAGCGAACTATCAGAAGTTGACAGTCAGAGATGATATTATATTGATATAAAATTTTCCTTATGTTACTGTCAGAAAATTTTTTAAAATTACAGTGCCGACAAGATATCTAGTCACATGTTACTCTCTTCTTTCATTTGCAATTTCCAATCATTAATTAACCATCACAAAAGATCATGCTTCTGATAATTAGTGACATAGATATGCAAATATGTTTATATGACCAACTTGGATATATAATCACCACTTGTTGATGCCATTTCCATGGAAGTGTTCACAATTAATATTATGGTTGAATTTGCATTTAAGCATATATTCTGGAGTTACCATGATGATCTGAATGCCAGCACCTGCTGAAGCATAGTTCACTCCGGTGAAATTGGTCTCCATTTTTATTGAACTGTTAAGCGATAGATAAGCTGGAGGGCTCATTTTGAATCCCATATCCTTTGCTGCATGCATGGCACACACCAATTAAAGTTGCATGCATGTACCAAAATTTAACTTGGCTATTTTTCTCAAATAAAAGAATACTTGATTATATGTACTACCTTTCTCAAATTTAGAATCATGTATATCTATGTAACAGAGAAATACCATTTGCAAAAAAAAAAAATGAAATGTTGAATTGTCGTTAGTATTTCTTTATATTCATCATATTTTTTTAAAAAAACTACAATAACATTACTACCTTTATTTGCTAATGTCTTCTGAAAGTCAATAGAAGTATAGAGCAATGACCACACTACAAATTAGCATTAATTCATTAATTATTTGTAGTATTGTTGGCTATATTCTGTGGGTGATTTATTCTAACCGCTTGAAAACACTTAAAACAAATCTGTGGGCTAAATAAAAAAAAGGACACTATAATAACCATCAATCCATCCATCTAATTCACAAATACAATTTAATGGTGACATAACTACAAAAGAGAATAAGGGCAATATGATTGATCAAGTCGCTTAATTACCAATGAAGTCAGCCATGTTGTATCCATTACTGAACCTTCCAGTGGGCTCAGAGCCAGGGAAGTCGATGCCATAGTAGGGGTAGTCAGCCTGGGGGGCGTTGGACGGCAAGTAGTTGTTGTTGCCAACGTCCAGCATGCCGTCCCCGAACACGAAGATCGCCGGTACAGCCGTCTTATGGCCTTCAGCAGAGCCAAGCACTTGAATGGATGCCATTATCACAAGGCTTAGAACTATGATCCTGAAGTGCCCCATCATCGTCACCAAACAAGCCAATTAAAACTCAGGAACACTACTGCATATGTTATTTATACAGCAGTCATGTAGAATGTATATATATGATTGAACTGACGATTGATAGGAAGTAAAAGTGCAGTTAGCTAGCTAGCTATTTATATGCACAAATTAAGTGTCAACTATGTTATCAAAGTCCATGGTCTTAATTAAACTGATGGTATGAAAGTCAAAGTCAAGTATTGAGATATGACGCTTATTCAGTAATTCCTATCACATGGCTCATGCTTCGGAGTTAAAAGTCGGCAACCTCAAACCTTTTAAAAGCTAAGTCATATAGCTCTACTCTCAATCTCTTGGCCTACGTAGATTTTTTTTTATCTTGCCTAAATAGAATTTTTAGCTGTACGACTAATAGTACTTGTCTAGCTGTACGACTAATAGTACTGGTAACCCAACTATACCAGTGAAATAATAACCCCCATTACTGAACATCCACGGCTAGATCAGTGGAGTAAGGTGCATTACTGATCCAAAAAATGGGTATTGTCGTATTGAGCGTTGCATCAGACATTGAATTTCAGATTGAAACATAAATTTGGAACTACAAAAATTGATAAATCGATTATAAATTCGTAGCATTGATCATCAAAATCTCGGAATAGAATATCAAATTGAGGTGGAAGTAGCAGCCTCTTTACAAGAGTTCAAGAGCAGAATGGCAACAAGAGCTCCATAATTTGTGCAGACAATCTAATGAACAAAGCTTGAAATCCCTAGATTTTAATAAAACGTAACACGTCGGCTAGCTCTAGCTGTCCATGAATCACTTGAGCACACAAGAAGAACAAATCGCAAGATGCTTCAACCTACCACCAGGGTGTTTGCAGAAATACTGATGATGCATCATCTCCTCGAGCTGCTTGGAAAGAAAGCGACGCGACGGCCGCCGGAGATGTGGGGAACGAGGTGGAGGCGGAGAGGCCGGCGCAGGAAG
Organism: Oryza meridionalis; assembly: GCA_000338895.3. NCBI lineage: Eukaryota > Viridiplantae > Streptophyta > Magnoliopsida > Poales > Poaceae > Oryza > Oryza meridionalis. The sequence goes on along the minus strand of CM002525.2, from coordinate 11,633,329 downwards.
AAGGAAAACGAGGGAAGCGCGGCCCTCCCCCCGGCGGTGGCGGCCGGTCGATGACATCACATCCCCCGCCCCGGTGGTGGCGTGGCGGCGCAGACCGAAGGGGAGGGCGGCGCGGTGGTGGTGAAGACGGTGGAGAGAGAGAGAGAGAGGAGGAAGCTCGACGGCGGCAGACTTGCTTTGCAGCAGAATGGGCCGAAATATAGAAAAATTTGATAATTTAACACTTTTTTCGTTGTCTAATTATTTTAATTGACATTTGTGAGGATGACATATGTAACCATCTGAGTGAATGAATAAAAATGGATCAATCAAATAATCGAAACCCATTAAATTAAAAAGAGTATTAAATTATCAAATCTCTCGAGATAAAGGGCTTATTTACCGGTTTACGGCCCAATCCAACAGTAAGCCGGCGCAGCCTCGGCCCCTCGGCCTCGCGCAGAGAAAGCGAACATAAAGAAAGAGAGAAGATCAGATCAGATCAGAAGACGCGATCGAGTAGCGAGATTGCCGCGCCGCCGCCCACACCCTAACCCCTCGTCTCCTCCTCCTCACGCGAGTCGCGATATCGCGCCATCGCCGTCCCGCCGACACAAGCCCGCAGGCCGTAGCTGCCGCTTCTTGCAGTGCAGCTTTGCCGCCTTACCGCTTTCCAGATTGCTTTTGTTGCCATCGAGTACTGCCGAGGAGAACGATAAATTCAGGACTCAGGACTCAGAGCGGTATGGTGAGTGAGTCAATTTCCCAAATCTCAAATTCCCAATTGCCATAAGTACATGTGAAAAATTGATTCAGTTGCAGTTGTTGCCTAGGATTGGATGTTAGGTTAATTATTTAATTAATTCAGTTGATATTGCTCCTAGAGTTGGACGAATCGACGAAGGCCCTGACTGCACTATTGTGCTGCACACCTGTACGCTTGTCATCAATTAATTGGTAAGATTTTAAATTTAGATTTGTAATTTTGCAGTGTAATATGAGTTAAAATCACTGCAATAATGTTTTTTATATAATTATTAGGCCATGTCGTCGAGGAAGTAGCGAGAAAAGGAAAAATAAGAAAAGGTTAAATGGTTTGGTAACTTTATACATTGAGAAGAAATTATTGGATGAAATTGATATTGGTACCATTATCAATGACTTCGCAGCTAGAAATATCAGAAGAGATTTTCGAGGAAAATGTTCAATGTTTCCTATATAAATATTATTTATGAATGCAATTTAAATATTTATGACCAAAATTCAATATATGTATCTATTGATTATTATTATATCGTATGATAAGGGCCTCTATATTTAGTTTCGCACCGAGGCCGTGAAAAGTCAGGAGTAGCCCTGCCTACTCAAGGAAGGCCTTGTCATCTCCCCTGATTACTTTCTTTTTATCGTGGAGACACTAGATGTATGCATCCATCATCTGAATTTGAGGTTAGTTCAGTTACATTACAAATTACAAATTACAAATATAGTTATAAAAGGAAAGTAGGTTTGTTAAATAGACGAACTTGTATCGTCATTCAATTATTCTGGTTCTGTTAGTACTTTCATTGATTTTTGATTAACATTCACTCCTTCAATATGCACCATCACTTTGTTATCCTTTGTATTATTAATGTAGGTAATGAAATGGTTTCTTTTTTAGTCAACTCTTCAAAGGTCGTACAAATTATTAATATGGAAACATAGAATCTATAATAGATCTATAGAAAAGTACAATGTTTATTACCTTTAGAATTTTTTATCGATGTCTGGCTGTTCGTTTTTCTTTTCTTTTGACCACGTAAGGCGTTCTTTGGTGGGCTTTTGTGTTTTTTTTGGGTAAGATCCTCCTTATTGATGTACACTACAAAAGGGTAAGTCAAATCAGTAACACACAAACATAAAATAGAAGTAATAAAATTTAGGATGATGTAGAGAGTTCACACATTTAGATATTTCCTTCAGTGTTTGGTTGTTTTGTTCCTCTTCTTTTCACCCCGTAATTAGTCTGTGTCTGGTATGATAGTTTCTTTTTCTGTTCGCGCTTGAAAAGAAGGAAAATTAGTACCATTCACATGAGCATATGTAAGGATGAAATAGCATAGTACCTAGTGTTATTTTTGTTGGTGTTTGGGTTCTGATTATGTCCTTTTTACCCCTTGATTCGTAGATGAAGTCAGGTCCGATTTGTTGGTTTGTATGTTCTTCCTGTAGAACCTGTAAGCCTCTTGTTGCTTTGATTGCGCTCGTTACTGTCCTTATGTTAGGTCATGTTCACGTTAGTATTATGATAAGTTGTAGTAACGTTAGTGAGAGAATTTTAATTCGCTTTACCTTCGTTTCACAAGTCGTGTTAACGTTTGGATTTATTTAGGCCTCCTCATGATGATTTGATACAGGCTCTCTGGGATCATTTTGTTCTTGTTCAACATCCTGCAATAGTCAGCTTTTTTTATTTTTCAAAAATAAACCGTTCCGCTATATATTCTATGAGCGATCGACCGAAAAACCATGGCTTTTTAAAATCGACCCGGTCCAGACGGTCCCAGATTCCATATATATAGATTTTTTCCTGAAATTAACATAAAAAAAGAGAAAAATGCATTGCTCCTGGTCGGGTTGAGGCTGATAGGAGTGGATGCGGCGGCGGTCGCGTAGCACCCTAGGTTTGCGGCGGATAGGGGCAGATGCGGCCGATGTCTCGTACCTCCCGCGGATCTCGGCGAATAGGAGCGGATGTAGTCGCGATCCCATACCTCCCGCGGATCTCGGTGAATAGGAGCGGATGCGGCGCTCGGTTGCCATGGGCGGCTTGCGGGGAGTTCGTTAGCGACGCCCGAATCATGCGGAGGTTTGACAGATAAAAAGGATGGATCAGGTACCCCCGATCTGATTTTCATTCATCAATAATCCCCTTTCTTTCTCCACGAATCTCATCTTCCTAGGAATGAGATTCGTGGAGAAAGAAAGGGGATTATTGATGAATGAAAATCAGATCGGGGGTACCTGGTCCATCCTTTTTATCTGTCAAACCTCTGCATGATTCGGGCGTCGCTAACAAACTTCCCGCAAGCCGCCCATGGCAGCCAAGCGCCGCAAGCCGCTAGTGGTAGGAGACGGCCACCGCATCCGCTCCTATTCACCGAGATCCGCGGGAGGTATGGGACCGCGGCCGCATCCGCTTCTATTTGCCGAGATCTGTGGGAGGTATGAGACCTCGGCCGTATCCGCCCCTATCCGCCGCAAACCTAGGGTGCTACGCGACCGCCGCCGCATCCACTCCTATCAGCCGCAGCCTGACAAGGAGCGATGCATTTTTCTCTTTTTATGTTAATTTCAGGAAAAAAAAATCCATATATGGAATCCGGGACCGTCCGGACCGGGTCGATTTTAAAAAACCATGGTTTTTCGGTCGATCGCTCATAGAATATAGCGGAATGGTTTATTTTGGATAAATAAAAAAAAGTTGTCATTGCAGGATGCTGAACAAGAACAAAGTGATCCTAGGGAACCTGTATCAAATCATCACGAAGAGGCCTATATAAATCCAAACGTTGACACGACTTGTGAAATGAAGGTAAAGCAAATTAAAATTTTCTCGCTAATGTTACTACAACTTATCATAATATTAACGTGAACATGACCTAACAGGAGGACACTAACAAGTGCAATCAAAGCAGCAAGAGGCTTACAGGTCCTACAGAAAGAATATACAAACCAACAAATCGGACTGACTTCATCTACGAATCAAGAGGTAAAAAGAAGGACATAATCGGAACCTAAACACCAACAAAAATAACACCAGGTACTATGCTATTTCATCCTTACATATGCTCATGTGAATGGTACTAATTTTCCTCCTTTTCAAGCGCTAACGGAAAAAGAATCTATTATGCCAGACACAGACGAATTACGGGGTGAAAAGAAGAGAAAACAAAACAACCAAACACCGAAGGAAATATCTGAATGTATGAACTCTCTACATCGTCCTAAATTTTATTACTTCTTTTCTATGTTTGTGTTTTACTGATTTGACTGACCCTTTTGTAGTGTACATCGATAAGGAGGATCTTATCAAAAAGAAGTAAAAGCCCACCAAAGAACGCATTACGAGGTCAAAAGAAAAGAAAAACGAACAGCCAAACACCGATAAAAAATTCTAAAGATAATATCTAAACATTGTACTTTTCTATAGATCTATTATATAGATTCTATGTTTACATATTAATAATTTTTACGACATTTGAAGAGTTGACTAAAAAGGAAGATCCTTTCATTATCTACATTAATAAGACAAAGGATAATCAGAAATCGATGAAAGTACTAACGGAACAAGAATACTTGAATGATGATGTAAGTTCGTCTATTTAACAAACCTACTTTCCTTTTATAATAATATTTGTTATGTTACTGAACTAACCTCAAATTTAGGTCATGGATGCCTACATCCAATGTCTCCGCGATAAAGAGAAAGGAATCAGGGGAGATGGCAAAGCCTTCGTAGAGCAGGCCATAAAAACAGGTCTACTCAATGTAGAGGGAGCGCATGTTGAATCTAACAACCCTCGTGATAAACTTGGATTAGAGATATGGCTCGCGACTAACTACTATTTGACATGGTAATACTTATTTAAGCTATGTATGTAATGGCTATTACAATTTATGAACGTATCTTATTGTTGAACATCTGCAGATTTTCCTCCCAATTAATATTACAGAAACACACTGGTACCTAGCCATTCTTAATGCCAAGTGACGTGAGGTGCAAATACTAGATTCGCTTGCCAAGCCAATCAGTGAACATGGACCCGAACTAGGGCGTGTGATAAGTGATACACTTCCACTTAAACAATTCAAATCGGTTTTTCCATGTTTTAACCATACTGATGTTGCACAAAACTTCCTAGCTGCTAGCTATCGAGAGAGGATTACACGGGACAAAGAATCAACACCCACAGTTAAAACATGATTGGCTTGATTTCGATATTACCAAATGGGAATACAACAAAGTCCAAAAATTACCAAAGCAAGGAAACAAGTGGGTGAACCGTAAACTCTTCCACATGATATTAACATTTTTCAATTACGGTAACTTGTTAACCTAATGACTCAATTCTTGTAGCGTCTCATGTGGCCTATACACCCTTAAGTTTATGGAGCATTGGAGCGGATCTTATCTCCCAGAAAATCAAATGCAGGCAACTACAATAAACTCTATTCATATTTTGCACCAATGCTTCCCATTATGAAAACCATTTAAAATACACTCCCTTTATATTATGCAGAAGGATATGAAAACATTTCGACAGGACTTAGCAGGAATTTTGATCAAGTCCGAACCGAACAAGATTTAAAGACTGTCCACTACTACAAACCACGATATAAATGGATTCTCTGCCCAACAATTACCTTACTATGCTCTCTTCCACTTATTACAAATTTTAGATACTCCTTGTGTATTTCATTGGTCCCAAACGTTGGAATTAAATTTAAAAATATACTATTCATTCGATTTTTTCTGACGATTATTCAGGATGCAAAATTTTTTACAGAAATAAACCGTCGTTCTCGCACAACCATTACGTAAAAGTGACGTGGAAATGACGTCTGTTGTGTAAAAGTGACGTGGGAATGACGTCGCGTGGACGGTATCACGCGCGGAAAGCGCGAGACCGCGTGATCTCACGGATTGGAATAGCGAGACTGAGCAGATTGAAAGGGACGTCTCGCGGTCTCGCTCATTGCATGAGCGATAGCAGTTCAATGCCGATGTAATTAGCGGTTAACTATCCTTAATTAATCACTAATTAGGACAATTAACCGCTAATTATTATTAGTTAATTGTAAATTAAGTAATTAATCACTAATCAAATCGAGCCGTTGGATAGTATCGCTGTTTGATTTTGCGAGACCGTTTGGTCTCGCTCTTCCATTCCATGAGACCGCACGTTCTCACGCCTCTGCCGCGCGATACAGCGCGGTCTCGCGCTTTTTTTACGCGATACTGCCCGCGACGTCACTTTTGCGAAATGGTTGAGCGAGACCGACGGTATATTTCTGTAAAATAATTTGCATGCCGAATATTAATTCCCAAACATTGTTGCATTTTGAGTTAATTTTCATAGTTCAGATTTTGCTATGTTGGGGTCACAGACAGTAAAGCACACACATAAGGCTCATGAAATGGAAAGCCACAACAATCCGATAGTAATAGTAATGAGAAGGAGCCGTATATGAAACATTACGCTTCAGGATGACTCATGGCAGTAAGCTGTCCGGGTCACTCACGTGCATCTGCTTCTACGTCGCACCTGTACACCGAGAACCCCTTCGCCCGGCATGCAGATCCCCTTCACGCACGCCACCGTCTTGCATACCAACCCTGCTCCCAACAATTCAACCAAATAATCAAAAAACAATACAATGGATTGAAGAACGAGCAACCATTTTCTGCAATAATCGGGAGAAAGAGTAGGCTTTTAGAGGGGCTCACATGGGAGATGAAAACTTTGAGGAGGGCCACCCTTGGTCATCAACAAAAATACGAGGAGCAGCACCATAGTTGCCCCGCCACAGCCGCAAACCGCCGGCGAATCGCCACAGCCACACCCGAGGTCGCTGGAGGTGGAGGAGGTGGATGGGGCAGAGGGCCATGAGGTTGCTGGAGGCGATGGACGTGGTGAGGGAGATGGTTGGGCGACGGAGGCGACTAATGGCATCGAAGGAGGCGGCGAGGGCAGGGTAGGAAAACGGCGGGGGAGGCAAGGGCACCGAAGGGAGAGGAGACGCCAACGGCGTTGGAGGTGGAGAGGGTGGGGCTGACGGACGGCGACGGAGGGGGCGGGAAAGGCGGCGAGGGCGGGGGAGACGGACAACGACGGAGGGAGCGGAGAAGGCAACGCTGGTATAGGAGACGGACGGTGACGGTGGGGGATACGGATGGCGACGGAGGGGGCGGAGAGGGCAGCGAGGCCAGCGGAGGCGACGGTGCTGGAGGGAACGGAAATGGCGAGGGAGAAGGACCGGCGATAGAGGCGGCGAGGGAGATGGACGGCGACGGAGGCAGGGATGGAGGGGAATGGGTGATGGAGGAGAGGGATGGAGGGGAATGGCGTCGATTAGGATAGGATAGGGAGAGGGTGAACAGTTAGATAATGACAAATTACATAATACCCCTACGCGAATTAATTATTATCTCTGGACAAATATACCCTTCCACATTTCTACTTCCATAAAATCTAGTGGGAGTATAACTAGATCTCAACACTACGATTAAATACGATCAACGGTTCGGATTAATTTCTACTACAAGTAGAAAGCACCGAAGCGAGACTCTTCCCAACTATATTGTATTTTTGTGTATAACTCCCAAAAAATGGTTTGGTTTATGTAGAAAAGATGGCAAAATCTAAATCAAGAGGCCTCTCGTTTTAGTGCTAACGAGAGACCCTATCTAGATGCCTTAACTGTAGTATTAGTCCCCATCAAGTAAGTAGAAAATATATTCCTATCACCTATGTTTCAAATAAAATTTTCTCTTAAACTATTCATCCGATTTATAATCCGATTATATGGTTGTGTTCGTAAGAATTAAATATTTACAACAAAATCTCATATGATTATATTTTGATGAAAAATTACAAATTACTTTTATAGTATATCTAAATTACTTTTAGATTTCACTAAATTACTTCTTAGACATATAAAAGTAATTTTAGTAAAGTTTAAAAGTAATTTACATATATTATAGAAGTAACTTAAGACAAAAAGAAAGTAATTTTGTCATGACATTAAAAGTAGATCCATTATGGAGGTAAAAACGTGAGTCTATCTAAAAATTTAATTTAATCAGCATAAATTATGAAATTGACTAAAAAAGATAATAAAATAAACAACTCACAACATTATGATTGTATAATAAGTAATTTAATCAAATCGAAAAGTAATTTATATATATGATAAAAGTAACTTACATATATAATAAAAAATAAAAGTAATTACAACATATATAATTCTGTTATCAAAATATAGTCATGTAAGATCTTGTTGTAAAGATTTAATTGCGACGAACACAATGGTGTAATCGGATTATAAATCGGATGAATAATTTAAAAGAAAAATCTATAAGAAGAAAAAATAATATATCATTTGGTATATTAGTATACAACCATGTGTAAGATGAGTCTCTGATTAAGACAATATAGAGTGCGGTCTTAGTCGAAAAGATACATATTTATGGCTCGGTAGAGCACGGATCGAAGGACGGAATGTTTGACTACTTACAAATCTTGTCCAAATAACCGCATATGCTGAAGCATAGTTGATGCCGCTGAAACCCGCATCTACTTGGATCAAGTGGCAGAAAAGCTGGAGGGCTCAGCTCCAACCCCATAGCCTCTGCTGCAACCACACACAAAAAAATCATATTACCATGCATGTCTTGACACAATTAACTGAATAGTTTGATACGAGATGATATTTGTGTCAAGGGAAAGTCCCGTCGTTTTGCGCACGTTGTTTAAAACGTCATATTTTTTTAAAAAAATTGGTAAGGTAGATTAATATAGAAATAAATCACTTTATAAACATATAATTCAGCATATATAATTAGAGAAAACAACAAATTTAGCAGTGAACTATGTTCTATTTAGAGTCAAAAATTTTTTTCTACATATATAAATTGAATTTGAAAAGTGATATATATCACCGATCTATTTTTTTTAGAAACACGGTACAAACGCATGCGCTCACAACTGGCGCGCTCACCTCTATAAACACACAAAACCTACCCTTGTAAGCACCTCCGATATATTTTGTTAATATTTCTTTTGATGATTTTCATGAATCTATTATGTTAATATTTTTTTGATGATTTTTAAAGCAATACTTAAAAATGAAGAGATGCAAATGGCGGACACAGAAAAAAACAAGTGTTGGGTGTACCCACATATGCCAATTAAAAGAAAATATATGTCTTTATGCATACAAACACAAATAAGCCTCAGACGCTTATACATAACAAAAATAGTCAGATAGAAGATATAACTGCAACTATGTAATGAAAGATATAAATTAAAGAATTTGTCAAAGTATAGCTATAGAATCTGAATTCTTTGGAGCTCACTAAAAATAAACACTAGGCACTGCTCTTGTTCACATACCTTTGCCCACTCAACTTAATTTAAGAACAGAAATCACAAAATAGTTTTAGTTTTCAGTAATTTAGTTTGAGGGAAACTGGGACTAAGAGAGGAAAGTGTAAATATGAATAAGAGCATGACCAACAGCCACCCAAAATTCAATCCCCCTAAATCATTTTTCTGAGACTAGCTTTATCTTCAAGAGATACCCAAAATTCAACCCCCAAAACAAAAAAAAAAAAGTGGGCCACATAGACAACTACCAACAGAATCGTCATTCCTCTCCTCCACCCACGCTCACGCGCGTTGCATCCTGTCCCGCTATGTGTGAGTGTGCGACTCCCTCCTCTCTGCGGGATTGGAAACGCTAAACTTTTAGGAATTATTTAGGTCTTCTGTTGCAGCGATTTTTTTTCCTGCAAAACTCCTCAAAACTGGTATTGGGAAGAGTATTGGGGAACTGTTGGCCATGCTCTAAGTGGAGGATATATAGCAATTGTGCGCTTCTCCCGCTTGTCAATACATCATCCTTCTGGTCGACACCGGCCCTAAAACTCTGTCGGCACTCAGTAGTTCACCACGCGCGCTCGCACAGGCACTATTACTTGTTGCTACTCCTGGCTTTAATCCTAATTTGATACGATGAATAATCACTAGTACAACAACAATTTTTTCGGGACAGCCCAAAAGTGATTTTCGTGTTACAGAACTCCGGTCCATCTGCTTGGAAGGGTCTGCATACTTCACTATTTTTCCATGCGGGTGGTGCACCCGTGTGGGTGCTTATGTGGTTTCCACGCAAAAAACAAAAAATAAAAATAAAAATCGCAAAAAATAACCCTAGCCACCGCCAGATCCGGGTGGCGCCCGCCGCCAAATTTGAGCGGGCCTCATCTGCCCGCAGCGTGATCTGTTGCTGCCGCTCGCCACTCGCCATCGGTGCACGCCCGCCGCCTGATGCCCATCGCGAGGCCGACGAAGGCGGATCTGCTCGCCCGCGGATCCGGCCGTTGTGGACCCTGCAGCGGCAGATCAGGCTGTCGCAGACCCTGCGGTGTGGATCAGGCCGTCGCAGGCTCGGCGGAGGCGGATCCGCCAGCCACCGAGCCGCCCGCTGTCGCCGGTCGCTCCCTCCACCTGCTGCCTGCCTCGCGTCGCTCACCGCCCGTCTCGTCCAGTGAGGTGAGAGAGTAGAGAGAAAATAATGAGGAGAGAAGGTGAGAGAGAGAGAGGAGTGGATAAGGATGAAAAAAATTTGAAGTGTCGAGAGGGAAATGAGGATGTAACTCAGACTTTAGACAGATCCTTAAGAAGCCCGTCTACGAAAATATATTTTCGCGTGCAGCCCCTTAAGAGATCCGCCTGTAAAAATATGCTTATTTTTGCGTGCGGAGCCTTAAGAGGCCCGCCTACGAAAATCAATATTTGTATACAGTCCTCTTAAGGAACCCTATATGAAAATGGAGGATGATTTTTGCAAACACGAAGTTACTGTATGCAACGTAGGTCTCGTCCAGAAAAAAACCATTTCTGTAGGAGTGAATACCTCGAGTAGTTAGTACATATAGCTAGCTAGGCCACATGCATATAGTGAAAAAAAGTGAATTTAATTACCAATGAAGTCGGCCATGGTGTAGCCGTTGCTGAACCTGCCGGTGGCCTTGCCACCGGGGAAGTCGATGCCGTAGAAGGGGTGATCGGCGCGGATCGGGTCTCCGGCCTCGGACGACAGCAAGTATTGGTTGTTGCCGACGTCCAGCGCACCGTCGTCGAACAGGAAGATCGCCGGGACCGACGACCGCCGTGTATCGTTGCAGCCGCCGGCGACGACGGCACCACCAAGAAGCATCACTTGGAAGGCTACCTACCGCTGCCATATTGCAAGGAAAGTGCCCATTTTCATCCGATCCACTGGCCAACTAGCAATTTTGTTTACACTTTTCTGCAGTAGCAAAGTGTTGGATCCGGAGCTGCCTGCCCCTATATCTAGCTAGCTACTTATAAGCACAAGGTTTCAAGTGCTTCATGGATCAAGTATTCATGTTGATCCGCCTAGATTGTCCTAGCTATTGTGGCCTCAAGAGATAATTAAGTCAAGTGTTGATCGACGCCAGATGCATATAATGCTTCCTCATCACGCATATATGTATAATGCATATCCATGCTTGCATGGCTGATCGATGTACATTACTTCCAAAGATAAAAAGAATATCTCCTAAAAACTTGAATGCTAATTAAGTCGATCGACGGCGGTCAGCTCAGATCCCTATCCCTCTCTCTCTCTAAATATAAAATCTCATGCCTATAGTGTGTATGCATGCCAATGAAAGGATCGATTGATGATATGCTCAAGATCAATTGATTATATGTTTGATTAGTTATCAACCAGCCGATGCCGATCGATTCAAGCAATCCAGGACTGCATGCTACGTGTGCGGCTACAATCACTAATAGGAGAACGATTTTTCTATGCGGTTGAATCTGATTTTCACATGCGGGTGGGTGGCCCGCACGCAACCAAGGGTCTGCATGAATCGCGATTTTCACGTGCGGGTGCTTATGTCGCCCGCACGGTAAAATAAAAATAAAAAAAAATAAATTTTCAAAAAAAAAACCTAGAATCGGCATCGGCGGCAGCGCCGCTGCTCCCGGCCGCCGCCTCCTCGTCGTCGTCGGCGGCGCCCGCCTCCCACCGGCCTCCGCGCTGATCCCGAGGGACTAGATGAACTACAGGCAGAAATTGTGAGAACCCTATGTCATCTTGAGATGTACTTTCCTCCAACTTTTTTTGACATATTAGAACATCTTCCCGTGCACCTTGTGAGGCAAACAAAGTGCTGTGGTCCAGCTTTCATGACGCAGATGTATCATTGCGAAAGGTATCTGGGGATCCTTAAGGGTTATGTACGGAACCGTTCACACCCCGAGGGGAGTATTATCGAGAGTTACACCACCGAAGAGGTCATCGATTTTTGTGTGGACTACATGTCAGAAACATCTTCAATTGGATTACCACGATCTCATCACGAAGGGAGGCTTGATGGTGTTGGTTCTGCTGGAAGGAAGATTGTTAGGTTGGATCGGAAGGTGCATGATAAAGCTCATTTCACGGTACTGCAGCATATGACTGAGGTGGTGCCGTACGTTGACGAACACCTTGCAGTTCTCCGACAGGAGAACCCAGGCCGATCAGAGAGTTGGGTCAGAAACAAGCACATGTCTTCTTTCAATGAGTGGCTGAAGAACTGAATTGCCAGGTTGCAGAACTTGTCTAGTGAAACACTTCAGTGGTTGTCGCAGGGTCCTGAATAGAGTGCCACCACCTGGCAAGGATATGACATAAATGGATACACCTTCACACAGTAAAGCAAGACATCAAATGCACAGTGCAGAACAGTGGGTTACTGTCGGTGATATGGGCCCGGGAGTATCATGTTTAGAGGGAAGAGGCTGCCCCCCAAAGCCACGTGGCCCTCCCCTGAGGGGAGTGAGGCCCGAGGTGGGGTGGCAGCCACTCCTTCCCAAAGACTAGTCGGAAGAAACTACCCCCCAATGTCACGTAGCCCTCCCTCGAGGGGAGTGAGGCCCGAGGTGGGGCGGCGGCCACTCCTGCCCAAAGACTAGTCGGAGGAGGCTGCCCCCAATGCCACGTGGCCCTCCTCTGAGGGGAGTGAGGCCCGAGGTGGGGTGGCGGCCACTCCCTCCTAGAGATTGGATGGAGGAGGCTGCCCCCAATGCCACGTGGCCCTCCCCCGAGAGGGGTCGGGCCCGAGGTAAGGCGGCGGCCACTCCCTAGCCGAGACTAGAGGGAGGAGGCTACCCCAGGCGCCACGTGGCCCTCCCCCGAGGGGGGATCGGGCCCGAGGTAGGGTGGCGGCCGCCCCCTCCTTTGACTAGGGGTCGGGCTCCCTCGACCACCTCTCTAGGTTGCCACGTGCGATGGGTTAGATGGTCGCCTCCAGGCGCTCACCTACCCGCTTTTATGGTGACCTGAGTGGTTGCGCCACGCCGCATTTAATGTGGCGTGCAGTGCACTCAACCGATCTGTGACCGATCTATGACAGGTCCGTGACCGGTCGAATGACCGATGGGACGGCGGCTGTGTACCCTCGCCCTGTCAGTTTATCAGGCGGCGTGCGGCGTGCTCCGTCCCATCCCATCATAATAATGAGGGGCTTCACAGCCTCTTACCCCGGTCAGAGCTGGTCCAACCACTCTGAACTGACCCGGGTTCTCGTTTCCTGGTGCGAACGAGAACCCGGAAGTCTTCACCCATTAAATGGTGAATGACATGGGCGCCCCCCGTGTCAGGCGGCATGGTGTGGTAGGCCCCACGACCGAGACGACGTGTATGCGGCTTCCAAGCTAAGGCACAAGACATGTAATTAATATAGAGAATATTTTCCCTTCTCCCTAGGTAGCACTCGGGAGCACATGTGGTATCCCCTTAGAGTATAAAAGGAGGACCATACCTAGCGGGAAGGGGGATCGAAATCTGGATCCCCGAGCCAAAGCTTCTCTAACCCTAGCTTGTACATCGGAGATTCAGAGGCTTTGCAAGTGCAGAAGAATCATCATACACACAGGAGTAGGGTATTACGCTTCATAGCGGCCCGAACCTGTATAAATCCCTTGTGTCTCTTTTGTCTCAAAAAAACCTCGGATCTCACCTGCTGCCCCCGGCCGAACCCAAAAAAGGGGGCCTCACGGTTCCCTGGTGGAGGAGATCGCCCTCCGACAGTTAAGCATCGAGGCTGCTAGTGACGGTGGTCGGCGTGATCAATACTATGGCAGAGTTGAGCAAATATTGGAGCTAGATTACTTGAAGTTCAAAGTCCCGTTGTTTCGTTGTCGATGGGTCGATCTTCACAATGTAAAAGTTGATAATGAAGGTTTCACCACTGTCAACCTGGCTAACAACGCGTACAAGGATGAACCGTTCGTTCTCGCCAAACAAGTTGTTCAAGTCTTCTACGTAGTTGACCAGTGTAACAAGAAACTACATGTTGTTCGGGAAGGGAAATGGAGAATTGTTGGATTAGACAATATTGCAGACGAGGATGATTACAACCAGCACGTCCACAGCATAGGCCAAGAAATACCTCTAGAAGAGGAGGAAGAATAAGATGACGTTCAACACGCACGTGTCGACCATGAGGAAGGATTATTTTTGTAATTTGTGTACGTAGTTTATGTCTACAAGTCTGTTATCTGCATGACTCTAATATGTTCACAATGATTAATAGTATATTGCTTATGAAATAGTCAAATAAAATAATTAAGTGAAGCACCCACTAGAAGTGAAATAAAATAATTAAGCAAAATAACCATTGCAAATAATGAAGTACAATAAGTACTGTTAGTGAAATAAAATAATTAATTAAAATAAAAATGTAGTGTATTTGGAAATATGTTAAGGAAAATAAAAGAACTAAGTGAAATAAAATAAAATTATAAAATATTGTAGTCCATGTAGTCAAACTCACCTGTGACGGGCTCTAACTGTGGGGCCGTCACAGGTGACCTCACCTGTGACGACCCAGAACGCTGGGCCCGTCACAGGTGGCCTCACCTGTGACGGACCTGCAGTTTGCGCCCATCATAGGTGACCACACCTATGACGGGCACGCAGTTGGCGCCCATCACAGGTGAGTTTGACTAGTGTTGACCTAGGGTTGGACCTCTTCTAGATCCAGATCCAGTCACTCTCACTCGGTCTCTCTCACTCTCACTCTCCGATCTGCCGCCGCCTTGATCTCGTGTGTTTGCGGCTCGCCCTCGCCGCCCTCGTCACCGCCGCCGCCTCGACCTCTCCACTGCCGCCCTCTCCACTGCCATCTCCACCACCGCCATCTCGACCTCGTGTGTTCGCCGCTCGCCCTCGCCACCGCCGCCGCCTCGACCTCTCCACCATCGCCCTCTCCGCCGCCATCTCCACCATCGCCGCCTCGACCTCGTGTGTTCGCTGCTCGCCCTCGCCACCGCCGCCGCCTTGACCTCTCCACCGCCGCCCTCTCCGCTGCCATCTCCACCACCGCCGCCTCTTACTTGTGTTTTCGCCGCTCGCCCTCGCCTCGATCTTTCCACATCCGCCATCTCCACCGCTGCCACCTCGACCTCGTGTGTTCGTCACCGACGGGATCCAGGACGCCGACGACCTGCGCCGCCATCTCCACCGCCGCCACCTCGACCTCGTGTCTTCGCCGCCGCCGGGATCCAGGACGCCGACGACCTGCGCCGCCTTCTCCAAGTACGCCACTTCTCCAAGTACGCTGCCACCCTCCCCCCTTCCTCCTTTTTTTCGATGGATGAATTGCATTGTTTAGATGAATTAAATGTGATTTGTTGTTTCGATTGTTGTTGCTGCTGTGTAGATGAATCAAATGTGATTTGTTGTTTCGATTGTTGCTGCTGCTGTGTAGATGAATTTCTTCAATTGTTGTTTATATTCAAGATTTATATACCCTTGCTGCTGTTGTTTTTTAATTTTGCATGATTGATTCAGTGGTTATATACCTCTACTGCTGTTGTGTAGATGAATTACATGTGATTTGGTCATGGATGAATTGCGCTGTGTAGAGGAATTTCTTCAATTGTTGTTTATATTTATGATTTATATACCCTTGCTGCTCCTGTTTTTGAAATTTGCATGATTCAGTGGTTATATTCATTATTTTAAATTTGCATATTTGAGATGTGAAATATATGAGGTGATGAATTTGGACTGTTTAGATGAATTGCATGATTGCTGTTATAGAAATCATGATGCTGCTGATGCTGCTGTTATAGAAATTATTTGATTTTGCAGGACTTATATACCCCTGATGCTGCTGTTGTATGCCCCTGCTTGATAAATTATTGTGGGCTGTTTTAGAAATTATTGTCGGGTGTATGATAATTTTTTTTGATGCCTTGATGTCTATGATTGCCTGTGCTGCTGCCTATGATTGCCCTATGTTAAATGGCCAGTGATGAATGCTCAAGAATAGATTATCTAAACTTGTTCTTTTTTTATGCATAAGAACAGATTATCTACACTTGTTCTTTTTTTTATGCATAAGAACAGATTATCTACACTTGTTTTTTTTTCTGGATTGATAAGAGGAGGCTATCTACACTTGGTTCTTTTTTACGCTTTACTTTGGGTTGCTTTTTCCTCCTAGTAGCTAATTTCCTCTTTTTTTCCCTTCATGCAAATGATGGTAATTGATGCATAATTTCTGAACAAAACTGAGGCCATATCTTTCATAGTATACCCCGTATTACATGTATCTAATGCTAATTAGTATAATGATAGGAAATTTATAAGCTTTTTAGGAAAAATTAGACCATGACAATGCCCGGCGCAAATCCGTCTTCCCCAACACTTGCGAGGATACAGGAAGAAGCAAACCCAGCCACAGAGATAGTTGCCGAAGGTCATCCCTCGACAACGGCAGTCGAACAACACGAAAGTCATGGTAATTTATAGGATAAATTTTCACTACATGACCACATAAATTTTAGCTAGCACCCCTTAGCATATGCCGCCTTCTGTGTGTGCTGCAGAATCACCCCAGGAAGAACATACGTCGATGTCGGGCGGGACAAGTGCGAGTAGGTCGAGTAGAAACCCCCGGACACAAAATATATGGCTGACCACAGTGCAAGTTATAAGAGAGGTTGACGCTTGTGGTAGGCCCACGGCACTGAGGACTGTCATTGGAAGATGGTCAAACTGTTGCGGGTTGGCGACACATGAGAAATTCGGGATCCTCCATAAAGATATCGGCAAGGTCACAGAAGCCGAGAAGGAGCAAGCTTGGACGGCAATGGAGAAATGGTTCACATTTCTGGCTGAAGCAAAGGATAGGCACAAAGTGAAGGCATTCCATAAGATGGGCAAAGCTTGGAAGAATTGGAAGTCGAAGCTCTTCACCGAGTTTGTCAACCCGCCCGGCAAACATACGTCGTTCGGTGAATACCCTCAAATAACCGAAGCGGTGTGGGAGGAATTCTGCTCTCTGAATAACACCCAAGAGTTTAGGGAATCAAGCGAGGCACCGCAGGGTACATCGACAAGGAGACAATATGGGCCCAAGAGGATGCAGCTGCTGCAGCAGCGAATGTCCCTGCCCCGTTTTCGGACATCCCTGAACAAAAAGCTTGCAACTGGGCGCGGGCAAGGGGTAAGGTCAACCCGGACGGCTCTGTCACATTTGAGAACAAAAGTAATGCCGTCGTCTATCAGGAACTTATGAGTTCACTACTTAACCTAACTAATTATCGTTCGTATGAAGTAGAAGTTTGTATAAATGTCACAACCTAAAAATCTTAATTGTATAAATTATTGTTTAAATGGAATTATCAGAAATGAATTTTAAAAGCCTAGAAGAAAAGATCTAATTTTAAATAATAAATTCCAATATAAAATTGGGCCAGATAAAATTTTATTAAATACTTTGCTTAATTCTATAATTCCTAGATTTTTCTGGGATTTATTTGAGCTAAGGAAGTATTTTTAATAAATGGAATTGCATTTCATGAATTATTTAAATTGAAAAAGGTTTTTTAAAATCCTCTTTTGGCTTTGGGCCGAAAGTCGGCCCAAAACCTCCTCTCTCTCTCCCCGGCCCAAGCCGGCCCAGTCCGCCGCAGCCGCCGCACGTGCGCGCGCCCTCGGACGCTGACAGGTGGGGCCCGCCTGTCGGAGTCGTCGTCTTCCTCCGTCCGCCCGCGCCCGAAACCCTAGCGCCGCGCCGCCGCCGTCTCCTTCCAAATTCGGCCGCGCCTTTCCTTCTCCGGTGAAATCGGTTGAGGGGAAATGATCCCCGGGATCCCCTCTATCTTTTCTCTTATGGAATCGTCGTCTATCTCGCTTTGGTAATCGCGGATTCGAGCTCGGATCGGATTCGGTTTCTCTCCTCCGAACCCTAACATTTCCTTCGCGTCGCCGGGCCACCGTGGGCTTCGCCGCCGCCTTTCGACCCCTATAAAAGGATCCCCGAGCTCTCCTCTACCCGTCGCCGCCTTCGCCTTCGCCTCTCACCGTCCGTAGCGCCCTAGCGCCGCCGTCGCCGCCGCCGCTCCAGCCGTCGCCGTCGCTCGGGAAGGCCGTCGTCGTGGTCGCCGTCGCGTCGCCGTCCTCATCCGCTCCTTCGCCGTCGCTGTAGATCGCCGGAGGACCGTCACCGTCGTCAAGCCGAAGGTCGCCGCCGCCTTTTCCTCGACGCCGTCGTCGTCCGTTGCTCCTCCGCCGTTCCTTTGGTCACCGGTGATTTCGCCGTGTCGTCCGCTACCCGTTGGTGCCCTCCGTTCGCGCCGTCGTGCCGTCGTTCGCCGGCGAGCATGTCCGCCCGAGCCGCCGCCGGTGGTGACGTCACCGCCGACGTCATCGTCGCCGTGTTTCGTGAGCTGGCCGTGGGCCGATCGATCTCGGCCGTTCGTTTTGGTCGGATCGATCTCGGCCGTTCGTTTCCGTAGACCGTCGCCGTGGACCCGATCCACCGTGAACCCGAGCCCCGCTGACGCAATAAATCCTTTTTCCTTTTCAAAAATAATTCATTATTGCGTCATAATTCAATTAAAATTTATATAAATGATTTAATCCGATTTAATCTTTAAAAATTCATAACTAATTCATCTTAGCTCGGATTTAGTTGGTTCAAGTCTCTAAATTTTTCTAAAATTGAGATCTACATGTTAAAAATATCCACATGTACTGTTTATGCTTGCTTATGTGCTGTTTTGGTGTTTTTGCTCTTTTTTGTTTAGAATCCGACGTTTCCGGAGAGTCTGTTTTCGCGGGAGAAGATTTAGAAGAATTCCAAGGCCAGCAAGGCAAGTCACACAGATCCTAATCAATCCTTTGAGCATGTTGATCCCGTTTAAAGCTATTGTTTCTATTCAACTATTGCATTTATTTTCGAATGTCATTGGGTGGAATTAGCCTATTGTTTGTTATGGCCCCTTTGTTCTTGATTATCTTATTCCTTGATACCTTGGGTTATTATAACTTGACTAGTTGAGCTTTATATTGGTTCGACTAGATATTAGGTGTGATTGCTTAGCCATGCCTAGAAACATTAGCACACTAAAGGGATAATTTATGATTCACTATTATTTAATGATGGCTTAATGATAGTTCACGATGGTCAATCGTGATTGGTTAATTAATTAATTTGCCAACTAAAACCTGATAATGGTGGGTTGTGAGTACATGGTTTTGATGGTCGTGCTCATGACAATTAAGGACCGGTTCACGAGTTTCGGTTGTGAAACATTAACCGTGCCAACCACAAGCCAGCATGGGCAACGGCTTTATCTTTTGTATAGCATAGTTCATTGCGGAGCACCAGACTGAGAAGTGGCGGAGATAAGCCCACGGGGGTCACTGGGGAGTCCATGCCTTGTTTGTAAGGGGGTGATTATGATCCAGGAATGGTGTACTGTGGTGGATTGTGTTGTGCGAGGGGTACTGTCACAGCTCCTTTCCGAGGTACCGTGGTGGTATCAAGGCATATGGTAACATGTTGTGGGGCTGTGTCTTGTGGGTACAGTGGTACACCTCTGATCAGAGTAAAACTATTCGAATAGCCGTGCCCGCGGTTATGGGCGGGTCTAACAATGTCTTTCGTGATTAGTCTCACCCTTCACACCATAATGAAAGATGCTATGACTGGTAATAATTAATTATCTCCTGGTTTGGAATGGTATATTCCTGGTTTGGAGATTAGAACTGTGCAGCCGGGGTTGGTTGTTCAGAATGGTTGGGCCTATACAACAGGGTATGTTGTATAGTGTTGGATTAATACTGTTTAATTAATACTCTACTGTTTTATTAAATTCTGAAATATTCATTAAATGCTATTTATGCAAAGAAGCCTATATTATGCCATCCTTGGTTATCCTGTGCACTTGCATATTTGCTGCGTGGCTTGCTGAGTATGTCATATACTCACATTGCAATCATTCATCAGAGGAGGAGTTCTACAGTGATGCTGATGGTGTTGAGGATTTGGCGTAGTCCTTGTCAAGCTGCCTGTGGAGTGGAGTCGTTTGCGCTGTTTATCTTTATTTTCCGCTGCTTAGATCTTTATTGTTTGAGAGAAACTATCTACCTCTGTAATGACATTTTATTCGCTTATTAATTAGAGTAATAATTGTACTCTATTATCAATTTGTTATTGTATGCCTCGGCTGATTCCTGGACGAGGGTTTACACACATATAAGCGTTTGGAATTTTGGATAGAAATTCCGGGCGTGACAATAAATGACTCTTGTTTTTTATAGTTGGGGTTGGTTGCTGAACAAACTTCACAAAGCGAGGTTGAGTCTGCTCCGAAGAGGCGCGAAGATGACATCCTCACAAGGCGCTCAGAACCAAAGAACATCCTGGCCGGACTCGGGGAATTGGCAGCGATGTGCCCTGGAAGCATGGACCGCCGCAATACAGCTCCCAATACAGGAAACGGAAAGTCTCCAAGGAAGAGAGGGATGCTCGTTTGAAGGCCAAGCTTAAGGTGGAGGTCATTCAAGATCTAGAAACTAGCATGGACGCTAGGGTCGAAGAAAGGGTTAACAAGTTCCTCGCCGATATGAATATACCCCGAGACACAACACATGCTGTGCATCCAACTCCTTGTTGGTATTTCTTAATGACATTAATAGAAATATAATTCCCAACAATGGCGCAGAAATACTTCTAGTATATTATGGTTATAGAGTTCATCTGCAAGCGCACGAATATACCATTGTAGCATTTCACCCGAGAGTATTCCAAGGGTATCATATTTATTTTATCCCGTGGGAAGATCATGCAGAGAGAACTCAACTAATAATTTATATTTTACTTGTGATAATCATATTCTAAGCAGGGGTTAAAATAATTTAAGGGTAGAGTGACACACAAGCATTAATTACTCATCCTCATAATATATCATCTAAGTTAAGTGGAAAGAAAAGAGAAAAGAAATCTATTCCTATACTTCTAATATACATAGTATACATACATCCTAGTTAACTGATATACTAGCTAATATCCTCTATCCGATGCCCTCCTGGTACTTCGAGAAGCCACCCCTGACTGCCGAGTTCCTTACGACAGCCCATCATGACCATCCAACCGGAGCTAAATACGAAGGAATACCCTCCCCAGGAAATTAACTTAGGATTGTATATAGGCGTGGAGGAATACCCGTACTGAACTGTCACCATCAGCGTCACACCTCTTATCCGCAATATATAACCCCAAATAATGATATCCCGTAATCTAGACACCACGTCTAAACTACCAGATACTACTCTAATATCATCGTCATGACATAGAGTAAATGCATAAGCAAACACTATACCCGCACCAAAGCATCTCCTAAATAAGCTAGCCGTATATTCATTATAACAAGAACATAATGTAAAGTAGGTACTCATATACTCGGAAAGTATTTCAATACCAAAAATGTATATAGAAGAGTATTCTAATAAAAGTACAAAGCTTACAAAAGAGGAAAGGAAAGCTGCTAGAGCCATACCCGAACTCTTCCGAAGGCTTCCAGACTCCTGACTCCTATTCTATTTCTATTCCACCAGTTAGATACTACTAAACTAAACTTGAGGAGAACGAGAGAGCTCTTGCTTGAGGTGTGTGTTGAAGTGAAGAGAGTGAACTCCTTAAATAGGCAGGTAATGACGATTATGGCGGTTGGAAAGGTCGGTAATACCCTCCAACTGCCATAGAGAGTGAATCTCCACCGTTCCCTCAAAACCTTGCATCCATTGGCTTCACGGGAGGTTTGGCCGAACCACCAGGTTCGGCCGAACCTGGGGCCGGCCCAACCAGCCAACATTTTGGCTGGTGGCCTCCTCTGCTGCTTCGCTTCGTGGACTTGTGAATTTTGACCTGTTTCATCGTGTCAAGTCTGCGTTTTTGGCCCATTCATACACAAGTCTGGTTGTCGACATCGTCCAATTGATTTATCATCTGAGTTGATGTCGATTCTCCTTCACTTTATTGTCATTCTTTGCAAAAGGTTAGTAGACCTAATACTAGTGGATTATTATTGTTCTAACATATTTATGCATTGCAAGCATCACTAGCTCTCCTTTATTTTGGTAGTATTGACAGTCGAAACTGATCAATAACGACCGTCAACACTCCTCGTGCACAACACGACGCGAGTCCGTCACAGCGTAGGAGTAGTTGTGCATCCACAGAGGTGCCGGCCCCTAGTCTCCCGGTCACACCTCTGGCTGCAGTGGACCATATAGAGGTAATTGATGTTATCCGATCCATATCTAATCAAAAACCTTTACACGTTCCAATATTAAATTCAATCTTTACATATGCAGGGCGTAGCACAGTGTATCCTATTGGCGAGGGTCCACCCAACTTTCGCTCCCGAAGTCGCTGAGAGCATGGCTTTCAAAAACCCTCGGTTACAGATAAGGTCCACGGCGCAGACCTGCTAGCTGGGTATGCCAAGGTGTCCATCGATACAGTAAAGGACACCTGGTCAGGCTATCCGCTGCCTGTGCCCCCCAAGGATGTAATCATGACTTTGGGCGATGCACGCAAAACATTCATACAATGGCGCAAAGAAGACATAGTTGTGAAGATGACTCCTCGTCCAAGTTGACCGAGGGAGCATACACCTCCCAAGTCTAAGCTATCAATTGAGGCTCCCCGTGGACCGGCATTGTCAGTACCTCATTCTCCTGGTGGAGTTGATATGGACTTGACAGATATAGCTCAAAGCTTGGCTCCAATTAAGACCACAAGAAAGGCCGATAGCTCCCCACCACTTGTCAAGGGTCAGAAGCATGAACGCGGCAAGGGGAAGGTCGGGGAGTTGGCCCCGATGCCAAAAAGGGGCAAGGCTGCGACGTCGATGCCGGTGAGCAAAGCGGGGAAGGTCGTGAGGGCGCCGGCCCAATTTGAACTAGGCATGCCATTCGTGGAGGACAATGTGTTAGCCGTGATGCGTATTGCTTGCCGAGAGCTACATAGGCAATACATGGAGCTAAGCAATGCCAAGCGGAAAATGAGGGAGTCATCCATAGTTGGACATCACGACCACCAGTCGTTCCTATCGTCGCCTGCCTATATAACTATAGGCTTTGATGACCTCTTCGACATGTTTAGGATCCGAAAGTTGGACACTGGACTTCTAAAATACTACTCCTTGTAAATGCAGACCTTCTATACCTGTGATATGATTGGACTATATCTCCTAATTAAATTAGTTCTAATACGTAAATATTTTAAGGTTGTGTTGGATCGAGAGTCGTCGCCTTGGTAATCAGGTTGGGTTCCTTGATCCATCCATGGTGAACGAGGTCAATTTACGCTAGAGCTTCACTGATGTGGTTGACTATGTCAACCGGTGTTTATGGGCCCACCAAGATAAGGAGTACATCATGTGCGCACACAACCAGGAGTAAGAGGACAATACCCTTTGTGCATATTGTTTTTGAAGTTAAGGTTCTTATTACTAACGCTACATAACCACCGCGCAGGCAACATTGGATTCTTTTAGTCATCGTACGTAAGTAGAGTAGGCTTACCTACTTAACTCCAATAAGACGAAAGATTATGATTTCACCTAAATCACCAAGGCCTTAAATATGGCTTGGGGCCCACATGTGGAAAATGGTTGTAGGCACAAGGAGGGCAAGGACGAACTCTATCATGACACCAAGTTCGCATGCGCACAATAGATCGGAGACCAGTGTGGTTTCCATGTGTGCAACAACATGTCAACACTTCTAAGAGAGGTGAAAGATTTCGACCCTGAGTTTGTTGCTAATGGCGAATAAACTCATTTCAATACTAACATTGCTATTCAAAACGTGCTAACCTCTGATTTATTAAACAGAAAGGTAGAGCTGGCTTGAAGATCTCACCCATCAACCCCCCGCTATTAGAGGCGAAGTGTGCACCTTCATTCTTGCAGAAATAATGAACAAGAAAGGACGTTTTCACATCACCTGTGACGGGTCCCAACTGGCCCTAGGCTAGCGGAGACCAACACCTCTTACGGCCTTCTAGTAACTTGTCCGTCAGAGGTGGGTGTCACCTGTAACGGCCGGCCATCCGTCAAAGGTGACTGGACTCACCAGTAACCACTGATCACTGACCATACGCAAAGCCGTTAAAAGTGATGGTTTGGGCCTATCACATGTGACCTTGGCCAGTGTAGTGACACTACCAAAAACCGGACTATTCTCTGAGGGTCGTCATTGGTTTTACTAACGTGCACGGGGAAATTCAATTTTCCATGACGCACTTATCTCAAGGTCAGAAAATTAATTTCCTTGATGTGGATACACCACCCCTCACAATAATTTGATTATTCTGACATGGACAAGGTACACCACCCGTCACGGTGGCAGTTGCAGCTAATTTCGGTCGTTTGAACCAAATGGTGGGAGTGCCAAAAAAATTGGTCGCTTCACAACACACGCAATTTCGCTGACATGAATGGACCATCAGTAAATTTGCATGCTAATAAAAGATAAAGAGAAAATTATTAAATGGAGACGTAGTGTACGTCGAGGGTAAGCAGAAATGTGCAATTTTCACGGAGAGGCGATCATGGGGCGTCCTTGGAGGGGCCCTGGTGATCTTGAAGGCTTAATCTTCCCTTGGAGATGGCTGATCTCTCCTTTTCAGATGGCAAATTAATATAGAGTACAGAAAATTGAGGTGGAAGTAGCAGCCTCTTTACAAGAATTCAAGAGCACATAAGGCAACTATGTCAACAAATGCCACTTAATATTAAGATCTTTATATAGTACTTGCTTAAAGAGGTTGTGTTAACTAAAGACAATTTGACAAGATGGAATTGGAACGGCAGCTTGAGGTGTTGCTTTTGTATGAATAATGAGTCTATTCAACATCTCTTTATGGATCGTCATTATGCAAAATTCATATGGAGAGCAGTTCAGTTTTCTTTTGGTTTTAACCTTCCAATTAATATATGTTATATTTTTGATAGGTGGCTTTTAGGGGTTGACAAGGAAAAGAGTAAACTGATACTTATCGGAGCTTCGGCTATTTGTTGGGCTCTATGGTTGAGTAGAAATGATATGGTTTTTGACAAATCACCATCTATTTCCTAAATGCAGGTAGTTTTCAGGGCAACTCATTGGCTCCGGTTTTGGACACAATTACAAAGGTGTGATGAAGATATAGAGTTTCTGAAAGTTGCATGTCACAAGTTGGGGACAATGGTTATGCAACTTTATACCAACTATGGATGAAGATTAACAAATAGGCTGGAATAAATGTGTTCTCCTTATTTTGGCTTTTTCTATTTAAGTGTGTTCTATTTTATTTAAACTATATACTATTATTTCGAGTGCTACTTTATAATAATTGGCTGTAGCTATTCTTGAGTAAAGACCGGAATATTATATTCTATTATTAAAAAAAAAGAGCTCGATAATTTGTGCAGACAATCTGATGAACAAAGCTTGAAATCCCTATATTTTAATAAAACGTAACACGTCGGCTTAGCTGTCCATGAATCACACTTGAGCACACAAGAAAAACAAATCGCAAGATGCTTCAACCTACCACCAGCAACCGAGGGTGTTTGCAAAAATACTGATGATGCATCATCTCCTCGAGCTGCTTGCCAGGGAGAGTGGCCACGTACGGTCCGGAGAGAAGCGCCGGCCGCGGAGAGGGTCCTCGACAAGTGCGTGACTGCTGCCTGCCGGAATCTCACTCACGCGCGCTGCCTGGTAAAAGAGCGACGCGACGGCCGACGGAGATGGTGCGGAACGAGGTGGAGGCGGAGAGCTACATGCGCGGCCGGCGCAGGAAGAATGGAAGCGAGGGAAGCGCGGCCCTCCCCCGGCTGGTTGGTGGCTCCCCCGGCGGTGGCGGCCGCCGGCCGGTCGATGACATCCCCCCGCCCCGGTGCTGGCGGTGAAGAACTGAAGACGGCGGAGAGAGAGAGGAGGAAGCTCGACGGCGGCACACTTTCTTTCCAGCAGAATGGGCCGAAACACAGCGACAAAGGGCTTATTTAGCGGCTTACGGCCCGTCGACAAGAAAATAAAAAGGAAAAAGTACACCGAAGGTCCCTCAACTTGTCATCGAGTTACAATTACAAAATCGTTCTTAAACCGCAAAACCAAATACAACACATCCCCCAACTTATAAAACCAGTGCAAACTAAGTTCCTCAGTGGTTTTCACTTCAGTTTTGTCCGACGTGACAGCTGACTCAGCGTGGGACCCACGTGGGTCCCAGATGTCAACCTCTACTTCCCCTCCCCTCTCATAATTATAATACTAACTTAGTTTGTTCAAATCAATAATTGAATATCTTGGGTTGAAAATGTTACTACTTTTTTCTATAAACTTGGTCAAACTTAAAGCAGTTTAATTTTGACCAAAGTTAAAACGTCTTGTAACCTGAAATGGAGGGAGTATTTACTTAAATTTTAAATTTTTTTAGTAAGACGAATAATCAAACTTGATGTAAAAAAGTTAACATCGTCATAACATTAAAGGTAGTAAGTATTATTATTGTTGTTGCTATTAATGAGCTAAGTATTTTAGGGAAAAAATTACTACTAATGGGCTAGGTTCTTGGAATAAAATTTCTTACTTGAAATATACGACTTAGTAGAACTAATACAGAGCATGTAGCGCTCTATTTGAGCTAAGTAGCAACTAAAAAAAATACCAACTTTTAAAAATCAACTTATTTTACTTTTATTTCTTCCCCTGCTAGGCTTAGTTGGTTGCCGTGTTTTGATCTTCAGAAAATTCCATATGTGCCCACAAGTTTTTCCTCAATCCACTGTACCTTTGAATTTTGCATCATCTGTTGTACCACTGAATTTTTATTTTTATCCCCTCTTTACCCATTATGTTAGATTTTTATAAAATGAATATATTTCCCTCTCTTATGCTTACGTTGCAGCTTATTTTAAAAACATCAATGTTTTAATAGCAAATTTGAAAGAAAAACTAAAATGTGATCTCGATCATCTCTTCAGTGTATTCCCGTCAAATTTGCTATTAAATATGTGAAAAATTAGGAGATCTCGATCATCTCTTCAGTGTATTCCCATCAACCGCTTGAAGTTAAGCGGCGTGGTGAACTGGCGTTCTCTGTCGTAAAATGCCGCTGCTGCCAGCTTAGCGGCCTTCTCCGTGGTGTGCCCCACGTCCCAGAACCAGTACTGCCTCCGGTTCCCACACGACGCTCCGAACTGCTCATTGCAGGGCCCTTTGCAGCACGCAGCATCAGTGTTCGTAAACCCTGTGTATATATTTTTGAGGGAAACTACGGCAGACATTTATGTCGGTCTAAACTTTATTAATAAATGCATAGTAAAACAATATACAGAGCGGGGGATTACAAAGGGGATAAAAAAAAAAGGTCTAACAAAGTTTGCAGCTATGGATTTTGAGTTACAAGAAGGTTATCAACCCACGAAGCTAAGTGCGGCTTGAAGAGAAGGGGGCATCTGTGAGACCAGAGGAGGAGGTCGTCAACGCAACGCTGGCGGAGGCAGTGGTCAGACTCGTCGATGTTGTTGAAGGCTTTGTTGTTGCGGCATTTCCAAATGTTCCAGGTGATCGCGAGGAGGATGGTGCGCCATATTTGTTGAGGGAGGTGGGTGGAGTTGGGCTGGTCGATCTGCCAAAGATCTTCAATGGACGGAAGAAGCCGTAGTTCCTGGTCATTGAAGCCAAGGGCAGCCCACGCTCTGGACACCCTAGGGTAGCAAAGGAAGAGGTGTTCAACATCTTCAACAAGAGGGCAGAAGTGGCAGCTAGGAGAGGACGCGATCCCATGGCGAAAGCGGCGATCATTGGTGAAAATTCGTCGTCAGTGCAGTGTCCAGAGGAAGAGTTTGCACTTGTTCTGGGCAAAATTGTCCCAAGAGTTGCACCAAAATGGGTCGTCATGCAAGTCGTCGAAGTGGCGATCGTAGGCTTCTTTCGAGGTGTATGGACGATGGCGAGAGGAGACACGGGAGTCCGGCACAGAGGTGAGGGAAGTATTGGTCACGAGGTGCCGGAGGGCCGCTAGTTCGAGGGTGGCTGATGCAGTGAGCCTAGGTTGAAGGTGAAGATTAAGATCCTGAGAGGACAGGACACAGGCGACAGAGCTGTTTCTGCGAGTAGTGTGAGAGAAGAGGGCCGGGAAGCGGCTGGCAAGGGGCTGGTTGTCGAGCCAAGTGTCATGCCAGAAGGAGGTGTGGCGGCCATCACCTATCAAAGCGCGGGTGTGGCTGTGAAAATCGGTGATGCAAGAGGAGATATCGCGCCAGATAGGCGTGGAGTTAGCTGGTGTGTCCCCTAGATTTATGTTGGTAAACCAACCAAATCTTTCTTGAAAGTGGAGCTGCCAGGGAGCATCGCCTAAGCCGTGCATACGAAGCAGGAACTTCTAAAGAAGACAACGGTTTTGAATCATGAGATTTTTAACGCCCACGCCTCCCTTCTCTTTGGGGGAGCAAACGATGTCCCATGCGACCTTGCAATTTCCACCGGAACAACTGCTCTAACCCGTCCAGAAGAAAGCACGTCGCCGCTTGTCAATGGCCTCTATAACGCTCTTAGGAAGAAGAATGGTTCCCATCATGTAGGAGGGGAGGGCGGAGAGGACAACGTTAACTAAGATGAGCCGTCCTCCATGGGTTAGAAGGCGCCCTCGCCAACCCGCAAGGCGCTTGTCGATACGGGCGATGAACGGTTGGAAGTCGGCAAGGTTTAGTTTTGTAGTGGAGAGAGGGAGGCCAAGGTAGGGTTGAGGAAAGGTGGCAATCGGGCAACCCAGACTAGAAGCAAGAGAGGTTGCTAAGGTGTCTTCAACATGAATTGGAAGAAAGGTGCTTTTGTGGTAGTTGATATGGAGGCCGGTGGCATCTGAGAAGGATTGAAGGAGAGACTTTAAGGTGTCAAGCTGTTGTTGTTCAGCGGGGACGATGATGAGAGTGTCGTCCGCATATTGAAGAACAGGGCAAGGGCGGTCCGGGTGAAGCGGGTGTCGCAGATCACCTCTGTTGGAAGCTTGAAGGATAAGCTGTTGCAAGGTGTTGGCAACTAGGATGAAGAGGTAGGGGGAAAGGGGGTTGCCCTGCCGGAGACCTTTTTTGCATTGCATCCAATTACTGGGAACACCATTGAGAAGAATTGCGGTTTGGGAGGAGGAATTTATGTTGTTAATCCAATGTCGCCACAGAGCCGGGAAATTCTTAGCCTCGAGAATAGAGTCTAAGGCAGACCATTGAACAGAGTCGAAGGCCTTTTGAAAGTCGAGTTTGAGAACCACTGTCGGGATTTTGCATTTGTGGCAGCACTGAACAATCTCAGTTGCATAGGCAAAGTTTTCTGTAATGCATCGCTGTCGGACGAAGCCTGTTTGGTCTAGGTGGATAAGGTTTGCGATGAAAGCTTGAAGGCGGGTGGCGAGACATTTGGAGGCAATTTTCATTAAGCAATTTTGGAGCGAGATTGGTCTAAAATCTGACGGATTAGTGGCTCCTGGTTTCTTTGGAAGGAGAACCATGAAGGCTTTGTTAACATGGCGAAGATCAGCGGAGGAGTCATGAAAGTGATTAAGGAACAGCTGCAGGTCATTTCTCACAAGGTTCCAATTTTGTTTGAAGAAAGCCGGGCCAATGCTATCAGGGCCTGGACTGGAGGAATCACGCATGGCAAAGAGAGCAGATCGAACTTTAGGGAGAGAGAAAGGCCGGACCAGCTGCGCAGATTGGAAGGAGTCAAGCGAGCAGGGCTAGAACAGAAGAGGTAAACCTGAGACGGGGGCGCAGGTATTAGAGGTTCCAAGAAGCTGCTTGTAGAAGCTATGGAGGGCAAGGTTTCTACCAAAGTGGGAGGAGACAGCTATACCGTTAACCATGACTATCTTGATTTGATTTTTGCGGAGGCGGATGGTGGTGCACATGTGGTAGTAGGAGGTATTCTCGTCCCCTAAAACACAGTTGCGGATTTTGCCTCTTTGCCTCCAGTAGGTGGCTTTCTGGGCAAGCAGATTTTGGAGGGATTTTTTCACCAATTTCCGGAGGGTGAATTCTGGATCAGACAGTGTTCTATTTTCCTCTAACTTGTCAAGAACCGCAGTAACAAGCTCGCGGTTTTTTTATAGAGGTTGCACGACGTCGTAGAGATTTTGCCCAAGCTTTGGAGGCGGCTCTGACCCTTTTTAGCTTCAAACAGAGTTGGCCAGTGTGGGAATTGTTGCAGTGGTCAGGGGAAACACTGTTCCAGTTCGAGTGGACAAGGGGTTTGTATGACGGGTTAGCTAGCCAGTGGTTGTTGAAGCGGAAGATTTGTGGGCGGGGGACTGAGGAGGTTGCGGATAGGGTGAGTGGCGCGTGATCTGAGGTTGTGCGGGTAGCGGAAGAGAGAGTCGAGTCTGGGAACAGATTGCTCCAAGCGATGTTGACAAAGAAACGGTCTAGTTTAACAAGAATTGGATGAGGTTGATTATTGGACCAGGTGTAGAGCCTATCCATGAGAGGGATTTCGTGAAGTTTTGTTTCGTTGATCAGGTCGTTAAAGGAGGCTGCTTCAGTCCTATCAAAGTTGTCGTTGGATCGGTCAGAGGGGTAGCGAGTGAGATTGAAGTCTCTGCATAGGGCCCAAGAACCTGACACATAGGCAGCCAAATTGAGAATGCTGTCGAGGAAGACAGGTTTGAGGTGAGGCTAGCAGGGGCCATAGGCGTTTGTGATGGAAAAGGAGAGGTTGTTACAACGAGAGGTAAAGGAGGCAAAGATTAGGTGGTCTAGGTGGGAGGGGTTAACGAGTTCAAGGGAATAGTCATCCCAAGCAATTAGGATGCCGCCGGACGCCCCAATTGAGGGGTTGAAGATGAAACTGGTTAGCCGATCAGGAAGAAAAGAACGAGCTTTAAAGAAGTCGATTTGTACGTACGATGACAAACATTAATGCAAGATGTAAATTGAGACAGTTCGCGAATAATCTGACAGATTTAGTCAAGTAATTAAATACCATTAGCCGACGGGTTCATGAAGGTGGCATTGGAGAAGCCATAGAAATCGGCGACAGAGTAGCGGAGGCCGGGGAGGGAGGAGCTCAGCCCGGCCATGAGAGACCCTAATCCGTCATTGAACTCCCTCGTGAGGGCGTTCATCTGGTCGTCGCAACCGCCGCCGGGGCGGTTGTGCGACTGCTCCGTCACCGCCGGCGCGCACCCGTTCGGCGGGGCGTTGACGATGCCGAACCTCCTCGCGCCCAGGGCGTGCAGTGGCCAGACGATGAGCTCGCCATAGGAGGCGACGAGGTACGGGGTGTCGGTCTCGCTGTCGGGTGGCGACGGCGATGGCGAGTCGAGTATGTTGGCGATGCGGTAGAGGTCGGAGGTGCCTGCGGAGATGAGGAAGAGGGACTTGGAGAGAAGCTCGGTTAGCTCGTGCTCGGACACGGTGCCGTTCAGCTCCTCCACGGTGTTGGAGAAGTATAGCACTTGTCTCGGCAGTGACACTGACTTGCGTCGTCCTGTATGAATTAATGTATGGTGTTTGTGAAAATCAGGCGACTGATAAATAGTAAAATGGTAAATATTTATGAAATTAACATGAGATTCGACTCGTTTTACCTCCATGGAAATATTTCCCAACTGTATTGTTTATGTAAGAAAAGGTCGTATATGTAAGAAAAGGTTTGGTTTATATAAGAAAAGGTATATATGGCTTAAGGCTATGTTCGGGAGGAGGAGTCCTCTTTGGCACGCAAAACGGAGCACATATTATTACATGGTTAATTAGTATTAACTAATTTATTTTTTAAAAATGGATAAATATGAATTTTTAAAACAACTCTCATATATAATTTGAAAAGTGTGCATACGGAAAACGAGGGAGGTGAGTTAGAAAAGTTGGAAAAAAAAACTAAGCCAGTAGAACACGGATCGAAGGACAGAATGTTTGACTACTTATAAATCTTGTCCAAATAACCGCATATGCTGAAGCATAGTTGATGCCGCTGAAACCTGCATCCACTTCGATCAGGCTATTATCAAGCGACAGAAAAGCTGGAGGGCTCATCTCCAACCCCATAGCCATTGCTGCAACCACACACAAAACAATATCATATTACCATGCATCTCTTGACACAATTAGTTGTTAGTTTGATAGGAGATGATGTTTGTGTCGAGGGAACGCCCCATCGTATTGTGCATGTTGTTTAAAACGTCATTTTTTTTAAAAAAAATAGGTAAGCTTGATCAATATACGATATATCGTAAACATATAACTTTAAATTCAGCCTATATAATTAGAGGCAACAAATTTAGCAGTGAATTTTTATGTTCTGTTCAGAGTCAAATTTGCTATTTTTGTTTCTACATATATAAATTGAATTTGAACAATGATATATCAACAATCTATTTTTTTTAAGGAACACAGTACAAATGCAGGCGCTCACAACGTGCACACACTCACGTCTATGAACACACATGCGAACCCTATCATTATGAGCACCTCCGATCTATTTTGTTAATATTTATTTTGGTGATTATCACGAATCTATTCTGTTAATATTTATTTTATGATTTTTAGGCTATAAGTAAATATGAAAAGACGCAATGGTGGACACAGGAATTAAAAGAAAATATATAAGTCTTTATGCTTACAAATACAAATAAGACTCGGACGCTTATACATAATTAACAAAAATTGTCAGATAGAAGATATAACTGCAACTATGTAATGAAAGATATAAATTAAAGAATTTGTCAAAGTATAGCTAGAATCTGAATTCTTTGGTGATCACTAAAAATAAACACTAGGCACTGCTCTTGTTCACATATGTTTGCTCACTCAACTTAATTTAAGAACAGAAATCACAAAATAGTTTTAGTTTTCAGTAATTCAGTTTGAGGGAAACTGGGACTGAGAGGAAATTGCAAATATGAATAAGTGGATGATATATAGCAATTGTGCGCTTTGTGCTTGTTGAGCAAGGCCCTGTTCTATTCTTCAACTCCAAACTTTAACTTACTCGTTTTCCATATATAGCACGCTTTTCAAACTGTTAAATGGTGCGTTTTTTAAAAAAATATATATGAAAGTTATTATAAAAACAAACAAATTTATTTCTTAAATTTATAATAGTTAATACTTAATTAATCAGCTTCTCCCGCTTGTCAATACATCATCCTTCTAGCCATCATCGGCGCTACCCCAAAACCCGTGTCGGCACTCAACAGTTCACCACGCGCGCTCACACATGTACTGCTACTTGTTGCTACTCCAGGCTTCCGTTCCAAAATACTCCCACCGTTTCAAAATGTTTGACACCGTTGACTTTTTAAGCATATCTTTGACCGTTCGTTTTATTCAAAAAAAAGTTGGTAAAATATGTAAAACTACATATGTACATAAAAGTATATTTAACAATAAATCAAATGATACGAAAAGAATAAATAATTACTTAAATTTTTTGAATAAAACGAATGGTCAAACACGTGCTAAAAAGTCAACGGTATCAAACATTTTAAAACGGAGGAAGTATAAGAGATTTTGGGTAGATGTGACAAATCCTAATACTATAAATATGGATAGAAAGGCTATCCAGATTTACAGTACTATGATTTGTCACACATCTACCCAAAATCCCTTATATTTTGAGATAGAGAGAGTACAACTCTGTTTAACACTTACAACCAGGCCTGACATGCTGTTCTGGCATGTGCCTAATCTGCTATATTGGCTGTGTTTAGTTCCTCCTCCTAATTTTTTTTTGACGTATACATACGCACATTTAAAGTATTAAACGTAAACTAATAACAAAACAAATTATAGATTCTGCCTGTAAATTACGAGACAAATTTATTAAGCCTAATTAATCTATCATTAATTAGCAAATGTTTACTGTAGCACCACATTGTCAAATCATGGCGTAATTAGGCTCAAAAGATTCGTCTCGCAATTTACATGCAAACTGTAGATTTTTTTTTTCATATTTAATGCTCCATGTATATGTCCAACTATTTGATGTGTCGGAATTTTTAAAAGTTGAAGTGAACTAAACACAGCCATTATCTACTGGACTTAGGCCATAGTGCTAAGGAGTAGCTGATCCTAATTTTATTTTCAAATTTCTTGGGTATGCCAGTGCACACTACACCCTTGGGTCCGCTCCCTGAAGAGATGTCATATCTAGAGATGAACAGACTTCCCCAATTTGATACTCCCTCCGTTCCATTTTAATTACAGACATGAGTTTCCGTGTCTAACTTTAATCGTCTGTCTTATTTGATTTTGTTTTAAAATTTAAAAACATAAGTCACGCATAGATTACTATTCATGTTTTATCATCTAATAATAGTAAAATATTAATTATAAAAAAATCAAATAACACAGACGATCAAAGTTAAACATTGGAAACTCTTAACTGTGCTTAAAATGGGACGAAGGGATTATAATGAATAATACCACTGGTAGTTAGTACGTATAGCTAGCTAGCTAGGCCACATGCATATAGAGAAAAAGGAAATGAATTTAATTACCAATGAAGTCGGCCATGGTGTAGCCGTACCTGCCGGTGGCATTGCCGCCGGGGAAGTCGATGCCGTAAAAGGGGTGATCGGCGCGGATCGGGTCTCCGGCCTCGGACGACGGCAAGTATTGGTTGTTGCCGACGTCCAGCGCGCCATCGCCGAACAGGAAGATCGCCGGGACCGACGACCGCCGTGTATCGTTGCAGCCGCCGTCGACGACGGCACCACCAAGAAGCATCATTTGGAAGGTTAACGCTGCCATCGCAAGGAAAGTGCCCATTAATTTTCATCCGATCCACTGGCCATTTTTTACGCTTTTCTGCAGTAGCAAGGTGTTGAGCTGCCCCTATAGCTAGCTAGCTACTTATAATTAGCACACAAGGTTTCAAGTGCTTCATGCATGCAAGTATTCATGTTGATCGGCTACTTTATCCTAGCTATATATTGTGGCCTCAAGAGATAATTAAGTCAAGTGTTGAGATGCCAGATGCATATAATGCTTCCTCATCACGCATATATGCATAATGCATCCATGATCCATGCTTGCATGGCTGATCGATGTACATTGCTTCCAAGATAAAAAGAATATCTCCTGAAAACTTGAATGCCAATTAAGTCGACGGCAGTCAACTTAGATATCTATCTATTACTCCCTCCGTTTCATAATGTAAGACTTTCTAATATTACATACATAGATGTTAATGAATCTAGACATATATATATACACACACATATATATATATATATATATCTAGATTATATATATGTATATATATATATGTCTAGATGCATTAACATCTAAATAAATATGTGTAATGCTAGACTCTCTCTCTATATAAAATCTCATGCCTATAGTGTGTATGCATGCTTATATATCCAGTGAAAGGTTCGATTGATGATATGGTCAAGGTCAATTGGTTATGTTTGATTAGTTATCAATCAGCCGACGCTGATCGATTCAAGCTATCCAGGACTGCATGCTACGTGTGCGGCTACAATATTGTACGTGTAGCTGTAAGATTGTTACACGTGCGATCACCGGATGCATGGCAATACTATGTCATATTCGCATATATACATATATATATATATATATATACATATATATATATATATATATCATAATAGCATGTTTAAAATGCTCACAGCACAAAAGAACCTGTGGTTGTTGCCTGTGGTCGGTGATCAGGAGCAAAGTCGATGATGTTCTTTTGTGCTGGATATGCTAGCTTGCGTTCATAACACACGAGATGCAATATCTGGACGATGACAAGCAGCATCCAAACATAGAGGAAGACAAGCCGTCATGGACGAATGTCTTCACTGATCACTGTTCGAGCTAAACACTACCAAAAACCGGACTATCTCTGACGGTCATTGATTTTAATTACTAACGTGCACAAACTCTCTTATCGGGGACATTCAATTTTCCATGACACACTTATCTCAAGGTCAGAAAACTAATTTCCATGATGTGGATACACCACCCGTCACAATAATTTGATTATTCTGACATGGGCAAAGCCGTCGGTGGAAATTCAGGTGGGAGTTGGGAGCACAGCAAATTTTGGTTTGAACCAAACGGTGGGAGTGCCAAAAAATTGGTCGCTTCACAACCAGGGATAAAAATAGAGCGGATAGTTTCCGTCCGCTCCGGAGAAAAAGAATACAGATACCTTTCAGATTCGGATACGAATACGAATATAATGTCGTCGTTTCCATCGGATACGGATAATAATTCGGATATTCGATGAACAGTGCTATTCGGATATCTGCAGAAGCTATGAGACGTACCCCATTTCTTTATAACTCTATGACCTTCAATATACCTTTTTAGATTTTAATATTAGTTCATCTCTTAACACTAGTCCACACTATTAACATTATTTAAATTTTTAAAAGTATTTATAAATTATACTACAGTATGCTTTGGAAGAAGCTTGTACAGTTTGGGAAGGGGTTTTTTGAGAGAAAAGAAGAATCTACTTCAACCGATATGCCCTTAGGCACGGCCATACATAACATAGAAATCACACGTGGAAGGGGTGGGCAATTAGCTAGAGCAGCAGGTTTTTATATAAAATGAGCTAATTATATATGTTGATATTTGTTTTTATTACAAGTTGAGTTGGTTTTCGTGTTCCGAGAAAAAATTGTTTCCGTATTCGTATCCGATCATATTCGATTCTTATTCGTATTCGAGATAATCTGCATTTATTTCCGTATTCGAGATATCTGTATTTGTTTCCATATCCAGCAAAAAAAATATGAAAACAAATATGGTATGAGCATTATCCATCCGTATCCGCTCAGTTTTCATCCCTATTCACAACACACCAATTTTGCTGACATGAATGGACCATCAGTAAATTTGCATGCTAATAAAAAAAAAGAGAAAATTATTAAATGGAGACGTAGGGGTTGTTTGGTTTGCTCCTAAAGTTTGCCAAAAATTGCCACACTTCATATTAGGCAAGTTTGATCAAGTTAGCCTATTGTTTGGTTCATATATAGCCACACTTGTGGTAAGATTCCTTCTCATCTATTAGGGCCCCACATGTCATCAACTTAACAAAGTGTGGCACAATCTAATTTTCTTAGCTAGCTAAAGTGTGGCTTATTTTTTGTAAGCCACAACTTAGGTAAGTGTGGCATAAAAGTATGGTGAATGGTAACAAACTTAGTATAGCATCCAAACAGCCCCGTAGTGTACATCGACGGTAAACAGAAAAGTGCAATTTTCACGGAGAGGCGATTGGGAGGCGATCATGGGGCGTCCTTGGAGGGGCCAAAGTGATCTTGAAGGCTTGATCTTCCCTTGGCGATGGCTGATCGATCTCTCCTTTTCATATGGCAAATTAATATAGAGTATAGAAAATTCTCACTAAAAATTTAAGTCCAAACTCGATCTTCGAGCTAAAAAAATGAAAAAGTTTGGATATCAATATTACCACTACTGTTTATATGTTGAATTTGTCTCTTTTATTTCTCAATATGTGAGTTAAAGTTACTCATAAAACTTTATGGAGTGGTATATATACGTTGCATAAATGTATGAATTTTTTTTGAGGATTTGTTTTAATTGTTTGAAATATCCTAATACTAGTTACCGCTGCGGTTTTTCGTAACAGTGTTGCTCTTGAACAATACTGTCAGTTACCAGTTACTGTCACAACATACAGTTCATTTTTCAGTTTGTGGTACGAATGTGCAATATGGTTGGAGCATATCACTACCAGTTTATGCCATGAACCGACATTAATACAACACTATCGGTTCGTGGCATGAACTAGTCCATGTTAGCTTATAGGTGGGAAACTTACCGTGAACTGGCAGTGATTTGAATTTCACCAGACTAGGAGTTTCCCGCATAGTGTAAACTCACAAACCATGTGCGTGTTTGGGTGTGTGAAGTACTCCCTCTATCTACTTTTGATAGTCATACTCCCTCCATACTCATAAAAAAAGTCGTTTAGGATATTGTTTAAGTCAAACCTTAGGAATATAAATCATAAATAACTCTTACAAAGTCGTTTAGAATAATATTTAAGTCAAACATTGGAAATATAAATCATGAATAACTCTTAAGTTGTTGAGTTTAAAAATGTAAAAATAATATGTATAGATTTGTCTTGAAAAATACTTTCATAAAAGTATACATATATCACTTTTCAATAAACTAGGAAGATGGCCCACGCACATGCGCGGGCATCTTACTTATTTAGTGTTGATTAAATTTTTATCATGAATCATTATATAGAAGTGACTTTTGTAGCGCAAAAAGTCTGATTTACATCCTTAAACTATAACGACATACATTTGATTCATCTATGCGTGTTCATGGGTAATATACGATGGGATAATCTATATTGTCAAAATTATTTGTGCTAATTATAAACATTACATAGATGAAAATGACATAATTAAAAAGATATAATGTGGTTCTATTGACATTTTCAATGGTATGTATATATTTTTTTCTGGAAAATACTAAGCACGTACTTCTTCCTCTTTTTTTGGGGCATATTTTTTCTCTCAGGGATAGGTATGCGTATGTGTATTTATGTGATGGGTGTGCACACGTTTATATATGCGCTCGTGATTGCCTTTTATATCATTAGTAAAAAAAATACTTTTAAGTAAGTTGGCAAGATGGCGTGAAGTGTTGCGGCGGCATGGCTTCTTCGACGACCTCGCTAGGAGTGGTCGCTACTTATATGCACAATTTAAGAAAAATCTAAGAGCTGCAAAGAAAAAGAGAGAAAACTACTCGCTGGGGCTGATTGGATACATACCCTTCTTTTTTTTTCTCTACGACATCTCTATTGTACGTATATACGTATAGAATGAGGGATTACTTGATTACATATAACATAATGGTTAAAAAAAATATATCCCATGGGTTATGTGTAAATGAATAGCTAGATTTTTCTTTTTTCTTACATTTTTTCTTAGATTTTTTCTAATTTATTAGAGCGTCACGTAGCATCTTAGGAGTACAGGAATGCTATTAGTCATAGTCGCGATGGATTACTTGAAGAGATCTTATCTAATGGTTGAAAATAATTGATCCAACAGTTTAAGTGTAAATCAATTGCTAGATGTTTTACTTTTTTCTTATAACTTTTGTTAGATTTACCCTAATTTATTAGAGTGTCACATGTCATCTTAGGAGTGTACGTAGGTGTGTAGGAACATTATTATACTCAATAGTTACAATCTATTTGTAGTCAACTATTATTTGTTGTGGCTTGATGGTATCAATACTTACCTATCATTTGTTGATAATTTTCCACTTAGTATTATCCTTTATCGGTACTTGATATCACATATGCTTATTAGATGTCATCTAATTATTAGATGCATCGTGCACGGATGCCTCGTAAGCAATATGACTTGATGATTAGTGGATAGTGGTTCATATATGAAACTTATATACATAAGGATTAGTAGGGATACGATCGATATATTTGCCTATTCCTGAATGATAAAATATATTTTATACTATATATTTAGTAATAAAATAAGGTTCAGTTATAAAGTGCTTATCGGATTGGCTACTCCCTCATTTATGCCTCATTTATGGTGAGCATGTTTCATGAACTTGTGTGTTTTACAAATACTTTCTATGCAAAGTTTTCTAAAAGATCAAATAAATCCATATTTAAGTTTATAATATTTAATACTTAATTAATGTTACACTGAGAACATGCTTTATTTCGTGTGTCCTAGATAAGCTCATCCAAGGAGGTAGACCGAATGAAACCTAAGAGATAAAAGGACATCCACATGGTGTCAAAAAAAATATGATAGTTAATTCTCCAAAATATATGAATAAAGAAATATATAATTTAGGAAATTGCATTCATGATAAATTTAATAATGTCATTTAGACATATCAATATTACACAATAGCGAGCTAGTACTACTCATAATTTAAATTGTTTTTATTGTTTGAAAATATAAGTCCAATTTAACTATTTAAGTATGTTCTTAAGTGATATACAATCATATAATCTACATTTTTAATTTATTAATATTTTTTAAGGATGCTTCGATGAGATGCGCTATTTAGAATAAAACTTGAAATAATATATATTTTTACAACTTAAAATATATGGTTAACATGGATGTTTTATTTTTTTTCATCTAATCTAACACTATATAAGAATGAAAAAAAAAAGAAAAGGACATATAGGGGATAGGTACGTACGTACGTTGGGACGTACAAGGGACACGGTGGGGTGAGGTGGGATTTTTTTAAGAGATAGATTGATTTGGTATCTTTTTAATAAAGATCTAATGGTTAGGAATTATGGTTCTAGATTAAATGAAAATCGATGTTAGATATTTTGCTTTTTTTCTTAGAATTTCTAGTATTTATTAAAGTGCCACGTGGCAAGTTAGGAGCGTTTGTAGAGCGTCACGTGGCGGTTTAGGAGCGTTTGTAGGAAGTTTAAAGGATTTTTAGTATATAATAGATATATATTTTTATAGAAATAAGAAGTCAAATTTGTGTTTTGGAGACCGTGTCGCTGTCTTAAACGACTTCCTTTATAAGTATGGAGGGAATATTTCCAAATCTGAAAAATCTATTTTTGATAGGCATATTTCAATCCAACAACCTATCATCTTAATGACTTTCTCAGATTTAATGCGTGACTCTCCATTTTTCCACACAGGATTGGCTACATTGGCATCGAGAAATGTAAATATTAATGAATCGTTTGTTTATGAGGAATGACTAGTAGCATGTTTAAATGGATGATAAGTAGAATTAATTATTCTGGCCTGTGTGCCAAGATGAAATATGACTATCAAAAGTAGATGGAGGGAGTATGAGTTAAAGAAAACAACTTGACTAGGGCATCTCGACCGCGCCTTTACATATAAAGTTGTTTGAAGATAGCAAAATCCATATAAACAAACCACTTATCCATTGAAATGTCAGTAATTGTATCAATTCTTATTTAAATTCTTCCATTCTAAAGGAGAACGTTAACATTTAACTTATTATTGATCGAATGTCGTAAGATCTTTTTTATGGGCGCCGCGCCTTGCTATATGAGATCGAGCGTGGAGTTATCATTTTTTCCTTCGGATCAGTTGCTTGAAGTTAACCGGCGTGGTGAACTTTGCGGTGCCATTGTAGAACGCAGCGGCAGCCACCATGGCAGCTTGCTCCGTGGTGTAACCCCCGTCCCAAAACCAGTACTGCGCGCGGTTGTCGCAGGGTAGTTGGTTGAAGTAGGGGAATGGCATGCAAGGCCCGGGGCAGCACGAGCTGTCGATGTTGACAAACCCTGCAAAATTATAACGAGCCGTATCAGAAATTCAGAGCTTGGAGCAAATCAGAGGTAAGTAATAAAATGAGATATTAGGGCCGTTCGATCATGAAAAAAAATTTGCTAAGTCAAACTTTTAAAAAATTTAGAATGGCAGAACATTAAAAAAATATACACCAATATTTTTTAAAAAAATATTTAGATTGGACGGATGCAATTCATATATGGAAAACTTATTTTTCGTAAAACTAATCATTCTAATCGTAAGTATATATCGGGCGAACTTTTTTTTAAGTCTTCAATTTGCTAATTTGACCATATTTTTTTATTTAAACAAGTTTAGAAAACCCAAGTTTATGGCCGTTATATATAAAAGTATTTTTAAGATAAATATGTGCATGGTCACACTTTTGGAAGTTTGATAATAAAAAGGTTAACTGACTAATACTTAAGGCCGTATGATCGTATATAGTTTTCATATATTTTACTACAGAAATAAAACAGTCAAAGTTACAAATATATTGAATAAAATACATGTGTTGATATCCAAAATGGTGTCATTTGTGCGGGTTAGAAGAGTATCTCATGATTTACCGGCAGCCGACGGGTTGGCGAAGGTGGCGTTGGAGAAGGCGTAGAAATCAGCGAGGGAGTAGCGGAGGCGACGCTTCTCGGACCGGAGGCCGGCGAGGAGTGCCCCGAGAGCCGCGTTGAACTCCGCGGCGAGGCCGTTCATCCTCGCGTCGCACCCGCCGCCGCCGCCGCTGCCGCCGCCGCGGCGCGTGTCCACCGTCGGCCCGCACCCGACGAGGCCGACGTTGACGACGGCGAACCTCCTGGCGCCCATGCCGTACAGCGACGTGACGCTGGCGTTGTAGAGCTCCACGAGCCGCTGCACCTCCGTCTTGTTGTCCGGCGGTGACGGCGGGAAAGTCAGGAAGTAGTTGCAGTCCGGGAGGAGGTCCATGGTGCCGACGGCGATGAGGAAGAGGGACCTCGAGAGGAGGTCGCTCATGGCGAGGCGGCCCAGCTTGGACTCCATCTGTGACCTCGTGGCGGCGAAGTAGCTGATTTGCTTCGACAGTGGGATGGTCAAGCCTGCGTTCTGTATGCGTGCTGATTATTGGGCGATTTGATTTCATAACATTGACATTGTCACGCCATATATGATGGATGAAAGACAGACACACAGAACGCATGCAAGTGAAGGACACTGAGTATGTGAGTGTGTCCCTAACACATACTCCTAACATTCCAAATTATAGGACACCATCTTTTTAAAAAAAATTAAACTCGGTAACTTTTGATTAATAATCATACTAACCATATATATATATGTGTTATATCACTACATTCACAGTTTAAAGTATTTTCATGTAATACTTGTCACGGTTATGAATACCACATACCTAATAGTAGTTGACTAAATCTCGGCAGGACCCACCACATACCATGTCTTATACGAAAACAACCTTCGGATATAGCAGAAGTTCCGCATAAGGAAGGATAACCAGAGTTCTACATGGAAACGACAAAGACTACTCGGATTGTATCCATATTGGTTTCCCTAGTTCTACTTGGACAAGGGAACACCTATGGATATAAATACAAGACCCCCTAGGAGGAGAGGAGACAATCAACATACACGGAACAACAGAAGCCACAACATACAAGCCAACATACGCCAAGACAAGACGCCGGATATCGGCTTCAGGGATAAGCACGGCTAGTCCCCTACGGTGTCTCCGGATACTGTCAGGAGAGACGAAAGCGCTATCTCTGATCTCGCCGGGCACGGATTCGAGGAGAAAGACTACCCTGTTGTTGACTACGAGTCAGAACTTCAGACCGCCATGTCGACAACACTTAGATAGGCTATCCCAAATATTGTACTGGTGTGATTATGGTGAATAAGAGCAATACCGGCTTCGGCCAACAGGATGTAGGGTTATTATCTGACAATTCAGGGGCCCAAACCTGTATAAAAATCCTCGTCTCCGTCTCTTTTGCCTCAGTCTCGCATATATCCTAGTACCAACGATCCCCATACTATGCAAATACCGGAATCGTGACATCAAACGTCGACAGTGGCGCTCCAGATAGGGCGATTTTGGTGCTTCAGGATTTCGACGAGATGGGTTTAAGAGATGGATTCTCCAACAACGATCTACTCGACGACTTCGGTTGTGGGAAGATCTAACCCGACTAGAGTATGTCTTCCGACTAGATCAGAATCATCATCAACTATTCGATCCGGCGAGATCGACCAAGCTTCAAGACATCGCTGCCACAGATTTCATGGTTATCACTCGTGATGCTTCACCATGGATCGACTAACCCTGCTGCCGCGAAGGACATTGACGCCAAACTTCTCGTCGTGTTAAAACCAACCGAGTCCGAATATCAGGAGGCTAATCCTGAAGAAGATATCCGCTTCGATTAAACTCCTTCTCGGACTCGCGAGTGGCTAAACAGACGGAAATACTACGGCACATCGCCTCTATTGCCTTGACGCGATCGGTTTGGACTGCACTACGTGACTGCAACATCAGCATGCACTAGGACCCACACATATCAATGCAGTACGAGAATTAGAGTTTTTTTAACTGTTCACGTACATGCATACATCTGTGTGCTGATCTCGGTGTATTCAGTACAATCAATCCACGATGGTTTAGCGTCGCTAACAGAGGTAATTAGCAAGATTAATTTTTTAAAATTAATCAACTAATTCCGTAGATATATCCGGTATATATCTACACAGGTACGCATTATTTTATATAAAATTTTCCGTACCTATTTTTCTGATTATACAGCATTGTCACATCTATAATTTATTATGTTTATCTAGAGCATGTTTTTTATACAATATTTATTGTACGAGTGTTTCCAATATTAAGCCAACTACAGTTTAATACTAGGGGCTCGCCCTATTTCCTTCCGTATGAACCATACTTGTTTACGGTTTACATAATGTATGATATTTAATCTACTCGCCATATCCTGATAATACTAGAAGATTCATGCAGGTTTTTGACTACATACTCGATATTCTCTGCTATATATCTTGCCTTCTAGAAAATATTTTTCAGGAACAATTGAGCACTCGAGTAGGTTGTGGTCGAGTACACCGCATTATCGAGAACGATCTTAACAAATGCAGAGTCGTCGCGCCCAACTTACCAACGAAGACCGACGACCTATCTCATAGCAC
Source organism: Oryza meridionalis (assembly GCA_000338895.3). Lineage (NCBI taxonomy): Eukaryota > Viridiplantae > Streptophyta > Magnoliopsida > Poales > Poaceae > Oryza > Oryza meridionalis. The sequence goes on along the minus strand of CM002525.2, from coordinate 11,588,712 downwards.
CGGCCGTGGCTGGACTATTCGAGAAAAGGTTGTTAACAGATAATTCCTCGTGAACGTTGTCGGCTTGATCACCCGACATGATTGCGAACGGACATCCGGATATGCTACAAGTTGGGTGTATGAGTCATGCTGGCCACATGAGATGCACATCTAATAAACCAACTCTAGCGCCTCCATTGGTGTTCGAGAGATAATTCTACTCGCTCGCTGGTTCTCGAACCAGTACGTAGCAATCTCTCGCACCGCAAACTTCCATTGGTGTTCAAGAGATAATTCTACTCGCTCGCTGGTTCTCGAACCAGTACGTAGCAATCTCTCGCACCACAAACTTCCATTGGTGTTCGAGAGATAATTCTACTCGCTCGCTGGTTCTCGAACCAGTACGTAGCAATCTCTCGCACCGCAAACTTCCATTGGTGTTCGAGAGATAATTCTACTCGCTCGCTGATTCTCGAACCAGTAAAATGTAGCAATCTCTCGCATCTTAACTTCAGATGGTCGAGGTACGACTACAGCAATAACGCAGCGGTCCTCGCACCATGACTTCAGATGGTCGAGGTACGACTATAGCAATAACACAGCGGTCCTCGCACCATGACTTCAGATGGTTGAGGAACAGCTACGACTGGTCTTCGACCGGCAGCATAGCGGTCCTCGTACCACGACTCCAAATGATCGAGAGACACCTACTCACTAGATCTCAACCAGTCAATCGTAGCGATCTCTCGTACATTTACTTCTAGTGGTTGAGTTACGACTACTACCTGGTCCTCGACCAGCGGTGTAGCGATTCTCCCACTATCTCCACTTTAAGTGGTCGAGTTACGACTACTAACTGGTTTTCGACCAGCGGTGTAGCGATTCTCCCATTACCTTTACTCCAACAAAGTTGATATCAGGTACACAATATCGCCAAGTGTTTTACCCAGAGATCCCTTACCACGATGACACCTAGCGTTGAAACCTATCCTACTGTCCCTTTACGCCATCTTGATAAGGCCTCCGAGGAACCTGAGGGAACTTCGGCTGGGGACGCCCAGAGCCGATAAGGCCTTGTCGGATCCTGTAGAGACAAAAGACCATGTAAGATCTGGTCGTATAAGAGTTCTCGCATTGCGTATTAACCAAGCCGTGTAATCGGAAATTGGGTTTTCCAACTTCACGGCTGGGGGCTAGGATCAGTGCTTGTTCAACCAAGGCAGGTCAAAGGTCCAAGAGCCTTATCTTCCGAGAAAAATTCTCCGACGACAAGGCTGGGAGCTAGCGAGAGTGTATGACTCACCAAACTGACTGATCGAAGTCGGTAAAAGAGAAGACGCTCACACACAAAACATTGGTCTGTAAATTTAATTCATTTTCAATTTTTCATACATATTATAACATGTCACTCTTTGAGCGCTCGCTCGGGGGCTATTTCTATCTAATATTCTTTTCTGAGTATTGATTTCAGGAAAATTATATTCGACATTATTGAAGACTCCATGTCTCTATGGTTCTACACCAAGATCGACTAAGGCGAGTACGACAAATGTTGACAAGGCTTCGTCGCAGGCTCTGCGCCTTCTCGATCGCTCGAGAACGGTTGGTGGATCTTGACAAGGAATACGGAATGAAGAGATGGTGTACCCGCCGAGATAAATTTCTTGACTTCAATCCAAATTCTCGATTACAGCAAGACGGGAGACTTAGTCGTATGCTCTGTACTTTCTTGGTTGACGTCGGAGATTGACTCAGACAAACCCTATAGGTGCCCGCACGAGGCTGATAAGGGAAATCTAATGTTATCTCTGAACTCACCGAGAACGGTCACGTGAGCACGATAACAGTTACTCCAAGGTCTGCGCGCGATTGAGAATACGAATTCGTTCATTTGCATCGAAGTCGGGGGCTACTGTCAGGGTTATGGATACCACATACCTAATAGTAGTTGACTAAATCTCGGCAGGACCCACCACATACCATGTCTTATACGGAAACAACCTTCGGATATAGCAGGAGTTCCGCATAAGGAAGGATAACCAGAGTTCTACATGGAAACGACAAGGACTACTCGGATTGTATCCATATTGGTTTCCCTAGTTCTACTTGGACAAGGGAACACCTATGGGTATAAATACAAGACCCCCTAGGAGGAGAGGAGACAATCAACATACATGGAACAACAGAAACCACAACATACAAGCCAACATACGCCAAGACAAGACGCCGGATATCGGCTTCAGGGATAAGCACGGCTAGTCCCCTACGGTGTCTCCGGATACTATCAGGAGAGACGAAAGCGCTATCTCTGATCTCGCCGGGCACGGATTCGAGGAGGAAGACTACCCTGTTGTCGACTACGAGTTAGAACTTCAGACCGCCATATCGACAACACTTAGATAGGCTACCCCAAATATTGTACTGGTGTGATTATAGTGAATAAGAGCAATACCGGCTTCGGCCAACAGGATGTAGGGTTATTACCTGAGAATTCAGGGGCCCGAATCTGTATAAAAATCCTCGTCTCCGTCTCTTTTACCTCAGTCTCGTATATATCCTAGTACCAACGATCCCCGTACTATGCAAATACCGGAATCATGACATCGAACGTCGACAATACTAATTTTATATTTGTTGGGAATATAACATAGAATAAATAATGATCAAAATATCATTGAATACCGTATAAAAAATATATGCATTATAATTTGGGATGGAAGAAATATTAGAAAATAGAGACCAATGTAAAATTCTTGACCTAACTGTAACCTTCTTAATAACGTGTGCATGTATACCTAATTACGAAAATCCCATGGTGTAGCTTTAATATGTGTTATTTTGTACTCAGTTCTAATTAAAAAGATCATCTATTAATGTATGCAAACTAGTCGTACATCCAAATCTTATTAAATCAGTAATGAACACAATAATTTAAGGATTTGATATGTGACAAATAATAGTGGTGTAGATTTGTCTTTTAGAAACACCTTCACATGGTAGTAACGTACTGTGTCTCTAAGCTTCTTTGCTTAAAAAGGAAAAAAAGGAGTAGAGTTGACTCACAGTGGAGTTCCTTATGCCAGCATCTGCAGAAGCATAGTTGACTCCAGTAAAACCGTTCATGTTGACCGGACCGGAGAGAGACAGGTAAGCAGGAGGGCTCATCTCATATCCCATGTACTTTGCTGCGTTCAACCGCATTGTCATACATATCAGGTAATTATATGGGCTTATGGGCATATGCATCATGGACGTGCACTACTAGTCAAAACTCAAAACATACTCAAACATTTCACTTTCTTGGCTAACAGTTAATAATTAATGTATATTCCATTTGCTGGGAAATATAAATATATATAGGTTGTTTAGAGATTAAGGCTAAGAAGAAAATACTTAATTAGATGCCTCTTGTCAAATACGAAATGCATCGGGTGGAAGTATGCTTGGGATAAAAAGATGTGAAGAAATTTAGGCGAGATATGATTCATAGGACCAGTAATACTCAGTAATGGTTTTATTTATGGATCAAATTTAAAGCTTATATTTGTAGACAGAAAAAAGTACATGATTGTTTTTTTTTTTGAAAAAGTTATAGACGTTTTGTCGACATGCATATACTGCTCGTACCGATGAAGTCGGTCATGGTGTAGCCGTTGCTGAACCTGCCGGTGGCCTTGCCGCCGGGGAAGTCGATGCCGTAATAAGGGTGGTTGGCGCGAGGAGGATCCCCGACGTCCTCATCTCCGGGCAAGTTGTTGTTGTTTCCGACGTCAAGGGTGCCGTCGCCGAAAACGAAGAGCGGCACCGGCTGCGCCACGGCGGCGGCCGCTGCACCTGCACCACCGGCGAGCAGCACTACAAACGACACCATAGCCACCATCACCGCAAGAATGCTACTGCTACGCTTCATTGGGTAATGGAATTGAGTTGATCATGGATGTATCTTGAACTAGTACTCTTGATGGGAGAGGCTGGCCGGCAAGCTGATGTGTAGTTATAATCACAAGGAGTCAAGTCAACTGTAGATACACAAGTAACCCCTAGTCTTGGAAGATGGATCATAATCCCTTGAGTGGTTATTAATTACTATATTCTTACACACTCTTTGTGCTTGCTGCACTTAGTTTGTACTCCATATCAGTCGGCCCAGCCGTACTGCTACCCACTACTTTGGCCCATCCTCACTCCCACTCCCACTCCACAAGCTACCAGAAGATACAGGCGATGGACGATAGTGCTGGCACGGTGAATTAGCGATGTTAGGAGAAAGTTCACCCAAGATAGACCGGCTGGATAGAGATTAGAGAAGGCGGCGGTTCGAGATCTGCAGTGACAGATTAACGACAACGCCTGCCATCGGGCCACTAGGGTACGTAGGATGAAAGCACTAGTGAGGGTGGTAAGTGAGCACCCGTCACCTTATTAGTGATGGGGTTTAATTGAGACCTGCCACCGATGTTCTGTGTTGGGCCGTAAATTTAGACTGTCATAGATGAGGGGTTATCGATGATGGGTGTGACCATAAAACCAAATCTCTAACGGGTATTTTTGACATATCATTGAATGCCTCTGTGACAGGTTGTCGGGCTCGTTACGAATGGGCCGTTGACTATACCAAGGTTCTTTAGTAGTGCAAACACCTAACTATGAAGGCATATGTGGCACTTTTTAGTAGTGCAAACACATATGCTAGAATGAAGTTGAAGGCATTTGTTGAGTCATCATCCTTTGGAACAGGTAACAACATCTCTTGACGCCACTCGGGCGTTTACTTGGCAAACTTTGGAGAGTCTCCAAATAATTCTCCAAGCAGAAACTGAAGTCTGAGAAAAGTATTTCCATTACCGCCTGTCATAATGTGTTTCTACATAGAGGATCATCGACTTTTGCTCAAAGTTCAAGGCAACCCCGTTGAAAATACTTAGGCCCTATTTTTTGCTGCTAATTTACCAGATTATTAATCTGCTGCTGATTATTTATTGATCCAAGTATACGAAAATATGTTTTTCTCTAAACTAACACATTTTGAATTGTGGCTTATATTTCTTGTTGTAAGTAATTTGTTAAGTTTATTTATCATAATATTTGATTTATATCTATACTTATGCAGATAATCCACTATAACAATTTGGTAAATAATTTGTTTCAATCCGGCTAATAATATGCAATGTAAGATGGCATGCATTGTTTGGCTTGTTCTCTTGTCAGCCGCAGTTAACGTTAAAATTTTAAAACTTAGTTTTAGAATTGATTTTTTTTGTGTTTTTTCAACATTATCTTTTCAACATACATGTAAAAGTTTTGCCATAAATTATTATTGGTTGCTTAGATCATTTTTCTGTGGCATATCAACTGTAGATCAAATAATCAGAGAAGATATAGTAGGGATAGTCCAAAGTGCAACAAATTAAATGCAAAGCTATCCAGTAAAATGTGAAAAGAATGGCAAATGTGGTCCGGATTAAAGTAAAGCTATCCAGTAAAATGTGAAAAGAATAGCAAATGTGGTCCGAATTAAAGTAAGTCTTTGCTAATATAAAGGTAACTGAAACCACAATTCGCTCTACTTAAATTGTCAAACTAATTACACTAGACAGTCGTTGAGTAAATCAGCGAACTGTGTTTGGTCACTCTCTCTACCCATAGGAGAATGGCCCTCCTCATCAAAGGTTTGTGTTATGATGTAGCAGGATCTTGCAAGGACATTAAAGCAGATAGAAGTAGACAAGAACAACCTTTAACCCTAGTTCACAATCTGAACAGAGGTAAAAATAATGTGTATCACTCGTGGCAGCAGTTAGCTCGTCCCAAGCTTGTAGCAGGCTCTTGCGGTATCACCATCCTTATCCTAACGAGCTAGTAATAGGTTGGCTTGGCTCAGCTCGTTAATCAGCTCACAAGCTTGTTTAGCTAGAAGAGAAATAAGAGCAAATGCGACAGGGGGGGAGAAGGCGAGCTCACTGGGGGCGAAGGATGAAGAGGCCAAAAGCTCACAGCCGCAGTGTTCAACAGATTGGAAAGAAAAACAAATCAATGTTCAACAGATTGGAATTAAAACCAACAAATCCCCAAATCATCATCACAGGAAGGTTACTGATTGATTACTTCCACGCAAAAGCATCTGAGTGACCGGATTAAACCGATATTGCAACAAAAACCAAAGGAAGATCAGAAATACCCAAATGATGAATCGACAAAACATGCAAGGGATGGTTATATCGGAAGAAAGGATGCATAGATGTTGGTTGCACGGCAGTACTCTGTCGGGGGCCTGGAACTTGGTGTTGCCGGAGGTGAGGACCAGTGGCCAGGGCTGACAGAGGCAAGGCCATGAGGGCTAGTGGCCGGGGCCAACTGAGGTGAAGGGTTAGCGATGGTGGAAGGCCAACAAAGATAAGGGGGTGACGCTTGGGGGCTTGGTGCCGCTACGGCCTACAAGCGGTCAACAATGTGACCTAGTTGACGGTGTGAGAGCGACAGCAAAGAGAAGCAGAGATTCAAGTGAACGAGTGTGCTAAAAAGAGGGATCGAGGTGTCCGTATGTTCTTCTCTCTTTATAAGGTTTTTACCCCTTTTTTTTCCTGATGTGCTGGGCGCCTAGGCCATATGGTAATATTTTTATAGGGTCATATTAACACATCACTGTTAGACAGTTGGATACTTGGGCTGTTGTGTTTGACTCGTTTAGCTCGTCAACAAATCAATACGGGCCAAGTCGAGCGAATTAACTAGCCATGAGTTTTTTTTTTCTTTTTTTTATTAATCGGACACTCGATTTGTAGATTCTTTCAAATTATAGGGTCTGTTTCGCAATTCAGAACCCAACAAGATGACAAAAGAAAGTGATGAGGCGAGAGGGTGAGAACACCTCGCTCGCGGTCTCGTCACCTCTCCCCTATCCACCCACCCAGCCCCCCACTTGTACGCCTCCGCTTAAACCCTAGCAAACGCCCGCCTCCTCTCGCCGCCGCCAATGGCGATGCCGCCCGCCCCTTCCTGCCAGACGCCGCCCACCGGCCTCCCCCTGCTCACCCCGCCTCCTGCCGCCCGCACCCTCTCCTTCGCCCGTCGCCTCCGCTCCCATGGCGCCGCCGCAGCCGCAGCCGCCCCCGCCGCCTCCAAAGGTGAGTTGCAAAGTTTGACTTCACCTGAGCGGGAATCGTTGCAATTAGAGCTCAAAATTAGATCCACCGTTACTTCCAGTTGAATAGCTTGTGGTGGGCAAACGATTGGAGCTCGTACCATTAAGGTTTTTGGTATTTCTGAATCGGTCGTGTGTTCGGTGTTTCTTACCACAGGGGAGAGTTCAGCGTCATATGGTTTTCGGTTCTTTTCCATTTTGAATTTCAAACTAATAGTGCTGTGTAAAGAGTAATGAGGACGAAGGGTTAGCGTAAGTATGATGGTTGCTGGTATGATGTTTGACTTCTACTGAGGATTTGAGTCCTTTGTTGAGAATCAATCTGCACTGAAACTAGATCAAACTAGACCATTAACCAATTCTCTAACCAAAACTTACTTTGTGATCCTCTAATGGTCTGCTAGCCTATTCTTGTTTTCCTTCAACATCTATAAGTTTTAAGGTTTTAGTGCAGTCTTATCTTCTTCTTCTGTAGTACTCCTGGTGCAAAATTTTACTGATAAGTTCAATAGTCTTGAAAATTAACAGCATCAATAGTTCATGCGTATGCCCTATATGATTGTTGCTCTAGTTTTTGTGTGTTAGAATTCAGGAGCTACCTTTTACCACTTGAAACGAAGTCTTTATCCTGCTGGCATTTGATCCCTTCAAGATTTACCATGTGCCCAATGAAACAGTCAAATCTCAGCATTAGTCTCTCTTGTGTCAACCTATTAGGCATGCACGAATCACTGCATGGTGCCACTGTGCAACCATCTGTAATGGCTCTATTCCTGTATCTGATGGTCTCCATGGATTTTTGTATATGGGGCATCTATCTAATTTTGAAGGTTTTACCCTCAATGTGTTTATTTTCTGATCACAGGTCACCTGTTTCTTAGTCAACGACAACCACGATGCTCTAATCTGGAAGCAGTTGGTGATGTGACAGCAGTTCCTGAGGATTATACAGAAAACATGCCCTCAAGCAGTGGATCTACAAATGTTGCTACGAGTATTTCATCACATGAAGATAATCTGGCAGGAAGGGTTGCCAAGACAAACCAGACGTCTAAAGAAAACCAAAAAATGATTAAAATATCTGACAAGTTAATTGGTGTATTTATGGTCGATAAGCCTACACCGACAGATTGGAGAAAGTTATTGTCTTTTAGCAGGGAATGGGATAACATAAGGCCACATTTTTTCAAACGCTGTCAGGAAAGAGCAGATTCAGAATCAAACCCTGAGATGAAGCACAATCTTCTCAGGCTTGCTAGAAAACTGAAAGAGGTGATTCACTTTAGTGGTTTCCAGGAAGCCTATCATATGCTTTACTTCAACTATTAAATTTAGCCTTTATTCATAACAGTTTTTTTTCCTCGCTCACTTTTCAGATAGATGAAGATGTACAAAGGCACAATGAACTACTTGAAGTAGTAAAATCTACACCATCTGATGAAATCGGTTCTGTTATTGTTAAGCGCCGTAAAGATTTCACGGTGGAATTTTTCAACCACCTTTATTATGTTGCAGAGTCTTATCATGATGACCCTGAAAAACAAAGAGGTGAGACATACACAAGAACGTCTATTTGCAACATTTGGCCTTTTATTGTAACATATGTTGGTACTCTGCATAGCTTTCCTTGTATTAAGCCCCTAGTAACTTCCCATATGAATCACATGTCAAGGAATATAGATACACTACACCACCACCAACAGCTATTTTCTAGTTTTCTCCGTCCTTACTTAATGTAGATTATGCTATTGTACAATATGTAGCGTGGGTCTACTTTTTTTTTTTTGAGATAATAGCGTGGGTCTACTTGCTTGTATAGTTGGAACAGAAATTTTTCCCTTTACTTTCAGCCATTAGTATTTTGGGAGCTCATCATTTTCCTTTTTGACTGGTCTGCTCGCAGAATTGGCACAACTTGGCAATGATTGTGTAGATGCTCTGCAAGCTCATGATGACACATCTGGGAATCTTGAAGCTCTGAGTACTGCTGAATTAAAGTTGAAAGATATACTGAATTCACCTTCCGTGGATGCTGCATGCAGAAAGATAGATGACTTAGCTGAGAAAAAGGAATTAGATTCTGCGTTAGTCTTAATGCTTTCAAAAGCTTGGTCAGCTGCAAAGGGTACTGACATCACAAAATCTGAGGTAAAACAGAAAAGCATTCAAGTACCATTTGGAACATAGAGTAGCTATGCCATATCTGTACCTAATTTACAAATTCATCAGTTTGAGTGCTCACTGGAATGCAATACATTGTGCAGGCTAAAGATATAATGTTTCATCTATACATGACTGCAGTAGCCAATCTCCAGAGACAAATGCCAAAGGATATCAGAATACTAAAGCATCTTATAATGATTGAGGATCCAGAAGAACGCTTGAGTGCATTGAATGATGCATTTACTCCTGGGCCTGAACTTCAGGGGGATAATGTTGATACATTATACACGTAAGTGTTCAGTATATTAAAATCCCTTTCATAATACATTCTGTGGCTGTTCTTCCTTTCTATTGTCAAGTATTGGTGACATAGTTAGCGGATTGCAGGAATCCAGAGGTATTACACACTTGGGCAAGTGCTATTGTTGATGCATATTATAACAGCAGAGAAGGCACTCTCCTTAGGCAAGCAAGGGACTTGATGAACCCTAAAATCATCAAAAGAGTTGAGGAGATACTAAAATTAATCAAGGATAAATACCTCTGACTCTTTAAGAAAATGGGGGTTTCACATTCATACTTTCCTAGTGATTAGGCAGTATAATTGAACAAATTGGATGGCCTTGCATACTCTGCTTTCTGCGCAGCATCCTGCTCATCATTCCAATCGGATTCTCCATTGCTGCTTGAAATGGACAATGGTTATACTTGACTGATTAAATGCAGATTGATGTAGCTTTGTATGGTGTAAAAGTGATTGTAGCATGTGATATATCAATGCAATTTTCAGTTAGAAGTCTTGCCTTCCTTTCTTTTTGCACTTATATGCTTACTGGCTAACAGGGTTGTAACTCTGATAAGTATAGATTTTTTTTCCCTCTGAAGTTGTATGTATGTCTCCAAGATCCTTGTGATGAGTTAGTTAATGATTCAAATCAATTAATTGTAAAGATCCTTCTGATCTACCACATATTTACTTAATGGTATGGAAAGGTTTGTTATAATTGCAGCTGGATGATATGAACCTAGCTGGTGGGTAATGCGCATTATTATGTCAACTATTTAGCACAGTCCACAAGATTAGGATGGGGGTATATCTAATTCCAGCTTCAGCTGGTGAGTTTGTATATTCATTCGATTAACTTGTAATGTTCTGTTCATTCTATCAAACATTTTTGCACGCTTGAATGGATTAAAAGATGCTAGTATTGAATTGGGTATTAGTCATGTGTCCAAGTAATGGATAATTGATAAGTTATCTTTTGTAGACAAAATTTCACATCATTCATTGCCAAGCCATGTTTTCCTCTGATGTTAAGTCATGTTTCCTATTACCACTTGACTTTTTGTAATGAGGCTGATACTTGAGACAAAAGCTTCTGCGTATGTTTACTTGCCAAGATAAACAACTTTTGAGTCTGATATTCATGGAAGGTTCACTGCAAGTAAACTGATGTATGTGTTTTTATTTTCTTCAACTTGCAGGTAAACTCTAATGATTTTCATTGAGAATATGCTTATCAATTATCTGTGACAGAAATGTTAAATTTCCTTTCCTGGGTTTTCCTTTTCAAATGAGCCTTAAGAAACATTTTTCTTTTGCCCATTGATGCTTGTCAGGTAACCATCTGTTGACAAAGTAAATTTTTTTGTCATACTATACAGTAGTATACTGTATACACCCTTGAGATTGGTCAGGAATTGTGAAAATATTGAACTTGAAAACCGTGATATTTCTTGGCCATGTTTTTATAGAATAATAGCTGGAGTCAATTGCTACGGCGTTACAAAAAGACATACTCCATTTGGCATTTGCATTACCCCTGCCGGAACAAACACACCAAGAGATGTTACATATGCAATTTGTGGACTCCAATTACAGCCCCAACTCTGAGTATGATAAATGGCTGTATACCTGGGGAAATGATAGATATTCTTCACAGAAAGTTTATGCATGGAACTTCATGTTTACACAACAGATTCCACGCAGTGGCGGATCTAGGATTCATGATATGGGTGATCAGACCTAAATTTTTTTTCTAAATACAGTAAATCTAACGAAACTAATATATATAATGCAAGTATAGATAATAGATTAGGTCAAATCACCAAAAGTTTGCCATGATATATTAATAAAACATCTAAAAGCATATAAAATTAGTAATTAAGTAAAATTTTGATTTAAAGAAGCTTGTACGGAAATGAAAGTTTAAAGAGACGTGTTTTCGAAAAAGAGATACAATATCTTTATCTTTTTTCATGCTTCAGCAATCAACAATCTATAATATATTACTACAATTTAATATCACAACATACAAGAGTTCAAAATTTTAAAACTAAAAATTAAAAAAGGTGCCAGACTGCAGCAAGGAGGCAGGTCTTGTGAGTTCATGACTCCGTTTTTTAGTTTTACCCTGCTGATCGGCTCGACGATGGCTTCTCCTTCTTGGCTCTCGCGGTGGCGGCACTGGCACACAGCACAGCGGCGTGGTGACGTATCGAGTATCGATGCGTGTGGGTCCTTCTGTGGGCTTTGAGCGCCAGGATCAAGAGATAATCTTCATCGCTCTTTTCCTTTTTTTTTAATTATCGCTATTTTCTTTTTTTAATAGGGATCCATCGCCTTTTTTTTGGGTGGTCCGAGGACCACCCGGACCACCCTCTACATCCGCTATTGATTCCACACTTGCAATGGATCTGGAAGGCCAAGTGTACAATGAAGATAAAAAGCGTTTGGTTGGCCACTCCTAGTTGACAGGCTGAACACCAAAGACATGCTTGATAGGAAGAATTGTGCACCTGAAGAAAGTAATTTGACATGTGTGCTTTGTGACCAACAATACAGGGAAACATTCCTACACCTATTTTTTATTGCCCATTCAGTAGGCAATGCTGGAGCTTGATCTCAATACACTGGAATACCTCTTGATATGGGTGAGATGCTTAAGGAGGCCAGAGAAAGTAGCAAATACGGCTTGCTTCGCAGAGTGGCATCTTTGAAAACAAAGGAATTGCAAAAATTTTAAGAACAAAACACCTTTGGTCCAAAATTGGAGGACTCTTTACAAGAATGACCAACTCCTCTCCGTTCGTCTGAATCCTATAAAGAGAGACTTTTTGTTTGGACTAATGACTAATTTTCCCTTTGTACTTTGGTTCTACCCTCTAAATAAATAAAATCCACACTGCTGGGGCCTCCTTAGCAGTACTTGAGTCAAAAAAAAAAAAGGCTGGAGGACCAGTTTGGTAGGGCTGGTGTTGCGAAGTCAAAAGGATTCGTTCGAACAAATCAAAGGTGGTGTTTGAATCAGATAAACATAAAGATTAAGAGTTTCACGTAAAACGAGATAGTAATAATATGTGATTAATTGATTTTTAATTATTATAAACTTAAAAAATGGATTAATATGATATTTTAGAACTACTTTTGTATAGAAAGTTTTCACATGAAATGCACCATTTAACAGTTTGAAAAGCGTGCCATGAATATCCAAACTTTGGGTGTGTTTAGATCACACCAAACTTCCCCTAAACTCCAAACTTTTCATCACATCACATCAAAAACTTTTCTACTCATATAAACTTCTAACTTTTTTTTCAAACTACCAACTTTCCCCAACCTTCATAACTAAACACAGCCTTTTATCTATAGAAACGAACGTATACAGCCTCAGATCAGACCCAATTTTTTTCTTTCTTTCGACGGTAAAACACGTCACCGCAGTGATATACAATCGATGGCGATGGTGTTGAACTCTATCGGTCATTTGGTCAGAATCTGAACAGAAGCTGTATCGAGTGACGAATTGGTTCACTGTCATGGCAGACAGCTGGGATAACTATTCTGTGAGTTGTCCTTTTGTCTTTTACTTCCATTTTCTTGCCGAATGGTAGCGGCAATAGGATTGGTAGCACAGTAAAATCATGATTCGTGATCTTATCCCGCAGAGGGAGATCATACATGGCTAACGAGGAGAGATTGATAGTCCTTCGTTAATTAACATGGTAATCTTTTTTTCTTTTGAAGATAACACGGAAATCTTAACTCGTAAATGTGCGCCTGCTTTTTATCTTTGGTGCATCCGGTAAGGGTGCAGGTGTACTTCCGCACAACAGCAACTTTTTACGTTTTCTTTAGTTGATTACTTGTTTTTATAGAACTGGTTGTCTCTGTAGCTCATCTTAAAACTTTCTGTTGGATAGAAAAGTTTTTACTCTTTGGGTAGAGAAGTTTTTACTGATCAGGAAGAAAAGAAAAATGAAGCTATGATCCAGTAGATTTAGTAGTGGGATTGGAAACCCTGATAGCCGTTGATTGGCTGTAATCTAATGGTTTCCAACACAAGGTACCTCAAAACGTGGGCCACGTATTAATTTCAAGTTTAGATGAAAGGCTAGATAAGTAAATTTGTATCGGTTAATTACTTGAAAAAGACAAGGTTTTAATCGATCGATGCAGTACATATTATTGGGATCCACTTAATATTATTCGGAGTTGCTTTTAGCAAGAGGACAGTCAGACCTTGATTACATCGAATCTGCTTGTATTTTTGGATCTGATGGCCATCATGAAATGAGATTTTCTAAATACCATAACATGATGGAATTTATTCAATTAGCAGTGAACAATTAGGATAGTTGAGATTGATTGCTTTTACTTAAAACCGACGGTTAAATTATTTTCTATTTCTAAATTACCCTTTAAGAGATTCCCAAGCACCTTAAGAAGTATCTCGTATAATTCCCAAGCACCGTAAGCTGACAAAACTTATAGTTCTTTATAACAGTAAAAAAAATATTCCTTTCAATTTTGTTTGCCCAAAAGACAACTTTTTTCTCTTGATTATGTTGAGTCATTGCATCGGTTCAATAAAAAACTTTATAGCCTTCAATAGAAAGTTTTCTGGAAAAAAATTTATGTTCAACTATTTTAGTACCCAAAAGGTTTTTCTATCACAGGTTAAATTTTCTTTTACTCTTTATGTGAAAATTAAAAGTTTTGCAACTCACTGTATTTTGGTAAATACTGCCATCCAGGGTAAAACCCTTCTTTTTCTGAATCTTAAGCGTAAAAATAAGAGGAAAACTCCTTTGTTCTGTCAGAAATGTATAGCCAAAAAAAAGATCAAAACGTTTCTTGATACCTCATTCCATTTTCTTGGTATATTACCAAGAAGCCGGCTTGCTGCCAACCGTTGGCCTCGTCAGTTGATGTCTTCTCCATGCGTCTCTGACGTTGTGTTCGTCCGTAATGCTGCATACTTCCTTCAGATAATTAAATTGTTAAGTTTTCCCCTTCTATCAACTACTCCTTCCATCCCAGAATATAAGGATTTTTAGGGTTAAACATGGGTATTAAGAAAATAGGTATAATTAAATGGAAGAATGTTGTAATTGGTTAAAAAGTGAAGCTATGTGAGAAAATTGAATGGTGGAAGATTGTTATTAGTCGAGAAGAGAATGCTGATGATGAAATTATTATATTTTGGGACAAATCTTGAGAACTAGAAGTTATTATTATGTCTACGAGTATCATCTAGCCGCATCATGCGTCACCTTTGGATTCAGACATCCAGTCCATCTATAAACAAACCATTTGATGTGTACAGGATGACGTTTGACACTTTTTTTTACATCAAGCACAAACTCGTAGACATCTTAACCTAATCGGCGTCACTTGACATTAACATAAAGAATCCTCGAGCATATGGCTCATTAGTTAATTCGTATATTTCTCCATATAGGCCAAGAGCCCAAGACACAATTGTAAACTATATTAGAATAGCCTTGGTTAATTTAATCTCAGCATTTTTAACTCTTCAGAAACAGTGACAGATCGATGATGAAATGAACAATAAAACATTACATTGATGTTGCAAGGAGCCTGTAAGGTCAACTCTTGTTACGACAGATTGATGTGCAGATGAATTATATATATGCACATATAGTAGCATCTTCCTCCTCTTCTTCTTCTACCCTCTGTCCATTGTATCTGCAATTCTGCATTAAGCTTGAAAGACAGTAGGTACAGACTGTCTCTGTAGCTACTAGATAGTCATCCTCTTGTTGAACTTCAGTACTGAAAACAAGATCTGAATTTGTATTTGTTTCCCAGGTTAGATTCTTCTGTGTTTCTGAAGCTGTTTTGTTTTTGCATGTTGCTTCACTTTTTCTTGTGTTGATGCCAGCAATGCCTTTTTCCATTTTGTTTTAGGTTCCATCTATCACTTTATGCAGTGAAAGTTTGTAACTACAGGAAATTAAGGGCGTGGTTTGTATAAAATGGGCTGTGTATCATCAAAGCAGTTCAAAAGAGCTGCACAACATGAGGATCCTGCTATTCTGTCCAAAGAGACTACATGTAGGATTTGATTCACTGGATACACCATGGAAAAATATTTACAGGTTCTCTTTTGGAAAAACCCTGAATAACAATAATTGTAATTTATTGCTATTCTTCTTGCAGTTTCAGTGAGTGAAGTGGAGGCCCTCTTTGAGCTGTTCAAGAAGATAAGCCATTCCATATTCAGAGATGGTCTCATTCACAAGGTACTTGCTTGAAAAATCTGCTCAAACTTGTGAGATTGACCATGTAGCTCTGAAATTCTGATGAAAAATATGTCAATTGCAAACGGCCCTTTCCATGTACAGGAGGAGTTCCAGCTAGCTCTCTTCAGGAACAGCAACAAGAAGAACCTTTTCGCCAATCGGGTCAGTAGCAGTGATACCCAGTCCATTTCATCAGTGGATTTTATTTCAACATATAGACCCAGATGTGTCAATTATTGATGACCATGATGTATCAGTGCAAAAAGGCATTATCTGAAGAAGCACAGTGCTACATATGTTTGGCTGAATTGTAGAACCTGTTCTTATGTGAAATGCTGACAGTGTTTCACCACAAGTGCAGATATTTGATCTCTTTGATCTGAAGCGCAACGGTGTTATCGATTTCGGGGAGTTCATTCGATCCCTCAGCATTTTTCACCCGGAAACGCCTTTGGGAGACAAGATTGCCTGTAAGGAGTTCCAGCTCTTTCTCATTATATATAGTCAATTTAACCATCTTGATTTTGTTTTCTTTAATAACTACCTTCTGTTTATGCCATTTTGGTATTTGACAGTATTCTTTTTTGTAGTTGCATTTAGGTTGTATGACCTGAGAGGAACTGGATGCATTGAACGTGAAGAGGTATGTATTTTAGAAATTAGAATTACTTATCATCTTTTTAGTTCCATAAATCAAACATGCTACCCATATACTGTGTGGAAATGATTCAACATATAGTAATTTCCATGCATTAATAGTCTACAGAACTGATGGTGACGGTACACATCTATACCATCAAAGAAACATAAATGGTGTGTTTCCAAATATTTGTTGAATCCAGTTGATATTTGATTTAAATAAATCCTTACATGTCCATAAGAAGCCTCAATTCAAACTGGCTGAGTGTGAAAAACTGGAAATTTATGTGTACCGTTGGAAAATAATATGCATATCGTCTTACCATTTTAACTAACAGTCCTGGAGTTACTGAAACTATTTTTCTTTCTTATGAATCAAGCAGTTGCACGAAATGGTGCTTGCTCTTCTGAATGAATCAGATCTATTCCTATCTGAAGAAGCTGTAGAACAAATCGTGGATCAGGTAAAGTGCGTTCAGATTAAATACTACCTTCAGTTTTTCTATTTCCTTGGCATTTTTTAGCAGATTTCAGTTCATTTCTTTCACAAAGTTGCCACTGCTTTCATGAATAAATCATATCATTAACCTTTATATTATAAGGTGAGAAACACAGGGATTTATGCTAACTTAAGCTTTTACAGACGTTCAAGCAAGCAGACTTAAACGATGATGGGAAGATCGACCCCGATGAATGGAAAACATTTGCGAGTAAAAACCCAGCTTTGCTGAAGAACATGACTCTTCCATGCCTAAAGTAAGTCTGTCTGCAAGTTTCAGGTTTCACTCCAATTACCTTTTACTGTTTTTCATCACTTCATCACTAAATATAGGGGTTGTTCAGTTTGTTACCATTTTCAACCATACCAAACTTGGCATTGTCAGATTTTGGCAATGTAGCAATCTAAATACATCCCAAATACTCTACCATATCTTACCATGCCCAATTTTGGTGAATTTCTAGAAACCTCTCAACATAACACTATACAAGAATATTTAGCATAGTAACAAACCAAACAACACCCACACACTTCTACCCTACCAAACTTTGCCAAATTTTGGTATTGCCAAACTTTGGAAGGGTTAATTTTGGCATCAGAGTGAACAAATCCATAAATTTGTAATTCTGATGTGCCATGATCAATTCTGATGCCTAAATTGTTCACTTTGTGTTCAGGGACATAACCATGGTATTCCCCAGCTTTATTCTGAACTCTGAAGTTTGTGAGGAAGAGTTGTAACATCCATGGTACCCTCTGTGCTCCATTTATATTTCTCACAAAGGGGCATGACTACATGAGGAAACCTTGGGAACAGAGCTAGATGAATCACAATCATCAGACATGGGCACACAGTATGCAGCAATAGTGAAGACCTCAGCACTAAAGAACAGTATGCAGGCTAAGGATAAAATGGTTCACCTGTACATGACTGATCTTCAGGTCTCGATGACATCTCTGATGGATTGCAGAAGTTGAGATGCATTGCACACTTGGACAGAGCTGTAGAAGATGATAAATTTGGGTCTGTTTGGAAGAGTTTCTGGCAGCTATGACTTCTTCTGGAATTTCCAGTTGCTAGAAGCTCCCCCAAACAGTCCAGATTTTCATCCAGATTCTGAGAAGTTATAATTGTAGAAGCTAGAAATGGAACTAGAAGCCAGAAGCTAAGTTTCCCAACTTCTCCAGATTCTCACCAGCTATTTCTCAGAATTTTAAGCTCCCCAAACATGGTAGGATACCATCATGGTGCGTCGCAATCTTGAGACAGTGGTCATACACATGTGCATTTGTTGTGCATGGATAGAAATTTTGTAGTAGGATTTGTGCAAACTTATTCCGAACTGATCTTGTTACGATTTTTAAGCTATGTTTAATGTTACATTTTCTTCATTTAGCAATGCTATGTTACAGTTATGTAATAAGTAATGTCCAAATGCATATTTAATGTAGAAGTTGAAACTATTCCGTTATTATGAAATGTTCTATTCCACCGTTGTTAGAACGATGACAATAGGTGACATATTATATTCCACTTGTTGAATCTTTATGTGGTTAAAAAATGATTATAGCATTGGATCGAAAGCTGGTTGGCCAGAGATAGCACTCAACCCAATAGGGTTTAATTCTAGACTAGCGCTATAGAAACACGTGTCATTACTTCGAGGAGCAAAACAAATTTTAAAAAAAGGGAGAAAAACCGTACTCCTAGGGGTGTTATTTATTGATGGTTTGACATTAGTATCCACCAATTTTAGGACTACGTGTGTACTGCATGTGTTTGGTTTGAGAATGAGCTAAGATGGGTTGGACTTATCCCTGTTTTTGGGATGAAATGGTCTTATCTATTCATTTGGCATAAGGGATAGGGTGATCCTACTTTTTAAGAGATGACCCACATATCAGCAAGAGAAACAAAAAAGGTTTGGATTGGTTCGCCAGTTTTGAGGAACAAAATGAACTCAGATCTTAGTAGAATATTCCATATTCCATCTGTCCTCCAACCAAGCATCCTGAAAAATAGGTTCAACACAATCCGATCCATCCCAACCCTTAAACCAAACACATGCTAAGAGATGGCCAACATGTCAGCAAGAAAAAAGAATGGGTTGGATTGGTTCACCAGAGGAATATTCCCTGTCAGGGACCATCCCATCCCACCTGTTCCCTAATCAAATATCCTGAAACATAAGTTCAACCCAATCTGATCCATCCCAACCCTTAAACCAAATACATGCTAAGTGGATATGCATATGCCTAAGCTCTACAAGATTTTGATGCCGCCGATGATACTTCAAGCTTATGTAAAAACATGCATATGCTTACACAGTGGTTGGTGTGCACTAAATTGTAGTACTCTAAAAAGGATGGTTTGGTGATACATAGGATGTGATATGCCAATATGGCACATACTTAAAAAAGTTTGTCTTCTTCTCTAAATATCTTTACATGCTTTGGACTATCGCCATGACATCCATTGGTTTACACTTTTTTTTTTTAGGAAAGCATTGTATGGGAAGCCCCCACAGTTAAATGATATTATTAAGATATAAAAAATAAAGTATTACAACTGGTTTAACCAGGAGATTAAAGTTGGTCTCTCATCTAATTTTAAGCGAAAAACAAGAAGGGATAGATCATTCTTAAAGAATGCCATCAAAGAGGGAACAGAGGGCAAAACATTATCAAAAATGAATCCATTTCGTTGCTTCCAGATGTTCCAGGTCGCATATAAAACTTTTTCCAGGAAGTGCGAAGATCGATAAGAACTCCTTGCATGGTTCAACATATTCTCAAGGGACAAAGAGATATTCCAGACTATACCAAACTGCGCCCAACACTCTGTACTAAAAGAGCTACTGAAAAAAGGGTGTTGAAGGGTTTCTCTTTCTCATGAACATAACACACAGGTTAAATCACTTCCATCAGGGGCACAAGACTTTCTATCAAGCATATCACGAGTGTTTAACCTATCATTCTATCAATCAATAGAAGCCAACCAAAAACTTTAACTTTCATAGTACAATTACTCTTCCAGATCCATTTTAAATAGGCAGGGGCTTGCACATGCATGAAGTTTGTAGCATAAACTTTGTGAGAGGAGAACTTATCATTACCCAAGCACAAGACCATTTATCATTGGTTTACACTTTGAGTTGCTACTCTGCTCGTTGCTGGAGACGGGGCTACTCTTTTTTCTAATAATGGATTTGCGTTCTCCAAGTCTATACACCAGTAATATCCAACAATTTTTAATTCTGTTTTCGATCTATCGCAGCTTTGGCTTCACACCATTTTCCTAAACTAAAGCAATATATTCGCATCTATACATGTGTTGTATCATCAACTGTTTCAAATTCAAGTTCCGGAAAAATGGAGGCGTAAGATATGGTACGACCATAAAGTCCATTTCATTTTTATCCCTACTTGTCACTCTTAATTGGCCCACTAATATTGCATAAATAAAATTGGTGCTCCTGTGGCATAATCAACGCTATTGAGACATAGGTCTATTTAACTCCCAAGATCTGAACTGACTTGTTTCTATTCTCGTTGGTTGTCTTCAACGCATTTTATCGTATTTCTTACATACTCCCTCCGTTCTGAATTATACCCAATTCTAGATTTCAAAATTTTTCACAAAATCAACTCCAGAAGGTTCGTTACTTCTATGTCCTTATATCCAATGGTCTAAAATTTACAAGATATTAGAAGGTGTTTTCTGTTAAATGAGGAATAGGCAATCCCTAAAAAAAATATTCTCTGTCCGTGAGTCAAGAAGTTTTATTACTTCTATGTCCCTTATAAAAAAATATATTATAGTATAGATTCAGTAGCTAGTCGACAAGAGATGGCACCTAACATAAATGAATTCAGATTCTAGATCTAGCACTAGTGTCCACCAATTTTATGACTATGTACTCAATAGGTGATTTAGCATGTCCACCATGCTCTATAAGATTTCGATGCCTCCGATAATTAATATTTCAAGAGTATGTAGAGGACATGCATGTGCTTACACATGGTGGTGAGTGCGCTCTAAATTGTACTAAAAAGGGATGGTTTAGTAATTGGACGTGATATATCAATATGGCATACAATTAAAAAATCTGTCTTCTCTAGAATGTTTTACAGACTTTGATCTATGGCATGACACCCATTGGTCTGCAGTTTGAGTTGCTACTCTGCTCGTTGCTGGAGCCTAGAGGCCAGGAGACAACTACTTTTTTTTTCAAATAATGGATCTGCGCTCCCTATAGTCTTTAGACGAGTAAAATCCAACAATTTTTAATTCCATTTTTGATCCGTCTCAGTTCCGACTTGACACTATTTTTCTAAACTAAAATAATACATCCGCATCTATATATATATGTCGAATTCAACTTAATTACAAAAAAGGAAGACACATTTTTATCCCTACTTACTACGTTTAATTGGCTCATCAATATTATAATAAAATTGTCGCAATTGTAGCATAGCCAACATTGTTGAAACATATGTGTACTTAACTACCAACATAACTGTAATTCTTCTTGTTTCTTGTTGCACAAAACTAGGGAATAACGTTTTCAACGCTCCAATTGTTGGCAATTTGTCATATCATGGGGCCAAAGCTTCTGTGTCCAAAATTCATTACAAAACTAATTCGTATTTTTTCCAATAATTAACATCAGGATTCTTTCGTGGATCATGCATGCTTGGTGTTTCCTACCATCACTTCACTTGACTTGTGCAATAAAAGGTTGACACTTGAGACAAAGCTACTGCTGTGTTTACTTGCCAAGATAAAGAACTTACAATATCCTTGATAAGTTAATTGCGAGATAACCTAACGCATGCAAATTTTTTACTTCAACTTGCAGGTATGTACATACTGATTTGATTTGATTTGATCGGGACTTGTACACCTGCCACGGAAATTCATTTTTTCTTTGTGTTCAGTTCTATTCAAATTAGTGGCTTGCATCTATTAGGCGGGCATATTGGCCAAAATAAACAAACATGGAGCAAAGTTAGAGATATATTGATTTTTCATCTCCAACAACAGGCTCGATATGATAGCATCGCCCTTTGATACGATCAAGATCGGTAAGCCCATCAAGTTAATTAATTAGCATCAACATATAAATCCAAAAATCCCATGCGCTAATAACTACAAGTCAAATTACTGTACGTTGCACTGTATACATCTCCGCATATAAGTACTGGCCCGTGCAAGGAGCAATTTAACGTACCGTTGAAAAATACAATGTTCAACTTATTGATTTTTTTTCTAAGGAAAAATAAGTCAAAGAGTGACTGCTTAATGGTTTAATTACGTTTTCGATAGAGTGAAAGAGACAGGTATTGCATATATTGACACTGGCTGCGTTCGACTGTCTGTGTTCCCAGTGTTCCCATCTCCTCTATCTCGTTTTCCACGTGCAGAGTTTTCAAACTTCTAAATGATGTATTATTTGTAAAAATAAAATCTATAAGAAAGTTACTTTAAAAAATCATATTAATCTATTTTTCAAGTTAATTTTAGCAAATATTTAATTAATTATGTGCTAATTAGCTGCTCCGTTTTCCGTTTTCCAACGCAAAAGATTTGTCCACAAAAGCAAATGTATGCATCACCTGCCGCTATGCACGTTAACTTCAACCAGTGTGTAGGCTACTGCTGTTAAACAGTAATTGATCGTGATGGGGTTACGGTCTCTTGGAAAAATATACTCTTTTTGCCTCGTGTTGGGTATGGTCGAAGAGAATCAAGACTTGGAAAAAGGACGGGGTAACGTGGTTTTTTTATGTAAATTCATGTCAGGCATTTGACCAACAGTGTGATTTTATAAAAATAAAAAAATATTTACAAATTACAAAGAGAACAAAACACACTCAAAAAATTACAAAGTTTGTAATCAATCAAAAACTAATTGCTTAAAGGATCCTTCATTTCTATACATATGTAGAAGAAATTCATTCCTGAACTGAACCTTCCAACCTTGTACTGAAGGGGCTATATTAAGAAAGATCAAACCATTTCTCTCTCTCTCGAAATGTGCCATGCAACTATAAAGAAAATCTCCAAAAAAAAATCCCTTATGCCAAATTGAATTCTTGCAAGGACTACCATCTGGTAGAAATTCAGATTATGATTCCAATTGATACCCAAATGCTGCGATCATTCCAAACTAAAAGGACAGGTGAAAAACAAATGAGATCTTATCTCTCTGCAACCCCAGAACAAAAGACACAGGTGAGGTCATCCTCCTCCTTAGCACAATGTCTAGGATCAAGCATGTCCCTTGTATTCAGCCTATCTATTGATAAGAGCCAGGCAAACATTTTGATTTTCATCACACATTTTGTTTTCCAAATCCAAACAAGGGGCCTTGGAGGCTGCAAGCAACAGAAATTCATGTTGTACAACCTTTGCGCCGAATATTTATCAGCATTCTAGATATAACTCCAGTGATCTCCAAAACCATCTTGCAGCTGAATATTGTTACGTTGAGATTGTAAGACCAGAAATTCCCCATATGCTTCAGCATCCAAAGGCAGCATGAAACCATCCTCCAAAGGCCTTGAGAATACTTGCTTCACAGATTCATCTTTATTATATGCTACCATGAAAAGGTTTGGGAACTTATTGCATCTAAGCTCCCCATTCCAAAGATCTTTCCAAAAGAGAACAGAAGTCCTTGTCTGAACAATGCACTGAGCAATTCCTCTGAAAATGTCTCCTAGAGAGACAATATCTCTCCACCAAAAAAAACCCTTGTTTAGAACTAAATGAGGGGGGTTTTGGACATAATATGACATCCATATAAGATCCACCCAGGGAAGGTTCATATTTCTATAGAACTTGTCTAGGTGCTTCAATAAAAGAGCCATATTCTGGACTCTGAGATTTATGACACCCAAACCTCCTTTCTCTTTTGGCCTGCAAACAAGCTCCCAAGACGCTAAAGATTTTCTAGAAGAATGTGGGTTATTACCTCTCCATAAACAATTCTTTCTTGCTATGTCTATAGCCTTAATGAATGTCAAAGAAAGCTTCAGAGAGCACATATAGAAAGTGGGGATTGCTAAAAGAACTAAGTTGATGAGGGTTAGTCTACCCCCCTTAGCAAAAAAGCTGAGCTAGCCGTTAATCTTCTTTCCACTCTATCCACTAAAGGAGCAAAATCAGTAACCCTAGGCCTAGTTTTCCCCATAGGAAGATCCAGATGAGTAAAAGGCATCGAACCCACCTTACATCCAAGTAAACCAGTAAGCAGCTCTATCTTATCTTCTGTCACATTGATTGGGTAGATGCAAGATTTGTGATAGTTTACCTTGAGACTAGTGGATAAAGCAAAAGAATTTAACAATGTTTTGAAGCAGAAGAGCTCAAACTGTGAGGCTTTCAGCAGAATCAAAGTGTCATCAACATATTGGATTATGGGAAAACCCTTTCCATCTTGGTCATTTATAGGCTTTGTCAACAAACCCAAAGAGCAAGCCTTGTTTACTATTCTCTGCAGAAGATCTACTCCCAAGACAAAAGGCAGAGGTGACAACAGATCCCCTTGCCTCACCCCTCTCTTACAGCTAAAAGATTTCCCAAGCACGCCATTTAGGAGAACTGAGGAATTCCCTAAGGGAAGTATCTGCTTGACCCACCCCAACTATTTATCATTAAAACCCATACTACTCATTTAAACCCCAACTATTCCCTAAGGATTCTTGGAGATCAACTTCGGTCAACGGTGAGGATCGGGACTAGACTCAGGGAGGAGTTGAGGTCCAGACGGTCAAGAATATCGGGTGACGAAGTTGGATACGAGATGGCACACGGTGGATGGACACCGTGTGGGAAAGATCTTCGCAACGGGCTTCACGAGGTGTGCGTGCAAGCGTCGGTGTTCGCGAAGGAGATTGGATTAAATTGGAGGAGAAAAAGGGCTGCTACAGTAGACGAGGTACTGTAGCATAGATGCATGTAAGTGTGCAGCAGAGCGGCTCGGTGGCTGTACATTGGCGGTAAGCCGGCTCAAGATGGTCCAGCGAGGGGACCGAGCGGGAGCCGTACGGAGAAGGATGCGTGTCAATGGTGGATTGGCACGTGAAGGAGTCCGACACGGTGACGGCTGGATTTTTCATGGCTGGTGCGGCTGTGATTTTTGGAGAGAGATAATTAGAAGATTGAGTCCTATTGTGAATAAGAGTTCTACACCTACTTTGAGTAAGGGTTTTTTGGTATAAATAGATGAGGGGTTGAGGCTAGAAGATATTGACTTTTTAGGAGACAAAAGTTAGGGTTTACTTCGAGGTTTCAATCCTAGTTCGTGAGTTGAGAGAGGAGTGCTTTAGATGCACTTTGTAAACACATATTGATGTAATAAAGTTGATATACTTTCAAGAGTTTCGTCGGTACGTGTTCTTTGGATCCCAATGGTTTGACCGACTCCCCGTTCCCACGTCGATGTTGGCTTCCGCGGTACTAAGGAACAGATGCCCCAAGATGAGCGGCGTCTCGTTTTTCATGTCCATGTCTAGCACCACGAAGTCAACTAGGATGAAGAAATCCCGTATCTTAATCGGCACATCCTCCGCTATCCCTGCCGGGTAACGGACTGACGAGTCGGCTAGTTGCAGGCGCATTGGTGTTGGTGCCAACACCGTGAAATTGAGCTTGTCGAAAACGTCCCTAGGCATGACACTGACACTTGCTCCAAGATCGCAAAGGGCTTGGTCGAATTGTTGTGTCCCGATCAAGCAGGTGATTGTGGGACACCCCGGATCCTTCTTCTTCTCCGGGAGCTTGTGGAGTATGGCATTGCTGCACTGCTCCGTCAACTTGACCACCTCCGTTGTTGGGAGTGGTCTCTTATTGTTGAGGATGTCCTTGAGATAACGTGTTTATGTTGGCACTTGCATAGCATCCAACAATGGCACGTTGATGTGGATCTTCTAGATTGCTTCAACAAAATGAGCGAACTGCTCGTCCGCTGACGGTTTCCTCCTTCTTTGAGGAAACAGCAGCAATCGTGTGTCGCAGTACTCTTGCGGCACAGTCTTCTCTGGCTGAACTTCTTCATCAGCCGTGTTACCAGATGGTGCTTCTCTGGTGATACTGCTAGTCCCTGTAGGGTTAGGATATGGCGGATCACGAGTGGACTTACCTCCCCTCGTTGTGATCGCCTTAACATTTTCAACGGAGGATTCGGGCTGCCCCGGAATCCTCCCAGACTCATTTGCAGGTACTAAAGCAGCTAATTGAGCCAGCTGTGTTTCAATCATCGTATTAAAGCTCAGCTGGTTTTGGAATGCAGAAGCGAAGCCATCTAGCTTGGCATTTATGTTTTCTAAGATCTTGTCATCAACACCTAGCTTTTTGCTAAAAGCATCTATGGTTTTAGTTTGCGCAAAGACGAGATTTTTCAAGGAGGGCTGGTTAGAAAAGTTATCGTTGTTGTTACCTCCTTGGTAATATAGGCGTGGTTGGTTCCACCCCTGACCTCCTTGTGGACGATACCCGTTGTTGTTATTGTTACCCATGTACATCGCCTCTTCACGGGTCTCCGGGCAGTCATTCCCAGAGTGACCCGTGCTGCCGTAGACCTCACACATAACGTGAGTCCAAGGCTTTGACGGTGCCTTGTGGCCTCTTGTCGTGGTCGTCCAAGCGTTTCATGAGGAGGTCCAGCTTGGCAGTAAGCATCTCCGTCTCCTTGACGGTGTGCATGCCCCGTCGACGGGTCTGGAGTCGTTCCTCGCTCCAACCCATATTGGAGACCATATTCTCTATTAAATCGATGGCTCCTCGAACCGTCTTAGAGAAAAAGGCTCCTCCAGCTACCGCGTCTAGGTGGTCGTGAGACGTGGGAGTGAGTCCATTGTAGAAATTCTGTAGAATTAGCCAGTCGTCCATCCCATGATGAGGACAGGTGGCCACATATTCTTGAAGTCGTTCCCACGCCTCAGGAATAGACTCATCCCTCGTCTGCTGGAAACTCCAAAAATTCGTCCACGAAGGGCGTTGGTTTTGCCCATCGGGAAAAACTTCGATAGGAATGTCGTAGAGCATTTGTCCCAGGTGTTGATTGTAGCACGGTTGGCATAGAACCACTGCTTCACTTTCCCAAGGAGAGAAAACGGAAATAACCACAGCTTGACAGCGTCTGGACTAACACCCTTCATGGTGTACGTGCTGTAGATCTCCAGGAACTGTTGTAAATGAGCATTGGCATCCTCATTAGGCTTGCCACAGAACGGGCTACCCTGCGTCACTGTTGGTATTTCTTAGCGACACTATTGGAAATATAATTCCCAGCAATAGCACTAGAAATAATCTTGGTATATTATGGTTACAGATGTGATCCGCAAGCGCACGGATATACCATTATAGCATTTCAGCCGGGAGTATTCCAAGGTATCGTATTTATTTTATCCCAAGGGAAGATATGATAAGAGAGTAATATGCTAATAGTTTATATATTACTTGTATACATCAAAGTCTATGCAGGGGTATTAAGCTTAAGGGTAGAGTGACACACAGCTAAGGATTTAGCTAACTCCTACATCTCCTAATTATGGCTAAGTGGTAGTAGTTTAGATAAGTTCTATTCATGTACTTCTAGTATACAAAATCTTAGTATATTCTAACTAGTATACACTATGTAGTATAACCCCTTTAACAATGCAGCATAGCTAAGCCTAAGCATAGCTATGCCTCCTGATGCATCGCAAAGTTACCCCGGGTTGCCGAGTTTCTTACGACAACCTGTCATAACCCTCCAACCGAAGTAAGATACGGAGGTGTATCCAACTCCAGGAAATTGTATGTAGGAATATAAACTGCGGGGGAGACGCCCATACTGAGCTGTCACCATCAGCGGCCTGCAAATCACCCAGAGAATATACCCCCAAATAATGATAAGTGATAACCTAAACCCCATGCTTAAGTTACTACTTATTACTCTACAGCCTTGCAATCGGTGCAGAGCATCTGAGTCCCCGAGCCATAGCTCTCGGCCTAGTCAGAGTAGACTTATGACCCGGTAATCAGACATTATACCAGCATCAATGCAAATCTCAGAAGGTTTAACCACACAGATTATACTACTTATGAATAAACTAAGACAGGTACTGATACTCTATGATTGGAATAAAGTACCGAACTTGTATAAAGAAGAATATTATATTGATAAATGGAAGTCTTACAAAGAAGAAAGGAAAAGCTATAGAACCTTTACCGAACTCCCCGAAGCCTCGGCGGACTTGGAACTATTCTAACTCTACTCCACTAGCACTACTACTAACTTTGTAGAGAGCTTTGATCCTTGCTTGAGTGTGCGTTGAAAGTGAAGGAGGTGAGGTCCTTTTATAGCACCCAATGACGGTTGTAGAGCATGGGAATTGTCGGAAATGCCACGCAACCGCCATCAGGAGTTTATCCGGAGCGTCCACGCCAGAGGGGAGAGCCAACGGCTGAGATCAAGGTTCGGCCGAACCCTAGACTGGCCCAACAGGCCTGGTTTTTGGCCTACTGCTTCCTCCTCGGCCTAAACCCCTTATGGGCTCTTCTGGCCCCCAGCTTCCTCTAGAAGACTTCCATGTGAGCCCCTAAATCTGTGACTTACATTCTAGGCCTATTTGTGATTATTAAATTGGACTTTTGGCCTTCTCATGTAATTGTAGATCACTGGCAGACTTTCGACTGATTGATCGATATATTTCCACCTCCTCTTCATTTATGAGTGCTTCTCCTGCATACATGTTAGTAGCAAAGCATATAGTGGAAGTAATTATTTTATTTGGGAAGTATGCATTGCAAGCATAGCTAGTCTTCATATATTGGATAATATTGACGGTCGAAACTGGTCTATAACGAAAGTCAACAGTCATCGTGATGAGGCTGGACTTCAGATTGAAATCCACGTCTCCCATATTGATCTGCGGCCCAATGGCCACGTTGTCAGTAGAGGGAGCAGCGAATTCGCGAAGGGTCTTGTCAGCCATAGTCTTGAAGGTCCGTGGCGCTGGTATGGCTGGTTTCTATGTCGGGAGAGTTTTTTGCGGAGCGACGACTCACGGCTTGACGCTCCGAAAGAAAGCTTCTGAATTTTCTTTAAAGTTTTCCGGCAAGTTGAAACCAGTCATGCACTACCCTGTTTCCACAACAAAAGTGAAAACAACCAAGATTAGCCTGCAAAGGACAATGATTATACAGAGGAAAATATAAAGTATTAGTATTGGTAATCTCTATTATAAATCTTCCTCGGCAACGGCGCCAGAAATGCTTGTTGGTATTTCTTAACGATATTACTAGAAATATAATTCCCAGCAATGGCACAGAAATACTCCTGGTATATTATGGTTATAGAGTTCATCCACAAGCGCACGGATATACCATTGTAGCATTTCACCCGAGAGTATTCCAAGGATATCGTATTTATTTAATCCCGTGGAAAGATCATAGTAGAGAGAACCATACTAACAATTTATATATTACTTGTAATAATCATAGTCTAAGCAAGGGCTAATATTATTCATAGGGCAGAATGACACACAAGCATAGAACTTCTCATTCTCTGTTAACAACCAAATTTGGTAATCCAAGTATCGGAGATGGAGATAAATCGAAGCAGAATCCAAGATAGAAGTCATTCCGGAAACAGAGCGAGAATCAGTTAAAAGTCCGAATCGGCTACGAACAGGATCGGCAGAGTTCGAGTCAGACAAGGTTGGCCGATTCAGCCGATGTCGACAATGTAGAGCGGTACACGTTGTCGGGTCTAGTCAATGTGCTTCATGAGGATTGCCATGTATGGATTGAGTCCTGAGAAGGCAATTGTATCTATTAATTAGGATATTTCATGTAATTTCCTTAGAGATATGTTTGGGCAAAAGTCTGCCGCAAAAACTTATGGTATCTTAGAGTTTGTTAGAGATAAGAGTCGTGTCCGACATGGACATATTTTGTAATCTCGGATATAAATAGACCCCGAACCCCCATGTAATACAACAACACACGCTCAAATACAATCTCGGCGCATCGCCACCCTTTTACTTTCGTTTTGTTTCGACGAGTTCTAGCTTTTGGATTGAGCTGCATCGGTTTCGATCTTCAACTAGAGGTAAAACTTGTTATGGCGGCTTGCGTTCTCGGGATTAGTGCTTCCATCTTTATGATACTCTAATCTTGTTTATGTAATCTGTCGAGTTATCATATATTCTATATAATCTCTAGCAATATTGTTATTTAACCCTCAGTCGGCTAACATCTATCGCTAGAAGGCAGCCGATCAGGTTAAATACCAACATTGACTTAGATTATATAGGGTATCCACCACTCTATGAAACATCCAACGGCTTGATTGTCTAGATATTGTTCTTCTTTTCATACTTAATGATGCATCAGTTAAGTTTGATCTATTAAGTCCTGCTTAGAATTTCAATCTCTAACCTGCTTTTGGTTGCCGATTAGGGTAGTATCGGGGTTTCAGCCGATCTTACCTGATTTAGCCTTATGTTTCATGTGCTTAATTGAGATGCTAGATCTGCCCTTTATATTAAGATCTTATTACAACAAAGTATATTAGACTTTAGTTTGATATATTTTACCTGCTTTAATATCCTAATATAGAGTAGTATCGGAGTATTAGCCGATACATGCTGGATCTATCTGATCGGCTATGCTCTAAATACTTATAATCTTCTTGTTAATACATACTTCGATCTAAGTGATTTATACTGTCTCGGCATGGCGACCGATCTATCCCAATCACTCGATTTAAGTATATATCGACATAAAGATTATATACTGTTGATATCTACAGCCGATCGAATAGATTTAGTTTTTCCTTGTTTATTCATGACTGTCGATCGATTCATATATGACATCGACTCAAAGATAAATGATACGTCATCGGCGGCTGGCTGATCGGCTATCGTTTATGGATTTAACTGCGGTTTCTTTGTCTTCATTTCTTATTGATTGCAGGATCAAATCAACTGGCACGCTCACGAACCTAAAGGCAAGATTTTTGGACCTGCACTGAAGTTAAGCAAATCTTCCAGGCCTTGTGTTTTCGCATCAACATTCTCATACTAAACTATCTAAGCTAAGTGAAAAGAAAGTAGAAAGAATCTATTTTTATACTTCTAGTATACATAGTATACATACATTCCAGTTATATGATTAACTAGCTAATACCCTCTATCCGATGCCTTCCTGGTACTTCGAGAAGCCACCCCTGACTGCTGAGTTCCTTACGACAACCCGTCATGACCATATAACCGGGGCTAAATACGGAGGAGTACCCTCCCCAGAAAATTAACTTAGGACTATATACACGCGCGGATGAATACCCATACTGAGCTGTCACCATCAGCGGCTCACCTCTCATCCGCAGCATATAACCCCAAATAATGATACCCAATAATCTAGACACCATGCCTAAACTACCAGATATTAATCTAATATCATCGTCATGACATAGAGTAATTGCAATAGCAAACATTATACCCATACCTATGCATCTCCCAGATAAGCTAGCAGTATAATCAGTATAACATGAACATAAAGTAAAGTTGGTATTCATATACTCGGAAAGTATTTCCATACCAAAAATGTATAAAAAAGAGTATTCTAAATAAAGTACAAAGCTTACAAAAGAGGAAAGGAGAGCTACTTGAGCCATACCTGAACTCTTTCGAAGGCTTCCAGACTCTGATTTCTATTTTATTCCTACTCCACTAGCTTAAGAATACTTAACTAAACTTGAGAGAATATGAGAGATCTCTTGCTTGAAGTGTGTGAAGAGAGTGAGGATGGCAACTCCTTTAATAGCCTCCCAATGACGGTTGTGACGGTTGGAATGGTCAGAAATACCCTCCAACCGTCATGGGGGCTAATCCACACCGTCCAGGCAAAGCCCTGGATCAGATGGCGCTGAGGAGGGTTCGGCCAAACCCCCTGGTTCGACCGAACCATGGGCCGGCCCAACTAGCCCAGGTTTTGGCTGGTGGCCTCCTCTCCTGATCCTTGTTGTAAACTTGTGAATTTTGGCCCAGTTCATCGTGTCAATTCTGAGTTCTTGGCCCATTCATGCATAAGTCTGATTCTTGACATCGTCCGATTGATTTATCGTTTGATTTGATATCGATTCTCCTCCACTTTGTGTTCATTCTCTACAAAAGGTTAGTAAACCCAATACTAGTGGAATATTATTATTCTAACATAAATATGCATTGCAAACATAACTAGTTCTCCTCTTTTTCGGTAATATTGACGGTCAAAACTGATCGCTAACAATCGTCAACAGGTATCCCTTGTAATTATCATTAGTTGAATATAGTGGTTTATTCGTAGTTTTGCTCCACAGGTGTGGAGAGATCCGGTGTGGAGAGTGATACATTGGGTTACCGTCAAGGTTAAAGGCAAGTGCATGACGAACTAATTGTGTGATTCATGGATTGTTTGCTCTATCTATTTATTTCTGATATATTTCTATGTGATATGTGACTGCTTATATTCAGATTGCTATTCAAACCATTTAGATTTCAAGTTTATCTTATGTTTACAACGTTATTCTTGTTTCAATATTCCGGATTCTGGTTTTGGTTAAATAATTCAAGTTCCATGCTTGCCATGGATATGCAATATGGTTTCAATTTGGTTCTTTATTTCTGGTTTCAATTATTCATGTTCCATGCGATTCATGGATGTGCTATCTGGTTTTATTCATGTTCCTGTGGGTAAGCGTTGATTACGCTTACTTGGATTTGCCGGCAAATGCTAGGATGTATTCACAACTGTCCGGGATGGAAACTACTACTTCATTTCATGTATGCCCGGGATGGGAACTACTATTTTCTTTAACCTTGCTATTTCTTTTCAAAGAAAGAAAACTTTTTGCTTATTCTTTATTTCCAATCATGTGTGTATATTCTGTATTTCCAATCATGTGTGTATGTGTTTTCTAGCTCCATATTGTACTTGCTGAGTATTTCTATACTTACTCTTGTGTTTATTTGGTTTTAGGTACACATTGAGATCGGCATGCATGGGCGGGAAGTATCACCCTTATATACACATTTATCTGCACACTATCAAAACATATTGCTTAGGTCCATAATAACACTTAAACTATATCATGGTTTAGTCTTGTAATAATTTTTTAGATATCTATTAGTTTCTTTCCATGGATTATAAGGATGGATCGCTATGTAGGAATGATATTATTAATAGTTTAAATATGACTGCATGTCGTGGATGTCCATATTTACAGGGGAGACTCTGTCGAAATTCTTAATGAATTTAAGACTTGGTGGTTTTTGTTCCATACTGTGGTTCTAGGTAAAAGGATACCTGGGGTTACGTATTTTTCTAGCTATTTATAATACCTCGATAAAGTGAGACTTTATTATTTGCAGCTAGCGATGCATAGGGTTGTTAACGGGCCAAGCTTAGGCAAACCTAGGTACCTAGGCTGCGTGGGTCTCGCTGGGAAGTGGCATCGCCACACCTTCACGTCCTTACGGTCGTGTGGAGCTCCCCGTGTGTGCGCCGTCTAGGTGTTCTTCCGCTGTCCCTCGCCGAGGATGACGAGCGTTGGCTTGGCGCCGCCTTTGTATCCCCCCAACCCCACCGACGAAGCCCGGCCGCTCGCGCGCCCGCTTCGTCGGACCGCCGACGCCGTGGCTTTGCTTGGCGCGCCCTCGGCACGCCTCCCAGCCGACAAAACCGGAGCCACTCACTGCCGCGTGAGTGCTCCACCTCGACAGACCGCCGTCACCACCATCGCCATCGTCCACTCTCTCGCGTCGCCGGAGATTGGATTGGGGATAGTAGGGGAGAAAGGGTTTAGGGTTAGGTTTTTCGGACCCCTTTTCCTGCCAGCGATTTCATTGGCGCGGGACCGATCCGAGCCATCCAAGTTCGGACATCTCAGATTGGCCCCGCGTCAGGCTGCCACCGCTGCTGGGCCACGCAGTCTTTGGGCCGCTCGCCCTTCGCCCCGCGTCGAGTCATCGCCGGTAGATGGGCCGCCCGTTGCTCGCCGCGTGATCAGCTCGTGCATTTGCGCTAAACGGGCCGGGCCAATGTGAAATAATCCCTTAAATGATGAGTTTGATGCATGTCTCTAGGAAAAAGAAAATTATTTTATTGTTTTTCTTGCCCTTGAATAAGTGGAAACTGTTCTTTTCAGATACACCTGCCAATTAGAATTGCAATTATAACAAATGGTTACAAAATTTTCATTAAGAAATTATTATTATGTACACACTCATCCTTAAAAATAGTGGACTAGCTTCATTCATAAATATTTAAGACACATAAACCAAACATCCATGACTTAGTTTGTAACAGATGCATTTTGTTATACTACCGATGATGGTTGAATGAAAAACTTGTCATGCCAGCTTTACAAATTAAATATCATAAATATGTAGCTACACTGTGTTCTAAATGTCATTTAGACTTATATCATCTCTAAATTGCAATTTAGAGACATTGTTTGTCAAATGTTAGTTCACATCTTTTGGGTGCATGTCGATTGTGGAGATATTTGATTTGTTCATCGTAATTTTTATTTTTCCCGTTACAACGTACGGGCAATTTGCTAGTAGCTGACAAATACACATAATAGTAGTTCATGATATGGATATGATACTAGCTAATTTATAGATCTATCACATCAAACGAAGAAAATAATTAAATAGTATTAGAGCGTGGCTTGATAAAGCTCTCAAGCCTACACGGGCTCGGCTTATTTATTTAGAACATATGAGCCGGCCTAGCTAGTTAGCCGCATTTTTTATTTCTTCTACACGAAACACAAAGATACGCACACAATACGCGTATGTATGCCCATAATCCCCTTTTAACATATGCAATATATATAGAGAGAGGCTATAAAATATATAAATCCGTAAAGGTGTAAACCTAACTAACGGCCTTATCTTTTCGCTTATACTTATTCTTATCAGCCTAATTTAAATTTTTAACCTTAAATTTAGAGTTGATTTTGGGGTTTTTTCATCGAAGTTTATTTTTCAGCCTTTGATTTTAGATCGCTGAGAACACGTATATAAAAGGTTTATTCACAAATTATTTTTTATTTGTAAATATACCGTTTCGTTTATTCCCTAAATAAGCGAAATAATGGGGCTGTAAACTCCCTCCGTTTCAGGTTATAAGACGTTTTAACTTTGGTCAAAGTTAAACTGCTTCAAGTTTGACTAAGCTTATAGACAAATATAGTAATATTTATAATATCAAATTAGTTTTATTAAATTAATAATTGAATATATTTTCATAATAAATTTGTTTTGGGTTGAAAATTTTATTATTTTTTCTTCAAACTTAGTCAAATTCGAAGTAGTTTGACTCTGACCAAAGTCAAAACGTCTTATAACCTGAAATGGAGGGAGTAGTCACCAAAGATACGCTTCCTCAGCTCGCTTCTACAGCCGTGCATTATATTATCGATCGACTACCACAATTTATGCAGAGGAAACTATGCATTAGTCAACATATATATATAGTTGCACAACACTTGCACAAGCTAATGCTGGTGGCCTGGGACAGATGGACTGCAGGTGACCATATGTAGTAGAGCCTCCCTCTTCATTATTCGATCTCTGATGTTGTGGAAGCTGTGGAGATCACACGAAACTACTGTGAAATTGGATAGCTATAAAAGGTGTCTACCACTACATACATGTACAACCTGAGATTCCGACTGATCATATACATGAATGATCGATACACATGACTTGAATATACTCCATATGTCCTATATTATAACTCATTATGACTTTTTTTTTAATCAAACTTTGTAGAGTTTGACTAAGTTATTTATAGAAAAAATTAAAAACATTTAAAACAACAAATTAGCTTAATTAAATCTAATATTGAATATATTTTGATAATAAATATGTTTCGTGTTTAAAAAATATATTATGTTTTTTTATAAATTGGGTCAATATTAAACAAGTTTATTAGAAAAAAAATAAAACGATTTATAATATTAAAATATTAAAAGGAGAGAGTATATATGTATTTGGTGCCCTTACGTAGACGAATCGATAGGTCATCATCTGAGCAGTGCATCCAAGGCGGACAGGGGTTTGATTTATACCTTTTAATTTCACTCAGGAAATTTTGGTCCTCTTCTTTTGATCAGAGTGCTCGTGTCCACAGATCGAGCACGGGTCGACGACCTGGCTATATTAATATGCCAGATTCACAGGATATATATGTAGGGATGATTTTAAACTAAGATTTTGCAGAGAATTAAGCGTGTTACAAATAATGGAAAATTTCGATTAAGTTCGAGAAATCATTAATCTTTTGTATTATTGAGGAGTTATAAATAATGGTGACCAGCTTAACTATATTTTGTGTCTTAATTTGAGTGGTGGTGGGTTTAAGCCTGGCTGGTCGTCCCAACGGTGGTGTGTTCCTAGCCTTTTGCTTTTTATGTTACTTGTAAAGACTCGTCTTTCCGCTTTCTCCAAAAAAATATATGTTATGTAGTTGTCAATTCTTCCCCAGTTGTTCTATGTTTTCAGGATGGAACAATATCATGGTTTAGTGGCAACATAAATTAAAAAGAAAAGCATCTCACAAGGTCTAAAAGCAGTTATATCAAACAAGATTACAGAACTTCAATGGTTTTGCTCTTTATCAACTGCCTAAATTTATTTAAACAAACTATCATCTAAAGTCGCATAATATAAAAACCGCTTGGGCTAAACCACATGTTGTGAGTAAAACTTTTTACTCACATTTATATACAAAGTACACAAATGCATAGCACGTAAAATTTCATTCCCGCATCATAGCATTTTATAAGGTATACAGAGCGCTATATGCGATATAGTAGTTCTAATATAAGAAACATATACCTTTTTTATAAATGTAGTACTACTGATTGAGGTTGGTCTACTACCCCAAGTATGAAACTGCATATTCTACCCATGAACATGTGCGGTTTTATATGTGGTTTTATTTTATGCACAATAACAGCTTGAGTATGATTTACCTTAGGGTTAATATGTAAATAGATATTGTAAAAGAGTAAAATTGTGAGTACATTAGTGCCAACTGCCAAACAGCTTGAGTTAAAAAAAAAGAGATAATCCATGAAATGCCATTGACAAGCATCCAAATCCCAGAAATGCCATCGATAAGTGTGAGTTCCAAGAAATGTCATCGTATAAACGACTTTGTCCCAAAAATGCCATCGCCGTTAGGGTTCCGTCCACTCCGTGCCGTTAAGTTTTATAGGATGAACAGTGTATTTAACGGCGCAAAATGGATGGAACCCTAACGGCGATGGCATTTTTGGGACAAAATCGTTTGTACGATGGTATTTCTTGGAACTCACCCTTGTCGATGGTATTTCTAGGACTTGACACTTGTCAATGGTATTACTTGGATTATCTCTAAAAACAAATATTCACAAGTGGTTGAATTTAGATGGTGATCTAGCTAGCTAGTGGTTGAATAGGTGATTGCTATAAACTCCCTCCGTTTTCAATATATGACGCTATTGATTTTTTTAGATACGTTTGTATTCGTCTTATTCAACAAAATTATGTAATTATTATTTATTTTATTGTGACTTTATTTATCATCAAATATTCTTTAAGCATGATTTAATTATTTTTATATTTGCAAAAAAAATGAATAAGACGAATGGTCAAACATTGATAAAAAAAGTCAACGACGTCGTATATTGAAAAACAAATGGAGTATTAAAGAAAACCCATTCACTAGACAAGCGGATGGATCCAAACTTCAATGTCAAACTGGGTCTACTCTCTCCATCAAAAAAAAAAAGACCCCTCCTAGTACAACGAGACAGGTCGCATCTACTCTTAGGTTGGGTTTTTTTTTTTTACGGAGGGAGTATGTTTCAACTGGATACATATTTAATATTTTCCATTTTTCCCACCTTCCTCACGGATAAAGGGAGGACCAACTTGCTAAAGCTGAAAGAGTCAATTTCAGTCCCTGTCATCCTATATATGCTTTTCTCCTTCTCATCTACATACATATATGTTCTCCAATACACAAATGTTCTTCATTGTTTTCTTAAGAGAAAGCACGTGGATCGATATAAACAGCGTATCACCCCGTCCACACATACAAATAACGGAAACCAAAATAATTGATATGCAGGAACAATGAACAAGAGAGAGACATACACCCTTGAAGCATCCACTAATTCGTTATCACCTCTTTGTGGTCGTTATATTATAGTAGTCTCTAGACGAAAATATGTACGTACTCTCCCTGTCAATCAACTAGAGGGAGTCCTCTTAAAATTGAGGACTATGGTACATGTGCAGTATATATTGTCAGCATATAATAGGGTAGATTTGGTATTTGTTAAAAATCTAAAAAGGATTGTTTAGTCATTTAAAATAGAGGTTGTTTTTGCTTTTTTTAATCACGAATAGGGATTAACTTTCCCGTGGTTTTTTCCGTTGTGGATATCATCATCTGCGTGTAGCGCTTCTTTTCGTTTCATCTGGCATCCCCAGCGATGGAGGCTCCCGGCGCACCTCGCTCCCACCCCGGCGCCTCCATCCTGATTCCTCCGACGCCGGGAGAAGCCGATCCTCCACGCGCCCGGCGTCTCCCGCGTCCCTATGCGAGCCGAGTGGCTTCAGTTTCGACTGGGTGCCGGGCAACGGATTTAACTAAGTGAGATAGCGTGAATTTACAAAAATACTCCCACACAAAAAAAGATAAAAAGACAAATATACCCTATTCAATTTATACTGCAGGATAATTAGGAGGAAAATCAGAAAAATTTACACTGTTAGATCAAATATACTGATAGTATATACTTGCAGTAGAATATGCCATAAAAGTCCTCTTAAAATTAGTTCATAAACATAAGCATTCTGAATAATACTTGCCAATCAACTTTCATTCAATTCATCTTACTGTTAAGCTAACCACCATCACTCACAAACATCCCTCGAATTAAGGGGCAATAGAAATTTTCCCCTTAACCTTAATCTCTAGTTAAAAGAAGAATTACTATATTAATTTGTAACCAATATGGTAATATATATTTAATTTTGTCATATTCTTTAAATATAGACCTTTAATTATAGTTTCCACATTTAACAAGAGATATGAAGCCCATATTTGTAGTCCAATTGGCACTCAAGAATACATTTTTGCATGCCCTGTGAAGTTGTGGTTACGACCCATCTTATTTTATCAGCCTATAGTATATCATTATCATCTCAGACAAGTGTACATAAACAAGAAGGTAGCTTATGTGGGTTGGCTTTAGCATCTGATGATTGGCTTTCCCTGCCAAATATTTTGCAAGATTCGAGTTCCACGGGCAATGTTAATATATTCACTTTCCCTTGATAACTAGAAATCATGGGTTTTCACAACAAACTTACTACAAGTGGACCAAATTAAAAGATAATTAATCAACATGTTTCACGTATCTCACCCAATTAATTAATTTTCTTGTTACTCGGCTAGCTCGTCATTGTCGATATGGTTTCTGATGCGCGTGCCTGACACTCTGTTCATGCGAAAGCCTGCACGATTTATGCTGAGTTTTTTCTCCATTAATTTACCCTTAGACTTACGCTGATTTTTGTAGGGTACTTTTAACAAGTTTTTACCGGGGTCGTAATTAATTCAAATTTGAACCTTGTGCTTAGTCTACTATAACTATGGTACGTACTCCCACCGTCCTATAAAAAACGAATTTAGGATCGAATATGATATATTCTAATACTACGAATCTATATATATATACTAGAATATATCGCATCCGATACTAGATTGATTTTTTATGGGACGAAAGGAGTACATCACCACGCCTCCGCGCCGCCAGGGCCCAGGGCCCAGGGCCCAGGGCCATTTCTCTCCCCCCCTCCTGTTTCTCTAACGAGTGACTAGCTAAGAGCATGGTCGATGTTTAGGACCAACAAAGATGCATGCTACGAGTGAGATTCGCCACGAGAGTAGTAGTTGGTTAAGAAATCTGTAATGTATAGAACTAGCAAAGGGGCTATGGGTGAGATCTATTGTTACTAAAAGTAGATTTAAGGATTGATCTCTTCCTCTCATGAGTAGTGGAATGTACCCTCTCTCCTTCAAAATCCGATGCTACAGCTACTACCTGTTACTACCTTGAAACCCATGTAAAAAAATTATGCAGTGTATAGGATAGTGTCGATGATATGGGCCCAGAGATATCATGTTTAGAGAAAGGAGGCCGCCCACGAACCCACGTGACGCCCCCCGAGGAGGGTCGGGCCCGGGGTGGAGCGGTGGCTGCCCCATCCCAGCTTATACCGAGTTTGGAGGGAGGAGGCCGCCCCAAAAGGCCCAAACCCATGTGGCACTCCCCCGAGGAGGGGCGGGCCCGGGGTGGAGAGGCGGCTGCCCCCTCCTCGCTCGGGGGTCAGGCCGTCCCGACCCCCTCGGCGCATCAGCCTACGCGTGCGAGTTGGGTGGGCGCGCCCAGTGCCCACCTAACCGCATTTAAAGCGGACCTTGCAGCCGCGCCACACCGCATTTAATTCGGCGAGCAGGCGCGACTGACAGGCGCACGCCTCCAAATGACTGGCGTGGTAGACCGCCTACTATCGGTGATGCCTGGGGGTCGGGCTGCCCCGACCCCCTCCACAGGGCACCACGTATGCGGGATTAGGTGGGCGCCCTCAACACCCACCTAACCGCATTTAACGCGCCCTGAGCAGGCGCGCCACGTCGTATTTAATGCGGCGTGCAGCGCGCCTGACAGTTTTGTGACCGGTCGAATGACCGATAGGACTGGGGGAGTGCGCCTACGCACTGCCGCGCATGTCAGGCGGCGTGCCGCCTGCCATGCCGCGTCACATCATGATGATTAGAGGTTTTTAGCCTCTCATCCCGGCTGGAGTCGGTTCATCCGCTCTGGTCAAGGCAAGGCTCCCGTTTCCCGGTGCAAACGGGGGCCCATAAGTCTTCACCTATTAAATGGCGAATGACACGGGCGTCCCCTGTGTCAGTAGGCACGATTTGATGGGCCCCATGCTGCGGCACTCATACGTGTGGCTTCCAAGTCAAGCAACAAAACATGCATTTAATGTAAAGGATGTACCCCTTCTTCCGTAGGTAGGCTTTGGGCCCATATGGTAACACCTTAAGATAAAAAAGGAGGTCCAGACCTGGTGAAGGGGGGATGGAGGAGTTTAGAGCTGACACACGCTTGGCTCTCGCAGCCTCAAGCACTTGTGTTCTACACTCAATCAACCAAACACAGGAGTAGGGTGTTACGCTTCTTAGCGGCCCGAACCTGTATAACCCCTTTTGTTTCTTTATCCTCAAGGGGCCCGACCCCTTCTCTTTCTCTCATTCACCGTAGGAACCTCGAGTCTCAACCACTACCCCTGGCCGAACTAACAAAGGAGGGCCTCACAGTCCACCGCTAAAGGAGTTCACCCTCCGACAAGTAGACTCTCTGCTTCTCTCTTCCATAGAGCCCCTAAAAAGCAACAATGCACGTGCTCTAAATGTAACATAATGGTGAACGATATATGTTCCAGTCGTTTATTATTACTCCCTCCGTCCCTAAATATTTGACACCATTGACTTTTTGAAACATGTTTGACCATTCATCTTATTCAAAAAGTTTTGTCAAATATGTAAAACTATATGTATACATAAAAGTATATTTAACAATGAATCAAATTATAGGAAAAGAATTAATAATTACTTTTTT
Source organism: Oryza meridionalis (assembly GCA_000338895.3). Taxonomy (NCBI): domain Eukaryota; kingdom Viridiplantae; phylum Streptophyta; class Magnoliopsida; order Poales; family Poaceae; genus Oryza; species Oryza meridionalis. Next base: position 11,547,005 of record CM002525.2, on the reverse strand, counting down.
TTAATAGGACGAATGGTCAAATATGTTTAAAAAAGTCAATGGCATTAAATATTTAGGAGTATTATTTTAAATACAATACAACGTAGACCCTCGTGTACACACGCATACACACCTCTCATAAACGCGCGCATGCATCCGTACACTATGGCGGCCTAAGCATGAACAGTGAACACGTAGTGCTGCATACAACAGTTGTCTGCTGTTGTCTGCAACTACAAGTCACTCAGGAAATCGTGCCATTCAATTTCTTTACAATTTTGCCGAATTCGATCTTCTACTGCTTACACAACAGTTGATTGATGCCAGCCGTTGGACTGAGGTCCTATACTTCTATGCTAATATGCTGGATTATTTGCACCGCACTTTCAAACACCACTACAGAAACTCTAAATGGTGCCGGTTGGGAAACCCCTTAAACGCCGGTTTTCCCAACCAGCGTCCGGCGGCACTGATTAGCTAGGGTCGAAGGTGTCGGTTCCATAACCGGCAACTTTGAGGCGCAAGAGAAAAAAACGGCTCGATGCATTCTCGGGATCGAGCCGATGCATCGAGCAACTCCCCATCCCACATACAAGAAATCATTGATTCATCATTACAGAAATTTATCAACATCAATTCATCAATATCAATATCAACATCTCACCAACACAGAAATTCAACATCAGTATTAATTCATCAGCATCACCATCAATTCATCAACCACAGCATCCCCACATAAATCACATAAATTGAAGACTCACCATCAAATAGCCGCCGATGCCGCCTCCAGGAGGCCGGATCCAGCAGCCCCCGACATCTAGGTGGTCGGATTCGGCACGGTGCGGTGAGGAGGATGGAGGGGCGCAGCCGCCGTTGCCGCCTCCGCCAGGCCGCCGCTGCCGCTGCCATCGCCGAAGTGTGCCGCCTCCCCTCCGGCTGGATCTGGCGGAGGGGACCGCCAGGCCGCCGCTGCCGCCCGGCCACCGCTACTGCCACTCCGGCGGGCGAGAGAGACAAAAGGGAGCGAGTGAGAGAGATCGAGAGGATAAGGCCGCGGTCATATGGATAAGGCTGCTCAATCGGCTCGGTATAGGTGCCAGTTTTTTAAAAACGACACCTATAGTATAGAAAAAAGGCATCTATAATTGATAAAGGTGTTGGTTTTTGCGATTTAAACCCGCGGAAGTGGGAAAAGACCTATAAGTGCAGGTTTTAGCACTTCCGGCACCTATAGTGCCGACATCTATTTGATGTTGTGTAGTAGTGAAAGAAATACGATTTCTTTGAAAAATATATTCATCAGCATTTATTGGATAACATTTTCAAATCTATTCGTTATGTTTATAATATATAATACCTAATTCATCATTTCATCTCATAAACAAGTATATCATCATCATCTGTTAAGGAGCTCAATGTGGGTCATTAGGTTTACATGGGGTATGAGGGGAGCGATTTCGATCGTTGGATCTTTATTCAATTGCTGGGATTTTTCATTTGTATTTTTTACAAAAGAAGTATATCTCTTAGAGGCCTCTGCTCCAATTAAAGATACACACAGTCAGGATTTAAAACCTAATAGCTAGAGTCATATATCCACAACTCCATCATCACACTAACGATGCTTCCCCGTTCAACGGGAATGAATTTACCGAAGGACCAAAATTAGGTCCTTGATGAACAGGTGCTCCATCCCTTGTTAAGCGGAAGAACATGCGTCACCTTTGGATCCCTCCTTCCATATGTATATATATAAAACAACCACGCTTGATAGGTACAAGGCGACGTTGACATTTTCAATTAAACATCAATCACAACACGCCCGTTTTGGATGCATGTATTTTTTGGTACGGCATAGTTAACATCACTTAACTAAGAACAAAACCGTCGTCCTTATGGTTCATTAATCAACAAGTATATATTGCTACATCTAGGCTAGATACAAACTGTAAGCTACTAGGATTAATCTATTCCCGCCATTGCTGATTCGTTTTCAGCAATGACAGATGTTGAACTTGAGCAATATAAAACAGCAATAATTTAACTTGCAGATCGTGTAGCAGGGAACCATTTCAAGTCAACTCTTGCTACACACGGTCGGCACAGCTGGGGCTGTACCACACTGTGGAGCCCAGATGCTTGATATGCATGTGCATATATAAATATATGTGCCATCTTCTTCTTCTATGTCCGTTGTATCTGCAATAAGCTTGGAGGTATTTGGGACACACTAGCTACACACACACACACTCTCTCTCTCTCTCTCTCTCTCTCTCTCTCTCTCCCTCTCTTTTGTTCATCAACTTCTTCTTGTTGATGTCCAGCAGTGCAAAGGCACCTCTGTTTCTTCCCTAGGTGAGATTAATTCTTCTGTGTTTGTCGATTCAGGGCTCCTTTGGAACGCAGGAATTTTTACAGGATTTTCATCCGATTTAGTCTAATTCCTCTGTTCCAAAGGAGGTCTTGTTGTTTGGCTGTGTTTCTTGTGTTTTTAATGTTTCACTTAACTTTTTCATGTCACTTCACTTTTTTTGTTAGCAGCCTCTTTATCCTGTTCTTTGAGGTGACTGTTATCACTTTCTGCAGGAAAGCCGTTTCTTAACCACAAGATAAAGGTGTGGTTTGTATGGGCTGCATATCATCAAAGCAGTTCAAACGAGCTGCAGAGCATGAGGATCCTGCTATCCTAGCCAAAGAGACCACATGTAAGAACTCAACTGAATTACACCATTCTTCAGTTCAGGAATTAATGGAGAGTGATTAATTAATTATGCTTTCTCCTGTGATTTACTTCTTGTAGTTTCTGTGAGTGAGGTGGAGGCCCTGTATGAGCTGTTCAAGAAGATAAGCCATTCCATATTCAAAGATGGGCTCATTCACAAGGTTAACTCTCTTGAATTTCACTTGTAGTGGAGGCCATATTTTTGACAAAAGTGACCATTTGATATTGAAATTCTGGTTTTTTGATCAATTCTGAACTGCCATTTTCTTGAACAGGAGGAGTTCCAGCTAGCACTCTTCAGGAACAGCAACAAGAAGAACCTTTTCGCCGATCGGGTTGGTTTGCCTTTTCTGAATTTCTGAGTATTTTGCTGTCACGCTGCAAAAGCTTTTCTGAGCTAATTAACCACAATTTTATGGTTTCGGTTGAATTATAGAACAATTTCAGATGTGTGAAAGACTGACAGAGTCTTCTCATTTCAAGCAGATATTTGATCTCTTTGATCTTAAGCGCAATGGTGTTATTGATTTCGGGGAGTTTGTACGATCCCTCAACATTTTTCACCCGGAAACGCCTTTGGCAGAGAAGATTGCTTGTAAGAAATACCCTACTCCAGCCCTTCCACATTGCGTATGGTTAAAGTTAGTCAGAATTAATGTGGTGTATTTACTACTTAATTACAATCTTCTTTTCTCAGTGTCTTAAGAAATAGCTTAGTCGCTACCTGAAAACAATACTTGCTGGTAAGCAAGGATTTTTAAATGATAGAAGCAGAAATAAGTCAGTTAGTCGGTCAGAGTATTCTGGCATAAGCCAAGAATAATCTTCGTCTTTTGTCATGATTTGCTTTTCAACATCCTGGAGTTGTTTGCACTCAAGTTTTGTCTTCTGTTCATGTCATTTTAATCTTCATTTTATTCATATATCACTTTTGTGTTTGGCATTTGACAGTATTCCCTCTTGCAGTTGCATTTAGATTGTACGATCTGAGAGGAACTGGATACATCGAACGTGAAGAGGTATATTGAGTTACTAAACAATATCCTTAATTCTTTCCATTGAACACCTTGCCTGAGTTCAATAAAGCTTCCATTATCTAAAAAAATATGGCTAATTAGCTATATATTTTGTAGAAATAACAGAACATAATGTAATTTCCATGCATAGCTAGCCTTCAGTACTGATGGCGATGGTACACTAGTTTTCTTGGCGATATCAAAGAAAACATGCACAAATAATGGTTATATAGTATTCCCCGCAAAAGAAAAAAAAAGTACCAGAGTTCATTTGATGCATAAATGGTGAAGAATATATGTAATGAACCCTGTTAAAGACTTATTTAAATACCTAAAACATCCCAGAGGCTGAGTGTGGAAATCTGGAGATACAAAGTATTGTTTCGGAACAATATTTGTACTGCCTTTTCATTTTGACAGAGAAAATCCTAGAGTTACTGAAACCCTTTTTTTCCCCTTATGAATCAAGCAGTTGTACGAAATGGTGCTCGCCATTCTGAATGAATCAGATCTGCTCCTTTCTGATGACGCTGTTGAGCAGATTGTGGATCAGGTAAAGCACATGAAGATGAAATGCTAGTCTCAATTTATTTCTTACCCATATAATTGAAGTTTGAATTTATGCTACTTTTTGACAGACGTTCAAGCAAGCAGACTTAAACAGCGACGGGAAGATCGACCCGGATGAATGGAAGGCGTTCGCGAGTAAAAACCCGGCTTTGCTGAAGAACATGACCCTCCCATACCTGAAGTAAGTACCATCTACAGTTTTTCAGGTTTCTCTTCACCGTAGTTACCTTTTACATTGCTTTCAGCTATAAATGAAATTCTGATGTATTGCCTTGTCGATTTTCGTGTTCAGGGACATAACAATGGCATTCCCCAGTTTTGTTCTCAACTCTGGAGTTGATGATGAAGAGTTGTAGCATCCATGGCTACTCAGCTACTCTCCATGCTCTTCCTTATATTTTTCTCTTATGGGTATGGCCAAACCATGGGAAGAGAGATAGCTCATCTTGCTAAAGCATCAGGACTTCAGATACAGAGCTTTGGAATTCAGAGTTTCTCTAGTTGCAGCAACAGAGAGAGCTCCAGCACTTGGAAGGATAGGATTGCAAATCAGAATATTAACAAGCTACAAGGTGGTCAGCTGAGGAGTTGATTGTAATTAAGGGGCATGTTGATATGGAGGTTGTAATTTTTCTTTTCTTTTCTTCTCTCTCTCTGTGTGTGTTTTGGTTATGGGCCGTATTTTGTAAACTGGCCGTGTAAAGCAGGACAAGATGTTACTGCTTGTTGATTAGTGCAGTAGGATGCAGTGGAAGTAGTGTTTTGATCTATAAGAGGAAAAATCAGTTGATAACAGAACATAGCTAGTACCACTACCAGAGTGCCGTAAAACTTGTGTTCTTGGAAATACTTTTGATGTTGCCCATACGGGTTCACCAGACAGCAGATAATAAAATTTTACCATAAATATATAACCGTTTCAGAAGTTAAACAAAACATGTGAGAATTCGGGAGTTAAGCACACCAGGTGAGTTCTCAGCAATGTTTTATGTTCACCTGCCAAGCGCCTCATGCAGTTTGGCCGTACAGATCCTTTACAGTGCAGTGCCCACATATGAACAAACATGATATTTCTACACAAATCTGTATCTACGAAAACTTTGTACTAGCTCTCAAGATATACACTTCTCCGTGCCGCCTTGTTAAGTGTTTTTTTTGGTCAGAAAATCACAAAAGCTGAGCAAGTAACTACAATGGAGTTTAAGGGTTGGTTCAGTTCTACTTGAGTTTTACCATCTGCTGCAAATCCACAGGATAGCACATCTTGGTGTGCTCACCAGACCACACATTATCAGCCAGAATTCGGTTCACAGCATCCGTGGGGTGGAACTCGTCCCACCAGACATGACTCGACGCGTCGCTGCACGCCATCTGTGGAAGAACACACATGAACAGGCCTCCATACTTTCCCAACCCACAGCAGGCATCAGTGGTGGTCAGAAAACCTGCACAATGTGATTCCATCGTAATGTGAGTTCTTCCCTAAGGACAGAAAGGCAATCTGACAGTAGTAACAATGATACATCTGCTCACCGTAGCGGTCACGATTCTTCAGTATGTCCACAGACCCCTCAAAAGTATCACAGTAACTGATCATAGAGCCTGGGTGCTGGCGGATGAATTCACTAGACATGTATCTCAGGGCATAGTTGAACTGAATCACGACGTTATTGATGTAGTCGATGCATTCCCCATCTTGACTGCCGTACTCCCAGAGAAAGTGAGGTGCGCAGCCAACAGGAGGGAGGCCCATCATGACGACCTTCCGAACATTGATATTGTACAAATTCTGCAGGAAGTACAGAACTCTTATATATAGATATAAAGAGCTTAATAATCTAATCCGACAAGAACTGCATATGGCTAAATAATAAAAAATGCATCATTGTAATTGATTTACTAAGGTTAACAAGAAATCAACATCTCAAGTCAACTTGGATAAGTGTATACATGATATTGTTGGATGAGTATAACGGTAACAAAAAATTTTGTTCTCAAACGTTAGACAGTACAAATAAACTCATGGCGCATGCAGCCTCAATCAATGTGCATCACATCATCACATGTTCTGCCAAAGATTTACTGAATAGAAATTTGGGGCCATTTTTACCAATTCTTTTGCGAATTAAAATTATCCGTTCAAAAGATGAAAGGAGATAAATTAGGAAGAAAATCAAATTGTACATTCTGCATTTATGCATGAAGTGAGAATTATGTTTGTATCATGGTAAGATCATGGCCATATTGGTAATGTGCATGATGTCCTACAAGTTTTGAGCAAAAGTAACACGCATTTAGCTTGCACTTCCAAATGGAAGGCAGTACAAAGTACAAACCACTCTGGAAGTATGTGCAGACCAAGAACTAACTCAAACACAGTATTCAGTCCAAGACAATATTCAGTATCAACTTTACATCAGTCCCGTAGCAGATTTGGGGTAATTGATTAATTTATTATCTGAACTTCTTGTCTGATCAAAATGTTAAGAGTCCAAAATGAACATATACAAAACAAGTATGTCCTTATAGAGTAACGTTGCAACGTACTACCTCAAATCTGAAACTAAGGTACGGTACACGGAGAATGTAAAGTACACAACACCACAGAACTGCTAACAGCCAACGATATAAATATCCATCGAGTTAATCACTTCCATCTACTTACCAGTTAACTTTCCCATATTACATATGTACAGATGAATTACCTTCCTATCCTTTTAACCTAATTCATAACTACAGAAAAACTGTACAGCCTGAGCATTTCAGTAACTCAAAGAAGCTTCAGTCCAAGACTGTACACAGTTTTAAACTATCATCCACCATTTGAAAATTTTAACCTACAGAAAAAGTGTACTATATCAGGTTTCTCTATAAACATTTGAAAATTTTCTAACACTTGAAACATAGGAATTAATGTTCATAGCTAGCTTTTCATAATTCATGTATCTGGAGTCCACAATCCTCCTTTTCTCAAACATATTCCTAACTACAAAGAACTATTCACATCTGGGTGGTGGAACTGGGAGCAGATACCTATGAAGCACAGAATATTTACTGACCAAATTCAGGTAATAAGTAGTCAGCGCAGAAAGATTCCTGACCAAAAATAGTGTCACGCCAGTATGCCACCAAGTCACCATCAAAACTACAATTGTACTCACATCATTGGCCACTGCTAAGCACGATACTACAGCCTTTGGGCAATATGCAACACATTGATCAAAAAACTAAAACTGGAATATCATAAGGAGGCAAGAAATATTGCACAGAGAGACTAAACTGGAGAACAATAACCACACCTTGATTTCCTGCCTCATTGCATTGACAAGAAGCTGGTTGAACTCCCATGGGAGGTAACGCATCTGGACGCCAGACACATTGCGCAGGTAATAGTGGATGAAGTCGTTGCTCCCGATTGACAAAAAGAACACGGACTTTCTGAAAAGGTCAGTTGTTGCTGCCTCCCCGAGAGCCAGAGAGAGCTGCTCATATGTGTCCTCAACCTGCTGCACCTGCTGGCTCAGCGACACATGCATTCCCTGCAGTGCAACCACAATTGCAAGAACAGAATCAAATTAGCTTCCTTTATCTAAAAAAGAACAGAATCAAATTATGCATCACATTGAATTATGAAAACCAAAAATAGGTAAAAGAATGCTCTTCTTCAGAGAAAAAAATAGTAGAGAGACACTCCTATACAGAACAATATAGAGGCCGTTAGTTACGGCCATACAGATAACTATAAATAGTCACACTATGAAATGATCCTCATGTGCCTGAAGGCTTGATACACAAGAGATCAGCATGAAGGTTTATTCTGCTCAAAGTAAAGGTGTCAGATCCCTTATTCTAAACATATTTAAGCTAGAACCACACCATTAAAATTTAAGAATCTAAAATATGTTTTCAGGAAATCATAACATAAACACAGAAAATATCGACAGATTCCAAGCTAGGGGACTGCCAATTTTGGAGATTTTTTAACAGTATAAACATACTTTCACAGCTGCTGGAATGTCGCAGTAGTAAAGAATACCACCACAAAATAATCTTCAAATGTATAGTTGATGAGACAAAATAGTAACAAAAAAGGATATATCAGATGAGCAAGTATTTACATACCAAAAGAGAAACCTTCATAGAGAAGCATTAAGTGTGTTCTTTAGATTGGTGTTGTTTGCTTGATGATCATGTTGATTTAGTTTCAAATACATTTAAGAATAATGAAAAGGTATGCAATAAATAATATGCCAACAATTGCCAGGAGGTACAACAAATCAAATGAGAACTTAACAAGCTTGAACCTAACCAAGAGGCTCCAATCCTTTATAGAAAGTTAAAACATATAGCCACATAAAGGAAAGCTTTGCAGCAATGTTCATACGTAAACATTTCTCCTCTTTAGACACCACTACGATGTTTTATTGAAATGACAAAATTAGAATTTGCAGCTCCACGAGTTTTTGTTGTTTTGGGCACAAAGATTGGAGATTCAACAACATAGCAGGAATAAAGATTGATACGAAAATGGAATGTTCAGGATGATATACATCAATTCCACCACATTGATGCAGTTCAGTGATCATTACTAACTCCTTGATCATCCCAAAGGCCATAGTAGAGAATAAATGTGGTTTCTATTCTAGTTTCAGACACAATAAAAAAAAATTATGATAAGTTAGCTTTGTGTAGATGGCTACATATATCTCTTTTTGCTTTATGTGTGCAGGAAAATAAAACAACCAAACAACTTATAGCACTGTAGCTTCACAAGCAAACTTGGACAAGGCCAGCAGCATGAATAAACTGCCCATTAGCACCAGCCTATCAATCGTCTTGTGTAACCTATCAATCGTCTCGTTTAGACAATCTCACATCTGGTAGGAAACAGATATAAGTCATGAACTCCTAGGAACTAAGAAGGGAATTTGATGCCCTGATAATCCACACTGGTTGGAACACATGGAAGGAAGGGAGCAGCCGAACAGGAGAATCTTTGAGCATTAGTTCAAATGGTTGAGCAAGTATTCTTCCTAACTAGAGAGGATGTAGAGACTATGAGAAGAGTCATTGCTTCTAGCCTGTTGTTGAAACACCCTCCTGATTCGTCCTCTAGAGAGGGGTCTCGCAAAGATATTCCTGCTAGATTATAAGCGTGGATAGAGTTGTTGGGAAGTTAGGAGGACAAACCAGCTCAGAACCACTGCTGGAGAGAATGCCGGCTGCCGCGGATGCATAGCTGACACCTTGTATCATCCCATCAATGTTGCTGAGGTCGACACTGCCGACGCCCATGCGCATGTTCTGTTCAAGGTATGGAGGCACAAAAGGGAGCCCCAGCTTCTCTGCTGCAAATGCACAAAAAAGTCTAAGATTAAGAAATCACGGAAAAAAATAATTTAAAAACAGTATAAAGAACAACATACTATTGAGTCATGAAAAACGTAAGTACTGACAGAGACGGGCAAGAGAGATCGAGAACACCAGCTAAATGAAATTGAAGGGAAACATCTTTCACATAGTGAGCCAGTAGCCCTAGTTAAATGCTTCTTTCCTATGCTTTTTCCCTCCTTACTCTCCCAAATAAACCAATGAGTAGATATGACTTTCTTAAAGCAACATTAACAAAGGTTGTGCAGCTGTGCTTCCTGTGAGGACCTTGAAACTGTCCAGAATGTGGTGGACATTGACAAGAGAGATTTAACGGTGTGTGGTGGCAAAGAGACTGGGGCATGTAGACAACTGGTCAGGACTCAGGACTATCAAATGTATACATTGTAGGATTCTGGTAATGTTTTCTGGATGCATGGACTAATGGTGTACATTATGATGGCACTTCTTCATGTTGTGGCGCTCTGCCAATGCATTGGCTCAACCGCTGATAACGGTGGTGGATACTGGATACTGATTTGGAGAGGAAGCCGCAGGATTCTATATAGATACGTGAGATCCAAGTGGTCAGCTCTGCAGGAGTGCTAAGAACAGCCGGATCAAATGGTGCCCTGCAAAACTGGTTACTCTTCAGCTTCAGCAATTGTTCGGCAGAAACCCACAGACGAACCAACAACTGAGCAAGCCCCTCGCATGCGAGAAACCCAAATACCCAGATTACACTAAACCCACAACATTGCTATGTGAGATCAAGGAGAGGAAGCCGCAGGAGTCTATGTATGTGAGATCCAGGTGGTCAGCTCTGTAGGAGAGTGCTATGAACTGATTACTCTTCAGCTTCAGCAATTGTTGGGCAAAAATCCACATACCCCCAATGTATGAGATCAGATGCCCCAAATTCATAGGAACCAACAACTAAGCAAAACCCTCGTATACCAGAAACCCAAAACCCAGATTACACTAAACCCACAACATGCTGCATCCATAGCCGTACAAGAGGCAAAGCAGCATCGGATCGACGATTCCAGAACCACCTGCAACCCTGGAAGCGGGGGAGGATTCACGAGAGAGCAAAGGGGCCACAGCCATGGCGCCGCCGATCGAGAGGGGGGGGGGGGACGCGTACCGATGTAGTCGACGGGGATGCGGCCGTTGGAGAAGCGCCCCGTGGGGCGGCGGGTGTCGAAGTCGCGCCCGTACGGCTCGCGGTCGGCGCGGGCGAGCGTGCCGAGGTAGTTGTTGGTGCCGACGTCCGCCGTGGAGTCGCCGATCACGAAGAGCGCCGGGACGAGCGGCGTGCGGCGCGGGGCCGCCGCCGCCGCAGGGGAAGGGGGCGGGGACGGGGGCGGCGAGGAGGCGGGGGACGCGGAGCAGCAGCGCGGGGGAGCGGAGAGCGGGAAGAGCAGGTCGAAGGCGAGGAGGAGGAGGAAGGGGAGCGCCATTTCCGGCCGGCGAGCGAGCTTGGGTTGGCGCGCGGCTGAACTACCTGGGCGCGGCGCGGCGCGGGTGGAGCGGGGATTTTTCACGTGTGGGGTGATGGCTTGGGTGCACGTTAGACTAGCAGCCGACCTCGCCGTTGCTGGGCTGGATGGGATTGGTTTAAAGGCTTATATTACCAGCCCACCCCACACCATTCCCGTGGGTAATAAGTCTACTTTGCTTCCCTCAACTCATGCCCATGGTTGATTCGCATCCCTATAACCTATACTCCAACTCACAAAACCATTGCAAATCGACTCCTTGAACGGTTTGGGAGGCAGTTTGTCCAATGTGGCATCTTCGATCTCGTTGAGTCACCCCATGGACCCCACATGTCAATGTCTTTTAGAGGAGCACACGAGACATGAGCTGATTTTACGAAACATGTCGAGCGCAGTCTGACCGGTGATTCCCTCCAATCGGATCGGCTGCTATCTCTAGTCGGACTGGTGGTATTACACCCGTCCGTCCGGTCTGATCGGCAGTAACACATCGGTCGGACCAGCGTACAGTATCGTAGGAGTAAATCTAGGATCTATTGTATCGAGGGAATTGTAGGTATTTTTCATCGGCCAATCTTGTTGTACAGGAAATTTTGGTATATGAAAATATGATGGAATACCATGCATACGCTCGTTGTTGCATGAAATACATGCACCACCTAGGAACCGGCTATTTAGTCGATTCTCTAACTCACTCGTGCAAGCATCTAGGGCTTTCCAAGGTAGTACTAAAGGTTTTCTCAAAGGTAGTATTCAAAGAAGTAAACCAATTATTTAAACTAGAAATAACATCACCATCACAACTTCATATGTAAGAATAGGCGCTGCTAGAATCGTTGTTACCTTTGATTTTGCATGGATGGGTAACATGGATTTTTGTTGCTTGATGATGCCTTGCCTCGTCTTACGGTAGTACGAAGCCATCTTTTGAAGCAATTCTTCAAGTTGAGTCTCAAACGCCTGGCGATCAGTTTTCAACAACTCTCCATAATATGCGGTCATGATGTTGTCTTGATCAAGATTGGTACGAGAGCCCATGTTGGAGAAGTGGGGTTTCAGCTATTGCAAGAGTGATCATTCCCCATTGAAGTCGCCAACAAATTCGTGAACGGGACCCTGTCATGGTTAGCACGCACCAGTTTGCCTTACACTCGGTAGAACAGCTAGGATGTCCTCGAGCTAGCCATAGCACCGAGAAGGGGACGACACATACATAGATACATACCGATGTAGTCGACGGGGATGTGACTGATGGAGAAGCGTCCCGTGTTGTGGCAAGTGTCGAACTCGGGGCCGTACAACTCGCGGTCGGTGCAGGTGAGTTATCCGAGGTAGTTGTTGGTGCCGACATCAGCCGTGGAGTCGCCGATCACAAAGAGAACCGGGACGAGTGGCATGCGTGCGACCACCGCGGACGGGGATAGGGACAATGGTTGCGAAGAGGAATGGGCCATGGAGCAGCAGTAGAGGGGAGCGGAGAGTGGGATGACGAACAGGGCAAGGGCGAGGAGGAGGATGGGGGAGGCGAGATTTGGCTTGGCGCATGGCGCGCTTGGGTGAGAGACGCTAAGACAATGCCACTGAACTAACTATACGAGGCTCGGGTGGAACGAAGGTGGGGATTGCACGTGTGGGATGGCTGGGTGCACATAGCACAGTAACATGCAATTGTTGGGCTGGTTCAATTGCTTTATGGGCTTTTATGATGAGCCTAATCCACCATTGCTAGGTAAGAATCTGCAGTATTTGAAAAACTTTAGATTCCAAGATAAGCTATGGTTGCTAGAAGCTCCTCAAACAAGATCTAAGTTGCTGATGGGGTGTTGCGTGAGGAAGAAATATAGGAATTTCCTTAATGTGCATACCACCATTTTCGTTCCATATACTATTTGTATTAAAATTATTCGAAATTAGAAACAAAATCGACATAGGGTTTTTTTTCTTTACTATTTTAGTCCTAACATGTGTATGATAGGTCTCCCATTTGTAGGTTTAATTTGAAAAGGCTACCGGGTCTATTTAGCAAGGGCTAGCACCCCTGCCCATGAGACAAGTATTAGTCCGCTTGCAAGTTACTGTAAATTTATAACACACTACAGTGCTTCTAGATAAAAATTATTCATTTTTGGGGGCAGAATATGCATAAGATGTGTGTTTATTTTGTATTAAGAAGAGGGTAATGTACATCTTGCTAACCCAGCCAAACAAACATAAACACAATGTGTAAACAAGATTATCTATCACGACATCCATTGTGCGACCAAGATACTATTGCGATGCTACTTTAGCAGCCCAACTTCGCACCAAAGCTCATCTTCTTCCGCATCACATGTCACTTCGGTCTAGGTCTGTTGCCATTGGTTAAACACTTGATTGTTCCTTTCCTTCTAAATCAACCAGGTGGCTAAAGTGATGGTGGTGTCGAATCCTCGGTGAAGCTACCCTCTTACTTTCTTCTTGCACTCATACAACCATGAGAGGAAGAAAGTTTTTTTTTTTTGCAAAGAAACATGGATGCCCGATGGTGATCAGGATCAGCTGCCAAAATTGATGAGACACATGTTTCTTCATGTTGATGCGGATCAATTGTTTCTTCCTGTTGATCATAAAGCACACTTAAGGCTGGGTGAGGCAAACCTCACTTACTCAGCCAATCGGTCATCCAACATCGTCAGTTAGCAACTAACCATGCAAAGTACTAGCAACGCTAGGGGCTTTTCTCTCCCAAATTAGGAATGTTGGGAAGTTCACACTCTCAAAGAACATCGCATTGTAAGCGGATCACGTCGAGTAGCATCCAGGGCTCTCCCGATGCCAGGTGAAGGAGTCCGGATGCTCTTGGCTCAAGTCAATCGAGGAAATTATCAGCCAGACCTTTAGGTATTCTAGGATTGCCGGAATTATTTAATTTCAATTGATACTGGCGCATTAGTGCATTACTACACACCGGTATTTCCATCTCTCATACATATGTCCTTGCATGTGCAATCATTCCTTCTAATTTGGTCAGATTCATCTCGAGATAGGCAAGATCCAATCATTGGAAAGTATGACATTTTATACCTACAAAACAGTTAATTTCAAGACAACTAAGCATTACAAATTCCTCTTATCCAACGACAACAAAAAGAGGAGAGTATAGGATAGGATTGGAGAGGGGCAAAGGGCAAGAAAGACCAGATCCAGTCAAGCAAAGCAACTACGCTCACTCACCACCCTCCTCACACCGCCCTCCTTCCATCCATGATCCAATCCAACGAAAAACCGAGACAAACCCAAAGGCCTCCCTCCTCTCAACAAACTTACTTACAATTAGCGCCTCCTCTCTCTCTCTCTCTCTCTCTCCCCTTCTTGGAACGAACGACCAACTCCAAGTCGCCTTCCACCTCTCCTCCGATCCTCTCTCTCTCTCTCTCTCTCTCTCTCTCTCCCCTCCACTCCGATCTCCGCTTCGGATTTGAGATCCTCTTCTGCCTTCAAAGGGCACCATACCTTCTCCTCCGCCTTTGTTGTCGTGTGTGGAGGATCGCAGGTTGGGGAGGGAGGGGGAGGTTTTCTTGGGGCGGCGATCTTGCGGGGTAGCGGCGGCTGCCTGTGGCGGTCGGTCGATGCGATCGGGCGAGGCGGCGGGGGCGGTGAGGTCGTCGTCGGATCAGGGGAACAGCCGCAAGAAGCCGCGGTTCGACGCGGGGGAGGAGGAGGAGCTCGCCCGGATGCCGCTCGCCGACGCCTTCGTCGGCGCCGGCAGCAGCGGGGACGGGGACGGCGCGGCGGCGGGGGCGGGGGGTTGCGCCGCCGCCCCGAGCGTGGAGCTCCTGGACATCGTGCAGCACCCGCTCCCGGGCTACGGGGCGCCCGTGGCGCTCAGCTTCAGCCCCGACGACCGACGGGTGGCCTTCCTGTACAGCCCCGACTGCACGCTCCACCGGAACGTGTACGCCTTCGACCCGGCGCAGCGGCGCCAGGAGCTCCTCTTCGGGCCCCCCGACGGCGGCGGCCTCGAGGAGGGGAACCTCTCCGCCGAGGAGCGCCTCCGCCGCGAGCGCGCACGGGAGCGCGGCCTCGGCGTCACGCGCTACGAGTGGCGCGCCCGCCTCCCCGGCACCCCCGCCTCCCGCGCCGGCATTGTCGTGCCTCTCCCCTCTGGGGTTCGTATCTCTCAAACCGCAAACCCTTTCCCCCAATTTAGTTCTTCCTTGATTTATATTATTACCAATTCAGTTGAGTTAGTAACTTAGTATTAGATGATACGCATTGCCCTAATCAAATTCGGTAGTTTTATACTTTTATCCTTTTGTATTGGACCACTTTCGCGGATTAAGGATTTGGTATGAGGTTGACATTCTGATTTTGCTATCAGCAACTGCACATGGATAGGGCTTAGGCTCATTAATTTCCGTTTCGAGTGTTGAATTAATGGAAGGCTGGTGTTGGTTTTGTGGGGCAGTCTTGGGTGACCATTATTATGGTTCTGGTTTGGATGTCGCGGGATGAGCCATATTTGCTCTGTAGTCGTTAGTGATGGCTATGAAGTTGAGTTTATCAGTGCCTGCTGGTCTGTGCTTGCGATCGCACTTCCTGCATTCTTGGTATAGTGCTGCATCTTGTATTGGTGGATTATTAGGTAGCTTACATGTTCCTAAATAGTGATCTCGCTACTGGTAGTTTATTGCTGTCATGTGCATATCATGGATATTCTTTTTCTGGTAGTTTTTGATGTTTCAGATAACCTTTGTAAATTTTCAAGGATGCTAAATATCATGAGTTTCATGGAAATATATCTTTTCTATTTCCATAGGTTTACTTCCAGGATTTGTCTGGCGCTGAACCTGTACTCAAGCTGCAAAGTTCAGCCACATCCCCCATCATTGACCCACATCTGTCTCCAGATGGGAGCATGATTGCGTATGTGCGGGATGATGAGTTGCATACGGTGGGGTTCTCTGACGGACAAACTACCCAGTTGACCTATGGTGCAAGCGAAAGTGGGAAGGTACTTCTTTGGGTTTCTGTTAATGATATTCACATTTTAATAGGAATATGTGTGCATCGTGTTGTTTGTTATCATACCAAGTCTTGTTGAGCAGGTTGCAAAGAAAAGTATCATGTTGACTTTCTAGAAGTTTATTAATGCTTTATTATTGGCATGTAACCCAACATGACTATCATTGGAACTAAGCAATATATTGATTTCTTTTGTCAACAATATATTCAATGTGTTATAGTTTGAATATTTCTTTCTACCTCTTGGTAGGGATTATTTTTTGGTTGAACCATCAAGCTAATTAAGCATGTCTTAGACAAATCTTAGCACTTCCACCAAAGTAAGCTTAATCCATAGCCAAAGTCCAAACAGTGGGATATTTACCTTCCAAAGACACACAGCAGCCGAAACTATTGCAGGAGGCTGGTGGTGTTTATAAAGACTACAAGTTTTATAAGTTAGTCTTTTAACCAAACTTTAGAGGGTTTTCTAGATAACTGCCGCCATTAGTGCTATGGCTCAAATAAGCTTCTAGGATAAACTTGCCTGCTAAAAGAACTTATGTTCCCCTTTACCAATAATATCTCATATTTTTTATTAGCTTACCCATGTAGCATGTATATTATGCTATCAGTATTCTTCTAACATTCAAAACATGCTGAGTTGTGCATTAGTAGTTGCATGATCAACAGAAATATATACCGGAGATTAAATAAATTATGCAAGATCATGCATCATGTGTTGTTACTGCAACTTCAGAATCTAACATCTGTACTTGTTTCTTTTTTTTTCCCCAGATCCACGGACTTGCTGAGTATATTGCACAGGTGCACATGTTGATCCATTAGGATTGGTATGGAATTTGTTTTGATGGCTGCTGCCTAATATTTTGTATCTCCCATTGTAGGAAGAGATGGAAAGGAAGATGGGATTCTGGTGGTCTCCTGATAGCAAACACCTTGCATTTACTGAAGTTGACTCATCTGAAATCCCACTGTATAGAATTATGCACCAGGGTAAAAGTTCGGTTGGTCCAGATGCTCAAGAAGATCATGCTTACCCCTTTGCAGGGGCTGCTAATGTCAAAGTGCGCCTTGGAGTTGTTTCTTCCCATGGAGGAGAAATAACTTGGATGGATCTCCTATGTGGGGAACAAAATAGTATCCATGGTGATGAAGAATATCTTGCTAGAGTAAACTGGATGCATAATAGTGCTATTGCTGTTCAAGTTCTCAATAGAACTCACTCAAAACTTAAGCTACTTAAGTTTGACATTACTTCAGGTAAAAGGGAGGTCATACTAGAGGAAGAGCATGATACATGGATAACATTGCACGATTGTTTTACTCCTCTGGATAAAGGAGTGAATAGTAAACATCCAGGTGGATTTATTTGGGCCAGTGAGAAGACAGGATTTAGACACCTGTATCTTCATGACAAGAATGGTGTGTGCTTGGGGCCCCTCACACAAGGTGATTGGATGGTCGACCAAATTGCTGGTGTCAATGAGAGTTCTGGAGTTATATATTTTACAGGCACACTGGATGGGCCATTGGAGACAAATCTTTACTCCACCAACCTATTTCCGGATTGGAGCCTTCCCTTGCAAGTCCCCAAGAGGTTGACTCATGGCACAGGACGTCATTCAGTAATTCTTGATCATCAGTTGCTCAGGTTTATTGATGTGTTTGACTCAATAAAATCTCCACCTGTAATCCTGCTATGCTCTTTGCTTGATGGAAGTGTGATAATGCCTCTATATGAGCAGCCTCTGACTGTTCAGCCGCTTAAAAAGTTTCAGCAGCTGTCTCCAGAGATAGTACAAATTGAAGGAAAGGATGGGACTGCTTTATATGGAACTCTTTATCTCCCTGATGAGAAAAAATATGGACCACCCCCATACAAAACACTCGTTAACGTTTATGGCGGTCCCAGTGTCCAGCTTGTAAGTGACTCGTGGATAAGTACAGTTGACATGAGAGCTCAGTTCCTGCGTAGTAAGGGTATATTAGTTTGGAAGGTAACTATTCTTTTCTCTTTTCTCTTTGTTTAACAAGATAGATTCCGATTGAGGATATTGTTTTTCTGTTTTTCACTTTGGTCCATAAATGTCTCCAATCTTAAGGTATGCTGTGCAATGCATTGCATAGGTAAAATTCTAAACCAAAAATGACTTTAAATAAACTTATGGCCAAAATAGCACCACTTAATTTCTTTTTGTTTAATAAGGTATTCTGTGCAATGCATGGCATGTCATCCAATTAATTTTTCCAAAGCACATCAGTAGTCATTTTGAGAGTTAACATGGACTCAACCTCAGATGATGCAATAATGCATTCAAGCATAAAAGTTGCATTGAGCCAGAAATATTAGCACCACTCCACTAAGCTAGTAAGGGTTCCTGCATTCACAACTATGTCTGGAAAATATTGGCGTCTGTAACCTTCCTGTCATTAGGGATTAGCAAAACATTAGAAGTGTAAAAAAAAAAAAGCCCCATGTAATTATCCCAAGTGACTTATGTGGGTTTAAAAGCCCAATACAATCCAGCAGCCAATACTTTTTATTTTAGTAATGACTGTCAGTTGCAAGCGAACGATTATACTACCCCCTATCCCTAGCGACTATGGCCAGTGGTAAGATTGATGATACAATCCATCATGACTAACCATATTGCTTCTTGAGCAAAAAGAACCTAAAGTTTAAGGTGGGAATTTTGAAGTTGAAGCAAAATGTTTTGGAACGGATGTTTCTATAATCATATATTTCCATGAGCAATTTTTTTTTTTTGCTTAGAATTATTCATGTATGATATTTTTATGCTGACTGCTATATGCCTATATATTTCTGCATTTGTTGATTGCTCATTATGGAGAATAATCATATGCTTTGCATGTCATTTAACATGAACTGTCACTACATTTATCATTGGGCTCATGAGTCATGGCAACACAAGTTTGTAAAACTGAATGACTGACTGTCTCCTGGCAGATGGACAATCGAGGAACCGCAAGACGCGGTTTACAGTTTGAGGGACAGCTCAAGTACAACATTGGTCGTGTCGATGCTGAAGATCAGTTAGCAGGTGCCGAGTGGCTAATAAAGAAAGGCCTAGCAAAACCCGGACATATAGGTCTCTACGGCTGGAGCTATGGTGGCTTTCTCTCGGCAATGTGCCTTGCGAGATTTCCCGACACGTTCAGTTGTGCGGTTTCTGGCGCCCCGGTGACAGCATGGGACGGGTATGACACCTTCTATACCGAGAAGTACATGGGTCTGCCCTCGGAGCAGCGCGACGCTTACAGATACGGGTCGATCATGCATCATGTGAAGAACCTCCGAGGGAGGCTGCTGCTGATCCACGGTATGATAGACGAGAACGTGCATTTCCGGCACACGGCGAGGCTCATCAACTCGCTGATGGCGGAGGGGAAGCCCTACGATATCCTCCTCTTCCCTGACGAGAGGCACATGCCGCGCCGGTTAGGGGACCGGATCTATATGGAAGAGAGGATCTGGGATTTTGTAGAGAGGAACCTGTGAATGTGAAGAGAGGAAGAGAGAGAGCTACCTGTGGTGTATAAATCCTTTTGCTCGCTGTGGGCATAGACTTGGATGTTGTTACAGTATGTTGAAGCTATTTCATTTCCATCATCATCATCTGTAGTTATCCGCAGACTCCAGGGATATGATTCTTTTGGCTGTGATAAGGATGGCAGATAGATGTTAATTTCACATTGCCTTTCTCTTTCACCCACAGCTTGGTGTGTGATGTGGAATGTAATTACTGCTGCTCTAGAATGCCGGAATTTTTGTGGTATATTTCCAGTAGGAATCAAGAAAATTTATTACGGCAGGAAAGCACTAGTTCATAACGTTACAGGTTGCACTGGCCAAACCAATCTACGGTGTCGATTCATCCTGATCGATCTGTGCCTGTCGTAACCACGATTTTAACTAGTCGGTCGTCTTCAATATTTACGCCAAGACTTAAACCATAAACATACTTCCAACCCCAAAATAAGTTTATTTTTCAATCATCTCACACGTACCAATACAAAACAAACCCACGTACCAATACAAAACTAAGAAAACTAAAATACCTTCACTTTATCAAATCTCAATAAATTATTTCTCTTTTGTTTACTCCCAATTCATTTATCGGACCGATCTAGTCGTATCCAACTCTTGACGATTTCAACTAGTCGGTCATCTTCAATATTTACGCGAAGACTTAAACCCTAAACATATTTCCACCCCGATCCTCCAAATAAGTTTATTTGTCATTCATCTCATACATACCAATACAAACTAACAAAACTAAAATACCTTCACTTTATCAAATCTTAATAAAATTATTTCTCTTTTTTTTACTCCCAATCCATTTATCTCCTAGCTTCGTAAACTCTGATGTAATGATTATTAAAAAATAACTTATTTTGTGACAAACCGAAGGAGTTAGCCTAGTATTGGATTTGACATATTCTACTATTACGAATCTGGACGTATCTTTCTTCAAATTCATAGGAATATGATATCTCAAATCCAGTCCAAAATTATTATATATTGGGACGAAGGGAGTATTTTCTAGAATTCTTCACAGGAGCCCAGGAACATCCATGGCATTGGCAGCAACTTGGCTGCTCATCGTTGTTGTTTCAAGATCCTTTCTGCGAACTTGCATGTTACTTTAATATCTTAAAATATATCAACTTTTAGCATTTAAAATTTGTTCTAAAATATAATAATTTCACCACATATATTCCCTTATCAACCAATCGCAATCTTTCACCATTCAAATTCTTTACCTACTTTTTCTTCCTAATCAATTACAAGTTTCTCCCATTTAATTTATGTATTTTCTTCAAGCGCTAGCAAAGAAGAATTAGGTTGTGTTCTTCCCCCACCTTTCCCATCTCACCTCCCGCGTGTTCCACACGCATGTTTTGCAAATTGTTAAACGGTGTGTGTTTTAAAATGTTTTTATATGAAAGTTGCTTTTAAAAAATCATATTAATCTATTTTTTAAAAAGAATTATTAAATACTTAATTAATCATAAGGAAATGTGTCACTCTGTTTTGCATGCGTGGGCCTCACCTCCCAAACACAGCCTTAGAAATCAATTGTTGTAATATTTGTTTTCTTGGTATATAATCCATGTTTGGGGATCATTGTGCAACGGTTGCATTGTAAACATTTTGATCTACATAATTTATAGGCTTATAATATGACATCTTTCATGTATGGATGCATCATTTGTAACTCGGAAGTTTCACAAGATTTTTTTTACCATTTTCTTAGGAAACTATTCTATTATTACCAATCAGAAAAAACTTCACGTTCCCTTAGAACGCCATTCTTATATTTCCTTTTCTATTTATCTAGAATTAGAACCCAACTTGGGTTTTCACTTTTCACAAGCGCAGGTTATAGAGTACCCCCGTCGAGAGCGCTGGAGCATACCCGAGTTTACTTCCTCCGTTTTCATATTAAATTGTTTTACCGAAAATGTTACACAAACGACTGGAGCATCCGACTTTTGGATGACTACGACGTACGCGACATCAGCAACATGCTATACGTCATACGAAGCCTCACGCCGTCATGTACTGTGCTGCTTTGCCATTTCGGTCATACGCCCGTCGGATGTAGAAGTCGTACATATAGCAGGTTTCGTGTTTTACAAATGCTTCTAAAACTTCTAAAGCATTTGTAATTCTTTTCAGAAAAGACTAGCGATTTTAAAACGAGCAATGTCTAAAGTCAACTACTCTCTCATTTTTATATTATAAGTTGTTTTGACTCTTTTCCTAGTTAAATATAGAAAAATTTAACGGCATCTAAAACATGAAATTAGATTTATTAAAACTAATATTTAATATAAAATATGTTTGTTTTGTATTAAAAATATTACTAAATTTTTCTATAAATTTGGTCGAACTTAAAAGAACTTTAACTAGCAGAAATAGTAAAAAAGACTTATAATATGATGAAGCGGATGGAGTATTTAAAATCGAAGGAAATACTTAAATTATTTTACAGTCTATAAAAAGACCATAAAATTCCAAATTCGAAATACAGTACTAGGACCTGATGGCCCCCCAGCGGACCGTTGGCCTGACTTGCAAGTTGCAACCCCGTGTTCTTTTTTTCTAAGTCATTCATTACTGGAAACAAACAGACAATTAATTAATTAATTATAATTAATTACCGGAGTTACGTATTCTAAACAGTAACCGACTCCTTCCCAACGTGTTCCCCACGAAGCCGGCAACCCGAAGCCAAAGCCACCGCCTTCCAACTCCAATCCAAATCCAAATCCTACTTAAGTTTAAATCCCACCACGCTAAGCTAAACCCACACCACCTCGCCCGATTAAACCCTCACCCATTTTTTCTTCTTTTCAATTTCTCTCTCTCTCTCTCTCTCTCTCTTCCGAAGGGCGGAGCAGTTGATCGGGATTCTCGCTCCGGCCACCGCCAATCCGCGCCTCCGCGAGCCGTGGTAAGATGATCCATTCGTTCTCCGATTCGCTTTCCGCGATTTCTCCCTCCCGCGGGAGCGATTTGGTTCCTGTGTTACAGATGGGTAGGATCGATGAGGAAGTGGCGCGATTTTTTGGATTCGGGTTTGTGTTTCTAACGCGTGTTGGCAATGGCGATCGATCGTAGATTGCGCGAGTTCGGAAGCGGAATCTCGCGGGGTGTTCGCGGCCGTCGGAGTCGGAGACGGAGACGGGAGGCGGGGGGGCTCGGTCTTCTCGCCTCCTCGGATCCAATCTGTTTATATCGATTCCGGTGAGGGGTCTCTCTGTTGCTTGTGCTGTTCGAATCACCCGGCCGAACTCGAGTTCCTACTCGATTTATATTTTTTTTTCTTCTTTTTTTTTTCCTTTTTGAACTTCTACAGATGCTGTGCTGCTGCGGCATTGGAGTAGTAGCAGAGACGATCCTGCCGCCTCTGCACGATTCCTTCGGTTCGGGTGCGAAATGCTCAGAATGTTGCTATGTGGTTTGCTGAAATTTCTGCTTTGAGTACCACGATTGCTCACCTAGGGTTTGATGATTTGTTTCTCTTGATGTGCAGGGTTGAACTCATTGGGGGCCAAGAAGGGATTGTAGGCGCATTGGTGTCAAGCGGTGGCCCCTAGGGTTTCCTTGTTGATAGGAGACCCTAGGGTTTGTTTTTTCATCAATGGGTTACATCCACTAATTCATAGCGCAAATAGCTGCTTCTAGTGCTGGTGGCTGTGCACTTGTGCTTGTTGCACCAGTAGCTTTGGCTGCCTTGGCTGTGTTGCTTGAGATCAGCAAAGATGTCGTCGGCCGGTATAGCCACACTCAGCCCCCTGCTGGACCAGTTTTGTTTTGTGCCCCATGTGTTAGGAAACGATAAGCGAACAAACAATAAAGAAACAATAGATCAATCACAGAAGACACGAGATTTAACGTGGAAAACCCTCCCAAAGTAGGAGAGAAAAAACCACGGGCGCCAGCCAGCAAAATATCTTCACTATATCTGGGGTGAGGTTACGACGCCACACGGCGGCTTACAAGAGGTATATATATAGTGGAACCCTACAAGGGATGACGATCCGCTACGCTCCGGCCCAAGCCTCCCGGCGACGGGCCTCCCCTCCACTACGGCAGAAGCTGGCCTTTATTAAGTGCAAATGAATTTGGATCACAACTCAACACCATGGTGAGCCCCGGTCACAGCAGCTGGATTCTATTGTCATTTTTCTTGCCATGCCAGGGGTGGCACCCATGCCAATGCGTGTCCTGCACTCAAGACTCTGTTGCCTCGGTCAAGCTCCGCATCCAGCAGTCCAAGGGCTTTGTCACTACTAAGCAGCGGCTGGTGTTCAGTGGGCATGAGCTGTCACTAAACAACTCCCATGTCAGGGATTATGGACTTACCGATGGAAATGTGCTTCATCTTGTTGTGCGGTTGGCTGACCTCCGTGCGATAAGCATTGAGACTGCCAATGGGAAGAAATTTCAGTTCCAGGTGGAGAGTTGCTGCAATGTTGGGTATCTCAAGGACAAGCTCTCAGCTGAGAGTGGACAGCAACTTGGGAGTCTCAAGGACCAAAGGCTTGTGTTTGACGGTGAAGAGCTTGAGGATAACCAGTTGATTGCAGATATTAGCAAGAAGGGTGCTGCAGTTATCCACTTGTTCATCCGCAGGCCAGCAAAGGTTCAGACACAGCAGGGTGATAAGGAAACTGTTGTTACAGTTGTTACTCCCAAAGACAACGATAACCTCCAAACAGATGCTTTGAACCTTGCGAAACCAGCTAGGGGTAAACCTGCTCCAGTTGAGCCAATCATTGCTAATGGAAAGGTGAAATTGTCTCCTGCTGTGATGGAAATGATATACTCAACAATTTCTGGTCTAGAAAACGGGTACCTTCCCGTGATGTCAACAGAGGGTTCAGGGGGAGTCTATTTCATGAAGGACTCTTCAGGTGAAAGCAATGTTGCAGTATTCAAGCCTATTGATGAGGAACCAATGGCAAAGAATAATCCCAGGGGCCTTACTTTGTCAACTGATGGTGAGGGGTTGAAAAGGGGAACGCGAGTAGGGGAAGGTGCATTAAGGGAGGTTGCAGCATATATTCTTGACCATCCAGTTTATGGATGTAAATCGTGTGATGTTCCTGGATTTTCTGGTGTACCACCCACAGCGTTGGTCCGTTGTTTCCATATGGGGAAGGGATCTAAGGTTGGATCATTGCAGCTGTTTGTAGATAACAATGACAGTTGTGAGGATATGGGCCCTCGAGCTTTCCCAGTTAAAGAGGTTCAGAAGATTGCCATACTGGATATTAGGTTGGCAAATGCTGATCGTCATGCTGGGAACATATTAGTGTGCCAAGATGGAGAAGATCACTTGAAGTTGATTCCAATTGATCATGGGTACTGCCTGCCAGAGAAGGTATTGATCATTGCTATCATGTGAAACAATTGTATTTATGTTCACTCGCTTGAATTGGTAAACTTAAACTGCTATTTTTTTCCTTAGCATAGTAATTAGAGATCCCTAGTAATTATTTAGTGTTGTTGGAAGTTTAAACAATGTCAGTAATATCCTCGTATTTTCTCAATGTTTTTGTCTATGTTAATGTGACAATTTCGGCACTGATCCAGTAAACAAGGCCGTGTGTCCTTAATATTCATTTGATTTGAATCCTTGTTAGCTGGCATTATTTTTGTACAAGTTAATTCCTTGTATGCTATCTTGCTTAGTTCAATCATCAATTTTTCTGTACCAGTTTACGAGTCTTTATCTTTTCCCCTCTGCAGTTTGAAGATTGTACCTTTGAGTGGCTCTACTGGCCCCAATCCCGCGAACCCTTCGGTCCAGAAACCGCGGCATACATTGGATCACTAGATGCTGACAAAGACGTTGCGCTTCTCAAGTTCCACGGGTGGGCGCTATCTCCCCAGTGTGCCCGAGTTCTGCACATCAGCACAATGCTTTTGAAGAAGGGGGCAGAGAGAGGCCTAACGCCTTATGACATCGGCAGCATCTTATGCAGGCAAACAGTCAAAAAAGAATCTGAAATCGAGGCCATCATAGAGGAAGCAGAGGATGCCATCCTTCCAGGAACTAGTGAGGAGACATTCTTGGAGACCATCTCGGAGATCATGGACTTTCACCTTGATAAGCTTGCTGTGAAGTTAAAGAAGTTCTGAATAACTGATCGAGTTACTCGAATTGTGCCCGGTTGTAAGTATGTATCGTAGTCACTAAATGAAATAACGAGTTTGGCCGTTGAACTCATTACCGTGAACATTTTGTGAATATAACAAGGAACATCCACTTTTTTACCTGTACTTGTAATGTAGACTGTAGTTGCATCGAGTGTTCTTTATGCTTGGTAATTTCAGCAAAACCTAGCACCTGAGAAGCTTGTTTGGATCATTGTCAATGTAAACCTGTTTAAAGTGTTGGCATTGCCAAATCCCGAGAACAATGTTTGGATCATTGTCAATGTAAACCTGATGAAAATGTTTGGTGAGGGTTGTTTGGTTTGCTGCCAAGATTCCACTTGGAAATGTGTTCACACTACATTTCAATTTGCTTACCAATATTTTGGCAATGCCACCTTTCTTTTTTTTTGAAAGGGAATGCCAATTATTTGGCAACAAATTAATTGGATTGCCAACTTTTTTTTTTGGTATTATTAAGATTGGGTAAGAACCAAACAGCTCTAGAGATTGCAATGTCTTCTTCTATCATGCTGGACTGAACATGAAGAGCTAAAGCATTTGCTTTTATGCAACCGTAGCCATTTTTCTATTCTCGCAGGCATTGACTGGTATGGTTCCTGTGTTATTTTAGAAGATCTGATTCATGATTGAACTATCCCACTATCTTAAAATTTTCTGTGAAATATATATATGGACCAAGCGTTAAGTAGAAGTATAAATAAAACCGAGGAATCAAACGAAAAAAAAAAACGCTTGTCATGAGATCTCGGCAGTGAAGTGGTCCTGTTAATGCGGGTAAATCTCAGCTCAGCGTAAAATTTTGGGGCAAAGGACAAACGTTGCAGTTCGGTTTTCAACCAACCTAGCTCAAGGCTGGTGGTAATCATAAGCAACAGTATGCCTCAAGATGTAACATATTGTTGCGACAAACATTGAACTTTAACACTATTACCACCGGAGTTTTCAAGTCTCCACAATCAGAATACAGTACACACTCAGCATGGGAGGAGACCGCAAAATTGCATTAGCTAGCGAGTACACAACAATTTAACATAATGTTTTTCAGTGTTCGTTTTCAAAATTTCCTTTCACTGGATGTTCCACTTCTGCTCGAGAGCACTGCATATTCGATTCAAACAGCAGGCAGCGCTGAGAGGGTAATTGCATACTGCAAGAACAATGTGGCAGAATATCAACACTGAGTCAAACGAAACCATCTGAAGACGATGGATATCAACACAAGTAAAAGGAAAAAAAATCTGAGACTGTCTATATCTACATAAGTCACAAAGGAAAATCAATTCTTTTATGAACTAAAGGAAAACATCTTTGAGACAGTAAATGCACGCAACATTCCAGGCATCTCAGGAAAGGCAACAGGGCATTTGTGTTACAGAGCTAGATTGTAAAACTGTCTTACAAATGAGCGAGCATATGATAAATGCAACTTGCTTGAAATCTTTATGTAATAATATTTTTAACAGCTAGACAATAACAAAAGAATGCAAATACTCCCTCCGTTTCACAATGTAAGACTTTCTACCATTGCCCACATTCATATAGATGTTAATGAATCTAGACATATGTATATGTATAGATTCATTAGCATCTATATGCATGTGGGCAATGCTAGAAAGTCTTACATTGTGAAACGGAGGGAGTAGATGATATCACCATGATCCTGAAAACTGTTCGCTCTAACTCTAATTTTAATTGAAGGTAACTTACTTTGTATGTAATCATCTGAGTATTCGTTGTCAATCTTTCCATGAGCCATAGCACCCACCTGAAAACATGTGCAGGCTATAAGAGATGGACCAGGAAGAAAGAATGGAACAAAAAATAAATCAACTCGACGGCATAGGTTAACTCACCACAAACACAAGGGGTACATCATCACTGGATTTGGCAACATAGTCAAACAAATTGACTGACTTCTCAGCACTATATGAAAGACCTAAGTATAAAAAGACTCATGAATTAGCAACAACCAACCTGATGCCCTGATCAAGAAAAATGTGCTACTAAATGTTCATTGGGTCATGAATTATGCTATTTGACCTAGCTAAAAGTGCATCTTTGCAGGTATATTTTACAAATACAACTTTATGTTGTGATTCGTATAGGAAAAAATTTAGTAGAAATTCTCTACAAAAAATTAGTAAACGAGGTTCTGGAAAATTGTATGTCATGACATTCAGTTCTCAAAATTTTGGTTTCTTTCATCCAAATTTAATCCTGGTCTAACCAAAGATGATTTTAGGATGTTACTCTAGCTAGTTTAAAGAACTCTGGATTTACTTATACCTAAGATTCACACTACCACTAAAAGAATATGAATTCTTACCAATCTTCTTTGCTCCAACTGGTAGATAGCGGGTGACTGGATTTTTAATGACATTAAGAAGCTTCTCCCGCTTTCCAACTGCTGTAATGCTCAACTTTTGCAATAATTGTGCTGCAATATTGTAGAAATACATCATCAGCACAGTTCACAGAAAACACTAAAAACACAATATATGTGCAATTACAGCCATTATTAACTTACACATTAAACCGCAGAAACGTTTGAATGTACGTGGCATGCGGACGTAAGGCTTGATTTCAAACAATACTCCCTTTTCAGTCCTAACATAAACAGCTTGTAACCTCCCAGCTTTAGTTAGCGGGCTATCAAATATTGCAAGAAGAGCCTGCAAAATATTAAGAATACAAATTATGTTGGCTTTGACAAAGCAGGTATAAAACGAATGAGAGAAATGAATGACTGGCTTGAACAATTTCTTTTTCATTAATCACTTAGATGTTCTTTGTAAAATCACCATGAAGCTCTTTCAAGAACGACTTCATTCTGGTGTTATGTGCACAGCACCAACTACAGAAATCAGCTACTACTTCCGTCCCAAAAGGAATGCATTTCTAACTATGCACCTGATAAGAGTATGTCTAGATGCATAGCCAGAATAACATTCTTTTTGGGACAGAGGTAGTATCCTTTACCAGAGGGGCCATCCTGTGGTTAGCCCCCAAAAGTGAGGAGGTAAATGCCATGGAATGTAGATATTCCAGAAGCCAAAATAGAACACAGATAATGATGTGGTATGTAATGATTTCAAACAGGAAATTGGATGTCTGCTTTCGTTCAGTTTCAAACAGGGGATGTACAGATGTGAGAGAGGACAGGCTTTAATCATGTGCCATTAATCCCTGGGAGCTCCGGAAATACAAGAAATTCGCAATACCTGGTGAATGATATCAGGCCTGTAATCAGCTGGATTCCTGTTTTGCTTCCTCAAATAATTAGCATGGTCATCCGAGTTCAGGATTTGCATAGTCTACACAAAGTGTTAAAAAGAATCATCAAAAATATCACTGGTGAAGCATTAAGCTCTTCAATCTTCAGAGCTACAGACTGATATCTTCAGATACAATACAGGTACTCCAACAAAGAATTGTCAAAAGTATCATTCGTGTAGCATTAAGCTCTTCAATCATCAGATATACAGACTGATATGTTCAGACACAATACAGCTAACTCGTTAACAAAGTATACAGCTGAATTATCTCTAGCGTCCACTCATCACAATCAAATTTATCAAAGCTAAGCATAAGAACAGAACTAATCCAACTATCCAAACTGTACATTCAAAGCCAGAAACCGATTGGTCGAAAAAAAAAGCGCAAGAAAAAGGAGTAATAAATTTCTTGGCGAAGCTTCGCCCCATATACCTTGCCGACTTTGCCGACCTCGAGGCAGGCCCTCTCGAGCACGAAGATCGCGCCGGGCCGCCGCTTCCCGTCCACCGGCCGTGGCACGACGGGTAGCCCATCAGCAACCTCCCCGGCCGTCGCCGCCGCCACGTCCTCCTCCTTCCCCTCCTCCTCCTCCACCTCCTCCGGTGGCGGCAGCTCCTCCGCCGCCTCTTCGGCGACCGTGGGCTGGCGGGAGGCCCCGCCGTCGTCGAGCTTCCGCTTCTTCTTCCGCCCCTTCACGGCGTACGGCCGCCCCATCGGTCTCCTCCTTCCTCTCGCCGCCGCTCGCACGCGTTGCTGTGGTGGGGGTTCGAGGGGATGAAAGCTAGGGTTTTTGGAGAGGGTGGCGGCGATCCTTCTTCATCCGGAGGTAAATACTGCGAGTGATGTGAGCCACTCATCCAATTAATGGACAGCTGGGACTTTTTGCAAAATAAATTTGTATTTAGAAGGAGAAACGTAAAATCTAAACCGAGAGCGCTCTCGGTTTAGTACTAAGAGCGACGGTCGAGTTGAAGTGTGAGAGAAATCTAAGCTAGAGTTTAATGCTAGGGTGGCAAGAATTTGTACCAACCTATTATGTCAACGTGCATGCTTTTTACAATACTAATCCATTAAGTAAGCAGGGAAAATATTCCTATCATCTATGCTTCGAATAAAATTTTCTCTTAAATTACTCATCCGATTTATAATCCGATTACACTGTTGTGTTCGTAACTATTAAATCTTTACAACAAGATCTCACATGATTATATTTTGATGAAAAATCACAAATTACTTTTATGAAATGTTTAAATTATTTTTAGATTTCACTAAGTTACTTCTTAAACATATAAAAGTAAATTAAGTTAAGTCTAAAAGTAATTTACATATATTATAGAAGTAACTTAGAACAAAACGAATATAACTTTGGCATGTCATTTAAAGTAAGTCCGTTGTAAAGATAAAAATATGACTCTATCTAGAAATTAAATTAATCAGTACAAATTATGAATTAAGTAAAAACAATAATAAAAGTAATCACCTCAGAGCATTATGAATGTATAGGAAGTATTTTTAATAAAATCTAAAAGTAACTTATATATATGATAATTTGTTCAGTGAAAAAAGGCATTAATTAAAGTTACCTTCATTTTGTTCTAAGTTACTTCTATAATATATGTAAATTACTTTTAGGTTTTATTGAGTTCACTTTTATATGTCTAAGAAGTAACTTAGTGAAATCTAAAAGTAATTTAGATATATTATAAAAGTAATTTGTGATTTTTTATCAAAACATAATCGTGTGAGATCTTGTTATAAAGATTTAATTGTTACGAACACAACGGTGCAATTGGATCGTAGATCGGATGAGTAGTTTAAGAGAAAATTGTATTTGAAGTATAGGTGGATAGTGTCTATCATATATGGAGTGGTAGCTTGTTTAGACAAATCAGCTAGCACTGGCTGTGTAGTCGCGTCTAAGGAGAAAACTAAAACTGCTGTACTTAGTAGCACGTAAATCGGAACGATCCATTAGCACATAATTAATTAGTATTAGTTTAAAAAACTTAAAAAATCAATTAATATGGTTTTTTAAGCAACTTCTCTATAAACAATTTTTTGAAAAAATGCATTGGTTAACAGTTTGAATAGCGTGCACATGGAAAACAACAGAGTAAAGTTGGGCAAGTGTTCCTAACGCAGCCTTAGAAGGAGGTAACTATATTGAAACTTCCTTCATCCAAATTTGATCATCATATATTAAAAAAGAAACTGGATATTCACAATGTTCAATTGTCACATTTGAATTGGTTGCTTATTGTGTCTTGATCCAACATGGTGACCCTTTCGGTTCCATATGGGATTAGTCCGCCAGACCGCCACCCTCAGTGGCGGAGCCAGGATAAAATTATAGTGGGGGCTCCTCGGCCTTTTGGGTCTTATAACAATTTCAAACAAAGTCTATTTTAGCCCCCTTACAATAGATATATGGATTTAAGTTTTGGGGGGGGGGGGGTCTTAATGGGGACTCTAATGGTTTATTAGGGGGCAGGGGGGTCTAAAGACCCCCCCAGCCCCCACGCTGCCTCCGCCACTGGCCACCCTCTAAAGGTTGGATCAATAGAATTTGACAACGACTTTAAATTCCTATTATGTCTTAGCAACGCTTCCCTTCTCCACCATGTGTATATTAACTGCAACCACCTGCATGAGATGGATGTCGTTTGCATGTAGAAGACATGATGGAAGTGAAGGGAAGTGGGCAGGCAGGCAGACATTCTAGGGAGAGTGAGTGCTATGGCGCTAAGGTGAACATGTATGATTCCAGTGATGTCCATGTTGTGGAGGATTTCTTGGCCTGATGACACAAAAGTTCATGATTCCTATGTTGTCGTGAACATCCAAGGTAGTGTTTGTGACCGAGAGCGAGATCTATGGTGCGCATGAGAAAAAGCTTCTTCTATTGTCCGAACATCGGGTTTGGGAGTTTTTATTTCCACATGATCCCTAAGTTGAGCTTGACTCCACATTTGAGCAGGTCTAATATAGGGTTAAAGGACCCAGCACATTCTGCCATACTTCTTTTGCACAAATGTGGTCTAATGACTTGCCATTATACTCTCCATCCCTTTTGATCTTAGAGCTTGTACCTCGTCCCTTTTACGAGCTACTAGCTACTTGTTCAAAAATTCCACGCGGTGTATGGTACTACATTAACATAAACATAAAGTAATACATAGTATCCTAAAACAACCACATTAGTAATATAAGTAAATGATGAACAACCACATTAATAATATAGTAATTGATGATCAGACTATAGGCCAATAACCATGAAAACAAATTCTCAAGTCTACAAGGATACAAACCCATGATTTACCTCCTTGTAGCTCGTCTTTAACTTGCCGATGCTACCATCATAGCTATAGCCTTTAAAAACTAGAGGACGACGAGGATGAGACATAATATTTGATGTTACATAATATATATCACATGCATGCATAGGATGCCATGAGAAAAAAGCCAAAGCTCTAGAGCATTCGTATCTACTATATATGTCTTTGTAAGTGTGCTCATAATATAGAAAGCAAATATTACTGATTACTAATTGAATTTTTATCCATGAGGAGGAAAATATCAATTTCAGTGATCTTACACTCATGTAAAATCATTTTTGTTGTAGAAATACAGAAAAATATACAGAGGCTACTACAAATCGGCGCTCGATTTTTATCCTAAAAATCGGGCGCTGTTTTAGTACTTGTAGAAGAATGTTCCACCAATATCTTAACACATATTTTATATGAAACAAGGTTGAACCATGGATTGAAACATGAAACATCAAGCTTCAATTACTGAAACATTAACAATTTCACAAGAATCAGAGACAAATTGAAACACCATAAAAAATCCCACCGCAACATTTTGATCCAACACAAAAGATACATTGGCTGAAACTTAAAAAAGATACATTGGCTGAAACATAAAAAAGTCGTAAAATATACCAACCATAAGAAATACATTGGCTTCTTCCTATCCACCGGTGATGGCAGAGTAGGAGTAGCCCAAACTGAAGAGCTCTAAAACAACTTTGCTGCTAGTGGAGGACAAGGCCGAAGAAACGACGTCGCTGGCGATGAAGCTGGCGGTGGCAGGCTGGAGAAACGATGTCAATACGACGAAGTGGGAGCAATGGCGATCGGGGGTTCTTGGCGGCAACAATGGCAGACCGGAGAAATAGTGTTGATGGAGCGAAGGTTGGGATGCCGCCGCCCTCCTGTGTGAGTGTGGGAGAAAGGAAAGGGGGTCTGAGAGAGAGGGAGTCACGGGTGTAAGCGAGTGACTGGAAATGAGCCTGATATTTTATTATCACAATATAGTTAGGCCCTCTTTATTTAGGCTTATAAGCTAACTTATAAGTCGAAAAGTCTAAACCTAAACAAACAAGCAGCTTTTTCGTTTGGCATTTTTTTTTGAAGCCATAAGCCACTCAAACACTATTAAGCCAAAAGCTAGGTTGGAGAAGCTTTTTTTGGTTTATGTGAGGTAGATGTATGACTCCACCACTAAATTTAGGACATTAAATTTACCGGCTTATAAATTACATAAATTAATAAGCTGACTTAAAAGTCTAGGCTAATAAATCTGAAGGCTGATGAAAAGGGCCTTAGCATTCTCTAAAATATACTCCCCATATGAGATGGAAAAAGGGAAAAAAGAGAGCCGTTGATGCCCACCATCCAACGGTCGGAAACGACGCGCTATCGCATCGCCCCTTCCACGCTGGAGCCGCGTCGTCTTCCCCTTTCTCGGCTCGACTCGCTCTTGACGCCCTCCCACCAAGCGTCCAAAGCGCAACGAGAAAAAGAGACGAGGGCAAAAGCACCCGATTGCCCCCATCCCCTCCCCCCCCCCCAACCCCCCACCTCGCCGCCGCCGCCCGCTCCCCGGCGACCGCAGAACCGACCCCTTCCGTTCCCCCGCCCCCCCCTCCCTTGCCGCGGCCTCGGTCTCCCGCCCCTCGCCCCCCTGCCTCTCCGCACCGCCGGGCAACCAGATCCGCCCGGTTTCCAGGCATCCGCTCGTCGTGGTAAGCCCTAGCTTCTGATTGATTGGTTCCGCCGCGTGTGCCCCGCTGAGAAATGGAATACTTGTTTTGGGATCCCGTGCGATTCGTTGTCGGAGTGCGCTGTTGGATTGGATTAGATTGGATTGGTCCCCCGGATTTGTTGGATGCTAGGATGCAATCCGTCCGTAGGGTTCGTGGCAGATATGTTCTGTTTTCGGCGTGCGCAGGGTTCCTGAATTTCCTATGATCCTAGCCTCCTAGATGCATCCGCCAGCCCCAAGCTGCCACGCTCGAGGTAGAAGGCGAGGCGAGATCGGGTTACATGGTGATTGGGTTCTTGTGGAGCTGTTTGGACTTGTAAGCTGGGTATTTTTGGCATGTTGGCAGTTGGCATATGATGTTAACTAACTGTAGGGGTTTGATCTTGGTGGTTCGCCGTTAGACTCTCTCACCCCTATAGGAATCTATACGGTAGTTTTTGGTGTGTGGCAATGCATCTAACTTTTTTGTTTTCATCGGTCTGGTTGTTTTAACATATTGTATTACTGTATCAATTTTCCTTTCATGTGCATATCAGATATGAACCATATTGGTAGTCTTAGGGGCTCTTTGGTTGCCTGGATCTACCCTGGCTCTCATGGGAGATGCAGACGTCTGCTTGTTTGGTTAACTGCATGCCCTTCGGAGCCTGGCTGAGTCCATGCAAAACTAGCTTAGCCAGGCCCGAGAGAAACGGCCGATTTCTTCTTCGCTCCTCAGCCTGGCTCACTCGATGCAAGGTGGATGCAGCGCGGGTGCAAGCGTTGCATCAGTGCGTGCATGCGTGTGGCAGGGGTCTAGCGTCCGCTCACCTCCTCCCTCTCATTTTCATCTTCCCATTCTCAATTGCTCTCCTCTTCCCCTCTCTCCCTTGCCGCCGCCGCCACCAAATCCCCTGCGGTCACTGCTCGTTCGGCGTCTTCTCCGGTGGTGGACTGGCAGCTGACCTCGAGCTCCCTCGGCCGACCCCGGTGGAGAAGCTACTGCCGCTATTACATCCCTTGCCATCTCCATCGCGTCGATGCGCCGCCTCTCTTTTCTGTCGCCACAACTGCCTTCTCTGACCACCAGGACACCAGATCCGGCGACCATGGTGGCGTTGAGCAGCTGGGAGCGCCGATGAAGCAAGTCAACGATGAGATTGAGGGTTTTTTTTTTTGTTTTCTCTGTTCTATTTTCTACTGAGAGAAGAGCAGAGGAGCGCGCATGTCAGATCAGGATGAGAGGCCAGCAAGGAGCATGGTACTGGCCGGCGACAGAGGAGCTGGGAACGGCTGGCGGCGATGAGTTACTCCTCTCCTCGACGTCAAGGAGGAGGACAAACGCTTCTCTCTCTTCTTTTTTCTTTTTTTTTTCCAGCGCTTTGCTGTCAAATGGTGGAGGAAGTTTTGGTGACTTTATTTTTTGAGAACTCAAGAAATTTCACTTTTGGTGCAGAGAATGACGGGTGATTTTTAATGCCAATATTATTCTTTGTATGCGAAAAATTGTTTATACCTATTGTCTAGATTTGAAATTTTTGTAGGTAACCTCACCCAACTAAATGAAGAGGTAACTAGACTCAAATCTATCCAACCAACCAAACAAAATCTTTTCCAAACCGCATCTCTCATGCACTCAACCAAACAAAATCTCATCCCAACCGGGCTAAACCGATGCAAACAACCAAACAGTTGCATGTGTATCTCTTCATCCGGCTAGACTCAACCAGGATGAGAGAGATGAGCCAGGCTAGGAAAATGCAAGCAACCAAACACACCCTTAATGATTCATTGCTGAGCTGTTGATCTATCCTTGCTTTATGCATTTTTGGCATAGGATGTGAGCTCAGAATGTAGGCCTTCCTTGGACTGACTTGCTCTCCATGTTTTTACCAATGAATAAATTGTACTTGTCCAAAAGTAAGAATTGAAATTCTTTTTGTTTGCATTGTTCCCATGCATTCTTAACTCACAAGAGCAGGACATCAAATGTGTTATGAAATCTGTTGGCAATGGCAAGCATCCCTAAAACACACAACATATGCGGAATAAACTTAAAGAGCAAGTGTTTGATGACAAGTTTTCAGATTTTTCAATGAAAAACCCATCTTAATGAATATGCATGCTGCTGTACAAGCCTGTTTGCAAAATTTACACTTAATATGCTAGGTCCATAATTGCCTACAGCTCAAAGCACAAAAAGATGTGATCCATCCCTGAAATATCATGTGCAGAGAGTATTTCCAACGAGTGCACAGTTCACCAAAATAAAATCTAATGAGATGA
This sequence comes from Oryza meridionalis, assembly GCA_000338895.3. Lineage (NCBI taxonomy): Eukaryota > Viridiplantae > Streptophyta > Magnoliopsida > Poales > Poaceae > Oryza > Oryza meridionalis. Next base: position 11,510,531 of record CM002525.2, on the reverse strand, counting down.
AACCTTAGCTCTTTTAACCTACTAGAAATAACTAAACCGTTGAATATATATAGCATGCCATGTCACTTTTATTTTTATCAAAATTGGCAATATTATGTCATAAATATGATTTTCTTACTATCTAGCAGACTCACTAAAACTTGGTAGTTTGAAGCAACCGTTTCTAGTTGGGCTTGGTTTTATATTCTAAGCAGTCTTTTGATGAGAAATGTTCTTTGGTGCCTTAGCTCCTGTCTGCTAGTAGAGCATGACTTGCATAGTGCACCGTGCTTTGGATAATTTGAGATTCATTTTCTTTGCTGCGTGTCGCTATTGTGCATGTGTGCACCTTGTTTGCCTTTGGCAGCACTGCTGCTGGAGCTGGATGTTCTGTAGTACAATTTTGTGAATATCTCAAACAGAAGAACATTGTGCGAGGTAAAACTACATTACCTAAGGTCAAATGATAATCTAAGCATCTGTGGCAAGTTATATCTACCACACACTGGTTACCATGGGGAATCGATCATTACAAACAATGGTAGGTTGTTCGTGTCCAGTCACTCTTGATGTGCTGTTTGCTAATTTTTAATTGTAGTATACTGCATTTTCTGATTTTCATATGTTGGATTTTGGGATGTTTGTGTCAGTGTTTTTCTGAAGAATTGTTCTAAAAACTTCTTACTTAACTTCTGTTATATATATCATACAATTTCATTAACATTTTACATCTTGTTGTATCTGGTTGGTTCAATTAATTTTTAGGTGCATATATATATTGAAGGCCTGAAATGGCTGAACATTGGGCAGAAGGTTCAAAGCATGCTTCTGCACAAGCATCGTATTCTAGATATCAAGCAACATCTGCAAGATCTAGGCAAAGGTAATTGTCTACTTAACATCATCATTTAGTTTTCTGCTAGAGAAGTTGGTACAATCCTATGAGAAACTAACTGTTACAATTCAATTGATAAGAGGTATTCTTTCTTTTGATTCTGTGTTTGGAACCAATATTGCATCCATGTGCAATATTTGACACAGTAAAGGTGGAATTATATCTGCAAACCCTCTTGTGACTTATTAAGTTTGATTAGCACCCCGGCCTTATTTATCTTCTTCTACTCTTGGTACAGTATTTGTTAGCATACAAAGCCCTTTTAAAACAACAGTTGTGAAAAGAACCTCACATATTTGTTCCAGAAAATGGACCAAAGCTATGGGAATATATTCTGCAAACTGTTACACCACTTCACCTAGAGGTCAGCTGTGTTGGATTAAGTGTCGTCTCCACTGGTAGAAATGTCAAAAGGTCAATACCACATTAATTAGCATTAGTATTTTGATAATGTTATGGCCTATTGGACTATAACATTAGCATTATGCCTAACCAATTTCAGGGTAACATTCATCTTGAATGTAATTTGCAAAAGCTCCTTTGACCAACACATTGTTGTTATCATAATACTTAAGTACTGCGGGAATAGCTTAATGGCAAATGCAACTCCCTGATAGAGTAGCACCATCAGTGTTAATGCCACCATTGAGCCATTATGGTATCCCCATGGCCCCCTCCGAAAATAAACTGCATGAGGGGTCATCTTCTGAATAATATAAAAACATTTTCAGTAACCTGTTTTCTAATGGCATTATAATATGTGATCACTTGTTGAATATATAACCTTTGGTTTGCCCATTATTGTCAGGAACATCTTCGATCTATTAGCTCAGCGAGAGATTTCCCCTCGAACAAAACACCAAGCTAAAAAACTTTGGAGCAAATCTCCAGGAAATGATGCTGATTCCAATGAACTAAGATATGCAGCTACAGATGCTAAACATGATATATATTCATGGTACGGGGTCTTACTTTACCAGGATGGTTTAAGCACAATTTGTCATGTCTATAGTAATGATTGAGTTACATATATTGTACTTTCGATTTTACACCTAATATTTCTTTGGTAAATATTTATAAACCCTATGAACTATTCTTCATTGTCTATTTTAACTGTTGAGTTACATAGTTTTGTACTCTCACTCTTATACCTAACTTTTCCCTGGAATGAAACCTTTTCTGTATACAGGGCAGAATCACAGTCCCTGCATCACTGGTCTGCCAAATATTGTCCTCTTTTGCCACCCCCCAGGTCTACTATCGCAGCTGCATTCAGCCCAGATGGGAAAACACTTGCATCTACACAGTAAGTTTATTATTTGCGGAATATAAGGATTAAAGTGAAGGCATGTGGACTAACTCCATCTCTTTTGAGCAGTGGTGATCATACTGTTAAAATAATTGACTATCAAACTGGGAAATGTTTGAAAGTGCTGAGTGGACATCGGCGCACGCCTTGGGTGGTATGATTATAAACACTGTCATCATGTTCCAGAATGTGTGCTACAAGCTCTTATAGATAAAGGATAAATCTGACCCTGTCCCTGCTACAAGTCACTGCTTTTGTTACCTACCTTCCTACAAGTAATTTTGGTTTATTGGCACCCTCAAAGTCGTTTCAGTCTGTAATAACCCTGTCCCTCCCTGTTGCCTGTAATTTCACGATTCACTTGACCAATTTGTTGGGGGATATTTCATCAAATCGTCACAATCAGCTGTTATGCTATCATCATGTGTTGCACGCCACATGGGTCCTACTAATTTACCATTACCACCCGTAGCGCAATAAGGGGAAGATAGACTGGGGGGTTGGGGGGCACTGTTGTAGGGGATATAGTTGCACTTTTGGATGGTACAATGATTTACAGGGGGTGCTGATAAACCAAAATGACTTGGTGTTAAGTCACAATGACCTTTAAATAAACAACTCAAGTACTGATATTTTTACTAACCATCAGGCCTTATATCAGCATGTCATGTTTGCACCCATATCCTTATCCACCACTTGGCAGCTTAGTCCATAGGGAGCATTTTATATATGTTTTACATAAAAATGCATAAATGCTGTTTTTGCAGTCTTATTTGCCACTTATTATTTTGAGTTTCTTCTGTTCTATTTCAGGTTAGATACCATCCATTACTTCCTGATATCCTTGCTAGCGGTAGTTTGGATCAGGAAGTCCGTCTTTGGGACGCTAAAACCTCAGACTGTATTGGATCTCAGGACTTCCGTAATATATCTAAGCAGATCCTAATGAGTATGTCTCCTTCCATGGGTGAAATCTGAATACTAACCTTTTCAGTGATGTTCTCTTATTTGATAGATCGGCCAATTGCATCAATAGCATTTCATGCAAGGGGGGAGATTCTGGCAGTTGCATCAGGTCACAAAGTGAGATTATAGTGTTAAATTTGAAACAAAAAGGAAGTCTTTCTGTGCTTGTTTTATGAACAATGATCAAATAACATATAGTGCTCAATGCAATGTATTGTGTCAGTTGTACATATGGAACTACAATAAAAGAGATGAGGCTGCTGCTCCAACCATTATATTAAGAACCCGCCGCTCACTAAGAGCTGTCCATTTTCACCCCCATGGTGCTCCATATCTTCTTACTGCAGAGGTAGAAATAATATACTCCCTCAGTCCCAAAATATAACAACTTCTCTACCTACATTCTCTTCTCAACCAATCACAACCTTCCCACATTTAATTCCACCTGCTTTCTTAATACCCATGTCCAACCCTAAAACTCATTCTGGGACGGAGGTAGTACTGTTTTCTGCATTTTTTGCTTTCTTTGCATAATTTCATGTACCGATTGATCTTATGCAGATATTCAATTTCAGGTTAATAATCTTGATTCTGCGGACTCACCATTGACCCTTGCAACCTCTTCGGGCTATTCAAACTATCCCTCGGCTGTGTTTTTTGCAAATATTAATTCCAGAAACTGTCCACATCATGAGGCCAATTCATCATCACCTTGCTTGCTTTGGCCTGCATACCTCAGGGATGATGGAAGTTTATGTCTGATTCGCAATGACTTGGTTAGTAGTTCAACCTATGTGCATCAGAGACCATCATCTTTAGCTCAAAATTCATTGGCATCAGATGTTGAAAATCAACAGCCTGACCAACTTGTCACGCCTATGGATGTGTGCCCTGGAGAACCATCTACTTCTCATGCTTCTGCATCTGGTTTAAGTGGAGTTGAAATGCAGATTGACAGGGGGCAACCTAGCTCCAGATTACTGGGCAATAGCTCCACTAGTAATCATGAGAGTTCTACTGCTAGAGATGATGTGCAAATGCCCTCCCTGAGCAACAGCGTGCCGATTCCAGCAACATCTCAGCCTTCAGAACATGATGGCCATCATGGTATGCCAATGAATTCGTTTACCACTTCTAGTGGATTAGATGTTCACATGATCCTAAGAAATTCAGAGGGTGGAAATCATCATCATGATCTCTTCAGTGACTCGCGTAGCTGGGAGCTTCCCTTTTTGCAGGGCTGGTTCATGGCCCAAAATCATACAGGTTTGCACCCTGCACCTTCCAAATGATAATGCCTTTGTACTGGAGGCCTACCTTCTTGTGGTACTGGCACTGCTGAGACTGATTAAACTGTGTAATTGAACTTGCAGGTGCTTCTCCATCTATTCCGATTGATGTCGGCAGTTCTAGAGGATCAAATCGACATCATGCTTCTCGTCGTCATGTTGTGGGCTCATTACGTGGGGTTGGGAGTTCACTTCTAGGCCCCCAAATTGATGAAGCTGAGGTTCATGCTGCATCATTAGGTGTTGGATCTGAACTTACTACCTCACTGCTTGCTGCTGGAGCTGCTGAATTACCTTGCACAGTGAAGCTTAGAATATGGCGGCATGATATCAAGGATCCATGTGTTACATTGGAACCCGAGGCATGCCGGTTGACAATTTCTCATGCCGTTCTTTGCAGGTGCTTCATTGTACTTTTGGTTTTCTTGTATTCACATTTTTCCTGCACAACACAAACTTTTATTTCCTTTCTGTTGTTTCCTGTATTGCTTTGCCTGAATATGTACATAAGTGGATAAGTTATGGTGTGCAGCAACAACAAAAACTTACTGTTCTGTTTCACAATGTTTGTCCATTAAGAAAACCAAGAATGTGGTTATTACAATGTTTTTACTCATTAAATGCTTTGAAATGTGTAAAATGGTTGCATTTTGCTATGCATGTTTTTTTCTTGTTAAATTTTTCTTAGATTTTGTTCTTCCTTGGTTTGAGCGCATGGTGTGCTGTGGAAAAACATTGTTAGACGGAGGGAGTATCTTTTAGATGTTTGACATGAAGTGCGTATTTTATGTTTGACAAACTCTGCAGTGGATTGTTGACCCTTCTTTGCTTACTCTAAAGTTAATAATTATTGCAGTGAAATGGGTGCCCATTTTTCCCCTTGTGGACGATTTCTGGTAGCATGTGTTGCCTGTTTGCTGCCTCAAACTGAAGGCGACCGTGGTAGCCAATTGCCTGTGCAGTATGATTCTGCAGGGGCCGGAACATCACCAACTCGTCACCCTCTCCCTTCTCACCGAGTTATTTATGAGCTCCGAGTTTACTCTCTTGAGGAGGCAACGTAATTTTCTCAACAGTCTCTTGTTACATAGTATGCTCTTTTGCTAGGTTTCTCATTTGTAAACGTTCTAGTTATTTTGAAATTGTGAATGTATTTTCCTTACAGGTTTGGCAAAGTTCTTACATCAAGAGCGATAAGGGCAGCTCATTGCTTAACTTCCATCCAGGTTAACATCTCATTTGTTTGTGTGTTTGTTGGTTTTTTAGTGCTGCAAAAGATAAGCAGGCATCTCTGCTGCCACGCTTCTACTGGGAGCAGAAACATATTATGCCTCAGATAATTGCTATCGAATTTGTGGCTTGTGTCTCAAGCATTGTCCAGTCGCAGCATAATAAAGTTGACTGGCTTTTGCATTTTCGACCTAAACTTGAGAAATATTGATATGAAATTCAACAACTTTCTTCATCAGTTAATTTGGTGAGCACTTGTTTTTCTGCAGTTCTCACCCACTTCAGAGCACATACTATTGGCATATGGTCGTCGTCATAACTCTATGCTTAGGAGCATTGTGATGGATGGGGAGACTGGAATTCCTGTATATACTATCTTGGAGGTACATATAGTTAGATTATGCATAAGCATATCAGTGAAAATACTGGAAATTCTGTTTTTGCTGCTTATTTTAAATATTTCAGTCTGAACAATTTTCTTATTATAGTTTGTAACTCCTAGTGTCCTTTTGTTTCTGTATGACCAACAATATGATTTAGGCCCTGTTCTAAACTTCAACTTCCTCATTTTCCGTTAGCACGCTTCCCAAACTGCTAAACGGTGTATTTTTTGCAAAATGTTTTTATATAAAAGTTTCTTTAAAAATTCAAATGAACCCTTTTTTCAAATTTATAATATATTTAGTAATTAATTAATCATGTGTTAATTGCTTGCTCTGGTTTCCGTGCCGCTTAAAAGCTCAGTTCTTACTTATGAACGAAGCCTTAATCTCATTATTCCTATTCATCACGTTAGGTCTATAGAGTATCGGACATGGAGCTGGTAAGAGTTCTTCCTAGTGCTGAAGATGAAGTAAACGTTGCATGCTTTCATCCTTCCCCTGGAGGTGGTCTTGTTTATGGGACCAAGGTAAATAGCAAATTAGATCAATCAACAGTACACAACATATATTTGCTTTGCTAATTCATGCACTCACACATTTGCATCAGGAAGGAAAGCTCAGGATCTTGCAGCACAATGGTGCAGATACCACAAGCACAGGGTTGAATTGCTTTATCGAGGAAAATATGCTTGAGGTAGTCCTTTTTTCCCCTGTTGTCATATCCAAGGTTTTGAATCCTAAAGACTGGCAGTCGTATTTTGAATTCAATTTAATTGGCATGTGTAATGTGTAATTTTCATAGATTTGTCATATAAAATACGTCAATACATCACAATTAGATTGAAACTGTCAAAATTAAAACTGTAGTGACATGCATATTTAATACTACAATATTCCATATTCCTTTTGCACAATATATATAACCAAGATACCTGTTTCATCTAACACAACATTTTGAATACTGGTTCCGAAAAGAAAATACTGGTCCCTCCAGTTATTGGACATGTTTGAGTCCAAATATTTGAATTCGAAAACCGGTTGGCACATAAAATACATCAATGCATCACAATTTGACCAAAATGGTTAAAATGCAATCTTTTGTAGTGAAATGGTTTGTATCAAATCCAACAGTCTATATTCTTTTTGTGAAATATATGTATAACCAAGACATCGGTTGTATCTAACCGTATGACGGCAAGAGGCGTTGATTGAAAAGGGCTTGAGCTGCAGTGACGAGTGATGGGAGTTTCATATTTTATTTCCTATTTTCCTCGTTGAATGTGCCTATTTTTTTTCCTACTCTTATCATATAATTCAAATGTACTTACACATGCCACTGCAAGAAAATATACAGTTTGTATTAAAATTTTGTTTTATTCTGGCTGGTATGCCAGATACCTGGTAGCCAGCAGATCCTGAACGGTTACCAGCTGGTTACTGTTGGGATTCCGATCTATGATGGCAGGTGACATTGACTAGACTGCCTCGAGCTGCAGAAACAAGCAACAAGGCTCTTTTTAGATTTCCCCTATTGAATGCGTCTCTCCTTTTCAGTTGTTACACTTCTCTGTTACAAATGATGTTGCAAGAATATATACAGTTCGTATGATTTATAATTTAAAATTGAATTATTCTGGCCAGTACGTTGGATACTAGCTGGTGGCTCTGGAGCGGTAACTGTGCTGGTTATCGCCGGGATTCCTATCCCTGGTCATACCTTGTTAATTATCTGGTTTACTTAGTCTTATATTGTACCACCACAGCCATATTTTATGCATTTCTCGTGGCCCATGTGTCTGGTGGTGGTTTCATTCTCTACACTGGAAGTTTAGTGGATGTTTAACCAGCATTTACATTTCTAAATGTAGGAATTCTGGATTTAACTATCATGGGTTATGTCTGGACGAAAGTATGAACTAGTTGCTATTATGCATGGACTCGTTCAATGCTGGCTCTGGGCTTTAAGAAATTTACAAAGCATGAATCATGTTGTCTTTACAAATAAACTAGTTGCTTTATCTTGGTTGTCGAGCCTAAGATAATCAGTTTGAGTGGCACTTTGCCATATGGATGCAGATTTTTTTAAACTAGTTATGTGGTTTTTGATTTATCAAGGTCAATCACTTTTTTTATAAGTAACTATAGGTTCAAATATGCAAAGCTAAGACAAGATAGTCCATGTTATTATGGGTTGTTTGGTTTGATCAGAATTCGGTCCATCGTAAGATCGTTCCTCAAATTTGGTTCAATGACTAGTATTCCTCATTTTTCCCACTTAGTATATATGATGGACAACCACATTTCATTCCGCAAACCAAACTTATTTAGGATCAAGTGGTCAATTGACAATCTCATTCGGCCATTCCTCAAACCAAACAGCCCTTTAGGCCCCCTTTGAATCACAGGAATGAAAAAACGGAGGAACAGGAAAAACATAGGATTCTCACAGGAATACAAGTGTAAAACAGAGGATTACAAAACATAGGAAAAACATAGGAATGACCGTTTGATTGAGCCGTAGGAAAAACATAGGAATTTGAGGAGAGATAAAGACTCAAAGGATTCTTAACATGAGGTTCTACCTCATGCTAAATTTCCTCCAAAACTTGCATGGGAAGAGGCATTCCATAGGAATTTCATAGGATTCCATAGGATTCATTCCTTTGATTCAAAGGGCTATATAGGAAAAATTCCTATAGGAATGAAAACGTTTAAAATTCCTATGAATTTCCTTTGAATCAAAGGGGGCCTTAGAGTTTTACTGGGTATGTGTCCGAGCTCCAACCCACTAAGGGGCATGTGCTACCAAGTCCATGCTATCAGCGAGTTTCCACTTTACAGTAATCTGATACGAAATAAAGTTGGAACTAAACGGCATGACAATTGGCCGAAATTTAACAATGGGCCGAAATTTAACAACGGGGATGTTTTCTGAACAAGTCATAAATGATGCAACAGTTCACTCCGATTTTCATGATAACTCTAATATATCTTTAAGCACACGATAATGGAGTACAGAAATTGGCATTATCCATCACAAATAGGTCAAAATTGTCTTATCTCATTATTTCCAGGGAACTGTAAATAAATTATTGACCTTGGATTTTCAGTTGGGCAATCATCACTTTTTGGAGTCTTCTATTCATGTTAATAGTTAAGACTTTTGTCGTGGACATTTAGCCACCACAAACTTAGTTTTACTTGCTAACCTGTATGATTTGCTACTTAATTCATTTGAAGCCAATGGTGGCCCAGTTATGGTTGCTAGATCTTTTGCAATTTTAATCAGATTGTATGCATTTGGCTCACTTCTGCTGAAACTAGCAAGATTCTCATAAATTAATGTCCTATCTCATGTTTTATTAATATGGTATCTATTAATAGGGCAAACTTAGGGGCAGCAACCAGACACCTGTGACCTGTCCAGATACAAGCCTTGTTAGGAATTTATTTATTTCTGTGAAAATCTTTCCTTTTGCTTGTACCTCATTTAATTTAATGCTATTGTGTTAACAGGTTTGATAATGATAGTGCTGCTATTATGTGCTCATATTCGGTCTAATAAAATCGATATAACGGTATGTTCCTTTCTTTGTTGTAGATTCAGAGATATGCGCTGGAAGGCTGAACGATTGGTTGCCATGTGTTATGTGTACTTCTCCAGGTAATTACCATTTATCAACATCTCAATTTTTTTTCTGTGTCTGTTGCATTCCTGGCCTCAAACGTTATCCAGTTCACTGGTTGGAGGGACACTTTGCTGTTTCTGTTCCTTTTGGTCATGAAGTATAATCAAACTTTCTGTCTATAGGTGATACTATGACCAAATATGCCTTTTCTGGTTGGCTTGCTGGTGACTGAAATCATGATTGGTTGTCACTACAGGAATTTTCCTCTGCAAAGTTTATCATTGTACAAGTGAGCCTCAAGGAAATCATCAGATTTCAGCAAAGTCATGGCAGATTCTCAAATGAGTTTTCTAGAGTGCCTTGGGGATAGGTATGGAACTGTTGCGTAATTTGGTTTGGTGACAGTCTAAGATTACCCGTCTTGTTTTGTTCCACTTAAACCCACCGACATTGATATCATCAAAAGATCCCTATTGCTCCTTAATACCATTCCATCCAAGCCTTCCTTTTACCAAAAGCAATTATGTTAGATGAAATAACATTCATTGGCATCTTGGCTTTCCCTCCTATCTTCAGTGCAGATGGACATTGAAACACAAACATACCACACATTACTCATTGCTAGCAATGTGCAGTGCCACTGTGTGCTAAAAAAGCTTGAGTTTCTGGAGCTGCTCGATCTCTATGCACAGTGAGGCGATGAACATACCACGCATTACTCATTAGTCGGAGTAATGGCGATGGTGTGCTTGGTGGTGGGTCTTAATGCGGGATGCCTACTTTTCATGGCTGCAGCGAGGTGAAAAGCTTGTCAAAGCTTGTCAGTGCAGAGGTCCTTGATCTTGGTGTTGCCAGTGAAGACTGTGTTGGATACGTGTCCTCATCTCTTCCCTCTTAATTGCCAGCACCACCCATTCACATTTGCCATCATGTTAAGCATCCCGCCATGTCTCTGCACCACCTCATCCTCTCCCTAGGGTTGGCTGCAACAATGTAGAGTGGAGACAGACAAAGCATGAGGGTGGTCAGAGTTGGGCACACACTTTAGACCCCCCAAGCTGATATTGTTCTCTTCAAACTCTGTCTTCATTACAAAGTTCTCCGATTACCATAGACCCCCCAACCTAATATCTTTCTCTTCAAACTTAGTCTTCATTACAAAGTTCTCCGGTTACCAGATCTTTTTTTGGTAAAGGTTTGTCTTGAGAGGTCCGATACCAGCTCACACTTAAATTGATCTGTCTGGATTAGCCAGGCCAAATTGTAGTGCCGAAATCGTTTTATGGCTGTTGCGAGCTTAGCCTTGGATGGAATGGTATTTGGATGGAATGATGTTAAGAGGAACAGAGTGATCTTTGGATGGTATTAAAGTGCTCATGTGAATCAGTGGTATAAAACAAAGACGGTAATCTTTCGGTGTCACCAAACCAAAATTTCCATATAATATACCATAATACTCATGCTATATAGGTGTATGTATTTGCTTCTCTGCTGCTGGGTATGATTAATATGAATTCATTATCTTTGTATGTGCATGAGATTTATCAATGAAATTTCTGCCACGCTAAAAATAGAAATTACCCTGCACAGAATAATAGATGGCCCAGAAATATAAAACCTGCTTCAAATCAATATTTTAAATTTTTGCTTGAGGGAGTAAAGGAGTCAGTGAAACAGGCTAGCTTTTTTGTTCTGGGAATTTTGTCGCGACCAGTTTGCCAGCACGGCTTGGTATGTTCAGGAACAAATTGCCCTTTTATTCCTTGTATATAGTAATTATATAAGGAATAATAATTATGAGCTTATATATAGTAATTATATACCCAAGGACACAAACTTATATACGTTGTTGCTAACGTTTCTGCATTGGGTACTTTTTTTTTGTTGCAAACTGACCATATAGCTGACCTGTGTTACACCTGTGCTATTATTTTCTTTCCCGCCTAGTGACTAGTTTTAATGGATTGCCATTTGCAACTTAATTCAGGTCTGTGCAGAGGGAGTTGGAAGATGTAAATCAACACAACCATGTTGCTGTCAAGTCATCACGATGCTGTAATTACAGAATTGTACATGTAATCTTTAATCAACTTGTATTTTAGAAAGCACACAATGCTAACCCTTTTCTTTTCAATGGCAGAGGTATTTATTGTTCCCCTTGTATTTTTCATTGTGTAGTCTTTTATTCCTTGACTGGGTACCAAATGCCAATGACTAAAGTAACTAATCATCAATTCATCATCTTTGGTTCAAAGATGAACTCTGAACTTGGCGAAGCATCCTGATATCATTTTGGTTTGTCCCTTCAATTCCAGAAACCGATAGACCTGACAAATCGCTGTATAGTCTCGAGCAAAAGAATTTTCTTTTTTGGGCAAATTTTGCTAAAGACATCGCGACTTTGTGGTTTTACCTGTAGGACACCACGCGAAGTCACTTTTGGAGGAACACACCCTGTAAATGTGATTATTTTCCAGTGACAATTCATCCATTAAATTAATATTTTCGTGCTTACTACATTACCCCTTATCTCTTCCTCTCTCTCCCTCTTTTCTCGCTTCTCCCTTGGGCGACATCGGCCTGCTCGACGGCGGCGCCTGGAGCACGAGCGACCCGCTCAGCGGCGGTGGCGCCCGGAGCGCACGCGGCCTACCTTGGCCACATCCATAGCGGCGCTCCTCCGCTGGCGGCGTGCCCAACATCGCACCACCAGACCGCGCCCCTCCGCCTCTGAGCGCAGGTGAGCACGATGGAGCTCGACGCCGGCTGGGAAGCTGTACTCGGCGGGCGGAACGGGAGCGCGTGGACGCCGGCTAGCCTCATCGCCGATGCCATCCGCAATGAGGTGGGCTCGGAAGGCCTCTGCCATACCAGGGGTAGCGACGACGGTGGGGCACGCGTCCGGGCGGCACCGGCAGACCAGCAGCAGCAGCCACGCGTTCTGGTACATCTCCAGCAACGTCGCGCCGGCACCGCCGGAGAAATCCATCGCCGCAGTGGTCGGACTTGTCACGTGAGCTCAGAATTGAGGGATCCGACATGTGGGCCCAAGGGCATTCAGTACTTTCACGTGATTTCTGTCTCCTCAACCGAAAAATATTATTTTAATGGGTGCGATGTCCACCAGCAAATATCCAACTTTTGAGAGTGTTCTTTTCCAAAAGTGATTTCGTGCGGTGTCCTATAGCCAAAACCACAAAGTTGCGATGTCCTATAGCAAAATTTGCCTATTTGTTATGCTTATTTCAAGCATTTGTAAATTTTTGCTAAGCTTCTGCCGTCTGATCCAAGTTTGTCAATTCTATTCGGGAGGCCATCCCGGTTTGGCTCTTGGAATTAGGGGTGAGCAGAAAAATACCGAACTGAAAAGGCTAAGGTTTGGCTCCTGGAATTAGGGGTTAGTATAAAAAGTCTGAACTGAAAACCGAGACCAATTTAGTCCTAAGTAGTGAAAGACTGAATTTTGTATGGTAAATCCGGTTAGTCTCATCGGTTAACTGAAAAGGCTAAATTTTTTAAAAAATGTTCAAATACTACCTACAATCCACTAAGTTAAATAGGATTAAACTCTAATTTTTCACATATCTACTTCTTCTCGGTATGTAACCTAATAAGAGTCTACTCATACGTGTTTGCGAATTTTTTTTCTGTGATTTTTGTGTTGAAGATTTCAATTATTTCTTTGCATATACGAAAATGTTGCTGAATTTGGTCAGGACTGATATTTTTTTTTTTGTTGAAATTCGGTCTTCACTTTTCAAAGACGAACTAACATAAAGACCAAAGACCAAGACTGAAATTTTTGGTCAGACCGAATACCCACACCTACTTGTAATATAGTGTTCTAGCACAGTCGATACTGGTATACTATTATACAATTCAATAAAACAATATAAATATATTAATATACGATATATTATCAAAGTTTCACATGTAATCATTAATTAATAAACCACTAAAGCTACCATTTTTCTCCTTTTTTAATTTTTTTGGGCGCCTCGGGATGCTGCCACTTTTTTTTTCATTTTTTTTAATTTTTTGGCGTCTCGAGATGCTGCCACGTTTGTATTGTTCTGGAGCATGACTCGATCGGGTGAGAGGAATCGGCAACACGCCATTCAAGTGGTCATAGCGCTGTTTTAGCACGCCCGTGTACATCCGCGAAGGAAAAGATGCGTGGTAGTATTTTTACGAAAAAAAAACCTCCTCGCATTTACACTGAATAGTGCATAAACCCTCGAACCGACTAAGGCACCGGTGTGTTTTATCCGGAAAACTACTCGTGTTTGACAGAAATACAATCCCAAGAAGCGAAAATTTCGCTTCTAAACATAGCGCTCTAAAACAGATAAACGTAAGGTCTTTCTAAAAAAACGACCACATATATACTACTAACAACATTTTGGGTCGGAGGAAGTAGAAAACTTGCCGCGGCTTTGCCCCGCCTTACGGTGATGATCAGTTATTTGAAATTCTCTGACGTCTAGAGATATGTAGAGTTTAGGAAAGTTAGCACGAAACATGGCACTTGACAAAAATATAAAACATTATTGTCACTAAAGAAAAAAGTTCATCACTCTCCAAATTTGTTTGGTACTATTTCATTTCAAATTCCAAAAATACGTGATTCTTGGGGGCACACCCTGGCATATATTCAGTAACGAAAGTTTCATAAACTAACTATTCAATAAAATTCAAGGGTCTATGCTATGAGCAAGGGAGCTTCTGGATCTACTGAATGTTTAGATTCCTCAATCAAGTTCATCTTCGCCTATAAAAATGAAATGAAATGAAATCAGTACTGTTAAACACATGCCCAAAAGCATCCCTTAACACTGAAGTAACTGTTCAGATTATGCTCATATGGTGTTCTGTTCACTGCTTTAACGAAAACATAGATAAGGCATGATTAGCTGCTAAGTAGTTGGAGAAAATTGCACAAAGAAAAAGAAACAATATAAATTTAGAAATTTTAATATCTGCAGGAATGTTGGAGATCATCATAACACTTCCCTACTCAAATCCATATGAATATTTTCAAGTTCTTTGATGAATAAAGCATTTTATTTACTTTTAATACTTCTATTTTGCTATATCATAAAAGAAGTTGCCAGGAAAAAAATTCTAATGTGGTGCATCGAACAATTATCTTATCTGGAACATTGTATAAGGGTGATATCAACCTAACAGCAAGCATACATGTCAAGCACATGTATTTCGCAACAAAATCAAATTATTTACTACTCACATATGCAAGCAATAGGACACTGTTATCTGCAGATGCCACACAGTTCTATTTAGCTTCCATAGTATGAATGAATACTACCATGCCAGTACATATAGAAATATGTAGAGACTTTGAATGTTGAGGTGTTGAACATTTCAGAACACTTCACAGAACAATAGCACTTGGCAAATTGGCAATTACATATCTCGGAACCTCTTAACTAGTTAAACTGTAGCAGTTGATGATCGTGGCAGTCCTTAATCATTGGTCAAACCCAACAATGTTTTCAAGTTTTTTTTTTTCTCAAACACACAGGAGAGCTGCACATCATTATATTAAGAGTGAATTGCACTTTAGGTCACTTATTATTGCCAAAGTTTCACTTTGTACTAGGTTATGTTTGTTGTTTTCACTTTGGACCGAGATTTGTTACCTTCTATTGCACATTGGACCATTTTGTGTTCCTTGCCTCTAACCTACTTTGCTGCCACTCACTCCTTGATTTCCTTAGCACGCTAGCAACTAAACACACCCATCAATACTCTATCCTGATCATCGAGCGCCTTGATTTATTTTTGGCTCTTTTTCTCCCACCAAAATCATGTGAGCTGATAAAAATCACTTGATTGTGAGCTCACATGAAACAGCAGGAGCAGTGAGCAGCCTTGTGGCTTGATTTTGTGAGTTCGAGCTAAGGAACAGAGCCGAGAGAAGGAATCCTAGTCATGTGATTGGTTGGGTTGATCCATGGCAGCATCTCAATGGAGAAAAAACTAGCACCTTGATTTTCTTTTCGGCTCTTTTTCTCCCACCAAAATCATGTGAGCTGAGGAAAATCATATGATTGTGAGCTCACAGGCAACAACTGCAGCAGCAAGTTGCCCTATGGCTTGATTTCATGAGTCCGAGCTCAGAAACGGGTCCGAGAGAAGGAATCCTAGTCATGTGCTTGCTCTGGATGATCCATGGCAGCCTCTCAATGGAGAAAAAACCAGAAGAGGAGAAATGGAGAAGAAGGCCAGTCCAATTTGAAACTTCTGTAAAATCACCTAGCCCAAAGTGAAAAGATTTGTCCACCCCTAGTCCAAAGTGAAACTTGGGTAAAAATTACTGGCCCAAAGTGCAATTCACTCTTATATTAATAAGAAGGAAAAGAGTCCAAAAGGACTCACACAAGCACATTAGGGCAGGTTTTAGTACAAAACGACTTGCCAAAGAAATACAAAAGGATTATGACCATCTATGAAATAGTTAGATGGAATGTTTTCATGTTTTCAGAGGAATATTATCTGAGGAATAAGCATCAGCTAATTTTGTGCCAAAAGCTACGCTAAGACAGGATGAAATAGTTAGTTGGAATGATTGGGCATAAAGTATTCTATCCCAGGCTTCCTGGAAAGGTGGGGGAAACTACCAAGCTGAAGTGAAGTAGGGGCACACAGAATTTCCAGTGGAGTGCTGAATTGGATATAGGAAAGACGAACGTGAAAGTACTCCACTTGGCCAATACTATTTTCTATTTCACTTATTAGCCTTCTCATAAGGGATTTTAGTCAAGCAACACCTTTTGTGACGTATTTTTTGGGGGTATTGAGGGGTCCATTTGGATCCCTCGTTTGTACATATTTCTTCTTCTTAATAAAATGAAGCGTAGTCCTGTGTTTTCAAGAAACAAAAGGGATTTTATTTTGGGTATATTATTCTAGAATTTCCCACACAGTTCTCTTTACCCTGGTGTCTCCAAAAATTATATCTCATCTGGAACATTTGTTTTATTTAAAAAAAGTAAGGATGGCTACCAACAGCAACCTCCTGTCAGGCACATGTAAATTAACCACCAACTATAAAGCTAATAAGTAGTTCAGACTAAGCAGCAGTCGTACCCAGAAGAAATACAACATTTCTGCCTTAGATCTATGTTCACATGAATGCCAAAACAAATGATAATATCTTCCTGTGAGACTCTGATTCCAAATACAAATGGTTTTTTATACTTGTGCACAAGGATTAAGAAAGTGATGAAATGAGCTCGTTGCCCTTCATTTATACATAGTGGGGACATGTTCACGAGTGGTAACATGTATTCATAAACGACAAAGAAGGAAAAAAAATGAGAGTAAAAGGTGCCTCAAGTTATGACTTATATTTGGAAATGAGTTAGGAATTCAAAGATGACTTATGCATGGAATCAGAGGAAGTATAATCTTACCTTTTTTCACATCTGAATATAGATCTTCAACCCTTTTCTCTGTCTGCTTTGCAAATGACCACATTTTGTATATACTAGACTCCATCTTTCTTGATTCATCAATTAGAATCAAGAAGTACCACCTTCTCGATTAAGAAAGTGGTGTTTGCAGACAGGCTATCTTAGAGGTGGTGTTTGCAAATGACCCAAGAAGCACCACCAACCACACAGAGCACAGCGCCACAGCGTCCAATCTCCTCTCTCGATTTGACATACCTTAGGCGACGGCTGCAACTATTTGTCGGCGTTGACCCACAGCTCCCGGAACCACGGCGTGGAAGGGGGCAGATCGGACGTACGTGAGGATGAGGATGCCTTGCTAGCTTCGGACGTCTGTGCTGCGCCAGCTGTTACCCTGAAATCCATCAACCGCTCATGGGTCACAGTGGATTCCGGGGAGCGAAAAATACTTTCTTCGCGCGGTTTGTGGGTGGAGGGGATTTTGCTTCGCCTCCAAATGACACGCTTAGCATTGCTTACCTCAGGAAGAACAATGCATCGCCAGGAACCAATCTTTTTTTGAGCTGACAAAGACACTCCAACTGGTTCACGGTTGTAAGCAGATGTCTCCATATGTTGTCCTGAAAAAAATTGGAAAGATACGAGATTGCAATCCCTGGAAGTGACATGTAGTGTAAGTATTCCAAGAAAAACATCAGTAGCTGTTACTTATTACTCTGCACAATGGCAAGCATAAGTGAGAAAAAGTGTTACACCAAAACATCAAGAACAACAGTGACAAGAAGGTTAAAACAGAATCAAACAAAATAATGAGATCTTCCAAGCTCACCACGGAAGATGTGATGGAAAGGTCACTCAGTTCCATGGAGATCTTTGGCAACCCAAAACAATGACGGGGCCAGAACACCAAGTAATTTACTGAGTGTTTTATGTCACAGCTCATAAGTCACAACTAGATGTTCTGTCCCTCCCTGTGTACCTCTGATTTGCTGATACAAACTTCCCAACACATCGTAGATAGAAAACCTATCTTGGTGCTGAACATCACTGGCTACAAACAAATGCCGTGTCTTCTCAACCTCAATCCAGCTGCATCCTGCAGGTTTTTTCATATCCTTGGATTTCATCAGTTTCCTGACATGCTCAACACTTTCCCATTTATCATCAGCCGCAAAGATGTTTGACATGATCACATAGTTCCCGATGTCCTCAGCCTCCATGGAGAACAAGCGATCAGCTGCAAGCTGACCAATTTTGACCTCTCCATGGACCTTGCATGCCCCTAGCAAGGAGCCCCATGCATTGGCATTGACCACATGAGGAGGCATATCCAACGCAAAACTGTATGCATCTTGGAGACGCCCAGAACGGGCAAGAAGGTCAACCATGCATGCACAGTGCTCTTCTGTTGGTTCAACTCCATAGATCTCTCTGATGGACTTGAAAATCTTAATTCCAGCATCGACAAGCCCTGCATGACTGCAGGCTGACAGAAGAGCAGTCAGAGCTACATGGTCTGGCTTAATGTCAAGTGTAAGCATTTTGGAGAATAGTTCTACCGCCTTTTCTGCCATTCCATGCATTGCATAAGCTCCTATCATGGCTGTGAATATGACAAGGTCCTTATGCAGGCTAACTTGAAAGAGGTTGTATGCATTGGCTATGTTCCCACACTTAGAGTATGCATCAAGAAGTGCTCCTTCTAGATGAATATCTTCTAGGGATGCTCTAAGCATGTAACCATGGCATTGTTTCACAAGTTGCACTGAGCTCAGATGGATGCAAGCCAAAAGAATATTTGTAATGCTTATAGTATCAGGGTTTAGTCCTTCAGATTGCAACTGATGGAACAAGCAAAAAGCTTGATCACACAAATCGTTCTGTGCATACAACCGGCTCATCAGATTCCATGTAGTTAAATCTTTCTCAGCCATATGGTTGAAGGTCATCTCAGCATCCTCCACACAATTATTTTTTAGGTAGCAAGAAATCATTGTATTGCCAGTAACAATGTTCCGTCCAGCAAGGCTTCTGAAGAGTGTTTCTGCATCATGCAGGTAGCCACACTTTGCATACGCGTCTAGAATAGCATTCGCAACTGAAGAATCACCAGTATAACCAACTCGCAAGGAATATCCATGAGATTCTCGAACCATCTTAATCCCACAGAACGTACTCATGCGGATAATATTCAAGATCGTGACAGAGTCCCACTGAGTTACGTCATGCCATATTTCACCAAGGAGTCTAAAGAACTGTTCAATATGGTGTTCACTGTTTGCACAAGCAGAGAGAATTGCATTCCAGGATACTGAGTCTTTGTTCTGAATAGTGATAAAAGATCGAAAAGCAGCATCAAACCTGTCACACTGGCTGTAAAAGCTGACAAGAGCGTTCATTAATGATGTTTCTTGAAGAAGTTCAGGATGTCGAAAAATATAACCATGAACCCTGATGCCCACTCTGAGATTGCCTACTTGGGCACAAGCAGTAAGTAGGCTGATAAGAGAAACAGAATCAGGAGCCATTCCGGTAAACAAAAGCCCCTGAAACAGTTTCAATGCCCTTGAGGGATACCGATTCATCACATATCCCGCAATGACAGTGTTCCATGTAACGATATCTCCCATTTTTGAACTTCTAAATATTGATTCTACAGCCCTCATTTCACAAACCTTGGAATAATGTGCCATCAGCGCATTGCTAACAGATATATCCATTTCTAAACCATGTCGGACCACAAAACCATGAATTTCTTTCCCATAGTGCCTCCCATACTCCACAAGTGAACAGAAGGGAAGAACATTAGCCAATGTTGAATAGTTTGGAAGGCATTCCTCTGAGATCATCTGACCAAACAGTGCAAGTGCTTCTTCAAACAACCCATTCTCAGAATATCCCGCAATGATTGAGTTCCATGAAACCACATCCTTGCAACAAATTGTAGAAAATGCTAGATGCGCATCATCCATAGCTATGCTCCCACCACATTTTGCGTACATTGATACCAAAGCATTTCCAGACAGAGTGTCAAACTCCAAACCAGTCTTGATGACATAGCCGTGGATACTCCTTCCAGCCCTCAGCACCCTCAACTTTGCGCACACCGGAAGGACGACAGCGACCGTGACTGCAGTTGGCATGCTCTCATCTACACCACTAGCAAGCATTGCATGGAACAAATGGAACACATCGTTGTAAAGTCCAGCACGGGAGGAGGCAGTGATCAGGATGTTCCTACATACCGCGTCGGAGCAGCTCATCTCATCAAACACCATGTGGGCGTCCGCAAGAGACCCGATCCTCCCGTACATGTCCATGACCGCCTTCGCCACCACCGTGCCATCCGCGTACCCGACCTTGACAGCGAGCCCGTGGAGGCACCTCCCGAGCGCCGCGCCGCCGCGGCAGTTGGGGAGCGTGGACGACGATTTGACCGCCGCGGCGAGCGCCAGCCTGTTGGGGCGGAGTCCCCGGGCCAGCATCCACCGGAGGAGGGAGGTGCACCCGTAGTGGTCTCCTCCCGCTGCGCGCTCCCTGAGCAGCGTGCTGCACCGCATGCGGTCGTCCAGGGCAGGCACTGCATCGAACACGTCGAGCGCATCACCACCGCCTGTGGCTGCGGCTGCGGTGCGGAGGTGGTGGGAGAGCCGCCACTGCCCCCTGCGGAGCGCGGCGTCGGCATAATGGTGACCCGGCGGCCTTGCGAGAGAGAACATAAGCATAGCCCCTTATATCACCAGTATTAATTTCCATGACTGCAACACATAAACAAATCATTGATGCAATGAAAATGTGACCATCTCGTTAAATAATCTCATGGTACATGATGCAAACTTTATTTTTCAGCTTCTCGAACAGCAGGCCACAAGATCACCATAAACTTCAATGTAGTACTACCTCCGTTTCAGGTTATAAGACTTTCTAGCATTGCCCACATTCATATAGATGTCAATGAATCTAGGCACACATATATGTCTAGATTCATTAATATATGTCTAGATTCATTAACATATATATGAATGTGGGCAATGCTAGAAAGTCTTATAATATGAAACGGAGGAAGTACCAAATTGTCAATCATCTCAACAACACAACTCACACAAGAACACCAGAAATGCCACAAACTATCATTATAGAGGAAAAAATCAACTTGACCTATGCACTAATTTGCTTGAATATTAATGCTAAAACCGATCATACACACACCAAGTCAGGTACAGCCACGACTCATGTACGATTTTTTTTAAAAAATAGCACTTCTTCCCTCAGCATAAGCATCTCAATATGTTATTCCCTCATACATGTACACTGAAAAAACTATGAGTGGACATATTTTGTAAATATATCCTTATGACCAATTAAGAAGGACTCAGCAGATTCATTTACATATGGAGCATTCATATTGTGGCAGCTTTAATTATAAACATGTAAAGAAAAGTGATAAAAAGTTAAGTCATTTCCCCCTTGCAGATTAATTGTTCAGAACTTCAGAGATCAAATATCTAAGTGTACGTTGGAACCGTACGAGATCAAGTATATAAGAAGGATAAGCAAAAACTGTATTTTGGTTGATTCTAAAATATACTATTTAAGAACCGAATCTTAGTTGATCATGATGGCAGAAAAACCATGGTCGGAGCTACTCTGCCTAGACTCAACTGAACAACAAACTTAAGATCCCCTGCAGGTAAATATTTGAAACTTTCACCTATACTGAAGAAAGCCACAAACTCATATCAGGGGCGGATCCAACTTGGGACATGGGGGTTTGGGTGAACAAACAAACTGCTATTACTTGAATTAAGAGAGGTTTAAGGCTATCAAATTAAGGAGGAGGAGAAGAGCTTCTTCCAGATCTAGAAGAGAAGCTCACGAACGCAAGCAAATTCCAGTCCCGGTGGGGTGGGGAGAGAGAGATGAATCAGAAAGGGCACGCGGATGCTCACCAGGATCCCCTCCCCTCCGCTGCTCTGCTCGTCTCGCCGCCCGGCCCTCCACTCGTCTTGGCGGCGGCGCAAGGAGCGGAGGAGACAACGAGAACGAGACGGGAGATTTCTTTTTCTTTTACGCGATACCCGCCCTTTTCTCAATATTTTTAGAGTAAATTGCACTATGCCAGTTTTTATTACCCAAGTTGCATAATGAACCATGTCTATACCAAACTTTTCACTTAACACAGTATAATAAGATTGCACTTGTTTGCAGCTTAAACCAGGGTATAGCAATCTAGGTTTTTCGCTGCCAGCGTGGCTCCAACATCGCGTTCTCTCAGCAGAGATGAAGTGGCTCTCGTAGCGCGGGCTCAAGGCCGACGTCGACAACGCCGGAGGAGATTGTGCCAACAGTGTGAGTGGTGGACGGCAAGTACCAGTCCCTATCAGCCAATCCATTATCCAGCCTCACACCCTCGCCGACGCGCTGCCGGGCGCGGTGAACCATCCACTCCGAAGCACGGCGACAGCCGGCAGGTAATGCCAGGCATACTGGCAATGGCGTTTATCTTTTTGTAATGCTAGTGTGAGCTGCATCATGAACTGAATAAGGCCACGCTGCGAATTAAGTGGCGATGTCTTCTACTTCGTGCGCCTCCACCATCGATCTACAGCCTGCATAACATCCCGTTAATCATAGCATCCGTTGCGTCTGCCTAAATGAAATTCTAATCCCATTACCTGTCCCGGTCCGGCAGCGGCGCCAACAGCCGCTGGAGGTGGAGGCTGGGGAAATAACCGAGAAAGCAAGCATGAATCAATCCATTAACTCCTCCCAAATGCATGTGGCTCTAATCTTTCTCTAAGTTGTACTGTCCTGTGCTCCTGGCCACCGCCTCCTCTCCTAACTTCACCAGCGCCGCCGATCCCCTTTCTGGTTTGCGTGATGATCGAGGCTCGCTCGAGCTTATCGTGGATGTTAATTACATGGCTGGACCAGAAAAGTCATCGTAGCAGCAAGCCCAATTCTCTCAGCCTGATCCATGTTGCAAATAATTGCAAAGATATATGGCCTAAATTGAAAAGGCTAACCATGACCTGGTCCATTGCGAAACAATGGTAAACATAGCTAGCCCATAATGCAATTCAGTTATATAAGAGTTGTTTTTATTATTTTAAAACTAGCTAGGACTATTTCTTCATATAACTGGTGACCCATGTATCATCAATACTTAAGGAAAAATTAAGTGATTGTATCGATAACAAATTCTTCATACCACCAGCAACCACTAACTGCACCGCCATCATCGCTCTTTCTCCATGAACCACCATCGTTTCTCCTCTTTGCCATTACATGCGCAGCCTTACCCTCTACTAACCGACATATCTTTTTCTGCTCTCCTATCGTGATGCACACTATTGTTATGGTTGCCATTGAGGTCGGGGATTCGAGCTTACATGGACTTTGGGAGGTAGGAGCTGACCCGACGAAGAGCGAAGGCGCTATATCCGGGCTCCTTCTTGCTAGGTCTATCGGTTATCCAACTATCAGAGGGAAAAAGAAAATGGAGAGAGAGAGAGAGAGAGTTAATGTGCGGAGTGATTGCTGAGTCACCGGACTTGGAGATGGATAGAATAAGGTGGTCCAAATTGAAATGTAAAGTTAGCTATTGTGTAAATGAAAAGAATGGTTAAATAATAACATTAGATGAAAGCTTTTAAGAATTTTTAAGAATACGTAGTATAGACTGTAATTTACTCCCTTTGTCTCACAAAACATGAATCTAGAACTGGTGTGACATATTCTAGTACAACAAATCTGAACTTATGCATGTCTAGATTCATTTTACTAGAATGTGTCACATCCAGTTCTAGGTTAGTTTTTATGGGATGGAGGGAGTACTTTTCTTTCTCTAGCACAATTAAAGATGTTGTCGAAATGACAACCGCATACGTCGAAAGACGTGGTTACTCAACAGTGGTTGGAAAAGAAGTAAAGTGTATTAATTTGAGAATTTTTTACTTGGGGATCCCCTTATTACATGGCCCTATGGGGCTATTTATAACCCCCATTACAGGTCTTACTACTAGGGCTTTGGTTATACAGGGGAATTTATATGGTTGCCCTTATGAAAGGGACATTTACATGGGTATATTGCGTAATTGCGGTCCGTGGGCTCTTAGCGGGCCGACGGGTTATTGTCGACCCAATTGACCCATAGGCTTGATGGGCCAGGATAGCTTCTTCGGCCCTCCCGGAGCCGAACCTGCTACGGTGAAGTCGTCCCCCTTCGGCATATGCTCTTCGCCTTGCGCCCTTCACCCAGGAGGCCCCTAGCCTGGTTGCGGTTTCCTGCCTCTCGCTGTCCTTGCTCCATAGTCTTCGCCATGGGGAGGGTTTGCCCTGCCTAACCCTGACATCTCGGGCTTAAATCTTCGTCGGTCACATGCTTTCGGCGGGTTTGGTCGAAAGGCCTCATGTCATATCGCCAACAAGCCCCTCACGGGCAAGGGTGAGATAGGAGCTTCGGTCGAGACCGTGCAAACCATGTGATATGGTATGTGGCGCCCCCTTTCGACCGGTGCTCCTGCCGAAACCTACATTGTTCCTTCAAGTAAAGTTTGTTTGTTTCTACACTTTTAGAGAAAATTCCTTTGAGAAAAAACTCCTTCTTTGCATTCGTTGCAAAGCGCCGAAGGGGGTTATTTAGTCTCTTTTATTACTATGAATAGTAATGGGCCCTGTGGGCTTTTCCTTCTCCGTATTCGGGCTTTTTACTATTCGGCATCGTCCCGATGGGAATTTACCGTTTCGTCTGCCCTTTGACACGTGTCAGAGCTCGATTGGTTGGCAGGCGAACGGTCTCGCTACGGGGTTATATATACCCCCAAACCGGCCTGCCATTTTTCATTCTCCCGGTGCTTTCCCCTTTTTTACCACTTGACACGCTCCGTGCTCTCTTTGCTCTCCTGTGTTTTAGCCTTTTCGCCATTGTCGTGCTCCTAGCCTTTCGGCTTTTTACCTCTCTTTTTTGTGCTATGAGCCTAATGGCTCCCCGCAAACCTACCAAGGCCGGGTCAACTGGCGAAGATCCTGGAAGCCTTGGCGAAGGATGGTCGTGCTTCCTTGGCAAATCGTTTGTCAAAGAGGCCGACTTGGGTGAACTGGTATCATCCGGTTCTCTCACAAAGGGCCAAGGATCGTGCGGGGGCGAGGCCGTTGTTCCCTCGCCTGGGGATGGACGAACGGTTGTCTTTGCCGCATACTTCGCTGCTGGGCTTCGCCTCCCGTGCGACAACTTCTTGCCTTCGGTGCTTTCGACGTATGAGGTTAGGCTTCCCCAGCTTAGCCCGTCGGTGTTCCCAAAGCTGGCAGTTTTCGCTTGGATGTGCCAGACCTGTGGGTTCGCCCCTACCGCCGAGCTTTTCGCCGCTCTGTTTACTGCATGCGCCTCAACCAAAGACGTGCAGACACCGGCGGGTCCGAGGAAAACCGTTTTCGGCCGCGTGAACTTCATGCTACAGCCGGAGTGTTCAGATGCTTGGCCAGTGCCTGCATCGATGGCGAAATGGGACAGGAACTGGATGCAGAAATGGTTCTACACCAGCAACCCCTATTCCGCCGAAGATGCTCAGGCGAACTGGCTGCTTTTTGAGCGTTCTGCCGTCTCCATCAACGCGAAGCCAAACATGGAGATCGACGGGACTCTCGAGTCCCGGCTCATTCTCCTTCGCAAGGTTGCCCGGTGACTGAGCACCCGGGACCTTTGCGAGGAGTTTTGCCTCCTACGGATTTCCCCTCTCGCCCGTGTGAGGGCGAAGAAGTTGTTGGGCTTCCCCGCCTAGTTCTCCTTGCCGGGGCCGAAAGTAAGGTTTTTAGTTTCTGACTTAGGCCGCGTACTTCCTTTATGAAAGTGCTTTTTAGGCTAAACGGTTGTGTTCCTCTCTTTTCGCAGCGCGGACTTTGGAAGATGCTGAAATTGAGGCGTCGAAGATTATCGGGGCTCTAACCACAGTCGAGTTCGCCCGCTTGCTCTAGCGCCAAGCCGACGGCCGAGTGAATCGTGTCTATACCAGCGAATTGTCGAGTCGATCGAACCCCTCTCGGGCCAGCGATGACGAGGCTGGCACTTCGAAAAAGCGCAAGCGTGCGGTCGCGAAAGGCGGCCAAGTCCGAACTCGCCGTAGCGCGAAGGCCGCGGTTGAAAGTGATGGGGAGGAGGAAGAGGAGGAGGATGTTGATGCCGGTTCGGAGGAGGATGGCTCTCATGGTTATACCCCCAGCCCTACCCCTGCGAAATCCGGGGCAGGCTCCCATGTTTCGCCTACGCGACCATAAGAAATCGTCGTGGCGAACACCCTTTTGGCGATCTCCAGCACAGCCGCGAAACCGGTGATGGCTGTCAGAAGGAAGAAGAAGAAGGGGAAGGTTGTGCAGGTCGGCCCTGGCTTTTCGGACAGCGAAGGGTCCGATGGGACCCCTACTTCGCTGGTGTTGCGGCGCGCAACTTCCCGTGGCAGGCGCATGTCTCCGCCACCCGCTAGCGATGCTGAAGTGGCGACGGGCGGGAGTGCCTCAGCCCCGGCTGCTGGGGCGAACGTCGCTGAAGACGAACGGGTCGATGTGCTCCCTTCACCTATTCGTCAACGAGAGGGGAAGGCCCCGACGGTTGAAGCGAGCGTTTCGGACGTGACGCTTACCGCCCCACATTTCGTCCCCGCCGACTTCGCCACGCGGCCGGAGATCACTCCGTTCGTAGACGGGGTGTACCAGGTCATAGTGCCGACCGAAGGCCTTGGGCTCTTCACTGAACTGAACGAGTTCGGCGAAAGCTGCGCGGCTGTGGAGAGCCTATTTGTGCGGGTATGACTTATTTTTGTGTGCTGAATTTTGCTCTTTCGCTAGCTCTCTGACGTAATGTATGTTTTTTTTATCAGGGCCTCGCTGCGCATCTAAGTGCCAAGAAGTCCGCGTTAGAACGACTAGATGGGTACCGCCTTCGCCTTTGTAAGTCTGAAGAAGATCTTCGGCACAAGGAAGACGAAAGGCGTGTGGTGGCGGAGACTTTGAAGAAGGCGAATGCTGAAAATAGGTCTCTCCGCTCTGACCTTGAAGCAGCACGCAAGCGAGACGCCGATCGAGACCGACAACTTGCTTCGGCTGAGGAGAAGATTAAATCCCTCGAAGCCCGTCTCGCGTCGGCCGAAGCAACTGCCACGACCCTGGTACCGGCCACAGAGTTCGCCAAAGAGGCCTGTTACACTCTCCGGCTGGCCCTTAACGACCTTGGGGCGCGGGCGGAAGGTGCTCCGGGCGAAGGCGGGACTGCACTCGATTTCTCCGAATGGACGCAGGAGGTGGCCGGCTCGGTTGTAAAAGTGGCAGGCGCCTACGGGGACTGTTGCGCTCGTGTTTCGGCGGGATTCGTTCTCAGCCTCTTGCACACGCACGGCTGCGATCACATCGGGAATTTTCCCGATTTCGTGAAGGAAGAATGGCCTAGCAACACGCAGTGCTCCGGGGCTGCGTTAAGGGCCTTTCGAAAGGGGTTTTGGGAGGATGGCGGCCGGGATTGTGCAAAGATTCGACTCCGCGAGAACCTTGAAAGGATCGCGAGGAATGAGGAGGCCGCTGCTGCCAACTCCAAAAAGGATCCCGGGCCGTCGGAACGGTCCCCCGGGCACGAGGGCGAAGGCGACGGAGGCCCAGATCACCCTGAGGTGTGAGGCCCTTCGCCCTCATGTCTTTTTATTATTTTTATTTTTTCCTTGATCCTTTCGGACCTTCTTGTAGCCTAAGTTTTTATACATAGACTTTTGGTCTGTTCGGCTTTAAGCCGCATTCGCCTTGTACTTAATATAATCTCTATTCTACTAGCAAAGTATAACCCTTTCGCCTATTTAATTGTTTCTGTTTGAAATCGGGGCTGATCTTCGTCTATATTCCCCTCCCTTTTTTATGCTTCTCCTTTTTTGGCGCTTTGCCAGCAGGTGTGCGGCCGAAAGGTTTGCGTTCGACCTACCGCTAAAAATTGGCGAAATAGCAACGAGAAGTTTGTGGTGTTGAAGGGTTTGCCAAAGGTGCGATGCCCATTTCGGCCTGTTTATCGCGAAATGGTGATAAATGGCCACAGCTATAAGGTGTTCAAGGTCGCCGGCTGGATGCGGGCGCACCCCGGGCGGACCTTAGAAGACTACGACCTTGTTCGTACAAGACGGCTGGATGATATGGTTCGCTTTTGGCGAAACCATCAGAAGACTGATCGGCAGGAGTTAATCTTCCAGCGTCATTACAGTCTAATCTGTATTTCACCTCCTTCTCCTCTTAGGGTCGTGTATGATATTAGCAGTGATGACGAACCTAGTTCGCCTGATCATTCCTTAGAGAGAGAGAGAGAGTGATTGCGGGGGCGAAGATGTAATTTATCTGTAAACTAGGCTGTAACGCCATTGCTCTTTTCTTTTCACTTGTACCATTGTGATGGGTTTGTATTCTTCGATACATTTTTATTTGAAATCAATAAAGGTGTGTTTTATTTCCTTTTCGCTATTTTTGCATTGTCACTTTGCGTGCTTTTCGTTGGGTCAGAATGTGTCGGCCCCTTTGCATATATTAGCGAAATAGGTTTTGACTTTTTAGCTTTCGGCTTCCGTTTTCGATCAGTTTCGTTCTGCGTTGTAAGGAGCAATTTGTGCTTTCCTTTTGATCAAGTGTAACGGTGTTCGGTTAGTTGTTCCCCGAAACAAGCTGTTGCGGTTTCAATGTTCGGCGAGCGATGCTTCGGCTGATTCGTTTCGCCCCCTGGCCTTTTTCGCTGATCAGGCGTTTGCCTTGGGGTTTTTCCACAAATTATCAATCACACAAAAATAAAAAGAAGGCGGAGGACACAGAGATTTTATACTGGTTCGGGCCTCCGTGGTGGATAATAGCCCTACATCCAGTTTTTTTTTTGTCTTTTCTTATTTTTCTCTTTTTTTCTCTCTTTTTTTTCTTGCCGAAAGGCTTACATAGTGCCGAAGGGATTACATAGTGCCGAAGGGCTTACATGACAATATGTACATTTTTACAAGTTGGCGATTTGGGTGCCACCCGTTCTAGACATAGAAGCGCTTGAGAGAGGCAGCGTTCCAGGAATGGTCGAACTCTTCACCTTCTAGTGTCGCCAGTCGAAAGGATCCCGTCCTAGACTTGTGCTTGATGAGGTATGGTCCTTCCCACTTTGATTCAAGCTTGCCAACAGCAATCGGGTTCGCCTTCTTCCTTAGGACAAGATGACCAGGCAACAGCTCCGTCGGTCGAACTTTTTTGTTGTAAGTTGCCGAAGTGCCTGTGGCATACTTGCGCATGTGTTCGAGTGCTTCGACTCTTACCTTCCAAGAGTTCGAGCGACACCTCGCGCCCCTCTTCACCCCCAGAGAACGTCACCCTTGGTGAGTTAGCCCCTAGCTCTGTCGGGGTCATTGCTTCATCACCATAAAGTAGCATGAATGGGCTGAACTTGGTTGGTCTTGTGGGAGTCGTTCGAAGGGCCTAGAGAACAGATAGCATTTCCTCTGGCCATTTGCCCTTCGCTGCCCCCTCGAGCCTTTTCTTTAGTGCTTCTAGTATTTTACCATTTGTGCGTTCGGCCGCCCCATTTGACTGTGGGTGTGCGACCGACGCGAACCTGATTTTCCAGGTTAAGCCCTTCGCACATTTCCCTGAACTTGTCAGAGTCAAACTGCTTGCCGTTGTCAGTGATGAATTCTTTTGGCACTCCGAAACGGCAAACAATGTTTTTCCATACGAACTTCTGTACTGCTGCCGAAGTGATCGCTCCGAGGGGTTCGGCCTCAGTCCATCGAGAGAAGTATTCAACGGCCACAATTGCGAACTTGTACCCGTTTCGCGCCACCGGGAATGGCCCAATGATGTCCAGTCCCCATCTGGTGAAGGGCCAGATTGGTGCGATGGGTTGCAACTGATACTGGGGCGCGGTTTGGCTTCGGCCATGGTGCTGGCAGCTTTCGCACTTCTTGACTTGCTCCACACAGACTTTCAACACAGTGGGCCAGTAAACTCCTTGTCGAAACACTTTGGAGGCAACTGTTCTCGCGCCCTGGTGCGCGCCACAGAGCCCCTGGTGTATCTCTTTTGCTATTTCTTTGCCTTCGGCCAAAGAGATGCATCGGAGCAAGGGTTGAAGTACCCCGGAGCGATATAGCTGGCCCGAGACCATCTTATACCTTGTGGCTCTGAGTTGCAAGCGCTTTGCTTCTGCTTCATCTTCCGGAAGCCAGCCAGTTTCAAGGTATTTCACGAACGGTGTTCGCCAGTTGCATGGATCTTCGCCCAGTTTCGCATGGTCGATTGCCATGACCTCCAGGCTCTCCACAGGCACACTTGGTGCGTATAGGACTTCAAAAAAGATGCCTGGCGAATGTGGGCCTCCACAGGCAGCAGATTTCGCCAGGGCGTCTGCTTCCTCGTTCTGGCCTCTAGGTAAATGTTCGACCGTTATGCCGGTGAAGCACTTTTCCATGGACCGAACAGCCTCCAAATACCTCTTCATTCCTTCTTCTTTTGCCTCGAAGGATTTGTCAACATGGCCTGCCACCAGCTTGGAGTCGGTTCGGATTAGCAAGCGCCGAACCCCCAATGCTTTCGCCTTTCTTAGGCCCAGAAGAATGGCTTCGTATTCTGCTGCGTTGTTGGTTGTGTCGAACTACAGCCTTGCAGCATACCGAATCGGCACACCATTCGGCGAAGTGAGTACTGCCGCAATGCCTACCCCCCTATGCGACCACGAACCATCAGAGTACATCACCCAGGGTTGTTCGACAGGCTCGGGCTCGGGGGCGAATGCTGGTGTCCATTCGGCTACGAAGTCAGCTAGCACTTGAGACTTGACAGTAGTGCGGGCAACAAAATGCAAGTCGAAAGGGGATAGCTCTGCCGCCCACTTGCTGAGCTGGCCAGTAACTTCCTTGCCTCGGAGTATTTCGCCCAAAGGGTACTGCGATGGCACTATGACTTTGTGGGCCTGGAAGTAATGCTTGAGCTTGCGCGAAGCCGTCACCAGGGCGTAAGCGAGCTTTTCCATTTCAATATATCTTGTCTTCGCTCCTTGCAATGCTTCGGAGACGAAATAGACCGGTTTCTGGCCTGGATCTGTTTCTTGGACGAGGGCAGCATTGACTGCCACTGGCGAAGCTGCTAGGTATAGTAGCAGTTCGCTTCCTAGTGCTGGGCTGATCAAAGCTAGCGGGCTTTGCAGGTATTGCTTTAGCTCGTCGAACGCTGCTTGCATTCGGGTGTCCAGTTGAATTTTCCCGCGCCCCGGAGGGTCTTGAAGAAGGGCAAACCTCTTTCGGCTGCCTTTGAGAGAAATCGACCGCAATTCGGCCCGCGAGCTTTTGTACTTCACGTACGCTCGACGGAGGCTTCATTTGCTGAATGGCATCGATTTTCTCCGGATTCGCCTCGATGCCTCTTTTAGAAACAAGGAAGCCCAACAACTTGCCTGCGCGAACGCCGAAAACACACTTCTCAGGATTAAGTTTCATACCCGCTACGCGCAAGTTGTCGAAGGTCTCCTGCAGGTCGGACGCGTGTTCAAAAGCCTTGCGGCTTTTTACGACGATGTCGTCGACATAAGCCTCCACGTTTCGCCCCAACTGCTTGTATAGGACCTTGTACACTAGCTTGGCGAAGGTTGTTCCGGCATTCCTCAGGCCGAAAGGCATCCTGAGGTGGCAAAAGGTGCCAAATGGTGTGATGAAGGCTGTCTTGGGGATGTCGGCCGGTTCATGTGGATCTGGTGATAGCCGGAATATGCATCCAGGAAGCTCATGAGCTCGCAGCCAGCCGTTGAATCCACGAGCTGGTCGATTCGTGGTAAGGGGAAATCGTCCTTCGGACATGCTTTGTTTAGGTCTGTGAAATTGACACACATGCGCCATTTGCCATTTGACTTCCGGACCAGCACTGGATTCGCCAGCCACTCAGGATGGTCGATCTCTTGGATGACCCCAGCCTTGAGCAATTTTTGGACTTTGGCTTTTGCTGCTTCTTGACGATCAGCGGACATCTTGCGCAGCTTCTGTTTCCTTGGCTTGGCATCCGGCTTAACTGCCAAGTGATGCATGATGAGATCTGTCGAAACACCTCCCACCTGATCGGGGCCCCAGGCGAAGATATCACTGTTTTTCTTGAGTACTTCTAGGATTCTTGCCGCCACTTCTTCGCCCATGTCGCCCCCCAGCGATACGAGCTTTGCGGGGTCGGCATCATCAATCTGCATCTTGATTATCTTGCCGTGAGGGGCAGGCTTTGGCGCGTGTTTCGCCCGGTCATGCAGTTCGGCCTCAACATTATGTACTGTTCTGTTGATTATGGCAAGATCGCCTTTAGAAGCGGTCGAAGGCTGAAGCCCCTTGACCACTATCACTCCCGCCAGGCCGGGCATCTTGAGCTTGAGATAATTGTGGTGGAAAATAGATTCGAACTTGTTCAAGGTTGCACGGCCGAAGATGGCATTGTAGTTGTAAGGGATGTCAACAACGTCGAACAATACTTGCTCTTCGCGCCTGTTTTCACCTGTGCTGAAAGCTACCAACAATTGTGCTTGGCCAAGAACTTGAACTGCTTCTCCGTCGAAACCACGGAGCGAGGCTGGCGCTGGGGTAAGGGCTTGGGTGGGCAACCCCATCTTGGCATATGCTTCTGCGAAAATGACATCGGCCGAACTCCCTCCATCGACTAGGATTCGCCGGACCTCAAAACTCTGCGCTGTGCATCTTGGCGCTGTTCGGCCAGGGGTGCTTGTTCCTGAGCTACTTCGCGAGGTGCTTCGACCGCTGCTCCCTGCTGCGGCCTTGGATCTTGCGCGTTGCCACGTTGCCGAATGTTTCGGCATTGCTCCGTGGTGTACGAAGAGCGTCCGTGGAAGGCGCAGTAGAGGTCTTTTTGGACCTTTTGGCGGACAGGCTGCTGATGGTTGCTTGCTTGCTGGGCGTCGAATTCCTTGTGGAGGGCTTGCACTTCTTCGACAGCCATCACAGCCTTGCCCGCACGGTCGGTTCTGAACTTTCTCCAGGTCATGGGGGCTTGACCTTGCCTTGGCGGTTGTCCTTGGATCGCCGGCTGGGGCTGGCGAACAGTGAGAGGAGGTGGTTCAGCAACTTGAACTTGTGCTTGGGCTTGAGCAGCGGCGACGGAAGCCTTATCATACTCAGCTTGTATAGCTTGCTGTCGCTTGGAATCCTCCTTGCCCCTTGCGAACCCGTCAATGATGCGAAGTAGGTGCTCAAGTGTCTGTGGCTCCTTGTTGGCGATTTTTCTTGTGAGTTCGCCCTCGAGTAGACCAGCCGAAGCGGTGTTTATGACAGACGTCTCGGTTATGTCTTGAACTTGGCACCGGGCTTGCGAGAAGCGACGCATGTACTCCCTTATCGACTCCCCCGGCCTCTGGCGAATGCGCGGAGTAGATGCTGCTGCGTCTTCGGCTCCTCATAGGTACCTCGAAAGTGAAGGACAAAATCATCGCGCAATTGCTCCCATGAGTAAATGCTATTGGCTGGCAAATTGAAATACCAAGAACGGGCGATGCCGTCTAGAGCGAGATGTATTACCTTTGCCTTGGTATTTTCGTTGCCATGAGCCGCTTCGATCGCAGACTCATAAATGGAGATGAATTCCTTTGGGTCAGTTTCGCCTGAGTAGCGTGGGATGGGTGGGAACTTGAACTGGGGTGGGATTGAACGGTTCTTGATTCCCCCACTCAGCGGTAGCCCCTTTTCGCCCCCGCCCTATTCACAGCACCTTGCTACGGGTACAGCGTGGCGAAGGGCGAAATCACGGCTTGCTCGTGAGGTTGGGCCATGGCATTCGGCTGCCCGGCTCCGATTGGTGATGCTTGCTGAGCCACCATGGATGGGTCGAAAGTTGGCTGTGACCATGTCATGGCGACCTGGTTTGGTGCTTGGTTTGCTCCGAAGCCTGGCATTGGTGCTTGCGGCCGAACGGTTGGCGCCTGAGCAACATTGATGAAGTCGAACTGCGGTCCTTGACTCCACGGTGAAGCCCCCATACCTGGCTGATTTGACGGCAACCAACTAGGCGCACCTTGACTTGTATTCCCCTCCGGGAGAGCCGAAGGGGCTGTACTTGAAATGTTGTGGGGTTGGCTGAGCTGCTGAAGGAAAGCTTGGAGCTGCGCCTGTAGAGCCGAAGCCCCTTCTGCCATTGTTTGTGGCACTTGGCCAGGTGGTTGAGGGTGTACTTGGGCAGTGACCGGTTGAGCTTGCAGTTGCACGTAAGGGGCCGGATGCGCTGCTGCGGTCGATGGCTGCCCGGCGAAGTACATTGGCGCTTGCGCGACTTGTGGCGGAAGGGGCTGGGTCATCACTTGTGGATAGACTTGGGGTGGGACATAGCCTGCCGAATATTGGAGGATTGGGGCCGAAGTGACCTTGGTCCGCCTTGCCGCCTCGTATGCTTGCTGCTGTTCTTGCATTTGGCGAAGCATGTCTTGGAGTCGTGTCATGTTTTGTTGCATGGCTTCCATGTCGGCTTCGGTTTGTGTTTCGGGGTCAGGTTTGACTTGGGCTTGCACAGCAGCGAGCGCAGTTGGGGCCGCTGCCGGCTGCGACGGAGCGGCTCGGGGCACCAGCAGTTGGCTTGTCGAAAGGATCTCTGCCCTGGTCTGGAGCGCCCTTGCCGCCGCAGCCGCCTTCGCCATGTCAACCGCGTTCAGCACCTGCACAGAGGTGGCAGGGGCCGAAGGCGGTAATGATGGTGCAGGTGCGGAAGCAGATGGCGCTCCTCCATCTTCGGCGACGGGCGCCGAAGGCTCTGCTCCCTCTTCGGCGGCCATATCCGCCCCGGCGTCACTTTCCTTTCGTCTTGTAACCTTCTCCTTCACGACCTTCTTCGGTGGCATTCGCTCTCAGTGGTTTCGCTCGGAGGTCCCCACGGATGGTGCCAGCTGTTGTTGAAACGACAACCGCATACGTCGAAAGACGTGGTTACTCAACAGTGGTTGGAAAAGAAGTAAAGTGTATTAATTTGAGAATTTTTTACTTGGGGATCCCCCTATTACATGGCCCTATGGGGCTATTTATAACCCCCATTATAGGTCTTATATACTAGGGCTTTGGTTATACAGGGGAATTTACATGGTTGCCATTATGAAAGGGACATTTACATGGGTATATTGCGTAATTGCGGTCCGTGGGCCCTTAGTGGGCCGACGGGTTATTGTCGACCCAATTGACCCATAGGCTTGATGGGCCAGGATAGCTTCTTCGGCCCTCCTGGGGCCGAACCTGCTACGGCGAAGTCGTCCCCTTCGGCATATGCTCTTCGCCTTGCGCCCTTCGCCCAGGAGGCCCCTAGCCTGGTTGCGATTTCCTGCTTCTCGCCGTCCTTGCTCCATAGTCTTCACCATGGGGAGGGTTCGCCCTGACTAACCCTGACATCTCGGGCTTAAATCTTCGTCGGTCGCATGCTTTTGGCAGGTTTGGTCGAAAGGCCTCATGCCATATCGCCAACAAAAGATAATTGTCCATTATCCGATAGTCTTGTGATATGCTAAGTATGGTTGGGCCGGTGTACTTAGCTATAACTAATAATCTCATAATATGTTGATGCATGACGATACAGACTTCTACTAACACGGGCTAATTAATTATGGTTAGATAGATTCTGCTAAAAGATAATAAAAATAATACCATCATTTTTGCTCAATAATAAAGCATTCGACTATGGTCTTCTTTTCTCATTGCATGATATATGATGCCTACATTAGTAGGTATTTCCATAATTCTTTCATATTGTTTTTTATTTTCTACATATATTGTAATTTGAACTAATATTTTTTCTCATAATTAAATAGATAATAAATCATTTTTCCATATTTCTCCTATAAAATTAGAATAGGGTATTTTATATTTTGAAAATTATATTGTAAGTGCATGTAATTTAATGTGTATATGGTATAAGATTTAACTTATAGGAATTTGCATATCTTATAGTATAAGATTTAACTTTTTTCTAAAATTGCCGCATCATAGTAGATAGATAGTTAACCGAACAACTATAAAAAGCAAAGACAATCCATTGCGTGTCACTGATTTTGTCCCTGCTCTACAATATGTCGCTGGGTTTGTCAAGTTCTAATATGGCATCGCATTTTGCTTAACTTCTATAATATACCATTGTCATCTAGTTAGCCTCCGTTAGCATTATACAATTTTATCATACAGATTGTAAAACTTACAAAGTTTGAGATGGGCAACTTTTCTGTCTAGTTTATAATATGATATTTCGGAATTTTCAGCCAAATTTTGGAAATTTTTGTCCTAGGGATATTTCAATCAATAGGATAAAATTAAGTACTAACGGAATCTAAATGGACTGTGATGGTATATTATAGAATTTAAGCAAAATACAATTACATACTGTAGAACTTAACAAATTCAGTGGTATATTATAGAACAGGGACAAAGTCAGCGGCACATGATGGATTATCTCTAAAAAGTAATCTAGTTAAATTGTTTCTTTTTTATTCAAAACAAAACATCTATTACCTAAATACGTTCAGAGAACTTCGAAAGAAGTAAAAAAAAGAGGAGGTTAGTTACTAGCACAAACACATGAGGGTGGTTGCTCACATTCATGATATGGTATATACTCACATTAATCGATAATATACTAATATTATTAAAATTGTTCTTTGTAGTAAATGGTGTGAAACTAAAAACTTTAACATTATATTTTTCTGTTGTTCCATCTTCTTCTTGTTTTCTCATTCTTTTTTTATTTTTGATAATAATATTGCTACAACCAGCACTATTACTTGCACATGAATACTACTCCCTCCATCGCTAAATATAAGAGATTTTGGTTGGATGTGACACATTCTAGTACAATGAATCTAGACATAAAGCCTGTCCAGATTCGCTGTACTAGGATGCATTACATCCAACCAAAATCCCTTATATTTAAGGACGGAGGGAGTAGCAACTAGCTCATGTGTGTGCGCGCTCCGTAATATATATTATCTACTCCCTCCGTCCCGAAAAAAGATGTCACGCCCGGAAATTCACTAGTAATTTCCGAACTGATTTGTGCATAAAATCCTCGTCCAGGAATCAACCGAGGTACACAAATTGACAATTTAATATACAGATTCATCAATAATTATTGTGAGAAGTGTGAGACTAATCACGAAAAACATTGCTCAACTCGCCCATAACCGCGGGCACGGCTATTCGAATAGTTTTACTCTGGCCAGAGGTGTACCACTGTACCCACAAGACACGATTCCACACATGTTGCCATGCCCCGAAATACCACCACGGCATTGCAAAGGGGGAAATCGTGACAATACCCTTCGCACAACACAACTCACCACAGTGCACCATTCCTGGATCATAATCACCCCCTTATAAAACAAGGCATGGACTCCCCAGCGACCCCCACGGACTTCTCGCCGCTTCTCAGTCTGGTGTCCCGTAATGAATCATGCTATACAAAAGGTAAAGCCGTTGCCCATGCTGGCTTGTGGTTGGCACGGTAAATGTTTCACAACAGTAGCTCGCGAACCGGTCCTTAATTGTTATGAGCACAACCATCAAAACCATATGCTCACAACCCACCTTAACCAGGTTTTAATTATCAGTTAATTAACATCACACGATTAACCATCGTGAGCTACCATTAAATATAACCATAAATAATAATGTAGTATATATGATTCATCCCATTAATGAGCTAATGTTTCTAAGCATTGCTAAGCAATTATATATATAACATTTAGCTGAACCAAACCAATACTTAAGATTCAAGCTAATCAATTTTATTACCCAAGGTATCAAGGAATAGGGCATTCAATGCAAATTGGCCATAACAAAGGAGTAGGTTCACACCACCCGGTGACATTCGAAAATAAATGCACAGTTGAATTAAATAGAGAATTTAAATATAGGATCAATATGCTCAAAGGATTGTGTTTAGGATCTGTGTGACTTGCCTTGCAATAATCGGTCTTCAATTAATCTTCTTGATCACTTCCGACGCACTCGCGAACCTTCGCAACGACGGAAACGACAAGCTAACACGCAAAACGAAGAAAAAGACTAATAAAAACCAAATAAACAGTACATAAAAAGTAAACAAACATGTAGATCATAATTTTAGATGAATTATGAGACTTGAACGGCCTCATTCTGACTTCAAATGAATTTATTATGAATTTTACAAGATTAAATCTATTTAAAGCCCATTTAAAAAGAATTAAATTAATTTAATTCAATTTATGGACAATTTTAATATAT
Source organism: Oryza meridionalis (assembly GCA_000338895.3). Taxonomy (NCBI): domain Eukaryota; kingdom Viridiplantae; phylum Streptophyta; class Magnoliopsida; order Poales; family Poaceae; genus Oryza; species Oryza meridionalis. The sequence continues at coordinate 11,472,161 of CM002525.2, read as the reverse complement.
AGATCTTTATTTTAGAAAAATTTAGCAACTTGAACCACCTGAAACGGATCTACGGTTATTTAGTTATGATTTTCCGAAGATTTAATCTATTAGAAAAAACGGGAAAAAGAAAGGATGATGATGTCACGATGACGACATCGATGCCGGCCGAACCACGGTGGCGACCTCGCCGGAGATAGAGCGGCCGGCTGCGGATTTGGAGGGCACCTACGCGTAGAGGACGACGAGACGAACCCAACGGTACTCACCACAACGACAAACGACGAACGACGAAGGCCGGCGACGAGAAGGGCGACGGCGGCAGCTCGGTTGAACGGCGGCGGCGACTCTCCGGTGGCCGGCGGCGAAGAAGGACGGGTGGCCGGGGTTCCTCACCTTCTTGCGCACCAAACGGTGGCGAGGGGAAGCGGCGGCGATGGCGGAATCGACGGCGCGACCTCGCCGAAGCTCGGCCGGCGGCGGCGGCGAGTTGGACGACGCGGCGACGAAGCTACGGAGCATGAGAGAGCACGGGAAAGAGGGCAAACGAAAGAGGAGGACTAGGGGATGCTTTATATAGGCTTGGACTAGAGAGATCGGACTCCAAACGAGAGGAATCGAAGCCGGAAAATCAAAAACTCGGTTTTAGAGATAAACTCGAAAACGAGTTTGATTCGGATAAAATACCCAACGATTTGCTCCAATTCTTGAGGGGAAAAATAGAGGAGAACGAGAGGATCAAAACCCCTCAAAAATCCGGAAGAAAAGGGGCCGGATTGGGTGCGGATTTGAGGCGGCAAGGCGGCGGATCGGGCAGCTCGGGCTCGGCCTGTACCAGCGGCTGGAGGTTGAAGATGCACTGTAGCAGGGAGGCAAACTAGACTTCGTGCCGGGCTTCATTTCCTCGGCCCGATTGAAGGAGGGAGGCAAAACAGACTTTGACAGAGAGAGAGGAGGGCGGCTCGGCTGCAGCTGGGCCGATTGGGCCCGATTCGGCCCAACGACTTAGGGAAGGATTTAAAAAACTTTTTCCAATTAAAATAATCACTTAAATGATCTTTCAATTGTTAAAAATACTTCCAATGCTCAAATAATTCCAAGAAAAATCTTGAAAATACTTGGACACTAAAAGTACTTAACAAAATTATAATTAGACCATTTAATGATTAATTTAATATGTGGGTAATTACTGAAATGCTCTTTGTATGATTAAAATTAATAATTGAGCTCCGAAAAATCCGAGAAAATTCCAGAGAGTATAATTAACCATGGAGAATTTAATAAAAATTAAATCCACCCATGCTTTATATTTAAGAAATTTTATTTCCCACATTTAACTTCACTTGTAAATTAATGAACATTTAATATAAATTCTATTAATAATTTATTAAATAATTTATAAATCCTAAGACGAAAATCAGGGTGTGACAAATCTACCCCCCTTACAAAGAATCTCGTCCCGAGATTCGGAACGGCTAGAAAGAAAAAGGCATAGGTAAACTGCAGTCTATCTTATTATTCCATAACTCCGATAATTATTCTAAGGCTTTAAAGAAAACTACTGCTGCTTTGAAACTGGTGGCTGAGCTGTAACACTTGAAGACGCAAGTCTTGAAGACGCAACTGGCACCGCATTGGCTCCTGTGACAACAATGTTGTTGACCTGACCTTGCGGCTGCTGATGCTTTGACTTCGGACACTCTCTTGCAAAGTGGCCTGGCTTGTAACATTTGAAACACACCCGCTGCTCCCTTCCATTACTGTTATCTTCTTGAGACTGGTCCTGCTGAAATGACACTGATTGAGTAGCTTGCTCATCATTGTCTTCATTGCTTGCATTAGTCTCTGAGTCGATCTCACCACTGATGCCCAACTGTTGTGACTGTTCTTGACCTGCAGAAAAAGATTCACCAATTTGGAGTGGCTTGATACGCTGCCTCTGGCTACTACCCTGTGTCTCCTGGAATACAGTCATTTTCCTTTTACGGTTATCCATCCTGTTCTTCTTGTCTTCAAGTCGAATTGCTTTGTCAACCAACTCCTGAAAATCCTCATAGTCATGAGAGATCAACATAACTGACAGCTCATCCTTTAAGCCTTCCAAGAACTTCTCCTGCTTTTCCTCGTCAGTACGCACATCTTCTGGAGCATAGCGAGCTAGACGATTGAACTCATGAAGATATTCCGTCACGGTACGATCCTTTTGCTTAAGTGCCCGGAACTCACGCTTCTTCAAAGCAACAACTCCTACAGGTATGTGTGTCTTCTTGAATGCTTCAGTGAACTCCGCCCAAGTGATTGGTTGTCCTTCTGCTCTGTTCATCCGGAAATGATCCCACCATTCTGAAGCAGATCCTTGCAACTGATGTGAAGCGAAAACAACTTTCTCCTGATCCGTGCACTGGAGCAGTTCCAACTTCTTCTCAACAGCGTGCAGCCAATCACCTGCTTCTACTGGGTTGGTAGTGCTAGAGAAGGTAGGCGGCTTCACACGAAGAAAATCAGCTAACTTGTTCTGCGGCGGCGGAGGATTGACATTGTTGTTCCCTTGCTGGTTCTGCATTTGTTGCACTAACATGTTGATCAATTGGGTCTGTTGAGCCAGCACTTGAGCAAGGGTTGGGTTCTCTTCATTGTTATTGTTTCCACTTCCACTGGCGCGAGTGTTCACCATCTGTTGCATATTAGAGAAGATAGAAGGAGAGGGGTTACACTAAAGATAAGACCTTAACCAGGTTAACACTGATCTGATGTGTGTAAACCATTATATTGTTCAAGTTGATTAAGCAAACAACCTAGTACAGTTGCACGCTCATCACTGGACTACATCAATGACGGGAATGCAACCATACCTACACACAAAGCAAACAACAGCGTTCTACCCTACTAACTATTCTTCAAAGTCACTTTGGTGGTATAGGTGCTAAAGTAGGATGCCAACTTCATTCCATCTTGACATCTGGGCACTTCAGTTCTTCCTCGATCCACTTTACTGACCTCCATAAGTTGACCTCATCAACATCTTCTAGTTTCAACAACTAGTTTCAGAACTACTCAAGTTGAAAGAGAGACGGAAGTAGACAATGAAACAATTTGCAAAGAATTCTAGATAAGGAAGAAAGGAGAAATTTTCACAAATCATGTTTTCGGAAAATTAGTCCTTAAGGTTTGACCATTTGGCTTATCCTACAGTCGAGATGGCTCTGATACCAACTTGTCACGCCCGGAAATTCACTAGTAATTTCCGAACTGATTTGTGCATAAAATCCTCGTCCAGGAATCAACCGAGGTACACAAATTGACAATTTAATATACAGATTCATCAATAATTATTGTGAGAAGTGTGAGACTAATCACGAAAAACATTGCTCAACTCGCCCATAACCGCGGGCACGGCTATTCGAATAGTTTTACTCTGGCCAGAGGTGTACCACTGTACCCACAAGACACGATTCCACACATGTTGCCATGCCCCGAAATACCACCACGGCATTGCAAAGGGGGAAATCGTGACAATACCCTTCGCACAACACAACTCACCACAGTGCACCATTCCTGGATCATAATCACCCCCTTATAAAACAAGGCATGGACTCCCCAGCGACCCCCACGGACTTCTCGCCGCTTCTCAGTCTGGTGTCCCGTAATGAATCATGCTATACAAAAGGTAAAGCCGTTGCCCATGCTGGCTTGTGGTTGGCACGGTAAATGTTTCACAACAGTAGCTCGCGAACCGGTCCTTAATTGTTATGAGCACAACCATCAAAACCATATGCTCACAACCCACCTTAACCAGGTTTTAATTATCAGTTAATTAACATCACACGATTAACCATCGTGAGCTACCATTAAATATAACCATAAATAATAATGTAGTATATATGATTCATCCCATTAATGAGCTAATGTTTCTAAGCATTGCTAAGCAATTATATATATAACATTTAGCTGAACCAAACCAATACTTAAGATTCAAGCTAATCAATTTTATTACCCAAGGTATCAAGGAATAGGGCATTCAATGCAAATTGGCCATAACAAAGGAGTAGGTTCACACCACCCGGTGACATTCGAAAATAAATGCACAGTTGAATTAAATAGAGAATTTAAATATAGGATCAATATGCTCAAAGGATTGTGTTTAGGATCTGTGTGACTTGCCTTGCAATAATCGGTCTTCAATTAATCTTCTTGATCACTTCCGACGCACTCACGAACCTTCGCAACGACGGAAACGACAAGCTAACACGCAAAACGAAGAAAAAGACTAACAAAAACCAAATAAACAGTACATAAAAAGTAAACAAACATGTAGATCATAATTTTAGATGAATTATGAGACTTGAACGGCCTCATTCTGACTTCAAATGAATTTTACAAGATTAAATCTATTTAAAGCCCATTTAAAAAGAATTAAATTAATTTAATTCAATTTATGGACAATTTTAATATATAGATCTTTATTTTAGAAAAATTTAGCAACTTGAACCACCTGAAACGGATCTACGGTTATTTAGTTATGATTTTCCGAAGATTTAATCTATTAGAAAAAACGGGAAAAAGAAAGGATGATGATGTCACGATGACGTCATCGATGCCGGCCGAACCACGGTGGCGACCTCGCCGGAGATAGAGCGGCCGGCTGCGGATTTGGAGGGCACCTACGCGTAGAGGACGACGAGACGAACCCAACGGTACTCACCACAACGACAAACGACGAACGACGAAGGCCGGCGACGAGAAGGGCGACGGCGGCGGCTCGGTTGAACGGCGGCGGCGACTCTCCGGTGGCCGGCGGCGAAGAAGGACGGGTGGCCGGGGTTCCTCACCTTCTTGCGCACCAAACGGTGGCGAGGGGAAGCGGAGGCGACGGCGGAATCGACGGCGCGACCTCGCCGAAGCTCGGCCGGCGGCGGCGGCGAGTTGGACGACGCGGCGACGAAGCTACGGAGCATGAGAGAGCACGGGAAAGAGGGCAAACGAAAGAGGAGGACTAGGGGATGCTTTATATAGGCTTGGACTAGAGAGATCGGACTCCAAACGAGAGGAATCGAAGCCGGAAAATCAAAAACTCGGTTTTAGAGATAAACTCGAAAACGAGTTTGATTCGGATAAAATACCCAACGATTTGCTCCAATTCTTGAGGGGAAAGATAGAGGAGAACGAGAGGATCAAAACCCCTCAAAAATCCGGAAGAAAAGGGGCCGGATTGGGTGCGGATTTGAGGCGGCAAGGCGGCGGATCGGGCAGCTCGGGCTCGGCCTGTACCAGCGGCTGGAGGTTGAAGATGCACTGTAGCAGGGAGGCAAACTAGACTTCGTGCCGGGCTTCATTTCCTCGGCCCGATTGAAGGAGGGAGGCAAAACAGACTTTGACAGAGAGAGGAGGGCGGCTCGGCTGCAGCTGGGCCGATTGGGCCGGATTCGGCCCTACGACTTAGGGAAGGATTTAAAAAACTTTTTCCAATTAAAATAATCACTTAAATGATCTTTCAATTGTTAAAAATACTTCCAATGCTCAAATAATTCCAAGAAAAATCTTGAAAATACTTGGACACTAAAAGTACTTAACAAAATTATAATTAGACCATTTAATGAATAATTTAATATGTGGGTAATTACTGAAATGCTCTTTGTATGATTAAAATTAATAATTGAGCTCCGAAAAATCCGAGAAAATTCCAGAGAGTATAATTAACCATGGAGAATTTAATAAAAATTAAATCCACCCATGCTTTATATTTAAGAAATTTTATTTCCCACATTTAACTTCACTTGTAAATTAATGAACATTTAATATAAATTCTATTAATAATTTATTAAATAATTTATAAATCCTAAGACGAAAATCAGGGTGTGACAAAAGACAACTTCTGGGATGTACTTGGACATCTGCTTGTCCAGGTTCATCTCTAGAAGTTGGTTTTTTATGGGACGGAGGGTGTATGTTTTAACACGAGGAAACAATAACTATTATCTTTGTTAATGATATTATATTTATAAAAGATATCTGACTAGTTTTTTTTAAGAGAAAGATATTTTTGCTAAACATTATCTAGAATGCTATAAAAGTTAATAATATTAAACGATATAGTCATATAATTTTTTTTGGATGAACTAGTGATCAACACTTGTTATGAATCCAATGATCATAATGCACTATATATATTGTTCAAGTGAGTTGTGACATTCACTATTTACTAGTTACTCCCTCCATCCTAATTGATCATCATATAATTTTTTTAGAATATTCCCAAATGATCATCATATTTGTATTCATTCATTAAGTCTATGCGTTATTTGTGCGTTGGATAAATGGACATTGATGCATGCATCCATGCACACAAGTATTTATAACATCATGCAATGTTTTGATTTGCACACAAGTGTTTATAACCATCCTGCAATGTTTTATTTGCTATTGGCTAAGAAATAGTGGGATGGTACATGCATCGAGTTTGTTATCCGAGTAAATGCGAGAAGACTAATTAGCGCGTACTGTCACACCCTGAAGTTCTTTCCTGAGCCTAAATCGAAATTTTAAATGGTCTCAAGAAAATACCCGGAAAAAGCAAGAGTAAACCCTAATAAATTAATGCAAATAATAATCGAATCCGGCATGTGGAATTTTTCTTGAGTTCTACATGTCGAAATTCACTAACAGGACTTTTAGTGGAATTTTCAGAGCCCTAGAAATAATTTTAACCAATTAAAATTGAGCATGCAATATTTAATTCCAGGGAAAATCCTTTTCTTTCTTTTTCTTTTTCTTTTTCCTCCTTTTTCCTCTCAATGGGCCGTCGGCCCATTTTCTTTTTCCCCCCCCTCTCCCCCGCTGGGCCGGCCGAAGGCCGAGGCCCAGCCCAGCCCAGCCGCGCGAGCCGGCCGCCCCCTCCTCTCTCCCGGGGTCGCCGACAGGTGGGGCCCACCTGTCGGGTCCTCCCCCAACCTCCCGCCGCCCGCGCCGGCCACCTCCCGAAACCGCCGCCGCCGCGCCCACCTCCTCCGCGTCTCCCGGGCCACGCCGCCCGCGTCGCGTCGCGCCCGCATCTCCCGCGCCCACTTTCCCCCTCTCTCCCGCTCGCCCGCGCCCCGAGATGGACGGGATTCGGTTTTCGAATCCCGCCTCTCTCTCCTCCCCGCTCCCCCACGTCGCCGGCGATTCGCCGCCTTTCTCGGCCACGTCCGGCCCCCTCTCGCTCTATTTAAGCGTCGCCGTCGCCCTCCCTCTCTTTTTCCTCATTTCGCCGATCTCCCTCGTGCTCCCTATCGCTCCCGCGCCGTGCCTTCTCCCGCCGCTGCTTCTCCCGCCGCTCCGGCCGCCGCTAGCCGCCACTAGGTTCGCCGCCGCACCGCGCCGTCGACGCCGTCGCGTTCGCCGTCGTGCGGGCCGCCCCGTCCACCCCTCCTCCGTCTGGTTCCGTCGCCGTGCCCCCTCCGCACCGTGCGTCGGTGAGCATCGCCATGGCCGCCGCCTTCGGCCGGCGTCCTCGCTCCCCTCCGAATCCCTCTCCCTCTCTAACCCCTCTCTCTTTGTTCGCTAGGTGGTCCCGAAGCTCGTCCCGTCGCTGTTGCCTCGCTCCGTCGCTCGCCGCCGCCGATCGCCGTCGGTGAGGCCTCCCTCTCCTCTTCCTCCCTCTTTCTCCCGCGCCGCCGCCGCCGGCCGGTCGCCGCCGTCGGCCTGTGCGCCGTCCGCCGCCGCCGCTCGCGCCGCCGTCTGCCGCCGCCGTGGTCGGGTGCGCCGCCGCCGCGCCCCTCGGCCGCTCGGCCGGCTTTGTGCCGGGTCGAGCCGAGCTCGGCTACCTCCACGCCGTCCGATCGGCCCGAGGGCGATCCGGGCCGTCGGTCCTGTGGACCGGCGGTGGACCATCCGCGTGGTCCCGGTCCACGGTGGACCGCCCCCCCCTTGAGTCGCTGCCGAGTGGGGCCCGCGTGCCGGCGCCCTTCTCTCTCTCCCGAGCCGCTGACCGGTGGGCCCCGCGTGTCGGCGCCGCACCCCCCCTGATGACGTCAGCCCTCGGAATTATTGCGCAATAAATGATTTAAGGATTTTTGTTATAGTAAAAAACACAGTGAATCTTCTAAAATTCATATCTAATTCATCCGAGCTCCGTTTAAGCCCATTCAAGTCTCAGTAAATCAAGAAAAATGTGTAGAATCCATTAAAAATGGTTTTGTTCCCTGTTTCAGTAGCCTTATAGCCTGTTTGCAATGTTTGCTTTGTATGTCGCTAGATTCCGGTTCCTCCGACGCTCCGGTGTACTTCGAAATAGTCGCCGAGGTTCCTCCAGCAGCAGAGCAAGGCAAGTCATGCTTGTCACTTGAACATGTTGATTCTATATTGCAAATGCTCTATTGTTTTCCTTCAAATGCTGCATCGTTTTCTAATGTTACTATGGGATGTTTACCTATTGTCATAGCCATGCTATTGTTGAACCATGTCTCTTTGTCAGCTTGGGGTTATAACATGATTAGAGTTTGGACTAGGGAATGCTTAGCCATGCTTAGTTCAACTAGTTCACAATGGGGAAAATCCTAATAATGCTTAGACTGTTGGTTCTAATGGTTTTGTTGGATTAGTGACACCGCTTTGGTGTTCGTTAATTAAAATAAATCACGTGGTGGGCTGTGGGTGCATGGTTTTGCTGGTCGCACCCATGGCAGTTAAGGACCGGTTCGCGGGATGCCCTGGAAGAACTTATCGTACTTACCACAAGCCAGCATGGGCAACGGCTGGGCTTGTAGTGTAGCTTTCCTCTAGCTGACGCATCCAGGCAAGGGTGGGCGTGATGGAGCGGGGCGGGCCCTGCGACGGCCTCTGTCGCTTCCGGATTCACCTAGGCACGAGAGGGGACTGCCCGTTGCCCGCTGGGGACGGGGGTGAAACCTGAGGTGTGGTGTGCTTGGTTAGAGGGGGGTTATGCGAAGGGTCCTGTCACGGCCTCTTTCCGGTATGTCGTGGTGGCATGTCGGCGCACGGTAACGTGTCGTGGGGCTGTGTCTTGTGGGTACAGTTGTACACCTCTGATCAGAGTAAAACTATTCGAATAGCCGTGCCCGCGGTTATGGGCGGTCAACCAGATTCACCGTGATTAGTTTCACCCTAGTTCAGTCTAGTGAAATTGGATAGTCTAGGTGGATGGTTGGGCCTGTCGCAACGTGGGTTAGCGTTGGGCAGTGGATAGTTAATATTAATTAATTATTACAGCTGTTTAAATCTTTCAACTTCTGTTTATAAATGCTTGCTTTATGCAAATGAATCCACTTTAGCTCTTCTTTGATGATTCCCTGCATCATGCCTCTATTCCGGCATGACTTGCTGAGTACAGTGGGTAGTACTCAGTCTTGCTCTATTCCCCCCCAGAGTGCGAGTATGCGTCCGATGGTGGTTTCTCCGAGGAGTAGGCTTCGTCCGTGCCGTCGGGGATGCCTGTGGAGTGGTGTTTCCGCTACAGTTCAAGTCAAGGCCTAGCTTCTTTTATCTTTCGTTTTTCCACTGCATTTATGTAAGACTTTTATGATGTTTGTAAGACGTGGATCTGAATGTCAACATTGTCGATTGTGTACCCCGGCTGGTCCTGGACGGGGATTTTAATGCACATTCTGCTTGGAATTCTATTCGGGAATTTCTGGGCGTGACAAGTTGGTATCAGAGCCGACCTTGACCGTAGGACAAGCCAAATGGAAAACCCTAAGAGCCCTCTGAACCTTTTCATTGCATATGTCCGTTGCAATTGGATTTGTTTCGGGAAAATTGGGATCTGTTTTTGTGGTTCAAGGGAAAAATCTTGTTCGTTCATTTAAGTGAGATTTATCAAAACAAGTCGGTCTAGGGTTTTAGTAAAATTATTTGAGATTTATTCGTCAGTCAGTCGGGTTTTGGTGGGTGAAATGCATTAGGTCCTAGATCAGGAATATGGGTTGCAAGGTATTTCTGCTCTTATTGTTATTATTAGTATGTATCTATTTTCCTCATTATTTTATCGCTAGGTGAGTCCGTCTTATTTATTCGCCCTCATGCAAAATGATCTATGCATAAATTCTGCTTTTATTCGTTTCTCTTAATTGAGTCCTTTCCTGTTTTATTTAAACTTGGATTTGAGCTTGCATTGATCCTACCCCTTTGTCTTCTCTAGATGGCTGACCACCCACCCAACCACCGCGGAGAAGGCATGGATGATTTCGTGGCAGAATTGGCTCGCATGACTCTGGTGGTGGGCTACCCCAATGCGCCGGAGTACACGACTGTTCCGCCGCTCAGTGGCGAGCTTCCTCACCGTGTCCGCCTGGAGGTCCATGGTTATTTGGGCACCTGCCTCGCTAATATGATGGTTGAGGCGTCTGGAGGCACAGCAGATCACGCCTGTCAGGAGGCAGCATACCTGATGATGGCCAGACTACGGGAGCGCCACAACTACATCTTCCACGACACAGCGTACCGGTTTCACCCTCGTCGAGCCAGCAGTGATGATGTCAGTACCTTCCGTCCGACAGCTGGCGAGAACGACACCACCTTTGGTCACATGTGTGCTGTGATGAGGGGATTGGATAGGATGCACTCGGACCTGCACAAGGCGGCCAAGGCCTTGAATGATGGGAAGCTCGTGAGGATCGTGGCTCTGAAGGACGAGATAGCACGTCTGAAGAGGGAGAACGCTCAGCTGAAGGGTCTCCCGGCTCCAGGAGGAGTCCGGATCCGCACCACGCCCCGCAAGACGACGACGGCACCCGTGCGCATCCAGCTTGCGCCCAGGAACCCACCTCCATCAGCAGCTCCCGCAGCACCTCCAGTTCCGCCCGCAGTTCCTGCAGCTCCAGCTCCAGCTCCCGCGTCCGCCCTCTCCTTCGCTCTAGCGTCAGCCGCCAGGGGTCCAGCCAGTGGCAACGGGGGTTGGTTGTCTGCAACTCCCAGTGGCAGCCGCGACCACAGTAGCAGCAGCAGCTCCAGTAGCACAGAGCCGGGCAGTGGCGAGGAGTATCTAGCAGATTCCAGGAGCCGCTCAGAGGGACCTGGTGATGAGCAGGAGGACGTCTTCGACTCCACCGACCGCAGGAGCCGTTCCGAGCATTAAGCTCGTTTTCCATTAGTTTATCGACTGTCTAGCTTCTGCTTGTTAGTTTGTGTGTTTAGGTTGCTTGTTTGGGGTCAGTCGACGGTCGATATCATGTGCCTATGATATGGCTGTCTTAATAAGGATTTTTTTTTGCTTGCTCTTTTAGTGTTTTAATTCAGATCAGAACAATTGCAGTTTAAATTCCTATGTAATAAAGCTTAGTTCCTGAGCATCTGTTTTCCTTCTCTTCCCTCGTATGCTTTTCCCTCCAGATGGTCTACACCAGGAATGGTAGCCGCGCGACAGGCGAGGGCAGCAACGGCGAAGAGCGCACTGATGGGGCGCATCCCCACAGCGATTCCGGCAATGGTCCGCCACCACTTCCTGAGAATCCGACGCTAGCCCAGGTGATGGCATATCAGACTCAGATGATGGCAGCCATGATGCAGCAGATGCAGCAGCAGCACCATCAGATGCACCAGAGGATGCTGCAGCACGCCGAACAGCAGCACCAGCAGTTTGGTCCCCCTCCCCCTCAGTCCAAATTGCCAGAGTTTCTACGTGTCAGGCCACCCACTTTCTCCAGTACCACCAACCCTATGGAGGCGAATGACTGGCTTCATGCCATAGAGAAGAAGCTGAATCTCCTGCAGTGCAACGATCAGGAGAAGGTCGCTTTCGCCACGCACCAGCTCCAAGGTCCCGCGTCAGCTTGGTGGGACAATCACATGGCTACCCGCCCGCCAGGCACGGAAGTCACTTGGGCGGAGTTCTGCCGCAGCTTCAGGAAGGCGCAGGTGCCAGATGGGGTCGTGGCACAAAAGAAGAGGGAATTCCGAGCACTCCACCAGGGTAACAGGATGGTGACGGAATACCTCCACGAGTTCAATCGCCTCGCGAGATATGCCCCGGAGGATGTCCGTACTGACGCCGAGAAGCAGGAGAAATTCCTCGCAGGCCTAGACGATGAACTAACCAACCAGTTGATATCTGGAGATTACGCCGACTTTGAGAGGCTGGTTGACAAGGCAATTCGTCAGGAGGATCAGCGCAATAAAATGGATAGAAAGAGGAAGGCGGCGCAGTTCCGGTCCAATCAAGGGAGCCACCAGCGTCCGCGCTTCACTCCCGGGCAGCAGGGTGGACCTACCACCCTGATCGTCCGCCAACACCGCCCTTTCAATGCCAGCAACTTCCATCAGGGCGCCAGTGGCAGCCAGAACTACCATGGCAGTCAGTCCAACCGCAGTGCAGCTCCACGCCCACCAATGGCACCAGCACAGTCAGCTCCATCCGCACAAGCCAAGAAGGAGGTTGGGACGAAGCCAGGGTCCTGCTTCAACTGTGGCGAGCTTGGCCATTTCGCTGACAATTGTCCGAAGCCTAGGCGTGCCGGGCCAAGGTTTGTCCAGGCCCGTGTTAACCACGTGTCTGCAGAGGAGGCACAAGCAGCACCAGAGGTCGTACTGGGTACGTTTCCTGTTAACTCAATCCCTGCAACAGTACTTTTTGATTCTGGTGCAACGCATTCATTCATTTCAAAGAAGTTTGTCGGGATGCATGGGTTAATAAGAGAGGAACTTAGCACACCAATGCGGGTTCATACCCCAGGGAATAGTTCCACTTCGGTACAATTCAGCCCTTCCCTAACAATAGAAATCCAAAGAACCCCATTTCTAGCCAACCTCATTCTTCTGGAATCCAAGGACCTAGATGTCATTCTTGGGATGGATTGGCTGACCAAGTTCAAGGGAGTCATTGATTGTGCGAATCGCATAGTCACCTTGACCAACGAGAAGGGAGAAACAGTAGCGTACAAATCACGAGTCTCACCAAGGCAAGAGGTCTCTTTGAATCAGACTGAGGTGGAAACCCCAGTGGTCACCGAGGAGAAGAATTCAAGGAAATTGGAAGAGATCCCCATAGTTTGCGAGTACCCAGAAGTATTTCCCGAAGACCTCACTACCATGCCACCTAAGAGAGAGATTGAATTCCGGATTGATTTGGCACCGGGAACCGGTCCAATTTACAAGAGACCGTACCGAATGGCAGCCAACGAGCTAGCAGAGGTCAAGAAGCAGGTCGATGAGCAGCTGCAGAAAGGGTACATCCGACCGAGTACTTCACCTTGGGGTGCTCCGGTCATTTTTGTGGAGAAGAAGGATAAGACGAAAAGAATGTGTGTCGATTACCGCGCACTCAATGAGGTCACCATCAAGAATAAATATCCTTTGCCGCGGATTGATGATTTGTTTGACCAGCTGAAAGGAGCCAGGGTATTTTCCAAGATAGACCTGCGATCAGGCTATCACCAGTTGAGAATTCGGGAAGAAGATATTCCCAAGACAGCCTTCACCACTCGGTATGGGTTGTATGAGTGCACGGTTATGTCTTTTGGACTCACCAATGCACCCGCATTTTTCATGAACCTGATGAACAAAGTGTTCATGGAATTTCTGGACAAGTTTGTTGTGGTATTCATCGACGACATACTTATCTATTCAAAGTCCGAAGAAGAACATGAGCAACATTTCCGTTTGGTACTCGAGAAGTTGCAAGAGCACCAGCTCTATGCCAAGTTCAACAAGTGTGACTTTTGGTTATCAGAGGTCAAATTCTTGGGCCACGTCATTACAGCTCAGGGAGTGGCCGTTGATCCGTCAAATGTGGAGTCAGTTACCAAGTGGACCCCACCTAAGACAGTGTCACAGATTCGGAGTTTTCTTGGACTTGCGGGATATTACCGCCGATTCATCGAAAACTTCTCCAGGATCGCCCGACCCATGACTCAGTTGCTTAAGAAAGATGAGAAGTTTAAATGGACAGCTGAGTGCGATAAGAGTTTTCAGGAGCTCAAAAAGAAATTAGTATCCGCACCAGTTTTGATTCTGCCCGACCGGATGAAAGACTTCCATGTCTATTGCGATGCATCTCGCCATGGACTTGGATGTGTCCTAATGCAAGAGGGCAGGGTGGTTGCGTATGCCTCGCGGCAGTTGCGTCCACACGAAGGAAATTATCCAACGCATGACCTGGAATTGGCAGCGGTGGTTCATGCCTTGAAGATCTGGAGGCACTATCTGATTGGCAACCGCTGCGAAGTATACACGGACCATAAGAGTCTGAAATACATCTTCACCCAACCGGACCTAAACCTCCGACAACGAAGATGGTTGGAACTAATCAAAGACTATGACATGAGCATTCACTACCACCCGGGTAAAGCCAATGTGGTGGCAGATGCATTAAGCAGGAAAAGCTACTGCACTGCCCTATGCATCGAGAGCATGTGTGGGGAATTGCGGCAAGAGTTTGAGCATCTCAACGTGGGAATTGTTGAACACGGGTTCGTAGCCGCTCTGGAGGCACGGCCTACGCTCGTGGATCAAGTCAGAGCAGCTCAAATAAATGATTCTGAAATAGCAGAGCTGAAAAAGAACATGAGAGTCGGAAAAGCCCGGGATTTCCACGAAGATGAGCATGGCACAATCTGGTTGGGAGAAAGATTGTGTGTACCTGACGACAAGGAACTGAAGGATCTGATACTCACCGAGGCTCATCAGACCCAGTACTCCATCCATCCAGGCAGCACCAAAATGTATCAAGACCTCAAAGAAAAGTTTTGGTGGGTCAGCATAAGGAGAGAAATAGCTGAATTCGTCGCACTCTGCGATGTTTGCCAACGAGTGAAGGCAGAGCACCAAAGACCAGCAGGTTTACTCCAACCTCTTCAAATCCCGGAATGGAAATGGGAGGAGATTGGGATGGACTTTATAACAGGACTGCCCCGGACATCATCGGGTCATGATTCCATCTGGGTGGTCATGGATCGACTCACTAAGGTTGCTCACTTCATACCAGTACATACCACGTATACGGGCAAAAGGTTGGCGGAACTCTACCTCTCGAGAATCATGTGCCTACATGGAGTACCCAAAAAGATTGTATCTGACCGAGGGAGCCAATTCACTTCAAAGTTCTGGCAGAAATTGCAAGAGGAATTGGGAACCCGGTTGAATTTCAGCACAGCCTACCATCCGCAGACCGATGGTCAAACCGAGCGAGTTAATCAAATATTGGAGGACATGTTAAGGGCTTGTGCACTTGATTTTGGTGGAGCTTGGGATAAAAGCTTGCCTTATGCGGAATTCTCTTACAACAACAGTTACCAGGCCAGTCTCCAAATGGCACCATTCGAAGCTTTGTATGGACGGAAGTGCCGCACACCCCTCTTCTGGGATCAGACAGGCGAACGTCAACTGTTCGGGACAGAGGTATTAGCAGAAGCCGAAGAGAAAGTCAGGATCATCAGGGAAAGGTTGAGGATTGCCCAGTCTCGACAGAAGAGTTACGCAGATAACCGCCGAAGGGAGCTCACTTTTGAGGCGGGAGATTACGTGTATCTTCGTGTCACTCCGCTCCGAGGAGTGCACCGTTTTCAAACCAAAGGCAAGTTGGCACCACGCTTCGTGGAACCATACAAAATCTTGGAACGAAGGGGAGAAGTTGCTTATCAGCTAGAACTTCCATCCAATATGATCGGCATCCATGACGTGTTCCACGTGTCCCAATTAAAGAAGTGCTTGAGGGTACCCGAAGAACAGGCCAACTCGGAGCACATCGATATCCAGGAGGATCTAACCTACGTGGAGAAGCCAGTTCGTATACTTGATACCAGTGAAAGAAGAACCAGAAACAAGGTCACCAGGTTTTGCCAAGTTCAGTGGAGTCATCATTCAGAAGAGGAAGCAACCTGGGAAAGGGAAGATGAGTTGAAGGCCGCCCATCCACACCTCTTCGCCAGCTCCTCCGAATCTCGGGGCCGAGATTCCGTTTAAGGGGGGTAGGTTTGTCACACCCTGAAGTTCTTTCCTGAGCCTAAATCGAAATTTTAAATGGTCTCAAGAAAATACCCGGAAAAAGCAAGAGTAAACCCTAATAAATTAATGCAAATAATAATCGAATCCGGCATGTGGAATTTTTCTTGAGTTCTACATGTCGAAATTCACTAACAGGACTTTTAGTGGAATTTTCAGAGCCCTAGAAATAATTTTAACCAATTAAAATTGAGCATGCAATATTTAATTCCAGGGAAAATCCTTTTCTTTCTTTTTCTTTTTCTTTTTCCTCCTTTTTCCTCTCAATGGGCCGTCGGCCCATTTTCTTTTTTCCCCCCCCTCTCCCCCGCTGGGCCGGCCGAAGGCCGAGGCCCAGCCCAGCCCAGCCGCGCGAGCCGGCCGCCCCCTCCTCTCTCCCGGGGTCGCCGACAGGTGGGGCCCACCTGTCGGGTCCTCCCCCAACCTCCCGCCGCCCGCGCCGGCCACCTCCCGAAACCGCCGCCGCCACGCCCACCTCCTCCGCGTCTCCCGGGCCACGCCGCCCGCGTCGCGTCGCGCCCGCATCTCCCGCGCCCACTTTCCCCCTCTCTCCCGCTCGCCCGCGCCCCGAGATGGCCGGGATTCGGTTTTCGAATCCCGCCTCTCTCTCCTCCCCGCTCCCCCACGTCGCCGGCGATTCGCCGCCTTTCTCGGCCACGTCCGGCCCCCTCTCGCTCTATTTAAGCGTCGCCGTCGCCCTCCCTCTCTTTTTCCTCATTTCGCCGATCTCCCTCGTGCTCCCTATCGCTCCCGCGCCGTGCCTTCTCCCGCCGCTGCTTCTCCCGCCGCTCCGGCCGCCGCTAGCCGCCACTAGGTTCGCCGCCGCACCGCGCCGTCGACGCCGTCGCGTTCGCCGTCGTGCGGGCCGCCCCGTCCACCCCTCCTCCGTCGGGTTCCGTCGCCGTGCCCCCTCCGCACCGTGCGTCGGTGAGCATCGCCATGGCCGCCGCCTTCGGCCGGCGTCCTCGCTCCCCTCCGAATCCCTCTCCCTCTCTAACCCCTCTCTCTTTGTTCGCTAGGTGGTCCCGAAGCTCGTCCCGTCGCAGTTGCCTCGCTCCGTCGCTCGCCGCCGCCGATCGCCGTCGGTGAGGCCTCCCTCTCCCCTTCCTCCCTCTTTCTCCCGCGCCGCTTAGCCGCCGCGCCGCCGCTTAGCCGCCCGCGCCCGCGCCCGCGCCGCCGCCGCCGGCCGGTCGCCGCCGTCGGCCTGTGCGCCGTCCGCCGCCGCCGCTCGCGCCGCCGTCTGCCGCCGCCGTGGTCGGGTGCGCCGCCGCCGCGCCCCTCGGCCGCTCGGCCGGCTTTGTGCCGGGTCGAGCCGAGCTCGGCTGCCTCCGCGCCGTCCGATCGGCCCGAGGGCGATCCGGGCCGTCGGTCCTGTGGACCGGCGGTGGACCATCCGCGTGGTCCCGGTCCACGGTGGACCGCCCCCCCCCTTGAGTCGCTGCCGAGTGGGGCCCGCGTGCCGGCGCCCTTCTCTCTCTCCCGAGCCGCTGACCGGTGGGCCCCGCGTGTCGGCGCCGCACCCCCCCTGATGACGTCAGCCCTGGGAATTATTGCGCAATAAATGATTTAAGGATTTTTGTTATAGTAATAAACACAGTGAATCTTCTAAAATTCATATCTAATTCATCCGAGCTCCGTTTAAGCCCATTCAAGTCTCAGTAAATCAAGAAAAATGTGTAGAATCCATTAAAAATGGTTTTGTTCCCTGTTTCAGTAGCCTTATAGCCTGTTTGCAATGTTTGCTTTGTATGTCGCTAGATTCCGGTTCCTCCGACGCTCCGGTGTACTTCGAAATAGTCGCCGAGGTTCCTCCAGCAGCAGAGCAAGGCAAGTCATGCTTGTCACTTGAACATGTTGATTCTATATTGCAAATGCTCTATTGTTTTCCTTCAAATGCTGCATCGTTTTCTAATGTTACTATGGGATGTTTACCTATTGTCATAGCCATGCTATTGTTGAACCATGTCTCTTTGTCAGCTTGGGGTTATAACATGATTAGAGTTTGGACTAGGGAATGCTTAGCCATGCTTAGTTCAACTAGTTCACAATGGGGAAAATCCTAATAATGCTTAGACTGTTGGTTCTAATGGTTTTGTTGGATTAGTGACACCGCTTTGGTGTTCGTTAATTAAAATAAATCACGTGGTGGGCTGTGGGTGCATGGTTTTGCTGGTCGCACCCATGGCAGTTAAGGACCGGTTCGCGGGATGCCCTGGAAGAACTTATCGTACTTACCACAAGCCAGCATGGGCAACGGCTGGGCTTGTAGTGTAGCTTTCCTCTAGCTGACGCATCCAGGCAAGGGTGGGCGTGATGGAGCGGGGCGGGCCCTGCGACGGCCTCTGTCGCTTCCGGATTCACCTAGGCACGAGAGGGGACTGCCCGTTGCCCGCTGGGGACGGGGGTGAAACCTGAGGTGTGGTGTGCTTGGTTAGAGGGGGGTTATGCGAAGGGTCCTGTCACGGCCTCTTTCCGGTATGTCGTGGTGGCATGTCGGCGCACGGTAACGTGTCGTGGGGCTGTGTCTTGTGGGTACAGTTGTACACCTCTGATCAGAGTAAAACTATTCGAATAGCCGTGCCCGCGGTTATGGGCGGTCAACCAGATTCACCGTGATTAGTTTCACCCTAGTTCAGTCTAGTGAAATTGGATAGTCTAGGTGGATGGTTGGGCCTGTCGCAACGTGGGTTAGCGTTGGGCAGTGGATAGTTAATATTAATTAATTATTACAGCTGTTTAAATCTTTCAACTTCTGTTTATAAATGCTTGCTTTATGCAAATGAATCCACTTTAGCTCTTCTTTGATGATTCCCTGCATCATGCCTCTATTCCGGCATGACTTGCTGAGTACAGTGGGTAGTACTCAGTCTTGCTCTATTCCCCCCCAGAGTGCGAGTATGCGTCCGATGGTGGTTTCTCCGAGGAGTAGGCTTCGTCCGTGCCGTCGGGGATGCCTGTGGAGTGGTGTTTCCGCTACAGTTCAAGTCAAGGCCTAGCTTCTTTTATCTTTCGTTTTTCCGCTGCATTTATGTAAGACTTTTATGATGTTTGTAAGACGTGGATCTGAATGTCAACATTGTCGATTGTGTACCCCGGCTGGTCCTGGACGGGGATTTTAATGCACATTCTGCTTGGAATTCTATTCGGGAATTTCTGGGCGTGACACGTACGCGCGAGATGAGTTACTGGCGCGCACGGACATGTATCGTTAGCATAGCGCACGAGCGGTGCTATGGAAAAAACCGATAAAAAAACGCGATTAGTTAAAATCTAGCTTGGTTAGCTTAATTTTATGTATCGTTAGACTAGCTTGGTTAGTTCTGGATTTGTTTTCTTCTCCCGGATAATTAGGCATAATCAACGTTGTTTTTTCTAACTTTTCAAATATAATTTAAGTCTTTTAATTGCCCAAAGTTAGAAACTTCATATTCCAAATTAAAATCTTTCAATACTAATTTGAAACTTTCAACTCATATTTGCAAACTTTCAAGTTAAGATTTGAAAACTTTTAACTAAAATTTGAAAACTTTCAACTTAAATTTCAATTATTTTTTTAAAAAATCAACTTAAAATTTAAAACTTTCAACTCGGATTTTTAAACTTTCAAGTCAAAATTTTAAAACTTTCAACTCAAATTTGAAAATTTTCAACTTAAACCATGAATACTTTATTCATATTTGAAAATTTGAACTCCTAAATTTGAACTTTCAAACGGTGAGTTGAAATTTTCAACTCGATTTAATTATTAAATATTTTATTATAAACCACAATTAATACTAACTGGCATTAGTGCTCAACGCTTAGAGTTGTGTGTGGTGCAAAAAGTGCGCGCCGGCACCGCTCCCAGCTTAGACGCGCCAACGAGGAGTCCCTGAGTAAATGTAGTATGGGAGAGTTAGTTCTTGGTTTTGGTGCATCCATATAATATATTATATGATGATCAATTAGAAACGGAGGGGGTACATGCCTATACATCATATAAACCTTATAGTTTTTGCCTACAAGTTTTGCCCATGGTACTGTTTTAGTGTACTACTGTTCAGCCAACAGCTAGCCAGCGTGGTCTACGTCGTCTGATCTGCCACGCGTCAACGATCCGTCCCCTCTTCCGCTTCTGCCCTCCCATGAGGTCGCGATTGGTTTCTCCTCCGGTTTTCCCCATCGATCCCCTTCCGCGCTACCTATTCCACTTCGCCTCCGCCTGCTAGGTTTCCTGCTTCATCGCGGCCAACGCCTCTGCCGTCCACCACCATCCTGGACCGCTGCCGCTGGCCGGGTGAGCTTCTTCCACGCCCGCCGACAACCATCTCGTGTGGCTCCTCCGACCATCTCTTCACCTCCTCCACTCCCCTCGACCTCGCGGGGCTAGATCCGGAGTCGCCGCCTTCTTCTTAGGGTTTCAGGGCCAGCCGTCACTGTCTCCGTGCAGGGTTTCAGGGCCAGCCGTCGCTGTCTCCGTGCAGGGCTAGTGATCACCATCGCCTTATTGCTTCTTGTGAGTCACAGTGTTAACTGTAACCACTGTTTTATCTCCTCCCCGCATCCCTCACATGCTTGGTTTTGCAAGATTTATGGTGCATCGACCGCCCATTAGCACGTGATAACCAAAACGTGAAGATTCACGTGGGTGGCAGCAGCTAGATCTCCTGCTGATTGGAGTCCTCAAATTGATTGGTCTATTGATTGGTCAGTTCTCATAGGTAAAGATATACCAAGTGCGAACTGCCAATAATTTTTGCTACGAGAAAGGAGAGGGCATAGGTGTGTTGTGTTTTCGGTATTTTGGTGGGATTGATTTAGCACCACTGCTGGGAAAGAACCAGGGTATGATGGAGTAATGAATGCCTGACTCTAGCGAGTGACAAGGGTTTACATGAAAACATCTATAAACTTGAAAACTATTGCAAAAAATACTCAAAAGCTTTTAAAACGCACACATATAAGTAAGAATTTAGATAACCATATAAAATTATAAGACCAAACTAAACTTCGTTTTGGAGTCATGAAATTAAGTAATTAACAAATGGCTAAAAACATTGTTCTTCAGTTTTTATTTTTTTCTTACCTATTTTGTTAATATTGTATCTAATAAATGAAGTCAATTTTAATTAATCTTGTAATTTTGTAGGTTTACTAATAACACTTTAGCAGTGTTCAAAATACATAATCTATATATTAGCGATACAGAAATGTCCAGTTTTGAGCTTAGAACATATCCCCCTGATGAGAAATCTGCACAAAGAAGAAGTGTAAGAAACATCAGGAACACATGTTGTATCTGACATGAAAGAGCAATAAAGAAAATAATAGGAAAATTATGTGATTAACTGCTATATACATATCCTCTTGGTTATGCATGCTTTTAGTTCTGTTGCAAAGAGTGACGTTGAACCCCCACCAAAGAACAATCTTTCCAATTTCCACAAATGACAGCAGCATTTGCACTTAGACAATCTAACCAAACCACTCAAACTCATTCTCAAGCAATGCAACTAAATAAATGAAAATTTAAAATACCATATTATTTTGCCATGGTTTATTAAATATAAATTAGAAAAATTCTAAATCGTTACGAGTCATTCATGTTAAAATGCATTTTCAATCATGTGCTATAAATTAAATAACATGATATGGTTAGAGGTAATGGCTAGCACAGCATGTGTATATATCAGAAGCCCATGTATCAGATGCTAAAATGCCATGGCACATTTAACAATGTCCTCGATAAGCAAAATATGACTTATAGAGAGAACCGTAATTTTGGCACAAACCGAAGATCAAGACAGAGAGAACAATAATTTTGCTCAATCTGAAGACCAAGAACTGCACTGAAAGGAAATTCTACCATTATAAGTACGAGAATCAGTCCACCATTTGGGTAATTTTGTTTGGCAACTTTTGCTACAGGACACGAAAAAAACATGTAATTAGCTGGGAGACACCACGAAAACGTGACACGGCTGATGGACACTACAAAAATTATGTAATTGGCTGTAGGACACTGGTCGCATTATTTTATTATTTCCAGATCAAAAGAGGTGAGATATTTTCCTAAATGCTCGGATTGCTCCTTCTCTTTCTTCGTTTTCTCCTTCGCCGGGAATGCACGCGCGGGGGGGGGGGGGGGGGTGAGGTCGGCGAGGTCGGCGTGAGCAGGGCGAGCGTGAGCTTGACGGCGGCAGCGGGGCGGCAGACGGATAGGCCCGCCTCAGCGACGCGCAGCACAACAGCGAGGCCGGCGGGCCGCCGCCAACGATGGTGTGGTCGATAGGCCTAGAGCAGGCGGGGTCGTAGCGGGGGAGGACAAGGAAGAGCAGCTCAGGGCGAGATGGCGGGCCAGCGAGCGCAACGCCTCACCCGCTACGGCGACGCAGCAGACGAACGCGCGTGGTGGCGGCGGCGGCGGCGGTGAGGGAGGTGTCGCTGACTGCGCCAGGGGGAGGGGTCGCGGATCACGGTCGGCGAGCTCGGCCTGAGCTCACGCCGAGTGTCCGCTGAGGAGCTCGCGCTGAGTGTCCGCTGCGGAGCTCGCGCTGAGGAGCGCGGTGAAGGCGTTGAGTGTCCGTGCCGGTAGTCGGTGTTCGCGGCGGGGGGATGGGGATGCCGGCGCCGCAGTAGGAGACGTGGAGGCCCTAACGCCGCAGTGGCAGAGGCTGGCGTTGAACGCCGCGTCCTTGAACGGTGCAAAGGTGAGGCTGGTCTGCTCATCCATGCTCATCATCAGGTAACCGGAGGCAGGGACAGGCAGAGGAGTCACCGCACCGTCAGACTCACTGAGGTCGACGCCGAGGACGTGGGACTCACCACGGATCCAGATGATGGCCAAGGCACAGCGAGGCGGGAGCGGGTCGGCGCCCTTCTGCCAGCTCTTGATGACGGACTTTTCCGGCTCGTCAATCTCCAGCGAGTGCACGAACAAGGACGATGGCGCCAACGCGAACTGCGGGTGCGCGCGGAGGAGCTCGCGGACGCGGTTCGCGTCGCTCCTCAGCGCGAGCTAGTGTTTCCCCACCCGCCCTGCAGCCGCCGTCGAGCTCGTGCTCGCCCCGCTCGTGTCGACCTCGCCCCACCGCGCGCGTTCCCGTCGAAGGAGAAAACGAAGTAAAGAGAAGGGGCAATCTGGGAATTTAGGAAATATCTCACCTCTTTTAACCTAAAAATAATAAAATAATATAACCAGTGTCCTACAGCCAATTACAGTAGTGTCCATCAGCCGTGTCATGTTTTCGCGGTGTCTCCTAGCTAATTACACATTTTTTGCATATCCTGTAGCAAATTTTGCCATTTTGTTTTACTAATTACATTATGAGGCAAATACTAATTGCAAGCATATTCTCATTTTACCCACTATTATCTTGTAAAAAGTCGAAAACTGAAGGCATTCCTAGGCACCTGACTTGTAAATCAAATATGTTAGAGATAAAATAGCATGTTTATCTTCTTTATGTTTTTGCCGATCTCCTATCCAATCTTCCCGATTCTGTTATACATCGGTTGAGAGATTCTGGTATGGATGTAGCTATATATGTACGCATGTTCTGTGATTAATCGATATCGCATTGAGCTATCCCTGCTTTCATGGTATCAGATACTCCCGATCCAATCGCTTCCGCTAAACCCTAAAACCTCGTCGCTGACGGCTCTCTATCCTGCCGGCGCCCATGTCGTCCATTGACGACACGGCTCTTACCGCGGCGGTCGCCTCCATCACCGACGCCGCCACCTCTGCCATCCGGCAGGTCCTTCGGCCCGATGACTCGGCCTCACCTGACGATCGTGCCGCCGCCACGGCTCTCATCGACGCGACTTCGGCCGCGACTGTCAAGGCCATCCAAGCGGCGATTTCTGCTCTCGTCGTCACGCCTACCAGCGACGCGACGGCCACAGCGTCAAGTTCTGCCTTCCCGACAACGATCACCGTCGACGCCGCGGCTCTTTGCGCCACCCTCGGACTTCCTCCAGCCAGCACGACCACGCAACCGCCCATCGACCCCGGCTCTTCTTCTCCGGCCGACCTCGCTAGCCTGTTCGTTGCACTCGGCCTTCAACCACCGCAGCACGAACAGCCCGCCGGCTCCGCATCCCGGGGCGCTCCGCCAACCTCTGACGCCGTCAACGCCCTTCATGCCCAGGCGGTGTCCGTTCTCAATGTCAAGGCGCTTGTCCCCGTCGTCCTCGACCTCGGCGCCGTGAATTACCAAAAGTGGCGTGGGCTCTTCCTCATCACGCTCGGGAAATACGCCCTCTCCGACCACGTCCTCTCCGACGACGCTTTTCCTCATCACGCGTCCTGGGCACGGATGGATTGCATCGTGCTCACGTTGCTCTACGGGACCATCGCCGCCGACCTCCTGGAGACCGTCATGCAGCCTGACGGTATCGCACGCCTCGTCTGGCTCTCCCTCAAGCAGATGTTCCTCGGCCACTAGGAACAGCGCGCCATCAACCTCATGGCTGAATTTCACACGTTCGTCCAAGGTGACCTCAGCGCGAACGACTACTGTCGTCGTCTCAAGGCTATGGCTGACACTCGCGGTGAGCTCGGCGACCCCGTCACCGACCGGCAACTTCTTCTCGCAATGATCGGTGGTTTAAACCCTAAATATGAACATCCTCAAACTATTATTCCTCTGCAGCGTCCCTTCCCGACGTTCGTCGAAGCCCGGAGTCAGCTCATTCTCACCGAGATCAACAAGGGCTCCTCCAACCGCTCCACCAACTCCTCCATCGCACTCATCGCTGCTACCGGCAGTGGGAACCACGGCACTAGCGGCATGAATCGCACGCCACAGGGTTCGGGAACCCAAATCAAGGCGGCGGCAACACACAAGGTGGCGGCGGCAACAACAAAAATCGCCGTCGACGCAACGGGAACGGGGGTGGCACCGCCGGCGGCAACGGTGGCAATGTCAGCACCGCTCAGGGCACATGCGGCCAAGGCGTAGGGCAGGCTGCCCCTCAGCCTCATGCTGGATAGGCCTGGCCCACTCCTCATCACTCCTGGGCCGGCACGATTCAAATGTGGCTGGGCGGCCCGATGCTACGTGCTCCAGGGATTCTGGGCCCTCAGCCTACTTCTCCTTTTGCGGGCGCGGCAATGTCTGGTGGGCAAGCCGTCCTCCCGCAACCGGTCTCCCAGGCCAGCCCATACCTTCCAGCTGGCCTCCCACAGTAGCAACAACAACTGCAGCCGTCGGCCCAACCGACGGCCTGGTACGGTGCCTCCGGCCCAGCACTTGCTTGGGACCAAAAGACTTTGGCAAGTCTGTTTCAGACCGGCACCCTCACGACGCCCGCCTCCAACGACTGGTACATGGACACTGGCGTCACCTCACACATGACATCGGACACCAGTATCCTATCCTCTCACCCAACCTACCTACTCCACTCCGTCCCACATTATTGTCGGTAACGGTTCTCTTTTGCCCATCATCGCTACTGGCAATGCTTCATTTATTCACGCTAATAGAATGTTTGTTCTCAATAACGTTCTTGTTTTACCTGACATTATCAAATACCTAATCTCTATTCGTCAGTTTGTCACTGAAAATAATCTCTTCATTGAGTTTGACAAGTTTGGTTTCACTATGAAGGATCTACTTACCAGGACTGTGATCTTCTTTCCAGTGAACTTCTTTACCTGTATTGCTAGTTCCTTCGCTGCCACTACCACCACACTCTGGCATCGCCGGCTTAGATACATTGGTCACGACGCCCTCACCAGTTTGGCTCACTCCTTGGTCATCCCTCCTCCCAAAGGCGGCTCCTCCACCGTATGCCATGCATGTCAGCTCGGTCGCCACATACGCCTATCTTTTGCTACTTCTTTGTCTAGGGCTAAGGCCAATTTTGAGTTAATTCATTGCGATTTGTGGACCTCCCCAGTTCTCAGTGTGTCTGGTTTTAAATACTACCTTGTCATTCTTGATGATTGCTCTCATTACGTTTAGACATTTCCTCTTCGTTTGAAATCTGGCACTTTCACCACTCTTTCGCATTTTTCTACCTATATCAGGACACAGTTTGCTACACCCATTCGCAACATCCAATGCGACAATGGTCACGAGTTTGATAACTCCGCTGCTCCATCTTTCTTCCTCACCAACGGCGTTGCGATGCGCATGTCTTGCCCACACACCTCGCCCCAAAACGGTAAAGCTGAGCGTACTCTTCGTTCTCTTAATAACATTGTACGCTCGCTTTTGTTTCAGGCTCGCCTCCTCGGTTCATTATGGGTTGAGTCTCTTAGTACCGCTATCTACCTCATGAACCGCCACCCAACCAAAACTTTAGCCCAACACACTCCCTACTTCGCCCTTCATGGTGTCTACCCCTCATACACACATCTTCGCATCTTTGGTTGTCGTTGTTACCCCAACCTATCCGCCGCTGCACCCAACAAACTCTCGCCACGTTCCACCAAGTGTGTGTTTCTTGGATACCCTAGCGAACATAAGAGATACCGGTGTTTCGATCCGATCACCAACATGGTTATTATCTCTCGGCATGTGGTGTTTGATGAGGATACATTTCCCTTTGCTGAAATGACTGGTGACACTGCTTGTGCTACTGATCTTGCTTTCTTGGAGGATTTTACTTCTTCTATACAGGCTCCAATCAGCTCCAATCGCTCGGAGAAGGCTGCCTCCACTGCTCTTGGGCCCACCGGCGCATGCATCGACTGGCAGACCCCTCCCCGCTTGCCTAGCTGGGCTGGGCGCCTCTCTCCTAGGCCGGCACCTGCAGCCTCATCTCCGACGGCCCATGGGGTCTCTACTTCAGGGCCAGCTTCTCCAGCTCGGTCTGCCCACGATGATGCCATCTCGGCCCATGACGGCGCTCCTCAGGTCCACGACGGCGCTTCCTCCCCGGCTCATGCCGGCGCACCCTCCCCAGCTCATGACGGCGCATCCAGTATGCGCCTGCCACGTGCCCCGCTTTTCTAGCCGCCACCACTCGCGGTACCGACGTGCGCCAGAAGCGCCCACGTCCCAGTCGCACGGCCACCGGTTATAGGCTTCGGCATCTCTCCCATCGACAACAACCACTCATGGTGACAAGGGGCAAGGCTGGCGTTCGGGTTCCCACTTCACGCCTGAACCTCCACGCCGCCACTCTCTCCCTGATACCTCGCACCTACCGTGCAGCGCTCGCCGACACCAACCAGCGTGACGCCATGCAAGAGGAGTACTCGGCACTGATGTCAAATCGCACTTGGGACCTTGTGCCTTTTCCATCGGGCGCAAACATCGTCACCGGCAAGTGGATCTTTCGTCACAAGTTCCTCGCCAATGGGAGTTTGGACCGCTACATGGTGCGGTGGGTCCTCCACGGCTTCTCTCAGCGCCCTAGCATCGACTTCGACGAGACCTTTAGCCCCGTCATCAAGCCAGCTACAGTCCGCATAGTGCTTAGCTTGGCAGTCTCTCGTAACTGGCCCATCCATCAGCTCGATGTGAAGAATGCTTTTCTCCATGGCACCCTCGCAGAGACAGTGTACTGCGTGCAGCCATGTAGGTTTGTTGATCCTGCTCAGCCCAACTCTGTCTGTCGCCTGAACAAGTCTTTGTATTGGCTTAAGCAAGCTCCTCGCGCCTAGTACAGTCGGTTCGCCACTTTTCTCCGCTCCGCGGGGTTTGTTGAAGCCAAGGCAGATACTTCTCTATTCATCTGTCGACGTGGAGGTGATGTGGCCTACCTCTTATTATATGTTGATGACATTGTTCTCACTGCTTCGTTGACATCGCTACTTCACTGCACAATCTCTTCTCTTCAGTCTGAGTTCAGTATGAAGGACCTTGGTGAGCTCCATCACTTTCTCAGTGTTTCTGTCTCTTGCCATTCCTTCGGCTTGTTTCTCACTCAGTGGCAGTATGGCTTGGAGATATTGGAGTGTGTAGGTATGTCCGACTGCAAACCGTGTGGCAACTCAGCCTGACATTCAGTATGCTGTTCAGCAGATTTGCCTCCACATGCATGATCCTCGAGAGTCTCATCTCACAGCTCTTAAGCGGATTCTTCGTTATGTTCGAGGCACCCTGGATCTTGGTCTCCACATTCGTCGCTCAGCCTCACATGATTTGGTTGTCTACTTTGACGCCGACTGGGCCGGTTGTCCTGACACTCGCAAGTCCACCTCGGGCTACGCTGTATTTTTGGGAGATAATCTTGTTTCTTGGTCCTCCAAGCGCCAGACTATGGTTTCCCGTTCGAGTGCAGAGGCTGAGTATAGAGTTGTTGACAACGCTGTTGCCGAGACATGTTGGTTGCGTCAGCTTCTCCATGAGCTCCATGCTCCTCAAGTCAAGGCTACTCTGGTCTACTGTGACAATGTCAGCGCGGTGTATCTCTCGACTAACCCGGTGCAACTCTAGCGCACGAAACATGTTGAGATTGATCTACACTTCGTTCGTGAGAAGGTCGCCATTGGTTCCGTTCGCCTTCTTCATGTGCCCACACATCACAGTACGCTGACATCTTCACCAAGGGTCTTCCAACTCCAGTCTTCACATAGTTTCGGTCCAGCCTAAACGTTCGTTCGAACGAAGTTCAGTCTGCGGGGGCGTGTTAGAGATAAAAATAGCATGTTTATCTTCTTTCTGTTTTTGCCGATCTCCTATCCAATCTTCCCGATTCTGTTATACATCGGTTGAGTGATTCTGGTATGGATGTGGCTATATATGTAAACATGTTCTGTGATTAATCGATATCGCGTTGAGCTATCCCTGCTTTCAAAATATGATGTGTCAAAATGCAGTACAGCACCAACATGTGACATGGAGATGTTACCTTCACTTCATGACCAAAAGCAGCCAAACTCAGTTACTGCCTGTTAGCCCGGTAAAACACCATTTAAGAATCTCATCAGACATCTGCAGCATTTTAATTTGTTTGGGAGGGGGGGGGGGTGGGGTTGCTAGTGGGCTTTCAAGATGGAAGAAAAATTGAGGGAAAAAAAAGAAGGCATCTGGCATGCGTACTGGATGCTCAAAATCGGTGGAAGGCTGCACAACATTTGTACTGCCCAAATTAGCAGCGAGCAGAGCCAATGAAAATCTGTAAATCCCCCCACAGTAATAAAGGACATGGAAATCCCCAAATCAGCTGCAGCGAGAGGCTCTGGCGCCGTCCTCGTCATCTCCACACTACTCCTCGAGTAGTCCATCTGCACATGAACAGCTTGGTAGATAGGCAGATCGGACGGTCGAACACAGGTGATGAATGAACAGTGTAACAGTTTTACTATTTTGTTGACAATTAGTAAAAATCTATTCGATTTTCAACTTTTTTGGG
Source organism: Oryza meridionalis (assembly GCA_000338895.3). NCBI lineage: Eukaryota > Viridiplantae > Streptophyta > Magnoliopsida > Poales > Poaceae > Oryza > Oryza meridionalis. The sequence goes on along the minus strand of CM002525.2, from coordinate 11,442,959 downwards.
TTCAAATTTCCTGAAAACTTGGAATTTCAGTCTGCCGATTCTTTTTGGACTCTGACATCTTCATCCTTCCTAAGAAGTTAGCAACAGGCATGGGATTGCAACAGTAATTAGTATAGCTTCCTTCACTGTTCTTCGAAAAAAAAAGAAAAAAGAAAAAGGAGTCGAGGACGAGCAGAGAGCACACCATCAGTTTTATTTTATTAAGATAGCAGCGAGAGATGCATCAAGCATCAATCATGAAAGGTAGCTAGCTGGACATCGATCAGCTGTTTGTAGGAAATACTATTATCGTCTCAATTGGCTAGCCACAGAACATAGCCCTGCGGCATGTAGTGGCAGATGGCGTCGCCACGGCTTGCCTTGAGGAGCTCGAAGTACGCACTGTCCCAGGTGGTGGTGTTGACGTGGCACACGGCGACGGCAGTGGCGCCGCCCAGGCCCACGCCGGCGACGGCGTGGAGGTCGACCCTCAGCGCCACCGCGTCGGCTGGCCGGTGGCAGTAGTACACCTCGTACGGATATGGCATAGGGTGGCACGCCACCACGGCGTCGCCGCCGATCCGGGCGACGCCGCCGGCCGCTACCACGTACCTGCGGGGCTCTCTCCCGTGCACGACCGTGGTGACCGCGCGCGGCGCGCTGGTACCCAGCGCCGAGGCGGCGAAGTCGAGCACCGCCTCGCGGGAGGTGGCGCAGCAGGCGCGTGGCTCCTCGCCGCCGCCGCCGGCGGCCGCCAGTTCGCCGCAGGCGCGGAGGGTGTCGGCGACCTGCGCCGCCTTGTCGGATCCAGGGAGGATGCCGAACATGGCGAGGATGGCGTCCATGGCGCGGAGGTCGGACGGCACGGCGTCGGCCTTGTCCTTGTAGATGAACCTTGGCGCCGCGGCGGCAACGCCGTGGTCGCCGTGCGGCAGCGTCAGCTTCGTGCCTTCCGGCAAGACACAGCATCCCGGCCGCCTTTGTGTTTTTGGCATTCTCTAACTTGAGGAGGATGCCAGCCAAGGCTAATTTCAGCTGGCTGCATATGCAAGGGGCGCGCGGTCAAGTTACAGAATGCCAAAAAACACAAAAACGACAATGCAACTCAACCATTGATTTGTGTGATCCTTCAATTTGCAGTGATGATCCAAAACTAATTCTAATCTGCTTAGTAACTAATTAGTACTAGTCTGTATATGCAGCCATAGGAGCCATGAAAAGCATGTGTCATCTCGGCAAAGAGAGGTGCAAATTTTGTGAGTTTCCTACTCTCTCTGCATATGCATATGCACTAATCCCTTTGTTTTTGCCCTGATGACCTGTACATCTCATTATTGTTCCTTAACATTACTAACGCTGATATATACTGTAAAAAAACTTCAGCATGTACAAATTGATGAAAAATGTTCATTCATTTTGAAAAAAAATGTACATGAGCTCTTCCTACTATTCTTCTGCTATATATTGGCTATGTAGTTCAACCGCTTCTGGATAGATAAACCTGTGACTCGGGGGTGGAGCTAGTGTTATAGCAATGGTGTCACATGACACCAATGGTCTTTGCTATAATTTTGACAATCTAACTCTTTTAAAAAATTATTTGAAAAGTGAATTGTAACAAAACTTATTTAAAAAAAATTAAGCCGTGAACTCAGTCCAAGTGTCCAACGGCTCTGCGCCAGCAATCATGGCGCTAACCCTATATATTTGTTAAGTGAGAGCATATGTTCCAATCACACATAAACCATCTTGTATCGAAGTGGTGTTGACTTTAGTTGTCAAGTTGGTCATCCGGTTCTTTAAAACCACAAGTAGACATGTAGTTTGATTATCTGGTTCCTATGTTTTTTTTGGTTTTAGTTGTCAAGTTGGTCATCCGGTTTTTTAAAACCACAAGTAGACATGTAGTTTGATTATCCGGTTTCTATTTTTTTTTTGTAAATTAAGCCATCTTGTACCGAAGTGGTGTTGGCTTTAGTTGTCAAAGTTGGTCATCCGGTTTTTTAAAACCAGAAGTAGACATGTAGTTTGATTATCCGGTTCCTATGTTTTTTTGGCTTTAGTTGTCAAGTTGGTCATCTGGTTTTTTAAAACCACAAGTAGACATGTAGTTTGATTATCTGGTTACTATGTTTTTTTTTGTAAATTTTTGCGCTGTTTCCCGTGAGCAATGATCATAAAGACAAAAAATACGTCGAGGGGGAGATTCGAACCTGGGAGACTTCGTGACATCTCACTAAGCAAGTGAACCACTACAACACATGCAATGAAATGCTCAAATTTAGCACACGCTGCAGGGATGGCGGAGTTTCGGAAGGTTGCCGATGGCGGTGCGGATCTGGCCGTGGTTGCTGTGCACGAGGAATGAGGGAGGAGTCGATGGCACTAGGATGGAGGTCGCCATGGCCATGGCGCTTCCAGGGGTTCCTTCGATGACCGGCCATGGCGGGGGCAGCTCGCGGTGGCGCTGCCGGTGTCTCCTGTCCAGATCGTGGCCGGTGCGTCTGGCGCAGGAGGCGCCGTCGCGACATGACGAGAGGTGGTACACGACGACGACATCCCTCACAGTTGGTGGCATGCAGGGGAGTTTTCTGGGTGTTGACGTCGGCTCGTGCTCCACTGGCGGCTAGGCATCCTCTTCTCCGTGGAGCTCCCCCCTCCTATCTAAAGTAAAAAAAAATCTTTCACTAATTGAATAATCAAAATTTCAATATTTGATCCATGAGGTATAGCAAAACACCCATGCATCAAATTATGGTATAGCCACTCGATCGATTTATGAGGCTATAGAATGGTGTATATAAGAGATCCTTCGTGCGATAACGTATGAAGCGAGCGCAACCTAGTTCAATCTATATGTGATTTCTGAATTTTTTTTCATTGTTTTGTTTGCCTTATTTTGGTTTATCATTTAAATTAGCAGAGTTCTTATCAATCGTGAAAATTGTCTTCACCTATTGAAAGCACATGTATTTTTGCTAGTCCTTAAAAAGGTATGAGGGTATCATATTTTCTATTGCTTTTGTACTTCCAGATACTAAGTATCTAAAAAAAAAAATATCTCGAGGTACCAAAGTTTGTTTTTAGTGTATTCCGAGCATCCACATCCTAAAGCGAAACCATACATAATACATGGAACTCCAGAACCACTACTGAAGTATATAAAAAAAGTCACATTGTCATATATATATATATATATATATATATATATATATATATATATATATATCTCTCTCTCTCTCTCTAAACCACCATGTATAGAGTAAAACTGAAATTTACTAGGGGTCATTGTACAAAAGCACTAATAGGTGCCATTGTGGAACAAATAATAATAACATGAAAGAACATTGCAAGGGGATTCACCATTATTATGATATTTCCTTCCTCACAGGGAATATGGGAGGTCATATTATCATAAAGGGCATGATTGAAAACAAGATTTCATCCTTTTCTGTCACCTCGTAAACCTTGTGAAGTTGCCTACTCTTAACATCCAAGTAGAGTGCACATTCGTCTGTTTTCAAGAACAAAAACTCAGCATCGTCCCCTACATAGTCCATGTAATAAACAACACGACTATCCCCGCCCACACAATTTATGTGCAAATTAGCGCACATCTCACGCAAACAAATGGTATCAACCAGAGCCCATCCAGTGCTGCCATGCTTAAGTAGCCAAATACGAAGCTGAGGCTCCTTCAGATCGGCGATATAAACCCCAGAATCATCGCTCGCTCGTCCAAACAAAACGTCATGACTTCGATCATTATACGACATCATCACAGGTGGGAACTCCACCCCATCTGGAAGCTGGATGGTGTACAAGCTTGAGGACTTCAAGTCCAACACAAGAATGCTGCTCGCAGTGGCTGCCAAGTAGGCCTTGTCTCGGACCACGACGAACCCAGCTGATTCCGGTGGCAAGCCAGGCAGCTGTGCCGTGGCCTTGGTTTGGACATGCCATCCACCGTCCCGGAATGCGTAGAACCACGCGGAAGTAACTCCCCTTGGGGTGAACATCACCGATAACCGGTATAGTTGGCTGCCGCCATCCTCTCCGAAGTGGAACCCCCACACATTATCGTCGTCGAAGCCGAGATCAGGCTCGACGTCGTCGTCATCGTCATGTGTTGAAGAGAACGGGATGGCGAGTAGGCCTCTCTCAGGATGCTGCAGCGGGCTGTGCACCGCGAATTGAGCTCGCGCCGATCATGCCTCTCCTTGAAGAGGAGGATGCTACCGTTCCTGCACATAGTTTGAGGCGAGGCTGTAGTTGCCACGGCGAAGGACGACGGAGTCGAGCTCCGGTGGCCGTGCAGGCGGCGGCATCGGGACGAAGAGCGGGTGAGCCCGCGCTATCTTGAGGCTAGTGACGTAGAAGCCCAGGAGACGGGGCGGGTGGAGCTCGCGGAATCGCCGGAGGAAGGAGGGGTCGGAGGCGACGCGGAGCCAGCGCCTGCAGGCGAGCGCAGCGCGGACGAGGGTGGTGGGGAAGGCGAGGCGGAGCAGGATTTCGCCGACGAGGTCCTCGTTCTCGAGTACGGCGGACACGGCGGGCGACGCCGCCGGTGGCGGTGGCGACAGCCGCTCGCCGTCCACCTCGATGGCTTGATTCGTCTGCGTCATGGCCATGGCGAATTAATTGAATTGGCGATGGTGGGGATGATGGAGAGATAAAACAGCACGATGTGATCGATGGAGGGATAAATTAATTAATCCGAGATTGTACAATTATATATATATAGAGCCCAATGTGAATTTGAGTCCTTTTCTTTCTTGAAACGAAAGTTTGAGAATCGTACGTGTTAATCATACAGATCACCGCAGATTAAAGTAAGAGCGCGAGCGAGGTGGCAATGCAACAGATCGATCGTAGAGATCACCGCTATAATTCTAAACCCCAAGTCCCAATCGATTTCTTCTTTTATTTTTGCGAGGAAAAGTCCCAATCCTTTTAAATCGTGTTTCCCTTGTTGTGTGTATTTTTCTATTTCTTTTCTTTTCTTGAAAGTTGAAACAACTCTATTTCTTTTTCCACTGTTTTAGTTGGTTTCCACCAGGGTTTACATTACCGCTGGTAACCGCGGTAACCGGTCTTACCGTGGGGTACGGTAATAGAAAAACCGCGGTAACCTCCTTAAATTCAAATTATTTTTTAAATTTATTTGAATTTAAGGAGGTTACCGCGGTTTTTGATTTTAAATTTAAAAAATAATTTGAATTTTTGATAAATTTTGCACGATTTCGTACGGTTTATCGCGGTTACCGTGCAGTAACCGTGCTTACCGCCGGGACGCGGTAACCCCGGGCCCGGCGGTTTGGAAAACCCTAGTTTCCACAGTTCACTCTACCATGGATGTCCGACTGAGTTACTTTATCTTAACTAATTAAAAGATTCGTAATTTTCCTTTCTTCACCTAATTTTCGTCCGTATGCGCGACCGCGTCGCTCCCGTCCCATACGCGCAAATCTGCTATTTTCCGTTGGTCAACCCAACTTTTCATCCGCCATGTCCGATATAGCGACAGCCTCTGTCTGTTACAGCTTACAAAGCACAAAAGGATCAATCAAAATCCCAATCGGACAATCATTAGTTATCGAATCCGAACATAAGATCGACGCTACAAAAATTATAAAGGTGGAAGCAGAAACACACAAACAAATCCCAACCCCCCCACCCCCCCCCCCCACACACACACAGAAAAAACAATTTTTGCCTTAACTTGCAGCAGCTCGTAATGTGGCAAAATCCAGTTGCGGCCGAATCAAATCTAGCTGCCGAGGCAAAGACATCACTGATGTATCCTCTTTCTAGCCATCTCGCCATTGATGGAGAAAGAGAAGCAATGGTGCTCAAGTGAAAGTGGGAGGAAAGGAAGAAAAAAAAAACAACGGATCTAACCCCTGCGCCTCCTCCTCCGTGGAGACATCATGCCGTCCTCGCCATCCTCCTTGCCACCGTGGTCCCCGATGGTCGAGTAAATCTTGCGGCGGTGTTGAGATGGTGGGTAGTATCTAGCGGCGGCGGCGACGAGATGGTGGTGGTGTCTATCGGCGGGGAAACGCGTGTGGGGCTCCCCTACTCTCAACTCATCTTCTTTCCAGTCGTCGCCGCCATCGTCGTCGTCCATCGCCCGCTCACGCACCCATGTTAGCCACGACGTCGTCCGTTCACCGTCAGCCGCCTCGTCCGCTGTGTTGTCGTCGTCGTTCACCATCAGCCAGTTCGTCTGCCCGCGCTCGCCTGTGCCGTCGTCGGTCCGCCGCCTGTGCTCGCGTGCGTCCGCCACCTGCGCTCCGGGCCCAACCACGGTGCTCCTCCCCGAGCACACTCGCCAAGCTGTGGCGGAGGAGGACGACGATGCCGGCGGGTGGATGTACGACAACGCGGCTGACATGGGCGCGTGCGGGCGGTTGTTGACGACGATGGCAGCGACGGACCGACGACGGCGCGGCTGACGCGGGCGCCGGCGCAGGCAGTGGCGGACTGACGACGGCGGCGCCGGGCGGACGGCCGACGATGACGCTACTGACTCCAAGAGATGGAGTGGCACGAAATGAAGAAAATTCGTGCTCCGATGGTGTATTCTGAAAGTAGCCCGAATTGGGTGGCATATCCTGAAAGCAGTGTGTATTCGATAGCATATTCTGAAAATTCTCGCAGTAGAGGGAGGGGGAGAGGTGGAGACGGAGGTGCAAGAGGATAAAGAGAACTGGAGAAGTGCGATATATTTTTTTCCTCATCTTGTGCTCCACTCAGCTCCACATGGCCATGCCACCTGACGTCGGCTCGGTGCCGTTTTTCTGTAAAAACCGTAAAAACCGGATCTTATATCCCATATATCTATACCGGTTCAAAAAAAATCTAAAAATTCGTAATTTCCATTCGTCACCTCTCTTTTTCGTCCGTAAGTCCGAGAGTCCCTACCTAGTCCTCCCCCGTTCAAGCAAAACTGAACAAAAATTGGGAGGGCGGATAAAAGTTCAATACGAAAGACAGATGCAGATTCGATTTGGACTAAAAAACAGATGAAATTAACCCCATAATTACAAAAAGATTTCATGGATCTAACATGGTGGCGGCCCTCACTGGTGAGGCTCTTAGGTGTCGGGGTGTTGAGGGAGCTAGGTAATCGACAAAGACACCGGGAGGCGATTCCCAGCAGCGGCGGCTCTCACTGGCGGCGATGTCGAGGAAGCAGGCGGTGGTGGCAACTTTGTGAGGCGGCCGCCAAAACTCAGTCGCCTCCGCGACCTCAAGCCTCCCCGGCCGGCAGATCCGCCGCCCACAAATTTGGTCGCTGCCCACGCGCCTTGGCCATTGCAGCTGCCATGGGGCCATCACCAAGAGACAACGGGATCCAGGCGCCGGTGGTGGATCCACACGAGTATGAATGACGTCTTAGAGCCGGTGGTCGATCTGGTCTGCGACAACTCGGGTGGAGGAGGGAGAGACGCATAGAAAGACTGGATCACCGCCGTCCACTTTCTCATGTCGCCGGAGATTGGATCGGGGAGAGTAGGGGAGAAAGGCGATTAGGGTTAGGGTTTTCGGACCCTCCCCCTCCAACCGGCGATTTCATTGGCACGGGACCAATCCGAGCCGTCCATCAGATCGGACGGGTCAGATTGGCCCCGCGTCGGCCGCCACCACTATCGGGCCATGTGGTCCTTGGGCCGTGGAAGAGAACTGGGTCGTGCGCCCTTCGCCGTGCTCAGTTCGCCCGGCGTCGGGCCATCGCCAGTAGGATGGCCCGCTTGCTGTGCAATTGGCTCGCGCGCTTGCGCTGAATGGGCCGGTCCGATTTTTTGGGCTGGTTATGAAAGTAATAGACCAAAATAAGATTTTATTTAATTCTGTCGATTTAATTTATTTAGTCTTTTATAGAAATTTTCTTTGGTATTATTTCGAGCATTTTAAAATTGCTGAAAAATTATGAACGATTACTTGATCACTCTTATTGTCATACTAGACCGCTTAAAAGATCGCTCAGTTAAACTTTATCCAACACGACATTACCCGGTGCAACGCACGGGCATTTTGGTAGTATATATTGAACTAGCAATGCAAATGGCCCATAGTAACAACAGGGTTAAGAAATTAGATGCAGCTGTACCTAAACAAAAATTAATGTTGCAAACTACTTCCTCCGTTTCACGTTATAAAACTTTCTAGCATTGCCCATATTCATATAGATATTAATGAATCTAGACATATATATTCATTCTTGCATCCGAAGAGACTAACTAAACTTTTATTAAGAAACTAGGAAGATACTCCCTCCGACCGGATGGGATATTTCATAGTACAACGAATCTGGACAGGAAGCATGTTCGGATTCGTTATACTATGAAGTATCACATTTGATACTAGGTTGTTATATCATAGGACGTAGGGAATAGTAATTTACATCACTTTGCACCCATTTACCAAACATGCTACACTAGGACTTAAAAGCCAAATTCTAGTCTTACTATTAATTAATTTCCCATCAAAACTTTCCATCCTCTTCATCACAAAACATGCTAGACTTAAAAATCGAATTCTAATCTTACCATTAATTAATTTCCCATCAAAACTATCAATCCTCTTCGTCGCCAAGCATGACGAATGCAGCCGCACTACTATTTCCCTTGGAACCGGATCAGAGGGACGTCCGAACACGCTGATTCGTTCGATCGGCATCGGACGGGAGCGATCGAACATAGGGATGAACAAGCTAAGCTGTCGCGGCCCACGCAAGAAAAATCTACCCAGGAAGAGGCTTGACTGCCGTCCGCCCGTCTCCACTCTCGACACAGCCGGAGCGCCGCTGGAAGGGGAAGAGAAGGCAAGCGCTGCCAGTCGAGCTCCGGTGTCAGGAGGTCGCAGGAGTCCCGGGTTGAAGTGGCCTTGGCTTTGTCCGGATCTTCCCCGCGCTCCCCGGCAGAGCTCGCGCGCATGGCCGCATGTGGTGACCAAGGCGAAGGTTCTGAAAGCTTGTGTTCTCGACGCTGCTGGCAGAGGCCTCGGATTATATTGCGGCGCTGAAGATGCAGGTGTGCTCCATGGAAAATATCACGAAGGCGCTCCCTCCGTGTCACTCCCGCCGCCGGCGCCGTCGGCGGCGGCAATGTTGTCATCTCCAGTTCCAAGCAAGGAAAGGACTCGTATATGTATCTGTGCATCTTTTTTTTAGAGTATTACTGTGTTAATGAGCAAATCGATGGTGAAAAGCATCCATAACCAGTTGACAATGCTAGTGTTCCTTTTTAATTAGTTTGATCATGAATGATTTTTGCAGCAAAAGCAAGAACGAGAGTATTCACACGCTTCTTTTAGATGTATGTTCCCGAATGGAGTCGACCGGGCTGATTTTTGCCGGCGGTAGGCGCCGCTCTAGCATGTCCGTCCTCGCCGGCGGGTGCTCCGGATGTGTTAGAGTGGAGACAGCGGTCGAGCCTCTTCGTGGGCCGATTTTTTTTGCGTGGGATGAGTTTTGGGTGGAAACACATGTGTTTTTTTTGTCGAGGTGCGTTTCTTTACAACGAATTACGATGTAGTAGGAGGAGGGCGACTTATACTTCTTAGAGCAGGTATAATAAGGCTGAGTCAGCAGACTATAGGTTGTTCCACATCAGCGAAATCCTATGTGGTTGAGGGAGAAAAGAAGAAAGAGAAGAAAACGGACGCTAGATCTGTAGTCGGGCGATAGTGTGAGAAACGAGGCTTTACCGCTCGCTTGTAGCTGATACGGGTGATACCTGACGTATTTGGTGGGCCTGACATATCTCTACTATCCAATGTGCATGTATTTATGTTTTTCTCCCTATCTAACACGCTAGAGCACAGGCAACACAAATAGCTACAGGGATGGTGGTTAGTTTTGATCATGCCAATTTGGTTGTGCATGCATGAATTAAATGTTTTGTTTATCTCCATTTAGCTAGCGAAGCAGCTAGCTCATCGCATGAGCTTTCTCTCTTGACGGCTATATCAGACATGGCGACTGCCTGCGCAACTCACGCAGCCGCTGCCCCCCACCCCTAGCACTAGAGCAAGTGAACATTAGTTGAAGAGATTTAGCTGTTGCCACTGAGATGGAGGAAAATAGATGATAAAGGGAAGAAATAAACCGTTACTAATATGCGGGGATTATGATAATGCTTTAAGCGTTACATACGTGAAATCCACACTAATTTGAACTTAACTAATATTTTATTGTTTTCTTTAAAATAAGAGGATTGCTACAGTCTAGCACGTTGTACCAAAACAAATCTAACCGTTGAATCGGGATGGGTAGGATCGGGAGAGAAGATGAGCGTCGGGAGAGAAATCTAACCGGCGTTCGAGTCGTCGTTCCCGGCGGCGGCGGCGTCGAAGTCGTCGTTCCCGGCGGGAGGGTCCAGGAGGCGGCGGCGGTTGATCCTGGTGATGGCGGAGTTGATGTCCAGGCGGCGGCAGCGGCGTTGATGGCGTCGATCTAGGCGGCAGTGACCCAGATCGAAGTCGCTACGTTAGAGGAGGAAGACGACGGCGGCAAGGCGGAAGCACGGCGGCGGCGGGGGTGAGGAAGCACGATGGCGGGGTGGAAGCACAACGATGATGGCGGGGTGTGAGGCACGGAAGAGGGAGACGGCAGTGGGGCGGGGGGCCCGATCCATTCGATCTAGGGTTCCCGTCGTGAAGTTATATTTTTGCCCTTCCATCTCAGTTTTCAAGTCGATATTGTACAAGGATAGAATTGGTACTGGGTGGTACCAAATTCCTGGCCGTTGGATCTGGCCAGATCCAACGGCCAGGAATTTGGTACCGCCCGGTACCGGTACCGAGCGCTGTGCAGTAAAAAGACTCTTAAAATAAACTCTAAATTCACTCAATTTTAAAATAACCTTTAAGCATGACATTGATAATGCTACGGTTGTAGAGCATGTGAAGAAAACCGATATTCAGCTTAAGATTATTTTAATCTAGATTATTGAGCCAGATTACTATAAGCTAGATTATAATAAGCCGATATAGAATAAGCTGTTAGCTGTTTGTTTCTCTGGATTATTAGCTATTTGTTAGCTGTTAGCAACCCAATAATCTAAAAAAAGCACCTTTAGAGTGGATTATTAGATTATAGTAATCTGGCTTATCGATTATAATAATCTATCATAATGAGCTATCTGTTTGTTTTATCTTACTACTAATAATCCAGATTATAATAATCATAAGCTGAATCAAACAGGACCTAAGTTTTTATAAGAGCTTTTTATTGTTTATAATTATTATAGGATATTTTTTTTAAAAAAAATGTTGATAAACTCGCCACCCAACATACGGAGTACAAACAAGATGTGTTTCATAAGATTTTGAGAAATTTGAGAAAACCACATACCGCACGCGTAGCATAGGTAATTTCCGTCTCCCTTTATCACGTGAGTGAGATGCGTCTTCTTTCCAACTAACGATACGTCTTCTACCCTATAATTCACCAACTGAGTCTTACATCCTTAATACTTCATTCATCAAATCTAACGGACGAAAATCATCCCACGCTTCAGATCCAACGATAGCTGCGCATGCCGCATGAGGGGTCACGCAGTGGGAGGGAGATGGCGCATGCGTAGTCACCGCACAGAAAATCGGGTCGGTTTCCTTCCACACATCACCGCGCCACCGCCCCTCCGCCCGCTCGCGCGATCGCGCCTAAGCCTGCCAATGGGCTAGATTGAAATGGGCCCAATGAATTGGTTTCAGCTTTGGGTATAGTTTGGATGGATGGAAATGGATTGAGGAGTTTAATGGGCTGGACTGGTTAGGGTGGAGGTGGAAACGGTTTGGATTGGATTGGTTTTTGGTTTCTGATTTTTGGATCCAAATTGGATTCAGTCCATGGATTTCTTTGGATGCACTAGACAGTCCAGTACTCTCCAAACCTAGCGTCATCAGTCGTCCACGGCTCCACTCCTTCCGCCGCCGCCGCTCCCTCCCCTTGCTTCGCCTCCTCCACCTCTCCGCCACCGTCCGCGAATCCGCCGCCAAGCCGTCGCCGGTCAGATTCCCTCCCCCACCACCATTGCTTTTCTTTTCCCCTGGTTTTTCTCGGTCTTTGATCTATCCTGGTTGTTTTGTTTGTTTTTTTTTGGGTCTCTTCCTGATCTTGGTGGTTGCGGGTGCAGGTGAAGCAGAAGAAGAGGAAGGTGCGTGCGCCGCCGGGCGCTGGCGAGGATGTCCTCCTCCGGCGGTCCGGCCGCGTCGCCAATCTCCCTGAGAAGCCCAAGTACCACGACGTATGTGAACAGTGTGATTGGTGTGATAGTTTCTATAAGATTTTGTTTTTTTTGTTGGTTTTACTGAGGAGTTAACTTGCTCAAGATTACAATCTTTGATGGGTTTATGTGCAGGAGTTCCAAGATTTCAAGAAGAAGATAAGGAGGTATAGTGAATGCAGGTTCCCTTCATCTCCCAATGCAAATTATTTAACATATCATTACAGATTGAGTCCTGATATGATTTTGAGATGCAAATTAATTCTATGGTCAATCGAATTTTAGTGTGCAATTTTTAGATTGTAGCACGTGTACAATGTGTGAAAAAAATAATTATAGACCATGTTCTTTCAACTATCTTGATTTTAGATTTCTTCCTCTATGCAGACAATTGAACAAACTCAATAATAAATATGTCCATACAAATGTCAGAGAGTTCAGGTACTAATAGTCCAAATAATAATCAATCTTCAAGAACACGTAAGAGAGCTAAAGTATGGGAACACTTTCAGCAAGAGGTTGTAATGATAGATGGTGTCCCCAAGACTCAATGCAAATATTGTAGCTTAAGATTGACAGCCACCAAAAAGTCAGGAACAAGTCACCTTATTAATCACATAGCCGAATCATGTCCAGCTATTGATGGTGATGCTAGAATCAACTTCCTTGCAACAATTAAGAAACAGACTGGAGAAGGTTTCGTGTTTGTTCCCAAGAGAAGCCGGGAGCTAATGGTCAGATTCTTCATTCATGCAGAGGTGCCATTCAAGAAAATTGAGGATCCTTATTTTTTGGAGTGGGTGGAGTCCATGCAGCCAACTTTCAAAGTTGTGGGGCGTCAAACACTTCGTGATGATGCCTTTAACTTGTATGAGCGAATGAGGGAAGACTTGCATGCTGAATTACATAATCTTGATTCGCACGTATGTCTAACATCCGATATGTGGACTTCAATTCAAAATATAGGCTACATGGTTGTCACAGCACACTATATTGATAGAGAGTTTAACATTAAGAAGAAAATTATAAGCTTTAAGGAATTGAAGTATCCCCACACGGGATTCGCCATTGAAGAAGCTATAATGAGTTGCTTGACATACTGGGGCATTAGAAGCAAACTGTTTACTATAACTTTAGATAATGCCAGTAATAACAATTCTGCATGTCAAGAGTTGATAAAGAATCACAAGAATGCATTGATGTTTGAGGGTCAGCATTTGCATGTTAGATGTTGTGCCCATATCCTAAATATTTTGGTTCAGGATGGTATGAAGATAATTAAACCTACAATACACAAGCTATGTGAGTTGTTGAAGCATTTAGATTCTTCAGTATCAAGAATGCAAGATTTCAATTCTATGGCAAACTCGAAAAATCTTCCTTCGAAGTTGAGTTTTTCTTTTGATACACCGACTAGATGGAATTCCACCTATAAAATGATTGTAGAAGGATTAATGTACAGATCTGTCCTGGATAGCTATGCAAATCAACATGGTGAAGTTGCACCTACTGAACTAGAATGGCAGAAAGTTGAATCAATTTGTGCTTTTCTTAAAGCTTTTGAAGAAGCCACATTATCGGTGTCAGCAGATAGGAAACCAACAGCACATAGGTTCTTGCCCTTGGTGCTACAAATTCATCATGCATTGAATGACCCTGATTGGCAGACTAGTGATATTTTAAAGGTATTGGCTGCAGCTATGCTCTCAAAGTTTGTCAAATATTGGGACAGTGGGTTTAACTCTGCACTTGTCATTGCCACAATGTTAGATCCAAGAAGAAAAGGGGATTATTTGAATTTCTTTTATGAGAAAACATCTAACAGTGTGACAGAGATTGTCGAAAACGTGGGTTCTGCTGAAGATTGGTTGAAGGATTATTATGAAAAATACGAAGGGTTTGTAAGAAGAAATGATGAACACATGCTTTCACATTCTCGTGAAGGCAGCAGCAGTGTTGGATCACCTATTCTTGGGAAAAGAAAACTTGAGGAAGAGTTTGCTTTATACAAGTCTCGAAGGAGGACTGCACGGCAAACGAAATCAGAATTTGCCATATATTTAGAAGAAGATGTTGAGGAGGATAGTGAGAGTTTCGATGTTTTGGACTGGTGGAAGAGACATGCTCAAAAATTCCCGGTATTGTCATCTATGGCCAAAGATTTCCTAGCAATACCCCTCAGCACTGTATCTTCCGAATCGGCATTCAGTTGTGGGGGCAGGATACTTGGTGACACACGAAGTTCGTTAACACCTGAAATGCTTGAAGCTCTCATTTGTGCGAAAGATTGGTTAATTAAAGCCAACGATCCTTTGATCAATATTCCAGGTGCTGAAGGTATAATAGTGATAAATGATTCCTCCATAAATGTTCTGTGTATTTCAATCATGAAGTAGTGATCATATATCATTTACAGGTGGAAATTTGTCCTGATTTATTCAGGTGGTGAAGTGAAGAAGATGGAAAGGTGACTTTCCATATACATATATGCAACTTTAAATTCAACTTTTCCTTTGGCGTATTGGAAATTTGGAATGGAATACTTCTCTTGAACCTGCATTTTTCCAAAATTGAGTTTACCACTTTGTTGCCTATTCTGTTTGTATATAAAATGTTACTATTCATTATTTACCAATTGAATCAATTTGGCACATTGTTTTGATAACACTGCAAAGGTCACATTATTTAAATTGTTATTGTAATTTTGTATATTTGCTTTCTTAAGCAACGAAGTCACAATTTTCTAGTTATTCCTGGATATAAGTTTTTGATGACATCTACTTCTTTCAGGTTACTGTCATCTGCAAGAATGTGTGGCTGAGAATTGGAAGGGTTTTTGGTTTTGGTTATCTTAGAAGGTAATCTAAAGATTGAGACATGAAGAAATTGTTGGTGTTCAGTTATACATGGTTCTGAGGCTTGTAATGCTTGATAGCTTTTTTTGTTGGAGATTTTCTCTTGAGCCTGTTGCTCTAGTAGAATCTCTAGTGATAATTGTAATATTTAGTTGCCAAAACTTGTTGGATGGCACTACTTAAAGCATCAAAAGTTCTAAGTATGCTAGTAGCATTGATTGATTATTTTTGCATCTTGCTTATGTTATTTGTAAGTATGCTAGTAGCTGTATGCAGTGTGAGTGTTCGCCGGCTGCTCTGCTCTGCTCTGCTTCCTGCCGTGGATTGGGTATGGGTTGGAAAATGGATTCCACCCATGGATTATGTTGAATTTGGACTGAGCAACTTTGTGGGTTGGGTTGGGTGGGGTTAGCTCAAGGAATTCTTGGTCTGGATTGGAGTGACAATTTTGCTATAGTCACTTTGGGTTGGGTTGGATTCGGGGTGGATGCCAACCCATTGGTAGGCTTAATCGCGCCCCTCCGACGGCAGCATCTCCACCTGCGCCACCGCCGGATCGACGGGAGTCGCCAACCTCGCCGCATAACACCGCGCCCCCATCCCGTCAGCCGTCGGGCCACCTGCGCCTCTCCACCGGTGATCTCCTTCCTTCTCAACCTCAGACGCCGCCGTTGATCCCCCGCAGCCGATGCCCCACCCAGCGCTACCCCTCCCCGCCATCCTGCCGCCGATTCGCCGTCGCACGCCGCATCACCCGGCTCTGCGTCGCCGTCGCACGCCTTCCTCCATGACGACAATCTGGCCTGCGTCATTCATTGGGTAAAAATGAGATTTGAACCACTTTGTTAGTGTGTGGTTTTCAGCCAGTGTGATTAATAAGCCTTTTGCTTTCAGATTGGTATATATTGGTATAGGATCCAAAACTTTCGAGGAAGCATGTGCATCTGGATTCACTGGAGTGAATTGAACATTGGGTGATATTGTCTGAACTCTTTCATGCTCACTGATCTCTGTTCCGATTATAAATATGCACAATATATAGATGGAAAACTCTTATTTTGTTGCTTTTAGTTCAGTAACATGTATGCACTGCTCTATGTCAGAGGAACTTTTTTTTTACTACATTACTTAATCTGACATTCATTTCAGTTTGAGTTAACAAATGCATATTTATCATCATCTCATGCCACTGTTAATGGAGGCCAATTTTGTAGATACTAGGTGAATATTTCCTCTTAGAACTTGAAAATTGGTCTAGACAGCTGTTTCTTTACATTTTTCAGATAGCTTGAAAAATGGTTTCAGATAGCTGTGTTTGCACTCAAGTATGAGTCTGCAATATAGATTCAACCTTTTTCTTTTACTACATAACTTGGATAATAATAAATTATATTACTAATAACATTTGGCTGGTTAATTGTCTATATCCAAAAGTTACTTTTCCTATAGCATGGTGCCCTGGTATATAAGGAGTATATTATGATTAATCTACTTTTTAAGTATTCTGTTGAGGTTGCTATCTGTTCACCACACTCCTGACATTGTAAGTTTTTCTTACCACTATTTGCAATTCCACCACTAGGCGTAGTGCTGAAGCAGATTTTCATTTCAATACTAGATGGTTTTCTGATTGTCTGGTAACATAAAAGAGCTATTAGTACGCTTTGTGTATGTCTGCATTTCCACATTCTCAGCATAGCACCGTGGAGGATCATCACCTCGCTGCTGTTGCCGATGCCATGGTGATGGAGGCCTTTCCTCATGGACCTGAGACCCAATGGAGCGATATGTCCATATTCCGTAGCGCCATGTCCATTATCCACATGAGTGGTGAGAGCTTCCGGTTCCACTTCTAACCTTTTTTCCTCGTTACCTGAGGCCAATGATTATTTACACTTACTAAAAGTTTGCTGTTGCGGCTTACTGCATCCTAAATAAAATTCCACTTAGCACTGAAGTAGAATTAGTGTATTGCACAATGTTGCACATGTATCTATTACCTCTGCTTTGAAGTGTTAGTTTGTGCTAACTGCTAAATTAGGATTGACTACTTTGGATTTTGTTGTTTCATGCAGCGGTTATCGGCGGCATAGTTTGAACCTTTTTCAACTATGAAGGCAGTCAACTGGCTTGGCTTGGCGGGCTGGCTCACTACAGATCAGATATTGTTGGTGGAAGAACTCTGTCTATTTCCTTTGGTCATAACTATTTTTGGAGGATGTTAAATGAAATGCAAACAATATCTAATTGATTCTGTATATATATATTTTTGTAGATGGATGGGCCAACGGTTGTCTTGTTGGATAGATCCATATGGGACTGCCCCTGTGGTCACCATCTCCATCTGTGGAGCGACAAGTAACTCTGTAACTGGTTAGCTCAAATTGTTTTTATTTGTTTAGTTACCAGATACTTTGTAGGTTTATAAACAAAGGAGATCAGGATCCAATTTCTTTTACCTTTGCTATATTCTTTTTTTTTAGATTTACAAATCAATTCCTAAAAAAAGAACTTCAGCACACAAATGGTCTCTCTGAACCATGAATTTTTCTTCAGTTAAAACTGATATATATCTATTACGTGAAGACACCATGCTTATACATCTCTGATCTCTCCCTTATATGGCTGAATGATTGATTTTATTTAAAGGCATTGTGATAATTATTGTATATTTGCACTGCGGTAGACTCATAATCCATACTTATTTTCTGAACACGATCACATTGGACCACTTTTTGGATGTTTAGTATAGTGCATGCTGCCATATACCAGAGGGCATGTGGAGAAGCATTTGTCTTCAGAACTTGCAAATATGTGAAATATCAATTGAGGGGTAGTGGAGCATATATAAAAATTTAGGGGTGGTGAAATATGTTTTTGTAGGAATTTAGTAACTGTTCTCTTTAACAACTGAAACTCATTTGTTGGGGTTCACTAGGTGTAATGCAACTGAATGAATCTAGACAAATATATTATGATTTTTCTGGAAACTGTTTTTCAATCAAAACATTATCTTGCATTGGCCATATTACCTAAGTTTCATGTTGCTCAACCAAATTACCATGTTTTCACCTTTTCTTTTTTACCATGTTCTGCTTATTTTGCTCTATGGTAGTGATTATATGCAACTACGACAGTCTTGTCCTCTGCTTTACAGTAATCATATTACTAGAGATTACTAGACTGTATGTTTCCAAAGAGCAGCAGCATACGAATAGAGATATTCAGGTATATGATATATAACTAGATTCGCTTCTCTGTATCATATATTCAGTTATCATGTATTCAGTGGTTAATATTGTGCCAAACCAGCACTACAGTAAGGGCCTGCTTGAAAGCTTGGTCCATAGATCAGAAGGGTTTATTTTGGAACTACGAAAAATACAAGTGTAATATATTTACCGGTGTAAAGAATTTCGATGCTGTCAATCTAAGAAAAATAGATACTCTAAGTAACCAATACAGGACCACTAACAGGGTGGAGTCCAGGGCGGCGGTCGTCTCAGATTCGGAGGAACTGAGGGGATGGCGTAGGAGGAAGTGGATGGATCGAGCTGCTACACACTGCACTTCGCTGTCTCGATGTGCCCTGCCGTTGGCCGTTCCGCCATGGCGGCGGGGTGACGAGATTAAGTGTATCCCAAATACTTAAAGTTATATTCTAAATTGTTCCGATTACTGAATATTTTTTTTATTTGTTTATGACCACAACAAATTAATGTATTTTTCTTAGATTAAAGTTTTATTTTTTTATTCTCTACCATTTTTTGTCTTTTTTATCTGGACATATATTGCCCACATATATTATATATTGAAGTGATCGATGGTCATGGATTATTATTTTTCAGGCAAATCATACTATTGCTATCTGCCTACTTTAACTAAATTGATATACGACATTGAATTGAGTTGAACCTCAATTCAACGGATTGTGTGAAAATTATTTGCCCTAACGTGAGATTCTAATATTTTTAGAAAACACTAATTACGTCATAGCGTTAGCACGGGCATATTACTAGTCTCAAAAAAAAAAGGGACATCACTGAGAAAAACTTTGCCGACACCAGAAAGGCCGTGGCGGCGGCGGCAGCGGTGGCGGCTCACGGCTCCTCTTCTATCGGCTCAGCACCGTTGCGCTAGCCCCCGCTGGTAGGCTCGATACCCTCACCGCGCATTTATGTGGTAGATTCTCCGTGATCGCCACCGACGCCGACGCTCGCCGGTGGGCTCGAGATCGCCAACTTCTCTTCTCCATCTCTGCCACGGAATAGCCAAGAATGAACAGAATCTGTCCAACTATAGCCAGTCTCTGACTAATTTACAGAAATTTCGCACCGTTTTTGATTTGTGGCTGACACCATCCTGTTCCCCATGCGTGCAGTATTTTGTTTCATACATATTTTTTTCTTTTTGAGGATAGGCAAGGAGTAATGCCTAATATATATTCTCATTTTCAGTCTGTTTGCACTAATTTTGCTATTTTTATATTTAGTCCGTGCTTCAATGCTGAGAATGGTGAGATCGGATACTTTTTTAAAAAACATCTCCATTGCTAAATTAAAAAGTTCGGTACATCCCTTTTTTTTTTTACTTCGAGGAAGTTTAGCACATATTAAATTACATACGTTTACATATGCAATTTATGTAATCTAGGTCTCGATTTTGTTTTCTTGGAGATCTGTGATGTCATCTTTACCATGGGTGACAATGGAACTCCGTGGTATCGTGCGGATTCATCCGGATGTTTTTCATGCATGTTACATATGGCTTTAGCACTCACAGTTATGTTTGTTTCCTTTAAATTAGTTATTCTTTCTGTAATCCTATTAACGTCCATGGACAGACTGAAATTATCTTTTTGACGTTAACACTTTTATATTTTTCTTCGTCATAAATAATCAGTTGTAACTTTCTAAAGTCTGTTGTTCTATGATCAGGAGTTCATGGATCAGCCACTTTTGGACCGTGCAGCTTCTTCCTCGTCTAAGGCCACAGGCAGTAGATCAGCTTTCACAGATGCTGGATTCTTTAGTATTATCACTTTTTCTTGGATGGGGCCGTTACTTGATCTTGGAAGGAGGAAAGCACTAGATCTTGATGATGTGCCAACTTTGGATGATAATGACAGTGTTCAAGGCATCCTCCCTAACTTTGAGGCGAAGCTCGTCTCAGTTTCTGGTTCAGGGAAGTACACCAATGTTACAACAATTAAGCTGGTCAAAGCTCTTGTTCTTACAACGTGGAAATTAATCCTCTTCACTGCAGTTTGTGCCTTACTCCGTACTGTCTCTTCATATGTTGGTCCATACCTGATTGAGTACTTTGTTGACTACCTGAATCGAAGTCCACGGTCCGCTAAAGAAGGCTACATTTTGGTGTTGAGTTTTGTTGTTGCACAGTTCATCGAAGGCCTCTCGTCAAGGCATTTGCTCTTCAGATCGCAACAACTTGGTGTGCGGGTGCGCTCAGCTCTTGTCGCCGTAATTTACCAAAAGGGCCTCTCCCTCTCAAATCAGTCCAGGGAAAGCAGTTCAAGTGGAGAGATCATCAATGCCGTGAGCCTTGACACCGAACGTGTCGCGGATTTCAATTGGTCCATGCATGAGCTTTGGCTGTTTCCTGTGCAGATTATTCTAGCAATGCTGATCCTATACTCCACTCTTGGTTTGGCAGCATTTGCAGCCCTTGCTGCCACTGTTTTGACAATGTTAGCAAATCTACCTATAGGGAGGATCCGGCAAAATTACCAAGGGAAAATGATGGATGCCAAGGATGCTAGAATGAAGGCTATGTCTGAGATGCTGCGGAACATGCGCATTCTCAAGCTTCAAGGATGGGAAATGGTCTTCTTGTCGAAGATCATGGAGTTGAGGAAGGAGGAGATGCATTAGCTAAAGAAAGATGTATACACCTCAGCTATGCTTATATCTGTCTTCTTTGGAGCTCCTGCTTTTGTTGCTATAGTCACCTTTGGAACTTGTTTGCTTCTAGGCATTCCATTAGAAACAGGGAAAGTATTGTCTGCTCTGGCAACGTTTAGGCAGCTACAAGGACCAATCAATAGTATCCCAGACACAGTCTCTGTGATCATCCAGACAAAAGTATCACTTGATAGGATATGCTCTTTTATGCACCTCGAGGAACTATCGAGCGATGTTGTAACTAAACTTCCAAGAGGTACAACTGATGTATCGATTGAGGTGAGGAACGGTCAGTTCTCTTGGAACACATCTTCTGAGGTTCCTACTCTCCGAAACTTGAACTTCCGTATTCGACAAGGAATGAGGGTTGCTATCTGTGGAACTGTTGGATCTGGAAAATCAAGTTTGTTGTCATGCATACTCGGTGAGATACCGAGGTTATCAGGAGATGTTCAAACATGTGGTAGGATTGCCTATGTTAGCCAATCGCCATGGATACAGAGTGGGACAATTGAACATAACATACTTTTTGGCACAAAAATGCATAGGGAAAGGTATGAAAAGGTCCTTGAAGCATGCTGTCTTAAAAAGGACTTGGAAATATTACCATTAGGTGATCAGACAATTATAGGAGAGAGAGGTATTAACCTAAGTGGCGGACAAAAGCAAAGGATGCAAATTGCACGTGCTTTGTATCAAGATGCGGATATCTTTCTGTTTGATGATCCCTTCAGTGCGGTTGATGCTCATACTGGGTTGCACTTGTTCAAGGTATTTTTCAAAACAAATCTTTAAATCCTATTTCTATATGTGTGTAAATCATCATTGAATGCTTAAACTAATAACTTATTGTTGGTACCTGAGACTTCTAATACTACAAAATATATTT
This sequence comes from Oryza meridionalis, assembly GCA_000338895.3. Classification (NCBI taxonomy): domain Eukaryota; kingdom Viridiplantae; phylum Streptophyta; class Magnoliopsida; order Poales; family Poaceae; genus Oryza; species Oryza meridionalis. The sequence goes on along the minus strand of CM002525.2, from coordinate 11,421,079 downwards.
TTACATCATATGATTTCAACGCCATTTTCTCCCAGTCAATTTAGACCTTCTTCAGTTGTCAGTGCAAGTGCTGTTATCAAATCCTTAGACGAATAGAACATGTTTGTTTTGTTTGATTTTTCATTTCCCAACTTCCAAAATCAGTAATAGCAGTTTATCTCTTTGCATAGTTTATTGTGTGGACAGAAACCTAATGTCTTAATCAGATCTTTTGTATGTTTCAGCTAAACAGTTTTTAGGTAGCCTGTTCTTGAACAATATTTAGGGTTCAAGAGTATATCTACTGTATGAAAGTTATTCAACACAGCCTTATATTTTTCAGGAGTGCTTGCTTGGACTCTTAGCTTCAAAAACTGTAGTGTATGTTACCCACCATATCGAATTTTTGCCATCAGCCGATGCTATCATGGTGAGCTTCCAACAACTATCAAATCTACTTATTTATTCTACTCGCAACAATCATTTTACCTTGTCAATTCATTTCCCTGTTCCAGGTCATGAAAGATGGACAAATAATACAAGTTGGGAATTACGCTGAAATACTTAATTCCGGAGAAGAGTTCACAAAATTAGTATTTTCTCATAAGGATGCCATTTCTACTCTAGAAAGTTTAGAACACTCAAGTGGCAATCCCGAAAGTAGTCTTATTCCTGGTGACAGTGGAAGTATGCTTTTCAGACAAGATAAGCAAAATGATGATAATGAAGGAGCAGAAGAAGGGATTGTTCAAAATAGTCAGTTGGTACAAGAAGAAGAGAGGGAGAAAGGGCGGGTTGGGATTTCTGTCTATTGGAAATATATTACAATGGCATATGGTGGAGCGCTTGTGCCACTTATTTTGCTCGCTCAGATAATTTTTCAAGTTCTTCAAATTGGAAGCAATTTTTGGATGGCTTGGGCTGCTCCAATATCCAAAGATGTGAATCCTCCAGTCAATAGCTTGAAAATGGTACTTGTATATGTTGCATTAGCTTTTGTGAGCTCGTTATTCATCTTCATAAGATCCCATCTTCTTGTCATGGCTGGATGTAAGACTGCAATGATGCTATTTGATAAGATGCATCGATGCATATTCCGGGCTTCAATGTCTTTCTTTGACTCCACTCCTAGCGGTCGAATCTTGAACAGAGTAAGTAATTTACCTTCACCATCTTTATTTTAATGAGAAAATTGAAGTTATCTCCTTCGAATATCATTAGAATTTTATTCATATTTAATCATGAAAGTTGAAACAAAATTGCAGGCTTCTAGTGATCAAAGCACAGTGGACACCAGCATTTTTGACCTGATGGGATATGTTCTATTTCCTGCTATCGAACTTCTTGGAACAATTATTTTAATGTCACGGGTAGCATGGCCAGTCTTCGTAATTTTTGTCCCAATTATTGCAGCATCTCTGTGGTATCAGGTATTCTTTTTATTATATATTTTATGTTGGATACCATTTTTTGGTTCCAGTTTATAATTTTTAAGTATGTAGAAGGAAAAATACATTAATTCATGACATTATTGATAATTTTTCAAACATTCAACTGAAAATTGAAAATCAGTGTTTTTTCTTTTCACAGATTTAATTTGAAATTTAAAGGCATGGCAAAGCAATTAAATATAATACATAATAAAAACATGAGGCACATATATGATGTGATTCTTTTCTTGGCAAAAATGTTCCCAATAAAATTTCTAGGTTGATGCTACTGTATATAGGAGAACTTGTGCATTTCCGATGTTCTTCTGAATTAAAATATGCTATTAACCAATAATAATTGTAATCATATTTCAAAATTATAACTATGTATTTCCTATGGCATTATTGGTTTCAATACGACTCGTATTTTGTGTTTGTTTTTAATTACCATAATTCCTTCCCTTCAGCAATATTACATAGATGGTGCTAGAGAGTTGCAGAGGTTGACTGGAGTTTGCAGAGCTCCTGTGATGCAGCATTTTGCTGAATCAGTAGCTGGATCAAATATCATTAGATGCTTTGGCAAGGAAAGACAGTTTATCAATGCCGTCAGTCATTTCATGGATAATTTATCTAGACCAAGTTTATATAATGCTGCTTCAATGGAATGGTTATGCTTTCGCTTGGACATTCTTTCATCCTTTATCTTCGCATTTGCCTTGATACTTCTGGTCACCTTGCCAGCTGCTCTAATTGACCCAAGTAAGTACGGTGGGCTTTAATTTGATTGGTCCGATCAAATTAGTTCTTTATGTGTATTAACATCCTTGCTAACTCTTATATTTACTACTTCACAGAGACAGCTGGTCTTGCAGTCAAAAAGAATATGTTACAAGGGTGGGCTATTGCAGTGCTCTGTAGTTTGGAAAATAGAATGATATCCGTTGAAAGAATTTTTCAATACATGGCTATTCCTTCTGAACCACCCCTTACAATATCAAAAAGTAGACCAAACTGCCGGTGGCCGACAAATGGTGAAATTGAGCTTCGCAACCTCCATGTTTGTCTCTTGAACTCTATGTTGTTATATAAGTTCACTTCTAACGATGTCGGAGTTATATCAATTATTGATTAGAACTCTCAAATTTTCTATTCGAAATATTCTCTGAGAAAAACAATATGTTATTAAATTACTCCCTCAGGGTTGATAATACTTGTCGTTTTAGACAAGAGCACGGTTTCCAAAAAACAACTTTGACCATTATTTTCTATTATAATATGTATAAAAGTGTTAATAAATATATGATTTTATTAAAGTACTTTGTAAGACTAATCTATACATGTAATCACCATATTTGAAAGACAAATATTTTAAAAATGATTCATAATCAAAGATTCTATATCTCACCATTGTCTAAAACGACAAGTATTATCAGCCCGGAGGAAGTAATTTATTTCTTCATGAAGTTATTCCACAAAAATTGGCATGCAGATCTTTTTTTCTAGTAGTGTAGAGTTGCAATCCTCTTTCATAATATACTATTTTGTATGACTTCAACATACCGCTGTAGAAATACCCTCCCAAAACTATATTTTCTTTCTTAATATGGAAAACATACAACACCTAATGCATAATTTTCTGGTGAACTGTTTTTTTCCTCTAAAGTGCTTTGTATGTGATGCAGGTAAGGTATGCGACACAGTTGCCTTTTGTTTTGAAAGGCCTGACTTGCACTTTACCCGGAGGATTGAGGACCGGTATCGTCGGAAGATCTGGCAGTGGCAAGTCAACCTTGATTCAAGCGCTATTCCGCATCGTCGACCCATGTATTGGGCAAGTGTTGATAGATGGCCTTGACATTTGCACCATTGGACTACATGATCTACGGACAAGATTGAGCATCGTTCCTCAAGATCCTGTGATGTTTGAGGGGACCCTACGAAATAACATTGACCCTTTGGAGGAGTACAGCGATGAGCAAATCTGGGAGGTAATTCTTATTTTAAATTTACTAGTACCTCCATCCCTAAATAACATATGGAAGACAAATTACTATAGAAAATACATGACATTCATACCCCCAATTAAATGAGGGATGGATTGAAGAGAGAGGGTAGTTAGCTTTAGAAGCATACTTATTTTGGGGACAAAACTTGAGTGTTAGAAATATACTTATTTAGTAACGGAGGTAGTATAATTTTTAATGCTTCGTATGTGCACCTATGTTTTTTTTTAAAAAATATGCATAACTCATATTTGCTATTCGATGGGCAAAAGAGTTCACTTGTGTATATATTTTATCCAGGCATTGGACTCTTGTCATCTTGGTGATGAAGTTAGAAAGAGTGATCTCAAGCTTGACTCTACAGGTTTCATATCTATATCAGAAAGCTATAATACATTGCTCCACGATATCAAACTCATAACTTATACTTTAATATGAAATGCAGTTACAGAAAATGGCAGCAACTGGAGTGCAGGTCAGCGCCAGCTTGTTTGTTTGGGAAGGGTAGTTCTAAAGAAGCGAAAGATCTTGGTTTTGGATGAAGCAACTTCTTCAGTGGATCCAATAACTGACAATTTGATTCAGAAAACCCTGAAGCAACAATTCTCCGAATGCACGGTGATTACCATAGCACATCGGATCACATCAGTTCTTGATAGTGAGAAGGTCATTCTTCTGGACAATGGTTAGTTATGTGCCTAAGGTTTACTTAGTAGCCAACAGTTAATAGCTTGGTTCTCCCGTTTTAATTCCATGTTATTGTAAACAGGTAAAATCGCAGAGGCTGACTCGCCAGCAAAACTTCTGGAAGACAATTTATCGTTATTTTCGAAACTTGTATTAGAATACACCAAGGGATCAGAGTATTAAACCATGATTAGTAGATGAAAGAGGGGCCAAGTCTATCACCGAGACTAAATTTTCGGCTTGAATTTAAATATACTTTCTTGGTAACTTGTTGCAACATGATCAGTTGTGTATTCGGAATGTGCAATAGAACTAAGAAATTGCAACGCTGTTCGGAAATCCCCGGATGCATAGCCGATGATGTGTTTGCAGATATGTTTATGTTTGAGAAAGCACTACTCCAGAAGTAGGGATGCAAGTGGATAGTTCTGCTACCCACATAAAAACACACTTGCTAGTCTATTTTTGTATAATTGTACACAATTCAGAAAAAAAATAAACTAAAAGTGCGATAAGCGGGAAAAAAAGGCTGCTTGCCTGCCCCGCTTGCATCTCTATCCGGAAGTTCACCATAGACACACTTGCTACTGACGATGGAAGCTTTTTTTTTTCTCGTTAAGTCGGACTTTTTTTCTTTCTTTTTTTCTACCTTTTTTGAGTCGGTCTTTTTTTCTTTTTTTGCAGAGGACGGGAATTTCCTGTTTTTAAGTAGAGATATAGATTAAAATCGAAACATAGAATTAAAATCGTTTCAAACACGGATAACGTACCAAAATTCTAGCAAAAACATCTTCAATTTTTATAATAGTAGAGAAGAGATTTTTAAAAAGCCCATCTCAGCACAAATCTTGACGCGGATCAACCAGCTATAAATTTGACTAATCCGGCTGAAAGAGTGAATCGACGTCCATCGCAAAAACGTTTGAAGAGTACACTCAACTGAAATCCTTGTATATAGTATATTTTAATTAGAAAAATGCCCGTGCGTTGCAACGGGTGAAAGCTATTTTAATATTATTATTGTCATACGGTTTAGTTAATGTGAAATTCACTCTGCGAATTCGCTTGGATATACATTTTTCTAAACCATGAGCTGCAATTAGGTGTCCGACTATCTGAAGTTAGCACATGAGTTTTTTTTAGGAGATTTCTTATATGACTCCTGTATTTTCAAAAGCGAACGAACTTAAAACCGACTCAAATACAGATCTGTATTTCCAAAAGCGAATCTAGAAAAAAATAGCCGTGCGTTGCAACGGGTGAAAGTTATTTTAATCTTATTATTGTTATACGGTTTAGTTAAGGTGAAATTGGTGAAATTCACTGTGCGAATTTGCTTGGATATATATATATTTCTAGAAAATTATAAGATGCAATTAGGAGTCTGTTAACGACCAAATTTGATAATCCAAGAATTGGAGATGAAGAAGGAATCAAAACAGAGTTCAAGATGGAGATTGTTTGAGAAACATAGTAGGATCGGCTGAAGTCCTAATCGGCTGTGACTAGGATCGGCAGAATCCGAGTTGGACAGGGTTAGCCGATCGAGCCGAATCCGACAATATGACACGGTATACGTTGTCGGGTTAGGTTGATGTGCTTCGTGAGGATTGCTGCGTATGGATAGAGTCCTAGGAAGGCAATTGTATCTATTTGTCGAGGAGTGATCCTCTCTAGCGGGTGATCATGAGACCCCCCTTTGTGGGTTTGGCCGGGGGAGTGAGTGAGATCCGAGGTTTCCCGAGACAAAAGAGACATAAGGGATTTATACAGGTTCGGACCGCTATGAAGCGTAATACCCTACTCCTGTGTGTATGATGATTCTTCTATGCTTGCAAAGCTTCTGAATCTTCCATGTACAAGCTAGGGTTAGAGAAGCTTTAGTTTGGGGATCCAGAGTCCGATCCCCTCTCTCGCTAGGCATGGTCCTCCTTTTATAGCTCAAGGGGTTACCACATGGGCCCAACAACCTAACTAAGTGGAGAAGTATTCCAATCTTTGCATTAAATGCATGTCTTGTTGCTTGTCTTGGAAGTCTCTCGCACGCCTTGCTGTGACGTGGGGTCCACCTGGTCTTGTCCGGCTGATAGAAGGGACATGCCCGTCATTCGGCATTTTAATGAGTGAAGACTTTTGGGTGCTCACTTGCGCCGGGAAACGGGAGCCCTACCCTGACCGGGTTAGGCATGCCGTCTCCGGCTGTGATGAGAGGGCAAGACCTCTCATCATCATGACTGATGGGACAGGGCAAGACGCACGCCGCCTGACACGTGCGGTAGTGCGCCTGGCACCCCGGGTCACATCGGTTAATCGGCCGGTCACAGACCGGTTGAGTGCACTGCACGCCGCATTAAATGCGGCGTGGCGCAACCGCTCAGATCGTCATAAATGCGGGTAGGTGGGCGCTTGGAGGCGGCCACCTAACCCATCGCACGTGGTGACTCGCAAGGGGGGTCGGGGGGGCCCGACCCCTAAGCGAGGAGGGGCAGCCGCCGCTCTGCCTCGGGCCCGATCCCCCCTCGGGGGAGGGCCACGTGGTACCTGGGAAGCCCGACCTCCAAACGAGGAGGGGGCAGCCGCCGCTCTGCCTTGGGCCCGATCGCCTCTCGGGGAGGGCCATGCGGCACCTGAGGCAGCCTCCTCCCTCTAGTTTCGGCCGGGACGGGCCCGACCTCCAAGCGAGGAGGGGGCGGCCACCACTCCACCCGGGGCCCGACACCCCTTCGGGGGAGTGCCGTGTGGGTCTGGGGGCAGCCTCCTCCCTCCAAACTTGGTTCCCCTAATTTGGGAGGGAGCAGCCGCTGCTCCACCCGAGCGCCTCTCCCCTTAGGGGGCGTCACGTGGGTTTGGGGGCGGCCTACTCCCTCTAAACTTGATACTCCCGGGCCCATATCACCGACATTAGCCCCCGGCGTTAGCCCTGACCAAAACCTTTTGCAGGTGGCCAGGGTTGACGCCATTCTCTTAGTCTAATGACATGAGGGCCCGGTCTTCTGTCCTATCGTTCTGGGAGCAGCACGGTGGGAGCCTAGCCACGTTCACATGCTAGCCGAACTCCCCACCCCTTTCCGGGTTCCCGAGGCGCTGTGGGCACGGGAGCGGAACCGATATGCGGGGGTTTCTTTGCCTAAAAAACCCCCTTCTGGCCATGATTCGCTCCGACTGTGCCCTAGCCCCTCTGCTTTCTTTACTAGCACTAGGGATCATGCGCCTTTTTCGCCCCAGCCTGAGCGCGACTCGCTAGCCCGTTCCTTTGGCTGTGAATTTGTTTCCTGTGTCTATCCAGCAAACGTTGTTAGACTCTCTCGGGCCCATGACCTCACGCCGCGTACGTCGCTTGCCTCTGCTTTTTGCTAACCTCTGTTCACGTTCTACTTCATCTACTCAAACGATTAATTTTGCGTGAGTGCGAGGACTGAACTTTCCATAGCCAGCAATCTTCACCCGCGATCAAGCCAAGCTGGGCGCCATAGCCAGCCGGCGGGGCCAAAGCCAGCCGCTACGGAAGAGCCAGCACAGGGGGCCCCGGGCGTCAATGGCGCACAGAGGTCGACGCAGGGCTAGGATGGAGCTAGGAATCGTAGCCCCCACACTTTTAGCAAATGATCGTTTGAATGGACGAAGCAAACACAAAAACTTTTGTTACCAAGGGGGGCAAGCGAGCGCGCGACACGTGGATATCGCGAGACCGTGAGGAAGAGATGGGCAAGAGATAAATATAAGCCATGATAATTTTACTGATAAGCATGAATAAAGAATATATAAACTTAAAGGAAATATTAAGTCATGCTAAAAAAGAAGCCCCCGGTCTAGACTTAGTTTTCCTAGAGGGGTCTGCTTTGGCTCGGGTACTGTAATACTTCCTCTGTTACCTTTGTTCACTCCTGCTTGCACGACGCAACCTTTGAAACCTTTGGCTTGAAGAGGGCTTCCCACTCTGAGCTCTGAACTTTTTAGGGAAACCTACTGCCACTTAGCAAACGAGGTCAAGTTCCCACGAGCCTGTGCCCCCACGCTACACATTCTGTGTGCTCTTTCCTTTCGGTGGCCTCCTTCCAATATCTCTTCCTTCTACATGGTCGACTACCTTCGCACGAGTGTGAGAGCCGAAAAACTCTAGAGCCAGCGATCCCTGTCCACAGTTGAGCCAGGCCGGGCACCATAGCCAGCCGACGGGACCAAAGCTAGCCGCTATGGAAGAGCCAGCAAAGGGGGTCCCGGGCTTCGACGGCACCCGGAGCTCAACTTAAGGTTGGGATGGGGCTAGAAAACTTAGCCCTCACACTTTAGCGAAGAACTGTTCATGTAGATGGGAGAAAGGTTGGGCTCTTACCACCAAGGGAGTGAACAAATGCGCAACACGCGAGCGTCGCAACGCCATGAGAATAGAAAGGGGGGAAAACAAATATAAGACTTCAAGCTGATAAATTGAAAAAAATGAAAATACTTGAAAGGACGATTAGTTGAGCCGGGCCGGACACCGTAGCCAGCCGGCGGGACCAAAGCTAGCCGCTACGGAAGAGCTAGCACAAGGGGTCCCGGGCTTCGACGGCACCCGGAGCTCAACTACAAGAGTCCTCCCAGTAGTAAACCGAGGCAGGTGGCAGGTTCATGAGCGAACCCCGCGCTTGGCCCTGGAGGGCCATTGTAACGTCCCGCCTCCACGAGGCCGGGCCCACTTACACCTAGCAGCTTAAATAGGACATAGACTGCCCTCACAAACCAACACCAGTCTTTTCTGCGCACTTTGTCCTCACTCGTGCGCACCCGGGAAGACTTCCCGGTCGGTCACCCATCCCTAGATTTCTCCAAGCCAAGCACGCTTAACTTTAGAGTTTTTTGGAGATGGGCTTCCGGAAAAGAAGTTGCAACTTGTTTTAAAGTCACATCCTGAGATTTAGGAGAGGACGCAAAGAAAGAAACAGTTTCCCCATAGCTATTGGTTAAAGTCACCTTACGGTTGGCACAATCTATAACTCCTCTGTGACGAGATAACCAATTCATCCCTAAGATAACATCTAGATCCTTGGATTCGAGCAAGATAAGCGAGGATGGGAAAGGAATTCCTTCTATTTCTATAGTGGCGGAAGGACAATACTGTGTCGAAAATGCTTGATTGCCTGGGGTATTAACTAGTAAAGGTCTCCCAAGACTAACAACTTCCATCCCATGATTGCTTGCAAAACTTTTAGACAAAAAGGAATGTGTAGCACCGGAATCAAAAAGCACAGTTGCGGGTATAGAGTTAACAGGAAACGTACCCAAAACCACATCTGGTGCGTTCTGAGCTTCAGCTGCTGCAACATGATTAACACGTGCCTTCGGTGCTGGAACATTTGAGTTGTTCGGGGCTGGAGCGTTCTTCACACGCCGAGGCTTCGGACACTTGTCAGCATAATGTCCTGGATCACCACAGTTGAAGCACACCCCTGGCTTGCTTCCCTGTTCCTTCCTGACGGGCTGGTTCTGAACTGGAGTTGCTGCAGGACGAGCAACCACATTGCGATTGTCATGGCCACGATTACCAGTATTGTTGTTGTAGAACTGGCGTTGGGGACGGACAACTGATGAAGATCCTCCTTGAGGGTACGATGGAGCTTGAGGTCCAGTAACGAGACGCGGCCTCTGGTTGCTACCCTGTTGTGCCTTGAATTGGGCAGCCCTGCGCTTCTTCTGCTCCATCCGGTTGTACTTGTCTTCCTGACGAATCGCTTTGTCCACCAACTGCTGGAAATCCCGGAAATCCGTAGACATCAAAGCATAAGACAACTCATCATTCAGTCCCTCCAAAAACTTCTCCTGACGTTCTTCATCAGTGCGAACATCCTCTGGAGCATAACGAGCTAAGCGGTTGAAATCATGGAGGTACTCAGTAACCGAACGAGATCCTTGGTTGAGTGCTCTAAATTCTCTCTTCTTTAAAGCCACAACACCTGACGGTATGTGTGTCTTCCTGAAAGCGGCCGTGAATTCCTACCACGTAATAGGCTCTCCTTCAGCCCTGCCTTGGCGAAAATGATCCCACCATTCAGCAGCCGGACCATGCAATTGATGCGAAGCAAAAGAAACTTTCTCCTGCTCAGTACACTGGATCAAATCCAACTTCTTCTCCACCGCATGCAGCCAATCTCCTGCTTCTACTGGATTGGTGGTGCTTGAAAAGGTAGGGGGTCTCACACGTAAGAAATCTGCCAGCTTGTTTTGAGGAGGTGGGGGTGGATTCTGGTTCTGATTGTTTGCCTGCTGATTCTGTGCCTGCTGCACTAACAGATTGATCAGTTGTGTCTGTTGAGCCAGAATCTGAGCTAGCGTTGGATCTCCTTCATTGTTAGTAGCTCCACTTCCACTTCCACTTCCAGTGCCGGTGCGCGTGTTCACCATCTGACGAAGCAGAGACAAAAGGAAAGAAAGACAGAGAGACACCCTTAGAACGGAGTTATTTAATTAATTTAAATTCTATGTTGCTCTTAACGGTGTATGATTACATTTAAGTTGCATTAACACTATCTCACCAGCTATCTTACACTCTGACAAGCAAAAGAACTAGACTCATGCTGTTACATCCCACCATGATGTAAGCAACAACTAAAACCCACACACTCACAAGCAAACTTAAACAAGCAATCTAACACAGCGAACTACAGCAACGATCTAACTAAGCGACTAATCCCGCCTTGCGTCGGAACGAAGCGATGGGTCTTCTTCCTCTGGAGAAGCTGGCTCTCTTTCTTCAGGGTCTTCCTCTTCTTCCTCATCACTCATGATGTCGATGACCGGTTCAGCACGATCGGGCACAGCTTCACCCATCACGCGAATCTTCGAAGCTAACTGGAGACGAGGTGGCGGACAGGTTCTCTTTCTTGCAGTGAGGCGACACTTGGGTGTTGGCGGCGGCGTTTCTCCTTTAAGTTCCGCTAATTCCTTCTGTAGACGGTACACCTTGCTCTTCAACTTGCAAATCTTGCCTCGATTCCAGTCTTCCCTGTCATGAGCTGCTTTGTCTCGCTCCACACTTACTGCATCCATAGCACTAAGCATATGCACCGCATGCATCAGAGTGGCACTCTCTTCACCATCAGGACAGGTATAGGTTCCATAGTCTTGGCCATGAGGCTTGTGAGGATGATATTGGAAAGCTGATGAATCCAACTCTTCTTCCAAGTGTTGTCGCAACTCTCCAATGGCCACCAAAGCTACTTCTTGACAAGCATGGCTGTACGATCTTCCTCCAGCTTCGAACTTAAAAGACGGAAGGTCTTCGCTATCACTAGCCAACGTCACACGAACACGACATTTCTCCTCGTCGGGGTCATGGGGAATTTGGCGATACTCAGGAGCAACTTCATAGCCTACCTCAAAAGCCATCAACCTCAACTCTCTGACGAAACCTAACACCTCGATCAAATTTCTCGGTGAATGGCGAGGCATCTAAAGAAACATAGAAGAGAAGAATTAAAGCATAACCTTTGCATGCTGCCAACTTAATTAATTTATAAGAGAATAGGGAAGAGCAGTTCTATTTTGTTCAAAATATTTTGAAGGCTACTTAAGGTTCACCATTTGGCTTATCCTAAGGTCAAGGTGGCTCTGATACCAACTTGTCACGCCCGGAATTTCTATCCAAAATTCCAAACGCTTACATGTGTGTTAAACCCTCGTCCAGGAATCAACCGAGGCACACAATGACAATATTGATAATAGAGTACAAATGAATAACTATTTTAATATTTGCGAATATTCAATAGTTATTCATTTGTACTCTATTATCAATATTGTCATTGTGTGCCTCGGTTGATTCCTGGACGAGGGTTTAACACACATGTAAGCGTTTGGAATTTTGGATAGAAATTCCGGGCGTGACAGCCATGGGGAAGAAGTTCGCCTTGACCCGGTCGTCACCCCCCGCCGCCTCTATGATCGTCGTGCGGATCTGGAGGGACTCGGAGGGGTTGACACTGCCGTCGTGCTTTCCAGTGAGGCTGGGCCGAAACTTTGGGGGCCATCGGACATTCCAAGACTCGCCACAAAGGCCTGGCGCGCCAGCCTTACCCGGTGAGGATGTGGGGAGCCTAGCCCCTAGCCTGGGGTGGCGCTGCACTCCTGAGGAGGCTGCGCCTTCCCCGCAATGGCGGCGCGACGCTCATCACGCCGGCGCTCGATCGAACCTCAAAAATCACGAACGCGCCCCCTACCTGGCGCGCCAGCTGTCGAGGAGTGATCCTCTCTAGCGGGTGATCGTGAGACCCCCCTTTGTGGGTTTGGCCGGGGGAGCGAGTGAGATCCGAGGTTTCTCGAGACAAAAGAGACATAAGGCGTTGCACTCCTGAGGAGGCTGCGCCTTCCCCCGCAATGGCGACGCGACGCTCATCACGCCGGCGCTCGATCGAACCTCAAAAATCACGAACGCGCCCCCTACCTGGCGCGCCAGCTGTCGAGGAGTGATCCTCTCTAGCGGGTGATCGTGAGACCTCCCTTTGTGGGTTCGGCCGGGGGAGCGAGTGAGATCCGAGGTTTCTCGAGACAAAAGAGACATAAGGGATTTATACAGGTTCGGACCGCTATGAAGCGTAATACCCTACTCCTGTGTGTATGATGATTCTTCTATGCTTGCAAAGCTTCTGAATCTCCTATGTACAAGCTAGGGTTAGAGAAACTTTAGTTTGGGGATTCAGAGTCCGATCCCCCCTCTCGCTAGGCATGGTCCTCCTTTTATACTCTTAGGGGATCCCACATATGCTGCGAGTGCTACCTAGGGAGAAAGGAAAAATATTCTCTATCTTAATTACATGTCTTGTGCCTTAGCCCATAAGCTATCTGCGCGTCGGCTGCTGCGTGGGGCTCATCAGATCATGCGGGGCGCCCTTATCATTCGCCGTTTAATGGTTGAGGACTTCCGGGTTCCCGTTTACACTAGGAAACAGATACCCGGGTCAGTTTAGAGTGGTTGGACCAGCTTTGACAGAGATAAGAAGCTGTGATGCCCCTCATCATTATGATGGGACGGGATGGAGCCCGACGCACGCCGCCTGACACACTGACAAGGCGAGGGTATACAGTCGCTGTCCCATCGGTCATTCGACCGGTCACAGACCGGTCAGATACGCAGCACGCCGCATTAAATGCGGCATGGCGTGGCTGCATAGACCGCTTTAAATGTGGTTAGGTGGTCGTTAGGCGTGCCCACCTAACCCTATACACGTGGGCTGATACGTGGAGGGGGTCGGGGTGGCTCGACCCCAAGCTGGGAGGGGGCAGTCGCTGCTTCACCTTGGGCTCTACCCCCCTCGGGGGGAGCCACGTGGGTTTGTGGGTGGCCTCCTCCCTTTAGCTGGGAGGGGGCAGCCGCCGCTCCACCCCAGGCTCGACCCCCCCTCGGGGAGAGCCACGTGGGTTTGTGGGCGGCCTCCTCCCTTTAGCTGGGAGGGGGCAGCCGCCGCTCCAACCCGGGCTCGACCCCCCTAGGGGGAGCCACGTGGGTTTGTTGGCGGCCTCCTCCTTCTAGCTCGGAGGGGGCAGCCGCTGCTCCACCCCGGGCTCGACCTCCCCTCGGGGAGAGCCACGTGGGTTTGTGGCCGGCCTCCTCCCTCTAGCTCGGAGGGGGCAGCCGCCGCTCCATCCCGGGCTCGACCCCCCCTTGGGGGGAGCCACGTGGGTTTGAGGGTGGCCTCCTCCCTCTAGCTGGGAGGGGGCAGCCGCCGCTCCATCCCGGGCTAGATCTCCCTCGGGGAGAGCCACGTGGGTTTGAGGGCGGCCTCCTCCCTCTAGACGTGATACCCCCAGGCCCATATCACCGACACTATTAATTAGGATATTTTATGTAATTTCCTTAGAGATATGTTTGGGCAGAAGTCTGCCATAAAGACTTATGGTATCTTAGAGTTTGTTAGAGATAAGAGTCGTGTCCGATATGGACATATTTTGTAATCTCGGGTATAAATAGACCCCGAGCCCTATGTAATCAATTTAACACACGTTCAATACAATCTCGGCGCATCGCCACCCTTTTACTTTCATTTTGTTTCGACGAGTTCTTGCTTTCGGGTTGAGCTGCATCGGTTTCGATCTTCAACAAGAGGTAAAAGTTGTTATGGCGGCTTGCGTTCTTGGGATTAGTGCTTCCATCTTTATGATACTCTAATCTTGTTTATGTAATTTGTCGAGTTATCATATATCTTACATAATCTCTGGCAATATCGCTATCTAACCTCTAATCGGCTGACATCCGCTACTGGAAAGCAGCCGATTAGGTTAAATACCGATGTTGATTTAGATTATATAAGATATCTACCCCTCTATGAAACATCCAACGGCTTGATTGTCTAAATATTGTCCTTCTTTTCATACTTATAGCTGCATCAGTTGGGTTTGATCTTATGAGTCGTGATTAGAATCTCAATCTCTAGCCTGCTTTTGGTTGCCGATTAGGGTAGCATCGGAGTTTCAGCCGATCTTACCTGATTTAACTATATTTATCTTATATGCTTGATTGACATGTTAAATCTGCCCTTTATGTTAAGATCTTGTCGCATTTAAGGTATATTAGGCTTTCTGTTTGGTATATTCTATTTGCATTAATATCTTAATATAGAGTGGTATCGGAGTATTAGCCGATACATGCTAGATCTATCTGATCGGCTATGCTATGGACATATATAGTTTTGTTGTTAATATATATTTCGATCTAAGTGATTTATACTGTCTCGGCATGGCGACCGATCTATCCCAATCACTCACTTGATTTAAATATATATCGACATAAGGGCTATATATTGTTAATATCTACAGCCGATCGAGTAGATTTAGTTCTTCCTTACTTATTCATGATTGCCGATCGATCTACAAATGACATCGGCTCAAAGATAAATGATATGTCATCGGCAATTAGCCGATCGGCTATCGTTTATGGATTTAACCGCGGTTTCTTTGTCTTTTTTTCTTGTTGATTGTAGGATCAAATCAACTGGCACGCTCATACACCTAAAGGCAAGCTTTTGGACCTGCACTGGAGTTAAGCAGATTTCTAAGGCCTTGTGTTTTTACATCAACAGAGTCCAATCATCTTAAGTTTGCATGCGAGTTTTTTAAAGAGATATCTTATATGACTCTTTCCGTATTTTCAAAAGCGAACGAACTTAGAACCCGTCTCAAATACATATATGTATTTCCAAAATTAAACGAACTTAAAAACCGACTCACACACGGATGATGTACCAATCAATCGGCAAAACCATCTTCAATTTTTATAATAGTAGAGATACGGTTTAACTAAGTTGAAATTGACTGTGGGAATTTGATTGGATATTTTCTTTTTTAGAAAATCATGAGATGTAATTAGGAGTCTGCATGCGAGTTTTTTAAAGAGATTTCTTATACGACTCCTTATGTATTTCTAAAAGCAAACGAATTTAAAATCCAACTCAAACACGGATATGTATTTCCAAAAGCGAACGGTCTTTGAAAACCGACTCAAGCACGGATGACATACCAAAATACCAGAAAAACATCTTCAATTTTTATAATAGAAGAGATTACTAGAAAAAATACTCGTGCGTTGCAACGAGCAAACTAAAATTATAATTATAACAAATCTTAGATGATTAGGGCTTAGTTTTTCATGATATGAGCACTTCAAAAAAAATATTCCTTAGAAATAAAAAAATTCTAAAAAAAAGAAAGAAAAGATCCATTGGACCCTATCGGCCTGCTATTGCACGCCCGACTCATGAAGCGCGTGTGGCCCAGCAGTGCTGTGGTCCGAGATGGAGGCTGACCCAACATGGGATCGATTTGAGCCATCCGTTTTGTTGGACGGCTCAGATCGATTCTAAATCCATCAAAATCGTCGGTGTCAAAAACCCTAACCCTAATCACAGTTTACCCTCCACCGCGAGCTCCTCCTCACCTCCCCTCCTGGTGGTGCCTCTCCCCCTCCTCCTCCGCCGTCCCCTCTCCGCTGCTCCCTCTCCCCCTCCCCCCATCGGTGTCGCCCGTCCATCTCCTCCTCTCCCTCCTATATCGCCGGCACGACGCAAAGATGACGACGGCACGACTCCATTCAGGCCGCGGGAGGCGAAGACGATGACGACACTATGCGAAGACTACGACGGCACGGAGAGAGAGGGGTGGAGTGCGGCGGCTCCCGCCGGGGAGATCCGGTGGCACTGACGGCACCGGCTACTTCCCGTGGCCCGATCCGGCGATGGCGGCGGCATTGCACGTTGGATCCGACGGCGACGATGACGGCGGCTGCTTCTCGCGGCCCGATCCGGCGGCGGCAGCAGCTTTCCGCGGCGGATCGGACGGCAACGACGACGATGGCTGCTTCCCACGGTGAATCCGGCGGCACCGATGGCGCCAGCGGCTACCCGCGTGCAGATCCAGTGGCGGCAGTGGCTTCTCGCGCCGGAAATCTGACGGCTATGGTGGCGGCGGCGGATCCGGCGGCTACCCACGTGCAGATACAGTGGCAACGACGGCGTCATCGGCTTCCGGTGAAGTTTTCATTTTTTTTTCTCTCACTGGATTGTCCTATTAGATTCGGTTGTTGATGCGGACTCTGGATGATTTATTTTCTTGGACTCTCAACTTGGATGTTGCGAACGAAAAAATCCACCAAAATTAGGTGGTGAAGATGGACGAAAATCCACGGGATCCTTACGTATTTTTCAATGATTTTTTTCGCCCGAGTTTGTTTCTTTTTTTTAATCGGACATATTCGATTTATTTTTCGCCTTTTTTTTACCGCGTCGCATATAATCGGATTTAATTTTTTGTCACCTTTTTTTTTCACGGATGGAAGACGGAAACACTTCCAATTTTTTAATTTTTTATTAAGTAGTAGTAATAGATAGATAATAGATATAACATGAGTTAATTTGTTCTAGAAGAAGTTTTTTATCCGCTCAAAGGAGCTCTCGTCAGTGGCCTGGGACTGAATTGAAGCAACATGGGCCTAGATCGTGGACGTGTGAACAATACGTGAAAAAGAACGGACGCTATAGAGAATCAACATAAAAGAGATACTTTTAGCGGTAAATAATTTTCGTGCGCCTTGGTCAGCAGTCGGACAAGCTAATACACGCGAGTGGGTAATCGGACAACGTACGAAATTATTAGCAAAAACACCCTGAATTTTTATAACAGGTAAAGATATCAACAGAAAGGTAAGCATAAAGAATTAAATAAGGGGAGGATGGTTCTGTATCTGCATTGCAAGTCGATCGTTCGATTGCCGAATCAAATTTGGAGAACCGGACAGGTTGATCAAGACGATCGTAGTCGTAGCGTGCAAATCATAGTCGGAAACTGAAATCCGTTTTCACTCCATGTAAAGATATTCCCCTTCTTTTCGGAATGGCTAAATGGCTGGGAATGATTTTTGAGGCCAAAATCATGCAGATTAGTAACCATAGGGTTTGCTTTGCGATTCGTGCTCCGGCGACCTTAGCTCTTCTCGTCCAACTCCGGCGACACCTTCTCTAACTCCGGCAACCCCGACGAAAACAATGGAATTAGGGTTTAGGGTCCCGGGTTGGGATGGGGGTGGAGCGCTGGGGGGAGGGGGAAGAGGGGGGGGGGGATCGCCGGGCTTAGAGGGATGGTCGTGGGAGGCGGCGGCCCGGCGGTGGGAGGTGGACACGGGCGGGCGGCGAGGCACCGGCAGCGGCGCCGAAGCCGCTGGGATGGAGGAGGGCGGTGGGCCAGCGTCAACGGCGGGGTAAACGGCTAGGAGACGGCGGATCCGGTGGTTAGTGGTTAGGAGACGGTGGCTAGTGGTGGCGGATCTGGTAGCGGGAAGCCACCAGAGACGGGGAAGATGGCGGGGCGGGGGCACTCCTGCCGTCTGTTTGGGAAGAAAGGGGGTAGGGGGTAGGGGAGGAGGCTGGCCAGGGGGAAGGGAGGAGGGGGGCTCTCCCGGTCAGCTGGCGAGTTTGGGCAGCGGCACGTTGGGCGGCAGCGCATGGGGCGGCGGCGGAGGCAGCCGCGCGCGAGAGGATGCAGCAGCGGCCTGGAATGATGAGGGAAGGGAGAGGGGTTAAGGTTAGAACTGCCAGCACGAATCTTAAAGCGATCCAACGGACTAGAATTCGCATGATTTGTGAGGTGTTTTTCTATCAAATGCCATTTAGACAGCCCCATATAATTTATTACTACGAGGATTGCAAGAAGAAAATTGAAGCAACGAAAAGAAATGTTTTGTCCAGGAGCAGACAAATCAGAGTCTTAGCCATGCACTCATATGCTAATCATCATAGTTTGAAAACAGATAAATCAAACATGTGTTTTATGCAATGGTGGGCATAGAGGAACCATACTTCATCTCTTTTTCACTTGTCCTTTTAGTATTAGATGTTGGCAGCACCTGGGAATTGATGGGAATCATAACATTTAGTTCTTCCAAATGGTTGTTCTTGCAAGATTGAGGTTTGGTTGAAAATGTTTTCTAAAAATCTTCTTTAAAGCAACGTGACATATTTGCCTACATTCCAATCTTGGAGGTCACTCTTTATGAATGAATGAAGTTCTTCTGCATATGTGCAGAATGAAGGACCCGTTAAAACAAATCGTTTTTAATTGGTTACAAACCTTGTAATTTTGAGATTTCCTTATAATTTAGGACTCTTGTAAATATTCCTCTTTCTTTAATGAAAATAAACTGCTGGGCAAAGCCCTGGCAGTATTTCCAGTAAAAAAACAAACAGATAAAGCAGATTTGAGACATTGAGAGGTTCTGTACACTAAGCTACCTTGTATTGGCTCAGTCTTTAAGCAGTGAACTAACTAAAATGGTGCCAACTTACTGCTAATCTTCAAGCCAACAGCCCCACAAGGCTCAACGAAATCCAAATTAAAGATCAAATATGATATTCATATTTGGATTTTGGATTAACCATTGATTTCATTTGTATGTTAACTCTAGATGAACAACTTCCCTAGTTGCTATTTTCTAATAAAAAAAAACTTCCCTAGTTGCTGCTGTGACTTGGTTAAAGGGACACAGAAAAAATCATGTATCCCTGTGCGAGCCTCACAGGCTCACATAAACAAATCAATATTCACATATCAAGGCTCCAAATTCAGCTGAAATAAATGCAGGTTTAGCATAGAATTCTCTGTGCTCAAACCAAACTGACAAGTGTGGTGGTATATACTTCCACCGTTTCAAAATGTATGACGCCGTGATTTCTTCATAACGTCCGACCATTTATCTTATTTAGAAAATGTTATATAAATATCATTTATTTTGTTTTATCATCAAATAAAATATAATCTTAAACTTATACTTATACATATTTATATTAAATTTTTTAATAAGACAAATGGTCAAATGGTGTAAAAAAGTTAACAGTGCCATACATTTTGAAAATGGGTAGTATATACTCCCTCAGTCTTATTATAAGTGCAACTATAAATTACCGTGCTCAACTTTGATCATTCATATTATTTAAAATTTTAATAATTATTTTAATCGTTATTAGATGATAAAATATGAATAGTATTTTATGCATGACTTATGTTTTTAAATTTTTTTAAAAAAAATTAAATAAGACAGACAATCAAAGTTGGATATGAAAAATCATGGCTTCACTTAAAAATCATGCACACTCTGCATGAAAAATCCTCGTACCAACGTAAGCCTATATCCTTATTATCCAGTGTACGGATATCCCCGTCAACACATCTCCTGGTACGTTCTTTGATTTTCTGCTGAAATCCAATCTTCTGATCGTGTGTCAACCTTGCCGCACGGGTGGGAGTTTGCCTTCAGGATTTTGTTTAAATTTTGTGAGCTGACCCCTTATATATTTTTGCTACTTCTGGTCTAGGAGATTAATCAATTGGAACAAACTTTTCCACTACTGCTATCTTTCGTTTGGTACCGTGAAAGAGAGGTAAAAATTGGGGTGCTTGCTACCGGGTGCTCATTAGGTTGGTCAACAAGCAGAAAAGGCAGAACGATGGTGAGGCAATAGTACATATCCTCTCATCTGTGACGGCTCCTCACATGCCTGGGTTTTTCCCGATTGAGAAAACTACTAGACCTGTCACCGATGAATATCATCCGTGACGGGCTCCAACTTGAGGCCCAATTGAGATAACTATTAGGCCCGTCACCGATGAATGTCATCCATGATGGGCTCCAACTTGAGGCCTGGTTGAGATAACTATTAGGCCCGTCTCCGATGAATATCATCCGTGACGGGTTCCAACTTGAGGCCCTATTGAGATAACTATTAGGTCGTTACATATATTTATTGTACAGTATAAATTGCTCGATTGAGATAATGCTTTGACTAGGATTTACTCTCGCTCATATCTAGTTCGAAAATTTTTCCAAGTGCACGTCCTAGCGTTGCCGCCGCCTGGGAGCCCACCGCCGCCATCTGGGAGCCCGGTGCCGTAGTGCACGTCCTAGCATTGCCGTCACCTGGGAGCCCACCGCCGTCATCTGGGAGCCTGGCGCCGTCCCCGAGCCCGCGTCTGCCGTCATCGACCTCCTTCACACCGTCCTTGCTGCTGCCGCATCGACGTCCCCTGCCGTGTCCGAGCCCGCCGTCCTCCACCAACCTCCTCCACGCCGTCCCCAAGCCGGCCATCGTCCTACACCTACCTCCTCCACGCCATCCCCGAGCTGGCCGCCGTCCTCCACCGACCTCCTCCACGTTGTCCCCCGCCGTCCTCGAGCCCGTTGCCGCGTTGGCCGCCATCCCGAGCACGCCCCGAGCATGCCCACCACCGACCACCTTCCCCGAGCACGCCTGCTGTCACACCCTGAAGTTCTTCTCCTAAGCCTAAATGGAATTAATAAATGGCCTCGAGAAATTACCTATGTTAATGCAAGAGAGAAACCCTAAGTGAATTAATGCAAGTAATAATCGGAAATGGCATGTGGAATTTTTCTTGAGTTCTGCATGTCGAAATATGCTAACAAGATTTTTAGTGGAATTTTCAGAGCTCTAGAAAAAACTTTAACCAATTAAAAATGAGCACAAGCATTATTTAAATCCCTAGAATTTCCTTTCCCCTTTTTTCTTTTTCTTTTTCTCTTCCTTTTTCCTAATGGGCCGCCAGCCCATTTACTTCTCCCTCCCGCGCCCTTGCTGGGCCGGCCGAAGGTCACGGCACAGCTGAGCCCGTGCCTCCTCCCTCACCCGGGGTCGCCGACAGGTGGGGCCCACCTGTCGGGTCCTCCCCCAACCTCTGGCCAATGCCGCCCCACCTCGCAACCGCCGCCCATGCCCGCTCCCGCGCCCCCCGGGCCACGTCGCCCACGTCGCCGCCTTTCCCGCGCCTCCCCGCGCCCACTCCCTCTCTCTCCTGCCCGCGCCCGCGTTCGAGACGGCCGGGATTCGAATTTCGAATCCCGCCTCTCTCTCCTCCCCACCTCTCTCCACTCCGCCGGCGAAATCACGGCCATACCGGCCACGATCGACCCCCGCGAGCCTATTTAAAGCACCCCCGGTCCCTCCTCTCTCGCAATCACCCGCTCCCATGCCCTCCTTCGCTCTCGCACCGTGCACCCGCACCGCCACCGCTTTTCCGCTCTTCGGCCGCCGCTAGCCGTCGCTAGCCGCCGCGCCCAGCCTCGCCACCAGCACAACCGCATTCACCGTCGCGTGAAGCACCCCGGCCACCGCCCAATCGTCGCCGTCTGTCGTCGGAACCCCGTCCGCTCCGTGCGCCGGTGAGTTTGGCCATGGCCGCCGCCTTCGGCCGGCGTCCCTGCCTTCTATGATCTCTCTCTCCCCCTCTAACTTCTCCCATTTTGCTCCTTAGGTCATCCCGGACCCCGTCTGCCGCTCGTCGACCTCCCTCCGTCGTTCCTCGTCGCCGTTCGCCGTCGTCTTCCTCCACGCCGGTCGGACCTCTTCGGTGAGGACGCCCTCTCCTTCTTCCCCCTCTCTTTTACCCCTGGTAGCGCCGCCGCACAGCCGCCGCCGCATCATCGCCGTCCGCCGCATCGCCGCCGTCCGCCGCATCGCCGCCGCCGTCCGCCGGTCGCCGCACCGCCGCCGCGACATGGTCGCCGGGCCGGCTTGAGCCGTCCATGCGCGCCGGCCACATGCCGCCCCTCCGCCGTCCGATCCATCCCGGATGGATCGGGGCCGTCTGCCTCGCCGCCCGCGTGGCTGCCGTGTGGCCGCCACGTCGACGCCACGTTAGTGTCACGTGGTGCGCCGCTTTCCCCCGGTCCGTGGACCCGGTCCACCACAAACCGCCACCCCGAGCCAATGACATGTGGGGCCCGCGCGTCAGCACCGCTCTCTCTCTCCAGGGTTTATTTATTGCGCAATAAATCATTTAAGGGTTTTCTGCTTACAGTAAAAACACAGTGAACCTTCTAAAATTCATAGAAAATTCATCCGTGCTCCGTTTCAGCCCATTCAAGTCTCAGTAAATCAAGAAAAATGCAAAGAATCCATTAAAATGGTTTTGTTCTCTGTTTCAGTAGTCTTATAGCCTGTTGGTATTGTTTGCTTTGTATGTCGCTTAGATTCTGGCTCTCCGACGCTCCGGTGTACTTTGAGATAGTCGCCGAGGTCCCTCCCGCAAAGCAAGGCAAGTCATGCTTGTCACTTGAACATATTGGTCCCATATTGCAAATGCTCTATTGTTTTTCTTTAAATACTGCATTGTTTTATACTGTTACTATGGGATGGTTACCTACTGTTTCAGCAATGCTATTTGTTTTTTCAGCAATGCTATTTGTACCATGCTCCTTTGTTAGCTTGGGATATAACTTGACTAGATATTGGACTAGGGATTGCTTAGCCATGCTTAGTTCAACTACTGTTTATAAATGCTCACTTTATGCAAATGAACCGCTCTAGCTATCCTTTGGTTATATCCTGCATCATATCCCCTGTTCCGGTATGACTTGCTAAGTACGGTGGTTGTACTCAGTCTTGCTCTACCTTTCCCCAACCCCAGAGTTTGAGTATGCGCCAGATGCTGGCTTTTCCGAGGAGTAGGCTTTGTCCGTGCCGTCGAGGATGCCTGTGGAATTGTGTTCCTGCTGCAGTCCAAGTCAAGGCTTAGCTCCAGTTAACTTTTATT
Source organism: Oryza meridionalis (assembly GCA_000338895.3). Lineage (NCBI taxonomy): Eukaryota > Viridiplantae > Streptophyta > Magnoliopsida > Poales > Poaceae > Oryza > Oryza meridionalis. The sequence goes on along the minus strand of CM002525.2, from coordinate 11,397,918 downwards.
TTCCGCTGCATTTATGTAAGACTTTTATAATGTTTGTAAGACGTGGATCTGTATGTCAACTTTGTCGTTTGTTTATCTCGGCCGGTCCTGGACGGGGGTTTTAATGCACATTCTGCTTAGAATTCTATTCGGGAATTTCTGGGCGTGACACCCGCCACCTCAACCTCCTCCTTCTCCGGTTAGAAATTTGTTCCAATTTATAACTCAGTTTTGCAGGTTTTGATGCTTAGCACTTGAAGATGTTATTGTGAAATTTGTAAATAATGGATGTGTGAAATCTGTGAATGGCATATGTGTATGTGAATGATTGTATATGAATGGGGATACTGGGATATTGTGAAATATATTTGTTTCTGTCATTTTGCAGCGGACATAGCTAGCAAAGGCCTGAAGCTAGCAAAAAACAGAATTTATTTTTTTTGGGGAAATACTCATCGGTGACGGCCTTTAACTTAAGCCCGTCACGGATGACCTCATCTGTGACGGGCTTAAGTTAAAGCCTAATTGAGTTGAGTCATCTGTGACGGGCTTTAGTTTGGGCCCGTTTGAGATTGTGGTCATCCATGACGGGCGTTAATTGAGGCCCGATTGAGATAAGGTCATCCATGACGGGCCCTTGTTTGACTGGTCGTTTGGGTCAAAACTATCGGTGACGGGTTTTAGTTGAGGCCCGATTGAGATGACTTCTTCCGTGACGGCCGTATACCCAATAGAGATGACTTCTCACATCAGTGACCTTTACGCTGTGACGGGCACCATACACGACACATATGGGGGTTGCCGCCCGATTGAGATGTGGGTGACCGTTGTAGTGAGGGATGTGGAGGGAAAGAGGTGGTTACCATTGAGGCTGAGCCGCAGCACCCCCTTGCTGCCACCCCCTACACACCGCTTTTTACTGCCACCTCCTACCCCTAGCTCTCTTCCTCCGTTTAGGTAGACTGAGATGTAGATTTTGTGATCTACTGACATGAGTGCTAAGCCTAACATGATCACCCTAATACGGAATTCTTAGGTTACTGACCGTTGTTTGAAGTCATTGATGCGGTTCTTGTTCTTGTCGGTGTAGACGAAGTAGAGGTAGCAGTAGCAGTGGGAACGCCGGCTTGACCCCGAAGGGGTCGCCGGCGATCACTTGCGGGGTAGCGGTGGCCTTTCGGTCACCACCTACAGTGTCCCGGAACCACCACACGTTCTCCGTCCAGCGCTCAACTTGATTGGATAGGGTTTTGGGATTTTTCGGGGAGAAGATGATCGTGGAGAGATCATCACCTATCCACGACACTGGCCTCCCGTATTAGTATGGCGCTGAGGGAGATCGGGGGCAATCCAAACATGGAAAGATTTGGCGCTACTGATTAGTGCGCGTAATCACGTAATTATGGAAATAATCGGAATTGAATCGCGTTAATCCCATAGGCAACGGGTGGAAAACGGCCGTCCAGGATTTCCTCTCGATTTCCATGCCAAGAGATAAACTTTCCCAACATGAGATCCTCTACCTCAAGTCTCATACATTTTACTCAGTGAAATCTCAAGCGGTTTTTTTACTACTAACAACAAATTGTTGGTTGTGTTCTACCTAGGCATTAATTACATTAAGAGAACAATGCTTATTGATATCCTCCCTGCACACTTGTGCACATTGTGCCAAACCCAACTGAACCAGCCATGTGTGATGGCTGACGAGCTGTTTCACTGGTTCAAACTTCAAAGTAGTTCAAACAGGTATAGGAGATATATGCATGCCTCAGTTAACTCCGATCCCCGAAGCATGTGCCCAAACCATTCTTGTTCCGTTTCATTTGATGAAACTTAACACCTCTGCTCATACTGCCTAGTACAATAGGGTAGTACTCCCTCCGTTTTAAAATGTTTGACACCGTTGACTTTTTAGTGCGTGTTTGACCATTTGTCTTATTCAAAAAGTTTAAGTAATTATTTATTCTTTTCATATCATTTGATTTATTGTTAAATATACTTTCATGTACACATATAGTTTTTACATATTTCACAAAATTTTTTGAATAAGACGAACGGTCAAACATGTGCTAAAAAGTCAATGGTGTCAAACATTTTAAAATGGAGGGAGTAGTATCATTAATACTGGCTACTTCTCTGCTGCTGCGCTTCACTATTATAGTGTACAAGCGGTAGGAGAGTACTAGAGTAAAGCGGTAGGAGAGTATTATATACAGCTTTCCCCAATCTGATTTTCAATTTTTGAATTGAAGAAAGTTACTATCTTGGTTAAAAAAGATTACTAACAAAAATAAGTAAAGTATTTGAGTACGTATATATAGCATTTTGTTGCTCTAGAAATGTGTAGCGGTTGGGAATTTATCATAGATGTATAGATATAGCATGACATAACATGTGGTTTCTGGATGGACAGTTTTCAAATACTATTTGTAGCTCACTTGATTAGTTCACATGCATGTCGAGTCATTTTTGTATGGCAACATAAAGTGAGGTCATAACTACAGGGCATGTCTACTGTAGCATATTTGTTCATGAAAAACACGAAACCTGGGAGATCTGCTTAACTCCAGTGCAGGTCCAAAACTTGTCCATGGGTATGCTAGCGTGCCAGTTGATTTGATCCTGCAATCAACAAGAAATAAAGACAAAGAAACCATGGTTAAATCTATAAATGATAGCCGACCGGCTAGATGCCGATGACATATCATTTATCTTCGAGCCGATGTCATATGTGATTCGATCGGCAGTTATAAATAGATAATAAAGAACTAAATCTACTCAATCGACTGTAGATATTAACAATATATAATCCTGGTGTCAATATATACTTAAATCAAGTGATTGGGATAGATCGGTAGCCGTGCCGAGACAGTATAAATCACATAGATCGAAATATATATTAACAACAAGACTATATATATTCATAGCGTAGCCGATCAGATAGATCTAGCATGTATCGGTTAATACTCCGATACAACTCTATGTTAAGATATTAAAACAAACAGAATATACCAAACAGAAGCTTAATATACTTAGATGCAATAAGATCTTGACATAAAGGGCAGATTTAACATGTCAATAAAACACATAAAGCAAATGTAGTTAAATCAGATAAGATCGGCTGAAACCCCGATGCTACCCTAATCGGCAACCAGAAGGCAGGCTAGAGATTGATGTTCTAAGCACGACTTAATAGATCAAACTCAACTGATACAACATTAAGTAGGAAAAGAAGAATAATATCTAGACAATCAAGCCGCTGGAAGTTTCATAGAGTGGTAGATATCCTATATAATCTAAGTCAACATCAATGTCTAACCTAATCGGCTGCCCTCTACTGACAGATGTTAGCCGATTGTAGGTTAGATAGCGACACTGCTAGAGATTATGTAAGATATATGATAACTAGACGAATTACATAAACAAGATTAGAGTGTCATAAAGATGGAAGCACTAATCCCGAGAACGCAAGCCGTCATAACAAGTCTTACCTCTTGTTGAAGATCGAAATCGATGCAGCTCAACCCGAAAGCAAGAACTCGTCGAAATAAAACAAAAGCAAAAAGGGTGGCGATGCGCCGAGATTGTATTGAACGTGTGTGTTAATTGATTACATGGGGTTCAGGATCTATTTATACCCGAAAATTACAAACTATGTCCATATCGGACATGACTCTTATCTCTAACAAACTCTAAGATACCATAAGTCTTTACGGCAGACTTTTGCCCAAACATATCTCTAAGGAAATTACATAAAATATCCTAATTAATAGATACAATTGCCTTCCCAGGACTCTATCCATGCATGGCAATCATCTTGAAGCATATCAACTCAACCCGATGTTGTACACCAAGTCGTACTGTCGAAATCGGCTGCTTCACCAAACCAAGTCTGACTCGAGTTTAGCCGATGCAATCGTAGCCGATCCGGACTCCAACCGATTCTTGCTCTGTTTCCGCGATAATCCTTATCTTTGATTCCGCTTCGATCTAATCTTCCTTTCCGATGCTGATATTACCAAATTTGATCGTTAACACATGCCTCCCAAGTCCAGAATATTTGGTAATGTTTCGGATTTGCCATACCTCGACTCCGAGCAAGATTCGCACTCTGCCGTTTCCCGACCATTATTCCAGTGCTTTAAATACTAACTGTTGCTCTCGAGGAATCTCACACCATCCTCTTCCGTTTTCACCGCTGAAGCAAACTTTGCCCCCTCTCTCTCCGGCGATCCCCTCGGTGCACAGGCGATTTCAAGGCGACCTCCTCCCTAGCCAATTTTCCGCCCGTGGCAATGTCGACCTCCGCCAATCCATCCGCCGCACCATCGGCTGAATATGCAGAGGTAAGTACCCATCGGCTAGATCTCTTTCTTTCGCATCAGATTGGTTTTTCTGCTCCTCATCCCCTTTTCTTCTTCTCTATCCCTATTTGCATCTGTAGCATCTGTCCAATCTGGTTGCAATTCCAAGCCTCTCGCACGAAAACCACTACTTTCTCGGCCCAGTTGGTAATCCCGATCCTACCGAATTCATTATCGGTGAAACAAATAGGGTTCCTTTCAGATTAGCCAACCCAGATCTAGGTTATTGGAAGAATACCTTCAAATCTTGGCCATCTCTTGAGAAAACCTCACCCGAGAAGAGCTGGATCACATGGTTCAAGCGCATGTCGGCTAGCAAAAAAGTTCACTAGGACGAAATTGGAATCAGCCAAGCACTTGATCTTACCAGCCAACTCAACCAAAGACGAACCCTTAATGGCAGCTGCTTCTTATTTTTGGTCCAACACTATTAACGGCTTCTTGTTCAACCAAGGGCCGATGACCCGAACTCTAGTAGACATCACCATGATCACCGGTTTGGATGTTACCTCATTGGCTAACCCTATGAGTTTGAACACGAAGAATCAGTATGACTTCAGCATCAAAAGCATAGGCGGTTGGTCAGGCTATGTGGCAGCATATATGGGCCGAGGTTCTGTAACCCCCCGAGAGCATGTAGCCTTTCTTCTGATGTGGCTAGAGAAATTTCTCTTTTGTGGATCAAGTTGTGGTCCCACAACCAACTGGCAGTTCTTAGCCGAAGCACTAGAAACAAAGAAGCAATTTCCCTTAGGCAAGGTCCTCCTCGGCTACTTGTATCAAACACTGAACAACGTGTCGGCCAAGATTGCTGTCGGCTCAATTGTCAGTGCAGGCAGGCCATGGTGGTTGCTGCAAACTTGGCTAAATCTAGTAGTCATGAAAGCTGTCAATCGGCCATCCGTGACAGAAACTAAATTTCCAAGATTAGAGCCGATTACAGATGATGATGGAGAAGAGTGCACCCACCGCAAGTGTATGTCCTATGGGGAATATGCATCCACACCAGCCGATGCAGGAGCAAAGTTATCGGCTGATCTGCTCAAGGACTGGTTCTGCAGCTTTTATGAAGGTTTCCAGAAAGATGCCCGTGTTTGGTTCTTCTATGAACATTCATCACTTCTGGAAAATCCATCGGACTTCAGATTTGAAGACATTAATCATGAAAGATACCAAAAGTCTAGGGATGTTTTCTCAACTGCAATCAGCCCATGTATCTTACCCGTCGGCATCCACCAAGGGAGAAACATCCAAGTCTCCTATGAATTCTACCACCCGATGAGTTCAGCTAGACAACTTGGAATGGGCCAACTCCCAATCGGCTTATTCTTTGCCGACAAGATCCAGTGCCGAGGAGAAATCTCATCAACTCTGATGATGGATCGGCTACTCAACATCCCAGGACCCCCCTTGAGCAGTATTGAGAACATCGAGCTGGCAAGGTTCCGGAGCAAGAACTTTGACAGATGGTGGGGTGAATGGAAACAACATATCTTCCATCAACTAGCTTCTATGTACATGACCGATCTGTTCCCCGATGTTATTCCTTAGGTAAATCTTTACATTATCAATCTTGCTTGAACAATTGATAGCCGACTTGAACCTTGACTAAACTTTTCTTCTGACCTGCAGACAACAGAATCCTCTCCTCCTCACCAGAGTAACAGTGGCAAGGATATTGAATACGCTCCGGGATTAATCCCAAATGGAGGTGGACCATCCCCTCCTGTCATCGGCTATAATGCCCCCAGGACTTCAACTCTTCTTCCAAGGCTCATCAGAGAACCAGCCGATGCTGGCAAGAAGAGAAAAAACAGATCATCGGCTGTGGACACATCAGCTCCGGCTCCCAAGAAGAAAACCAAATTAAAGAAAACTAAACCAGCTGATGATCTGCCTGCCCTAGATCCATCTATCGAACAAGCTTTGAATGAAGAAGACATCGAAGATGATGTTGACCAAGCCGCAGCCAAAGTGAGCGATACAGAAAGAACACCATCGGTCTCGCCCAAGCAAACTCTTCCAACTCCTTCTGCTCCGGCTCATTTTCCAAGAGTAAGCAGCTCTCCTCAGCTCGTTTTGCAATCACTTCACTTATAGCCGATTGCTCATTGATTTTATAGTTGCAGAAGAAGAAAACTGCTGTGAAGAAGAAATCGGCAGCTCCAACTCTCAAACCGGCTCCACCAGTAAGACATTCTCGATTATCTCATTAATTGATCTCAGCCGATTATGTCTAACATTTATTTCTTTTACAGCCTCCTCCTCCTCCTTCGCCTCTTGCACAACTAGAATCAAGCAACTGTACTCCATCGGCTGCAGACAGTCACAATGTCGAAGAGGAAGAACAACCAGCTGCTCCTGCTATTCCAGTAAGTTTTTGTTGACACAAATCTAAGATCGGCCAGTCATGTTTTGATCCTTAACCATCCATAATATTATCTCTTGCAGGTCTTAGCCGATCTGTTTTCCTTCGACATCAAGGATTATCTCGATGAAACAGAGGAAGACACCACCAGTAAAGCCATAGCTCCTCTGTCCGATGATATGAAGAGAACGCTTGAGGATATCTCTCATCGGCTAGAAGCATCATTAGACAACTTAGTGACCAACTGTGGCTCGATCCAGGCAAGGTTCACAGATATCCAAGCTCTACTCCCAGATGAGCTAGCCGATGCCCTTACTCCAGCCGTCTACCTTGAGCAACACAAATTCAAGCTGGAGAAGGCCAAGCAGAGATTAGCCGATCGCCTGGAGCGCAAAGATATCGAAGCCACAATCCAGCACAATCGGCAGCTTGTGCACGAAGAGAAGTCCAAGCTTGATCAGCTGTCTGAGGGCCCGATCAAGTCAAATATTGATCGGCTTGAAGCTCATAAGATTGATTTCCTGGCTCAACTTCAAGAATGCAACGCCGAGCTGGATATAGAGCACAAGAAGTTAGCTGATCTCCTGCAAGCTGTCCAAGAACAGAAGGCAAGGCGGAAATCGGCTCTCAAGAATGTCGCTGATATGACCAAGTCCTTGAAAGTCATCCCTGGAACCGATGCTCAAGATGCCCAAGCCATAGAAGAAGTAGAACAAATTAGGCAGAGGGCTATATCAGCTATCCAACGATATTTGTCTCAGTGACATTCTGTATAATAGACCTTAAGAAATTTTTGTAATTGAAAGTGCATCTAGACCCCTAATGATTTTGGTGATTAATTACAATGCGATTAGAGAGGACTAACATTTTTTCTTTAAGCAAATGTGAAGGTTGTTATGTCCTCAATGAGTTAGCGTAATGCATTTCCCGCCAAATATGTTGATGAGATGTGATGCAGCAAATGAGCAAATGGTATATTTTACCTTTTCTTTTTGTTTGAGTCAATAGGAATGCCGCACTATTAAGATGGATGATGCATTGACATATGAGGAGTGATCAAAGTGCTCAAAATCAATTTTTAAAAGTGATTCTCCTCAGTTTGATGTGTTCTGGAAATTTTCGGAGTTTTCTGAAAGTCATTTTTGGACTTTCCGAAATGCACAGAACCAATTTTCGCTTCTGGAAATTTTTGGATATGTCCGAAAGACATTTTTGGACTTTCTGAAAATGACTGGGAAGGCAAATATGGTTCTGTTTATTTTCGGACTTTTCCGAAATCAATTTTTGGAGTTTCCGAAAAGCTTCAGCAAAGTCAAAAATGCTTCTGTGTTTTTTCGGACTTGTCCGAAAGCTATTTTTGGACTTTTCCGAGAACATCCAAAACGGTGTTTTTGGTTCTGGAAATTTTTGGACTTGTCCAAAAAGTTTTCGGAACGTCCGAAAAATCTCTCGTTGACTTTGCTGTTGGTGCTGACCTAGAATTTTCGGACATGTCCGAAAATCTTTTGGAATATCCGAAAATCTCAATTATTGTGCATAACGGGCAGAATTTGGGCTGTGCCTATAAATAGCTCCCTCCCCTCACTTGTGAGGGCTGCTGGTCAGATTGGATATTCTTGTGCCCTTGGCTTGCTCTTGTTGAGATTCATTTTTGAGCCTTGCTTTCTTGTTTCCCCTCTCACCCGTGTTCGATTCGGATTTAGTGTGTGTGAGAGAGTTGTGGATTCGAGTTTGTGTGAGTGCTTGTTGTTGACTTCGTGAAGATTTGTGAGCACTTGCATCATCTCCGGGAGTTCTTTGCTTCATTTGTTACTCTTGGAGGTTGAGGACTCCTAGGCGGCTAGGTGTCACTCCCGAGCCACCGATCTACTTGTGGTTGGCCAGGAGAAGTTTGTGAAGGTCGGATCTCACCTCCGAAAGGGAAGAGATACCCTTAGTGGAAGGAGGAATGCTTAGTGCAACCTCTTGAGGAAAGGGTTAGCTAAGACCCGACTCTTAGTGAGCTCCTCAACGGAGAGTAGAATCCCCTCAAGGATTCGAACTTCAGGAACAACTTCGTGAGCTTCATCTTCGGTGACTTTACTTTCTCCCTCTCCACTAGCTTTGCTTGTTTGAGCCGCCATAGGTCTAGTTGCTGTTTGTGCTAGCATATTATTGTTGTAGGCGACTAGATCTGGGATTTACTCTGCTAGTTGTGCTGACTCCGAAAATTTTTGGATATATCCGAAAATTTCAGAAATATCCGAAACTTACTGCTTCCGTTTTTAATTGAATTTTTGAACTAGCCTATTCACCCCCCTAGGCTTAATTGACACTTTCAATTGGTATCAGAGCCTAATCTCCTAATTAGGCTTAACCGCTTGGAGAGATCATGTCGGGCAAAGATGGTGATAAGGGAGTTACGTTTCCTTATGACTATCCTTCTACATCTACATCTTATGTGAGTACCTATAGCGGCAAAGCTCCGTTCAATGGTACGGACTATGCCGCTTGGAAGCATAAGATGAAGATGCATTTGAAGTCTATTAACCCATCTATTTGGAGAATAGTTAAAATAGGCTATGTTTTGCAGAATCCCGAAGATCCCACTAAGGAGGACGACGAGAACGAGCACAAGAACGCTCAAGCCGCCAATGCAATACTTAGTGCCTTGAGTGGAAGTGAGTTCAACCGTGTGGATGGCATTGAGAGTGCCAAAGTGATTTGGGACACGCTTCGGAACTTGCATGAAGGCACGGATAGTGTTCGTGAGTCCAAGGTGGAGATCCTCAAGGGGCAATTTGAGAGGTTTGTGATGTTGGATGGTGAGAGCCCAAGTGACATGTATGACCGGTTGAGCAAGATCGTCAATGTGATCAAGGGACTTGGCTCCAAGGACATGACCGATGAGGTTGTGGTCAAGAAGATGGTTCGAGCAATCACTCCAAGGAACTCTAGCTTGGTGACCATCATTCGTGAGCGTCCGGACTAGAAGACTCTCACACCTCATGATTTGCTCGGACGTATCCTTGCCCATGACATGCTCGTGCAAGAGTCCAAGGATGTCATCCAATACATCAACCAAATCTCAACCACAAGTATCAAGGAGGAAGACTTGGCATTGAAGGCGATGGAAGAAGAAGAAGATAACCGCAAGAGCAAGAGCAAGGCGGAGATCGATGATGAAGAGATGGCTCTCTTCGTCAAGAAGTTCGGCAAGTTCATGAGGCGAAACGGCTTCTTCAAGGGAGGTTCTACCAAGCACTACTCCAACAAGTCAAGTGGAAGACAATCCGCAAGAGTGTGCTACGTGTGCAAAGAGCCCGGGCACTTCATTGCGGATTGCCCCCACCTCAAGGATGGTTCCCACATCAAGGAAGATAAGAAGAAGGGTGAGAAGAAGGATGAGAAGAAGGAGAAGCACAAGCATAGCAAGCGGGAACATTATGGCCAAGCTCACCTTGGGATGATCTTCGGCTCCGACTCCGAGTCAAGCTCAAGTGATGAAGAAGAAGTCGCCACGTTCGCTGTCACCACCGAGACTCTTCGACAACTCAAATGATGAGGATGCTCCCATTTGCCTCATGGCAAAGGAGTCTAAGGTACCTTCTCCTCTCAAGTCATTTAATGTTGATCTTGTTAGTGATGAGGAGGATGAGGTTGAGGATGAGGTTATGGATGACGAATTGTTCAAGTCCATAACTAAGGAATCCCTACCACAATTGAGTGAGTTGCTTGGTAGAATTGAGGACCAATATGCAACTCTTGAGAGGCAAGAGGCTTTGCTCATTCGTGAGAAAGAGCGGTCTTATGAACTCAAGAGTGAGCTTGCTAAGGAGAGAGAGAAAAATGAGGCTTTGGTATGGCTTTACAAGCAAACCAAAGAGTCTCATGCTAATCTTGAGGTGGCGAACGCTCAACTTCAAGAGAGAGTGGATGGCTTGGACAAAGCATACCTCTCTCTTGAAGAGAAGTTCGAAACCTTAAAGAATAGTGTCTCTCTCCTTAGCGAGCCATCTTGTTCCAAAATTGTCCCAACTAATGAACCATGTGTGAGATGCAAAGATATTGACATTGAAGCTTGTGCTACTAACTCTATTTCCTTGAGTGCTTTGCAAAAGCAAAATGAGAAGCTTATGGGACTCCTTCACAATGGCCTACTTAAGTACCATATGGATAGTAAGGCCCTAAAGGAGTACCTAAGCTATCAAAGGAACAACTTCAACCATGAGGGTCTTGGGTATGTTCCTCCACCAAAAGGAAAGGTGGACAAGAGTGTGATGATCAAGAGGCCCCAAGGTCTTAGCAATTTTGTTAAGGCCAAAAGTATCCTTCTTAATGATTATGATTCACATTGTTCTTTTGATGCATCTTATGTTCTTAGGAAGAATGCTAGTGGTCGTGTTGTTGCTAAGTATGTAGGCCCAAGGGGCAAGAATATTTCTATCAAGAGAGTACTTTGGGTGCCTAAGGCACTTGTTACTAACATGAGAGGACCCAAGCAAGTATAGGTACCTAAAACTAGAAATTGATCTCTTGTAGGAATATGTCTCCGGTGGAAGAAGTTGGGTGGTTGATAGTGGATGCACCAATCACATGACCGGAGAAGAATCAATGTTTTCAACACTTGATCCAAACGACACTTCACAAGATAACATAGTCTTCGGGGACGATGGAAAGGGAAAGGTTATGGGATTGGGTAAGATTGCAATCTCTAATGATCTTTCCATTGCCAACGCTCTCTTGGTAAAATCTCTAAACTACAATCTTTTGTTCGTTTCTCAATTATATTCAATGGGTTACAATTGTCTTTTTACCGATGTTGATGTGACCGTCTATAGAAGGAATGATTCCTCGGTAGTCTTTAAGGGTGTTCTCAAGGGAAAGCTTTACCTTGTGGATTTTTCCTCAAGTAAAGCCAAATAAGAGACATGCTTAATGGCTAAGTCCAACACGGGGTGGCTTTGGCATCAGAGGCTAGCCCATGTTGGTATGAGGAATCTTCACAAGCTTCTAAAGCACGACCACATCCTTGGTCTAACAAATGTTCAATTTGAGAAAGATAGGTTGTGTAGCGCGTGTCAAGCCGGCAAACAAATTGGAGCGCATCACCCCGTCAAGAATGTGATGACCACTACAAGACCATTGGAGCTTCTTCACATGGACCTCTTTGGGCCAATTGCTTATCTAAGCGTTGGAGGTAACAAATATGGTCTTGTTATTATTGATGACTTTTCACGCTTCATGTGGGTGTTCTTTTTGCATGACAAGAGTGAGACAGAAGCCATCTTCAAGAAGTTTGCAAGAAGAGCACAAAACGAGTTCGACCTCAAGATCAAGAACATTCGAAGCGACAACGGCAAGGAGTTCAAGAACACGTGCATCGAGAGTTTCCTTGATGAAGAAGGCATCAAGCACGAATTCTCGGCTCCATATTCACCTCAACAAAATGGAGTAGCCGAGAGGAAGAATAGAACTCTCATTGAGAAGGCGAGGACCATGTTGGATGAGTACAAGACATCGGACCGTTTTTGGGCCGAAGCCGTCAACACCGCATGCCACGCCATCAACCGCCTTTATCTTCACCGCCTTCTTAAGAAGACTCCCTATGAGCTTCTTACCGGTAACAAACCAAATGTCTCTTTCTTTCGTGTTTTCTGTAGTAAGTGTTATATTCTTAATAAGAAGGCTAGATCCTCTAAGTTCACTCCAAAAGTGGATGAGGGTTTCTTGCTTGGGTATGGGTCAAATGAATGCGCATACCGCGTTTTCAACAAAACCTCCGGTATTGTTGAGATCGCGCGTGATGTGACATTTGACGAAACTAATGACTCTCAAGTAGAGCAAGTTGACTCACATGTGTTAGGTGAAGAGGAGGACCCAAGTGAAGCAATCAAAAGGATGGCTCTTGGGGACGTTGTCACAGCCTAATTTTCCGTTTCAGGATTTATAAATTATTTAATAAATTATTAATAGAATTTATATTAAATGTTCATTAATTTACAAGTGAAGTTAAATGTGGGAAATAAAATTTCCTAAATATAAAGCATGGCTGGATTTAATTTTTATTAAATTCTCCATGAATAATTATATTCTCTGAAATTTTCTCATATTTTTCGGAGCTCAATTCCTAATTTTAATTATACAAAAAACATTTCAGTAATTATTTAAATAATAAATTAATCATTAAATGATCTGGATATTATTATATTAAATACTTTGAGTGTCCAAGTATGTTCAAGATTTTTCTTGGAATTATTTGAGCATTGGAAGTAATTTTAACAATTGAAAGATCATCTCATTGGTTAATTTATTTGGAAAAGCAATAAAATCATCCTTCCTAGTCTTGGGCCGAATTCAGCCCATTCCCTCCCTTCCTCTCAGCCCGGCCAAAAGTCTGTTTTGCCTCCCCCGTGCTACAGTACTCCATCTTCCTCGTCCAGCCGACTGTCTCCCGTGCCGTGCACAGTGCCGCCGATCCCCTTCCAAAATCTGGCCACCTCGTTGCTCCTTTTTCCAAATTAATCGCGGGAATGGAATCCTATCAATCTCCTCTTCCTTTTCCCCAAGAAATCCCCAAAAGTTTCTATGGAAATCCTTTCCAATTTCGCGGTTCAATCTTTCCTTTTTTCGGCAAGAACCCTAGACTTTCCCGAGTTTTTCCCGTCGTTGTGGGCTCGATCCTGGCCTCCCATGGCTATATATAGAGCCCCCTCCCTCTCCTCTTTCAGCCGCCACCTCCTCCTTCTTCTGCCGCCGCTCGAAACCTTCTCCCCACGCTCTCCTTCTCTCTCTAAGCGCCGGCGCCGCTCCATCCGCATCTCGCCGTCGCCCCGGCCGTCGCCGATCAGCGCCGCCGCAACATCGAGCTCTACCCCGGCCGCTGTTGTTTTGCGCCAAATCCAATCGGAGGTAGCCCGTCGTCGTGAACCGGAGTGCCGCCGTCGCCGCCGTGTCTCCAGCCGCCCCGCGCCATCGCTGTGGTCGCCGCTGCTGCTCACCGTTGCCTCCGTCAGGTTCGCAAGAAGGAGCTGCACCCCGTCCGCCCCTTCGTCGCCACCAAAATCCACCGGAGCTCCATCGTCGCCGTCAACCCGAAGTTCGCCGTCGCGTTTTGATCTCCGGCGAAGCCCTGCTGCTCCTCCCTTCATCGCCAAGCTTCGCCGTCGCCTCCATTGGATTCGCTGCTGCGAAGTGAAGCCCGTCCACCCCTCGGTTGTCGTCTCTCATCGCCGGAAAGTCGTCGCCGCCGTGTACAGTACCTCGCCGCCCTTCCAAGCTCGTCGTCGGCCATCTTCCGTCACCGTCCGTCGTCGCGTAAGTATTGGTAAGGACCATCGCCTCGCGCTCTTTCTCCCGGTGCCCTCCGTTTGCATATTTGTGCCGTGGTTCGCCGGCAACCGCTGCTCCCATGCCGTTCACCAGCGTAGGTTTTTCCCTAGGGCCTTAATTTAATCTAATCTTGTTTGGCCCTAGCGTCGTCGTCGTCTCCGTGTGTTGTCGCTGGCGTCGCCGTTGCCTCTTCCTCTTCGGTCTTCCCCGATGAGGCCTCCTTTCCGTTCCCTAGGTTTAATCTTTGTGTAGCTGCAATCGTGTCTTCGTGTAGTCGCTGTTGTGTAGCCTTAGCCCGTGCGTAGCCGTACGTGCCTAGCCACCGCAGCCGACCCATGTACAGTCGCTGCCCTAGTTGCATCGTCGCTTGCTGTTGCCGCTGCTGCTGCGTCGCCTTCGCTGCGTCACCGCTGCTGCGCCTGCACGCCGTGCAGCGTTGCCGTCACTTTGCCACAGCCGCTTGCTACCACCGCGTCGCCGCCCTAGCGTCGAGCCGGTCATTGCCGTGCACCGCACCCGCTGTTGTCCGCTGCTAGCCGCCGCGTAGCCGCTGCCCTAGTGCATGTACTGCAGTCGCCGCGCCGCTGTCGTGCATCGCTATCGGCTGTGCCGTCACCCTAGCCCTAGCCCCATGTCTCTGCCGAGCCGCCGCCGCCTAGCCGAGCCAAGTCGCCCTAGTGCCGCCGTGTCGCAGCTGTGTGCCGCTTTAATCTAGCCGCCGCTTTAGCCGTTGCTCGGTAGCCAAGTTGTCTAGTCGTAGGTGCATCCCTAGGTTCCTACCGGCCTATCTTTGCCGTACCGGGGCTTTACCGTGAATCGTGTCTAGCTCACTGGTTTAGTCACAGCTGTTGTTGAGTCGTTCACTCGTTCGTTCGAATGAGGTGTTCCCCGTGCTTCGTTCGTTCGTCCGTGTTGAGTCGTCCTTTAGTTCAGAGTCGCCGGTTCCGTTCGCCGGTTTCGGTTGATCATTAGGGTGATCCCGTGTCACGTAGAATTGACTCGTTGAGTTGGTATCTCGTGAGGCCTGCTTGCCAGATCAATCCAAGCCATCCAATCTTGGTCAACTCTATGTCAAGATTAATCTTAGCCATCCGAAATCAATATAAATCATTTCCTCTCTTTTCAGTGGCATATTATTTCTTTTTAATATATGTCATCTACCAAATATAATCTAATCTTTTCCGGAGGTTGTTTTAATCTTTTATCTCAGTTATAAATCATTTGTAAATTGTTTAATTAATTTGGAATAGTCTTTTCTTTAATAGGTTTAATTGGAATTTAATCTTGTAAAATTTGTAATTAATTCATATGAAATCGGAATGAGGTCGTTCAAGTCTCTAAATTCATCTAAAATCATGATCTACATGTTTGTTTACTTTATATATACTGTTTATTTGGAGTTTCCTAGTCTTTTTCCTTATTTTGCGTGTTAGCTTGTCGTTTCCGTTGTTTCGAAGGTTCGTGAGTGCGTCGGAAGTATTCAAGAAGATTAATTGAAGACCCTTTATTGCAAGGCAAATCACACAGATCCCAAACACAGTTCCTTTGAGCATGTTGATCCTATATTTAAATTCTCTATTTATTTCAACTATGCATTTATTTTCGAATATCACTGGGTGGTGTGAACTTATTCCTTTCTTATGGCCTGTTTGCATTGATTACTCTATTCCTTGATACCTTGGGTCATTATAATTTGACTAGTTGAGCTTTATATATTTGTTCAGCTAGATGTTAGATATCATTGCTTAGCCATGCTTAGAAACATTAGCACACAATTGGGATAACTAATGTTTCACTATTACTTAATGATGGATATTTAATGATAGCTCACGATGGTCAATCGTGATTGGTTAATTAATTAATGTGCCTACTAAAACTTGATAATGGTGGGTTGTGAGCACATGGTTTTGATGGTCGTGCTCATGACAATTAAGGACCGGTTCACGAGTTTCGGTTGTGAAACATAAACCGTGCCAACCACAAGCCAGCATGGGCAACGGCTTTACCTTTTGTATAACAAGGCTCATTGTGGAGCACCAGACTGAGAAGTGGCGGAGATAAGCCCACGGGGGTCGCTGGGGAGTCCATGCCTTGTTTATAAGGGGGTGATTATGATCCAGGAACGGTGCACTGCTTTGGGTTGAGTTATGCGAGGGGTCTTGTCACAATCACTCGTCAGGGTGACGTGTCTGCGCAGACACGGTGACATGACGGTGGGTTGTGTCTTGTGGGTACAGTGGTACACCTCTGGCCAGAGTAAAACTATTCGAATAGCCGTGCCCGCGGTTATGGGCGAGTCGAACAATGTCTTTCGTGATTAGTCCCACTCTATTCATTAATAATAATGTGGTAATTGATGCTAATTAATTTAGCTCCTGGTTTGGAATGGTATATTCCTGGTTTGGAGATAGATCTGTGCAGCCGGGTATGGTTGTTCAGGATGGTTGGTCCTGTGCAGCATGGGTGTGCTGTTCAGTGTTGATTAATATTGATGATTAATTACTCTACTGTTTTACGATTCTTACTGTTTGCTAAATGCTTCTTTTGCAAATGAGCCCTATATTATGCCATTCTTTGATATCCTTGTGCACTTGCATATTTGTTGTGTGGCTTGCTGAGTATGTCATATGCTCACCTTGCAATAATCAATCAAACCTCAGTTGAAGACAAGTTGCGAAGGAGAAGACGTTTGGCTTATACCCCAGTTGAGCTGCCTGTGGGAGTGGAGTCGAAGCTTCGCTAGACCGTAATTCCGCTGCAGTTTTCTTTTCTTTTGTAAGTATATAACGTTATTATATTGATGAATCTGTATATTAAATTGTCAGTTTGTGTACCTCGGCTGATCCCTGGACGAGGATTTAATGCACAAATTAGTTCGGAAATTACTAGTGAATTTCCGGCCGTGACAGACGTACGCCCTAGGGAGCCACAACAAGGAGCCTCTTCCTCAACACAAGTGGAACCACCTACGTCAACCCAAGCCGACGATCCCTCTACCTCAAGCTTGGATCAATATGAAGAAGGCGAGCTAGTGCCATCCTCACCGGTCAACTTAGCTCGCCCAAGAATCCACCAAAGTATCCAAAGAGATCATCCCACCGACAACATCTTAGGAGACATCAACAAGGGAGTATCCACTCGTTCTCGTATTGCAAATTTTTGTGAGCATTACTCGTTTGTGTCTTCTCTTGAACCTCTAAAGGTGGAAGAAGCTCTTAATGATCCGGATTGGGTGATGGCGATGCAAGAGGAGTTGAACAATTTCACCCAAAATGAAGTGTGGACTTTGGTGGAGCGACCTCGACAAAATGTGATTAGCACAAAGTGGACCTTCCGCAACAAGCAAGACGAGATTGGGTGTCGCGACCGGGAAAATTGCCTTTTTCCGAACGCTAGTGTATTAATCCCCGTCCCAGGAAAAGCCGGGGTACACCACACAAACATGATATAAAAGACACATCTTTATTATATCGATAATATTTACATTATTACAAAGGCGCTTCAGGCCTGACAATCAAAAATAAACAGCAGCGGACTAGCGAGCCTACGGCTCTATCTTCACAGGCGCTCAACTGGGGTATAAGCCAGGACTCCACCTAAGACATCTTCTCCAAAGCTTCTCTTACTGAAGGGGGAAAAGATTGAGCAAGAATGAGTACAACCACAGTACTCAGCAAGTCACACCGGCAGATGCATGATTAATGCAAGGGGGTACAAGGGGATAATAATAGGGGTTAAGTTTCGCAGAAAAGCAGCATTTAAAAGTCACTTAGTTGCCCAAAGCCATTTTATAAAGACGATCCTAGAGCTACACAGTATTATTAAACAAGGCCGTGAACCCTCACGAACCTGCCTTAACCCAAGGCCTACGATGATTCAGACCGAACTGGCAACCCGACCCTGGGTCCCAGCTCGTCCCAAGCCAACCCAGGCCAACCATTCCACATTTTAGTTGTTGAGCAAATTTTAAGAATTAAAACACTGACTTGGGTACATTGCTCGGCTTGCCCATAACCGAGGGCGCGGCTATTCGAATAGATTATACTCTGATCAGAGGTGTACATCTTTACCCACAAGACACCTCTTCCTCACGTGTAACCACGTGCCACATACCACCACGGTATACGGACGGAAGACGTGACATAGTTTCCAACCCATCCTAGCCATAGACAAGAGTACCGACCCAATCCTACCTACGGCCGGAACCTCCGGGACAGGTAGGCAGGATTGAGCCCCCTAGCAGCAGGGCACCAACCCTCTGCCATGACATCTCGACTACCGGGCCGCAGCTCGTGTAGCCTTCATTTGCCCTGGAGAATGTCCATCGACCCCCGACTTCATCCATCTCCAATCCGTGTACTTTTGTTTATAACCAGACTGAGCCACAAACTAAGCCTTACCCACTAGACATGTGGAAGTACGGTAGTGCTTTGCAACAGAGGCCCGAGCTTAATCCTTATAGTGGCCGGGGTGCTACTTCCCACAACTGGCATGCACCCAAACCCCACCGAAAACAGGTTTTAGGGGTTTTGAAAGAGGAAGAGAGGTGTATGTCCAATTCCACCATAAACCAACAATTCCATAGTGTCCAAATGATATGAATATTCCCAAAGTCTAGAGTTATAAAACCATCTAATGTTGCCTAATTAATCAGCGAAGCATCTACCTAAATTCATACTAGTGGAACCATGAATAGAATACCCACTAGTTGGGGTTTTATTTTCCTAGGGTGAACAAGGTAATAATAACAATAGCAATAATAATGTCTTAACAATGATAAATAGGCATGGCTAAATAAAACAGTGATAACGCGGGAATTTAAATAAAGCGGTAATGCATTAATTTAAATTAAAATAATTTTATAAACTGGGATTCAATATGCTCAAGGATGATGTGACTTGCCTTGCTCAGAGAGAACGGCCTTCCGAACCTTCGGCGACGACCGCGAACCACGCTTCGGGAACCTCCGGAACGACAGAAGCTACGCGAAGCACACAAGCAAAGCTACAAGCCTATAAAGAAGCAATAACAATACATAAAAAGAAAGCACACGGTTCTTTAGGTTATAACAAACATTAGGAGACTTGAACGGGTCGATTCGGAGCTCGTATGACCAGGATATGATCATCCGAAGTTTAGTGCTGTTATATGGAGATTTGCGGATTATTATAATTAAGCTTTGCAACAATAAAACATGTGTAAGCGCTAGCCTGGAAAAGACAGGAAGGCTGCGCCGTTGACATGCGGACCCCACATGTCAACCTAAAGGACCGCGGTAGACCGGGTACACAGAGACGGTCCACGGGTCGACGGAAGCGGACCCCGTGTGTCAACCGAGGCGAGTGGCCGACAAACGGACTCCACTAGACACCACACGGCCTGCACACGTGGAAACCACGCGGCTACCGAGCGGGCACACTAACGCGGACACTACACGGTCACCACCCGCACGCGTGAACGACTACCGACACCGGTACACGGGTACCGGGGCCGACAACCGCACAACGAGCACGGGCGACACCGAAAGGACGAGGACGGGGCAGCGAGGGAGAGGGATCCTTACCACCACGCGACGAGGCGCGGGAACGGCAACAACGAACGGGCGCGGCGGAGACAGACGGGCACAACGGAGACGAACGGCGAGGGGACGGCTTCGGCGGCGATCCTTGGACGAAGGCGAGACGCGGCCGGCACGAGGCTTGACGACGCGGAGCCGAGGACGAAGACGATGACGGGGCTGCTGCACACTTGACGAAACGCGGGCGGCGGACGAGAACGGCTCGACGGAGGGACGAACGCCACAACGACCGGGAACGACGAGAGGATGACGACGACGACGACCGGGGCCGGCGAGGAGACGACGAGGGCAGCCGGCAGCGGCTGCACGGAGGTGAGGATGGCGCGGAACACCCTGCTGCGATGCCGACGACGGAGGCGGCGCCGCGAGGCGGCGAGCCGGCGAGGATGAACGGGACGTCGACGACGAGAACGATCGGAGACGACGATGATGGACCGCGGAAGGGTTAGGATGGAGGGGAAACGATGCCGAGGACGACCTTGCCGCTGCGGTGCCGGAGGTGGTGGAGGTACGGCCGACCGGTGCACGGGCGAGGAGGGACGGGCGGCCGAACAACTCCGGCGAGGCGGGTGGAGAGGTTCGCGGCGATGTGCGGCGGCTTCCGGGCGAAACCGAGGGGTGGACGGGGTGGAGGGCTACGTCACCGTGCCGAGGGAGGGGACGGCAGCGCCGGCTGACGCACGGGCATGGCGAAAGGGGCAGCCGGAGGAGATGCCGCCGAGGAGGAAGGAGAAGCCGGCGCGGGCGACGGTGTTCCGGCGAAATGCGGGCGAGGAGGAGGTGGTGCCGGGGATGAGGGCGGCGTCGCGGAGCCGAGGGAGGTGGTGGCGACGTCGACCGGCGCTCAGGCAGGGAGATAGAGGCGGCTGGAGGCGGCCGGCGCGGAGGAAAGGGAAGGGCGACGGCGGGAACGCAGCTCCGGGGGTCTCCGCGGGAAACGGAGGGCAGGCCGGCGAAGAGGAGGTGGCGGCGACGCTGGAGGAGGCGACGGCACGGCCGGCCGGCGCTCAGGCAAGGCGGTAGGGGCGGCTGGAGGCGTCCAGCGGCACGGGAGAGAGAGGGCGACGGTGGGGAGGTGGCTAGGGACCACGGGAGACCGCGGGAGGGGGCTAAAGCGATAGAACGGAGCGAGGGGGTTGCATTTTATAGGAGAGGAGAGGGAGCCGGCCACGGGGGAGGTCGGAACGGCGGCGGTAAAGGCGGCCGGCGGCCATGGTTGGTGGCCGGGAAAACGCGGGCGTTCCCGGCGATTGGGGGCGGCATTCAAGGGGGAAATTGGGGGGAATTGAAGAGGAATCAATGGGGATTAATTTCCCCTATTTAATTTTGGAATCCCATGAGCGAATCACACGGATTTGAGGGAGGAAAGGAGCTAGGGTTCACGGGAGAGAGAGGAGGACGGCCGGCGCGGGAGGAGGAAGATGACCGGCCTGGCGCGTGGGCCCCACGCGGCCAGGCGCGCGCTCAGCGCGCGTGCGACGCGCGTGACAGGCGCGTGCGGCGCGGCTTGGGGGGGCTCGGCTGGGCCGGGACACGGCCCAGGAAGAGAGGAGGGAGAGGCGGCCCGGGGAAGAGAGGGAGGAGGAGGGAATGGGCCGGGAGGGGAAGAGGGGCCCAAGAGGAGGGAGAGAAGGAGAGGGAGGAGAGGGAGACTTCGGCCGCGGGCCGAGGGGAGAGAGGGAGGACTTTGGGCCAGACTTGGCCCAAAGGAGGAAGGAGGGTTATTTTTAGGTTTTTCTTTTTATTAAACTTTGATAATTGTTTTTGTTGCTTAATAATTATTTCCGGTGCTCTGAAAATTCAAGTAAAATTTGAGGGCTCATTTTAGACCAAGGAGAATTTAACAAAAATTCTCCGGGCCACATTCGAATTTTTCTTGTACGTATTTTAGTGTTTGCCAATTTCTTTTCGAATTTTTAATTAATTCTATTATTCCTTTTTGCGAATGATTTTTAATTCGGGATGAATTTATCAGGACGTGACAAATCCACCCCCCTTACAAGAATCTCGTCCCCGAGATTCGAGGAGGCTAGCAAGAAGATAGGTTGGGCGGTCTTCTCTTCTTGTCTGACTTCTTCCGTCGCGTCTTCTATAACGAACTTGCCTAGCAAAACTTCTCCACTCTGGTCTGCTTGTCTCGATCTCCTGTTGCAGATGGAATCTCCTCTTCACCTGACTTTTCCTGGGTTGAACCTTTAGCTGACTTCGACTGGGTTGCGGCACTTGAAGATGGGGCCTCAGTTCCAGAACTTCGCATAGTTCATATCTTTGGAGTCAACCTCATACAAGTTACCCACTTCATGTCATGCGTCGATATCAGCTTGTCATTACTAGGATACCATGCTTGTCATCATAAGGATATCAGGCTTGTCATTTACTTCTAACTTGCCACAAACTGCCTCATATTAGCTTTCCTGGTCTCCGGGTGCTAGCTACTTCTGCTATTCGATGCGAGGGTCGATAATTTTGCCTTTGAATTATGTTTCTCAACAGAACCAACTTATCCCACTTGACATGCTTTGACGTCTTCCTAAATGGCTTTACTGCTGGACTTCTTATTGTCTGATCGTTTTCCTGCCAAATCTGAAGCTTTGTTGTTAGATGTGATTTTAATCTGACCTCTATAGACTATCTTCGAACATATCACTTGGTTCATAACTGGGAATAGCTCCCACGAACAGACAACTCGGATTCACCTTCTTTTCATTCGGTTTACTTCCCACTATTCTCTTCATGTTGTCATCATTTAGCATTCAAAGTATTCCTTTACACATTCAACCCTGACGTATTCTTTTCAGATTTCTCTTATCAATCACCTTTCGACCTACTTCTTTGCCTGATAATAAACACCTTTGCTGGTATCTTCTATCAATAACCTTTTGAACTTTGCCAACCAAGTAATCTTCACTCCGAGAGTTGTGGATGCTTCTGGTGACGATGTGGTCCTTTGGTCTACTGCCTTTCAGTAAAACCTTGAAGTGTTTTGCCAAAAGCTGTACTGACTGTCTTTGTCTTTGATCCGAAAAAGACACATCTGAAACCCTTAATCCCAACAAATGTCTCTTTGGTTAATCGCTTGATTTTCTTTTCCATCATCAGGTTGGTTATTAACTCGAGGTTAGAACATAGTTCCTCTGGAATGAGACCCTAGGTCTCCTTTGACAGTAAACAATTATACGCATGATCCCATATCAGCACCTTCCAAAATAATCCTCATAGAACTTGTTTTTATCACACATGTCTCCCTTATTACATGAATACAAGGCACTACCTTAAACAAAAAGGGAAGATGCTTAACATCGGTACATTGTTTCTACTATGGGTTATGATTAACACGAGGCCTCACAGGTATGGCGTTTGCTCCAGTGACCACAAGGCGAGTGACTTGTCTTCTTCTTGCATAATGGCCGGAGTGATGACGTAGGTTACGCTTCGGCTGTGGACAATCTCTGGAGAAATGGCCTGGTTCTTTGCAGTTGTAACAAATCAACGTCTTCTTTGCTGAGTTGTCCGTCTGGGAACGATCGTTCTGACTAGGAGTTGGAATTGGTGGTTGGAAATCCTTGCTAACATTGGCATCAGTGGTACCATTATTGCTATCACCATTGGAGTCTTTCTCAGAGTCAAAATTGCTAGGGTTGTCATTCTGGGTGCCTTCATTGATACTATCGTCGATATCTTGGTGAATGATGTTGACATTGCACGCTTGATCTAAGTGGTCATGAATGGGGCAAGAACCATGGTTGTTGGTGGTATCATCAGCATTAGTATTGCTATTGTTGTTGTCTGCATTGCGTTCATCTTCTTGGGGCAGGAACTCTTGATACACAACAGAAGATCCGGTGATCTGAAGTGGCTCAGTGTGCTGTCTTTGGTTACCTCCTGGAAATACTGGGTTGTTGACCATCCTTCTCTTGCAGTTCGTCATCCGATTATGCTCACTTTCAAGTTGCATGGCTTTGTCCACAAGTTTCTCAAAATTTTCATAATCCTCTAGGAGTAGTTGCACTGCAAGCTCATCTTTTAACCCCTGGAGAAACTTCTCTTGTTTGTCTTCATCTGTTTCCACATCTTCTGGTGCATAGTGAGCCAAACGATAGAACTCGTGCAGGTACTCTGTGACGGTCAAATCTCCTTGCTTCAGGTAGCGAAACTCTCGTTTTCTTAGTGTGATCATTCCTGCGGGAACATGTGATCTCCTGAATACAGATGAAAACTCGTTCCAGGTGATGGTATGTCCTTCTGGCCGTGATGCTTCGTAGCTATCCCACCACTCTGAAGCCGGTCCAACCAGCTGATGAGTTGCGAAGCCAACCCGCTCCTGGTCGGTGCACTGAATCAACCCTAGCTTCTTCTCGATTGTGCGCAACCAATCACTGGCTTCCATAGGATCGACAGCAATGGCAAAGGTTGGAGGCTCAGTTTTGAGAAATTCTGATAACTTGCACTGTTGCTGGACTGTAGGCACTTGAACGTTGGTTGCCCCTGCTGGGTTGTTCCAATTCTGTAATAGTTGAAAGGCTGTTGCCAACATGTTGGTTTGGTTAACCACAACTTGGATTAGCTCTGGTGAGGTTTCGTTGATGCTTCTCTCATTCCCATTGGCTTGGGTTCTTGAGTCATCGGATCCATCATTCCCATAGCCTTTGTTACCAGTATTATCCATCTGTCACAAGGTAGAGGTTGAGAGGGGAAGCATACAAGGAAAGAATAGACCAGAACTAGGGACAAGACCTTAAAGGAACTAACTCTTTTTGTTGATGTGTTGTTTGTTTTGCTTATTTCTGCAGGTTGATTAAGCAAACAACCTAGCATGGTTACATCACAACCCACCGATGCAAACCACGCGCTACACACACAAGCAAGGAACACACGACTAACAACACTACCCTATAGGGTGGCTTAGGTTCTGCGACGGGTTCTCCCAGATCTTCACTCCTTCACAGCTGGCTTCACTGCTTCCTCCACTTCGCTAGCGGATCCTGCAGTCTTCCGGAGCTTCGGCAAACAACTGACGACATCTTCTTCTTCGCAAAGCTGACCATCTAGTACTAGTTGAAATTTGAAGGAAGAAAAGAGTAAACCTTTTGCAAATAGCATTAGGGGAAGGAGAAAAAGAGGAACTTTCGCAAATAGTTTTATTTATAAAATATGTCCTTAGGTTTTATCCACTTGGCTTATCCTACAGTCGAGATGGCTCTGATACCAGCTTGTCGCGACCGGGAAAATTGCCTTTTTCCGAACGCTAGTGTATTAATCCCCGTCCCAGGAAAAGCCGGGGTACACCACACAAACATGATATAAAAGACACATCTTTATTATATCGATAATATTTACATTATTACAAAGGCGCTTCAGGCCTGACAATCAAAAATAAACAGCAGCGGACTAGCGAGCCTACGGCTCCATCTTCACAGGCGCTCAACTGGGGTATAAGCCAGGACTCCACCTAAGACATCTTCTCCAAAGCTTCTCTTACTGAAGGGGGAAAAGATTGAGCAAGAATGAGTACAACCACAGTACTCAGCAAGTCACACCAGCAGATGCATGATTAATGCAAGGGGGTACAAGGGGATAATAATAGGGGTTAAGTTTCGCAGAAAAGCAGCATTTAAAAGTCACTTAGTTGCCCAAAGCCATTTTATAAAGACGATCCTAGAGCTACACAGTATTATTAAACAAGGCCGTGAACCCTCACGAACCTGCCTTAACCCAAGGCCTACGATGATTCAGACCGAACTGGCAACCCGACCCTGGGTCCCAGCTCGTCCCAAGCCAACCCAGGCCAACCATTCCACATTTTAGTTGTTGAGCAAATTTTAAGAATTAAAACACTGACTTGGGTACATTGCTCGGCTTGCCCATAACCGAGGGCGCGGCTATTCGAATAGATTATACTCTGATCAGAGGTGTACATCTTTACCCACAAGACACCTCTTCCTCACGTGTAACCACGTGCCACATACCACCACGGTATACGGACGGAAGACGTGACATAGTTTCCAACCCATCCTAGCCATAGACAAGAGTACCGACCCAATCCCACCTACGGCCGGAACCTCCGGGACAGGTAGGCAGGATTGAGCCCCCTAGCAGCAGGGCACCAACCCTCTGCCATGACATCTCGACTACTGGGCCGCAGCTCGTGTAGCCTTCATTTGCCCTGGAGAATGTCCATCGACCCCCGACTTCATCCATCTCCAATCCGTGTACTTTTGTTTATAACCAGACTGAGCCACAAACTAAGCCTTACCCACTAGACATGTGGAAGTACGGTAGTGCTTTGCAACAGAGGCCCGAGCTTAATCCTTATAGTGGCCGGGGTGCTACTTCCCACAACTGGCATGCACCCAAACCCCACCGAAAACAGGTTTTAGGGGTTTTGAAAGAGGAAGAGAGGTGTATGTCCAATTCCACCATAAACCAACAATTCCATAGTGTCCAAATGATATGAATATTCCCAAAGTCTAGAGTTATAAAACCATCTAATGTTGCCTAATTAATCAGCGAAGCATCTACCTAAATTCATACTAGTGGAACCATGAATAGAATACCCACTAGTTGGGGTTTTATTTTCCTAGGGTGAACAAGGTAATAATAACAATAGCAATAATAATGTCTTAACAATGATAAATAGGCATGGCTAAATAAAACAGTGATAACGCGGGAATTTAAATAAAGCGGTAATGCATTAATTTAAATTAAAATAATTTTATAAACTGGGATTCAATATGCTCAAGGATGATGTGACTTGCCTTGCTCAGAGAGAACGGCCTTCCGAACCTTCGGCGACGACCGCGAACCACGCTTCGGGAACCTCCGGAACGACAGAAGCTACGCGAAGCACACAAGCAAAGCTACAAGCCTATAAAG
Organism: Oryza meridionalis; assembly: GCA_000338895.3. Classification (NCBI taxonomy): domain Eukaryota; kingdom Viridiplantae; phylum Streptophyta; class Magnoliopsida; order Poales; family Poaceae; genus Oryza; species Oryza meridionalis. Next base: position 11,371,442 of record CM002525.2, on the reverse strand, counting down.
AAGCAATAACAATACATAAAAAGAAAGCACACGGTTCTTTAGGTTATAACAAACATTAGGAGACTTGAACGGGTCGATTCGGAGCTCGTATGACCAGGATATGATCATCCGAAGTTTAGTGCTGTTATATGGAGATTTGCGGATTATTATAATTAAGCTTTGCAACAATAAAACATGTGTAAGCGCTAGCCTGGAAAAGACAGGAAGGCTGCGCCGTTGACATGCGGACCCCACATGTCAACCTAAAGGACCGCGGTAGACCGGGTACACAGAGACGGTCCACGGGTCGACGGAAGCGGACCCCGTGTGTCAACCGAGGCGAGTGGCCGACAAACGGACTCCACTAGACACCACACGGCCTGCACACGTGGAAACCACGCGGCTACCGAGCGGGCACACTAACGCGGACACTACACGGTCACCACCCGCACGCGTGAACGACTACCGACACCGGTACACGGGTACCGGGGCCGACAACCGCACAACGAGCACGGGCGACACCGAAAGGACGAGGACGGGGCAGCGAGGGAGAGGGATCCTTACCACCACGCGACGAGGCGCGGGAACGGCAACGACGAACGGGCGCGGCGGAGACAGACGGGCACAACGGAGACGAACGGCGAGGGGACGGCTTCGGCGGCGATCCTTGGACGAAGGCGAGACGCGGCCGGCACGAGGCTTGACGACGCGGAGCCGAGGACGAAGACGATGACGGGGCTGCTGCACACTTGACGAAACGCGGGCGGCGGACGAGAACGGCTCGACGGAGGGACGAACGCCACAACGACCGGGAACGACGAGAGGACGACGACGACGACGACCGGGGCCGGCGAGGAGACGACGAGGGCAGCCGGCAGCGGCTGCACGGAGGTGAGGATGGCGCGGAACACCCTGCTGCGATGCCGACGACGGAGGCGGCGCCGCGAGGCGGCGAGCCGGCGAGGATGAACGGGACGTCGACGACGAGAACGATCGGAGACGACGATGATGGACCGCGGAAGGGTTAGGATGGAGGGGAAACGATGCCGAGGACGACCTTGCCGCTGCGGTGCCGGAGGTGGTGGAGGTACGGCCGACCGGTGCACGGGCGAGGAGGGACGGGCGGCCGAACAACTCCGGCGAGGCGGGTGGAGAGGTTCGCGGCGATGTGCGGCGGCTTCCGGGCGAAACCGAGGGGTGGACGGGGTGGAGGGCTACGTCACCGTGCCGAGGGAGGGGACGGCAGCGCCGGCTGACGCACGGGCATGGCGAAAGGGGCAGCCGGAGGAGATGCCGCCGAGGAGGAAGGAGAAGCCGGCGCGGGCGACGGTGTTCCGGCGAAATGCGGGCGAGGAGGAGGTGGTGCCGGGGATGAGGGCGGCGTCGCGGAGCCGAGGGAGGTGGTGGCGACGTCGACCGGCGCTCAGGCAGGGAGATAGAGGCGGCTGGAGGCGGCCGGCGCGGAGGAAAGGGAAGGGCGACGGCGGGAACGCAGCTCCGGGGGTCTCCGCGGGAAACGGAGGGCAGGCCGGCGAAGAGGAGGTGGCGGCGACGCTGGAGGAGGCGACGGCACGGCCGGCCGGCGCTCAGGCAAGGCGGTAGGGGCGGCTGGAGGCGTCCAGCGGCACGAGAGAGAGAGGGCGACGGTGGGGAGGTGGCTAGGGACCACGGGAGACCGCGGGAGGGGGCTAAAGCGATAGAACGGAGCGAGGGGGTTGCATTTTATAGGAGAGGAGAGGGAGCCGGCCACGGGGGAGGTCGGAACGGCGGCGGTAAAGGCGGCCGGCGGCCATGGTTGGTGGCCGGGAAAACGCGGGCGTTCCCGGCGATTGGGGGCGGCATTCAAGGGGGAAATTGGGGGGAATTGAAGAGGAATCAATGGGGATTAATTTCCCCTATTTAATTTTGGAATCCCATGAGCGAATCACACGGATTTGAGGGAGGAAAGGAGCTAGGGTTCACGGGAGAGAGAGGAGGACGGCCGGCGCGGGAGGAGGAAGATGACCGGCCTGGCGCGTGGGCCCCACGCGGCCAGGCGCGCGCTCAGCGCGCGTGCGACGCGCGTGACAGGCGCGTGCGGCGCGGCTTGGGGGGGCTCGGCTGGGCCGGGACACGGCCCAGGAAGAGAGGAGGGAGAGGCGGCCCGGGGAAGAGAGGGAGGAGGAGGGAATGGGCCGGGAGGGGAAGAGGGGCCCAAGAGGAGGGAGAGAAGGAGAGGGAGGAGAGGGAGACTTCGGCCGCGGGCCGAGGGGAGAGAGGGAGGACTTTGGGCCAGACTTGGCCCAAAGGAGGAAGGAGGGTTATTTTTAGGTTTTTCTTTTTATTAAACTTTGATAATTGTTTTTGTTGCTTAATAATTATTTCCGGTGCTCTGAAAATTCAAGTAAAATTTGAGGGCTCATTTTAGACCAAGGAGAATTTAACAAAAATTCTCCGGGCCACATTCGAATTTTTCTTGTACGTATTTTAGTGTTTGCCAATTTCTTTTCGAATTTTTAATTAATTCTATTATTCCTTTTTGCGAATGATTTTTAATTCGGGATGAATTTATCAGGACGTGACATTGGGGTCGTAATAAGGAACAAGACGAGGTTAGTGGCGCAAGGGTTCACCCAAATCGAAGGATTAGATTTTGGTGAAACTTTTGCGCCGGTAGCTAGACTTGAGTCGATTCGCATATTGCTTTCTTTTGCTACTAACCACAATTTTAAGCTATATCAAATGGATGTCAAAAGCGTCTTCCTCAACGGGCCTATCAACGAGTTGGTGTACGTGGAGCAACCACCGGGCTTCGAGGATCCGAAGTATCCCAACCACGTGTACAAGCTCCACAAGGCACTCTACGGGTTTAAGCAAGCCCCTAGAGCTTGGTATGAGTGTCTTCGCAATTTTCTTGTGAAAAACGGCTTTGAAATCGGGAAAGCCGATTCAACTCTTTTTACTAAAAGACATGATAATGATATTTTTGTGTGCCAAATATATGTCGATGACATTATATTTGGTTCTACTAACAAGTCTTTTAGTGATGAGTTTAGTAGGATGATGACCAAACGTTTTGAGATGTCCATGATGGATGAATTGAAGTTCTTCCTCGGCCTACAAATCAAGCAACTCAATGAAGGAACTTTCATTTGCCAAACAAAGTATTTGAAGGACATGCTCAAGAAGTTTGGGATGGAGAATGCCAAGCCAATCCACACTCCCATGCCATTAAATGGCCACCTCGACCTCAACGAGCAAGGTAAAGACGTCGATCAAAAGGTATACCGTTCCATCATTGACTCACTTCTTTACCTTTGTGCATCTAGGCCCGATATTATGCTTAGTGTGTGCATGTGTACAGGATTTCAAGCCGCTCCGAAGGAGTGTCACCTTGTGGCCGTGAAGAGAATTCTTAAATATTTAGTGCACACTCCTAACCTTGGTCTTTGGTATCCTAAGGGCGCTAGGTTTGATCTCATTGGCTACGCCAACGCGGATTATGCCGGGTGCAAAGTGGATAGGAAAAGCACATCGGGTACTTGTTAATTCTTGGGTAGGTCCTTTGTTTCTTGGTCTTCCAAGAAGCAAAACTCCGTCGCACTATCCACCGCCGAAGCAGAATATGTTTCGGCGGGGAGTTGTTGTGCTCAACTTCTTTGGATGAAGCAAACCTTGAGAGACTATGGCCTCAATGTATCCAAAATCCCACTCCTATGTGACAATGAGAGCGCCATTAAGATAGCCAACAACCCCGTCCAACACTCTCGAACCAAACATATCGATATTCGCCACCATTTCTTGAGAGATCATTCCACAAGAGGCGACATAGACATCCAACATGTGAGAACCGACAAACAATTGGCGGATATCTTTACCAAGCCTTTAGATGAAGCTAGGTTTTGTGAGCTGAGAAGTGAACTAAATATCTTGGATTCTCGAAATGTGGCTTGATCTATTGCATGCATGTTTGCTTGGTAGACTAGGTTTGCATACCACTTTGTGACAAAATGATCATTCAACTCATGGATGGACACTAGTCACTATTGTGGAGAACATGAATCTATGTGTATGGGGATCTCATTTTTCAATGAATTTTGGTCCTAGCACAACTTGAAATAGATTCACACATTCCCTCTCTCGAGGGTGAATTATCTTGTCTCATGGTAAATTCTCTCTCTTTTGATCCCTCGGATCGTTCATTTGACTTGTGGCTATTGTTTTGTGTGATTGATTGTGTGCTAGTCACAAGTTCAAATGGAGCCTCTAGTGCTCGACCATCCCTCCATTCCTAAATCCTATTAAAAATCTTTGTGAAATGTGTTGTTGACAAAAAATTTCCCGGTGCTTGTCCCCTGCAAAATTCCATTCAAATGTTTGCAAAATAGTTTCATCAAAATTCCTAGCGAAATCCCCTTGCAAAACTGTGTTTTCCATGAATTTTCGGATTTTCCGAAAAATTTTTGGACTTTCCGAAAATCATCAGAACCGTGCGCAACCCTTCTGGATCCGTTCAGACTTATCCGAAAATTTTCGAAAATGTCCGAAAATTTCGGGGTCTTTATATATCACCTCGTGGACTCCCTTCTCTCTCCTTTCCACTCTTTTTCCCCACGGGATTGACTCCCTCCTCCCTCCCCTCCGGCGACCCCCTCCTCTCCGGCGACCTCCCGTGGCTCCCTCCTCTCCAACCTCGTGGGAGCGCGTTTGGGGGACTTCTTGGGGCCTACATTGTCGATCTTCACCGCGTTCTTCAAGTGTCCTTCGCGTTCTTGAGGTATTCGCCCTAAAATCAAATCCTTTGATTCCTCAAGTTTTATCTTGCGATTTCCTTTGGTAGAGATGTTCCCCTAGTGCCATAGGACCTGTAGATTCAATTTCACAAGTTTTTGTTGGCGGATTTGTGCGGCATCTGAGTTATAGGGTTCGGCCGGAATTTTTTGGACTTTTCCGAAAATTTTTGGATATGTTCGAAAATTCCTGGCCGACCCCTATCACTTCGTATTTGCACAATTCTTGCCTTCCCTCACTTATTCCTTGCCTCCATGGCTTCCATTCACTGATCCCTTGTATCTCTTGTGTTTGAAGGATGCCTCCTCGCAAGCAAACCTCCCACAAGTCCAAGCGCCCAAGGGACCGCTCTCCCACTCCATCCTCTCATGATGATTCGGACAGTGATTGGTCCGGTGGAGAGGATGCGGTTCCTCAGGATGTGCGGGTGGCTCGGGGCGGCAATCTTCCTCCTCGACGGTCTACTCAAGCTCTTGGTGGTGGTGGTGATGGTGAGGGCTCATCTCGTCAATCACAAACGCCGCCGCACCAACCCAATGTCCCCATTGGTCCTCTCCGCATTCATACACCCGAGAGGGATCCGGTGGTGATTCGCCAAGTGTATGATTGGAGGCGCAAGTCTTAGGTTGTTGCTCCTCGCCGGGATGAGGATCCGCGCTCCCTTCGCCGCACCGCCACAGATCCGCGGTTTTGGACTCTCTTTCAGCAAGACTTTTATGAGTCTGTGATCAAGTCCAAAGCTCATCCCACTGTTCCCATGCAATGGATCAATTAGGAGGAGATGCAGGCGCACAATGATCTGGTGATAGACTCTGTGATTGCAAATTGTGATCTCATGGGTACTCGCTCTTTCATGACTTTGCAGCAAGATTGGTGCAACGAAATCATTGCTCAGTTTTATGCCACCGTCTTCTTTGATCATTATCCTGCCATGCACTGGATGACTCAGGGGTCCTGGTATTCTGTTTCCTATCAGCAATTGGCTGAGATTTGGGGCTTTCGTCTTCGTTCTTTGCTCAACCTTGATGACCTGCATAATCTTCAGATTCCTACCAACACAGATTTGCTCCCTCTCTACACTCCAAATGATCCTAATGTGGTGTTGGGCAAGGTCGACGGTCTCAAGCCGTACTTTGCCTACTTGAACCGGATGTTTCGCCGGTCCTTTGTGCCTAAGGATGGTGATGCTAGCAGCATTAACCACCTCTCTAGGACCGTGCTTCTCAGGTTTGATCCCCCTCCTCATTGCTTTCATGTTAATCACTTTGTGTGGGAGGAGATCCGCATGGCTTCCATTCAGTACAAGAAGGGGTTGGTCTATGCTCCTCACATTATGCGGATGATCGAGACTGTCACTCAGCTTCAGTTTTGCCATGATGTGTCCCATTCCCAGCTCCACTTGCGCCTTGTTAAGGCCCCCCGCTCCTCGGCTACTCGGGACATCCCCTCCTCTTCCTCTCAGCCGCATCCTGAGCACCCTTCCTCTGTGGCTCGTCGTGAGCCGTCTCCCTTATTCCGCATTTTGCGGAGTCTTTTTGGTCTTTGCTCCGCGGAGGCTAAAAAGAACCGCCGATTGCGGAATTCGGCGAAGAAAACGGCTCGTGATGTCAAGTTCCTCAAGGCAAGGTATTATGAGGATCACCACATCGATATCCCTCCTTCCCCTCCGGGTTTTGAGGCCGAGCCCGATGAGCCAGAGGATGAAGAGATTGAGGATCCATTTGCTGCCTCCAGACTTCGACTTCTTCGGTTATGGCCATGGCTGTAGCTATCCTCCTCCACCACCTCCAGAGGATCCTCCTCAGGCGCCCTTCGCTTGAGTCGTCGTCGCATCGTCCTCACTTTTTGGTGTCTTGATGCCAAAGGGGGAGATTATCTATCCTATCTATCATGTCTTTATGGTCGAGCACATTTGGTTTTTATTTGTATGAGACTATGTGTGGTTGCTAAGTTAAGTTTAATGCTTTGTAAGATTTTATTGTTTAATTATGGATGTTTGAGATGTAATGGATCTTATTATGTTTAATGTGGTGCAATGCCTTATCCTATTTATATGGTGCTTGTGATGAGATGTAATTATTCTTATGCATGTGATGTGTTGGATGTGATGAGCATATGTGATATATTTGTTCTCTTGTGAGCTTCAATGTGGATGCAAAGATTTAGGGGGAGCTCTCTACTTGCTTTTATGCACACTCTCAGGGGGAGCTTTCGCTAAACCTTTGCACCAAAACCTTAAATTATATTCATTCTCTCTTGTGTTCTAATCATATTGTCATCAATCACCAAAAAGGGGGAGATTGAAAGTGCATCTATGCCCCTAATGATTTTGGTGATTAATTACTATGCGATTAGAGAGGACTAACATTTTTTTCTTTAAGAAAATGTGAAGGTTGTTATGTCCTCAATGAGTTAGCGTAATGCATTTCCCGCCAAATACGTTGATGAGCAAATGGTATATTGTACCTTTTCTTTTTGTTTGAGTCAATAGGAATGCCGCACTATTAAGAGGGATGATGCGTTGACATATGAGGAGTGATCAAAGTGCTCAAAATCAATTTTTAAAAGTGTTTCTCCTCAGTTTGATGTGTTCTGGAAATTTTCAGAGTTTTCCGAAAGTCATTTTCGGACTTTCCGAAAATGCACAGAACCAATTTTCGATTCTGGAAATTTTCGGATATGTCTGAAAGACATTTTCGGACTTTCCGAAAATTACTGAGAAGGCAAATTGTAACATCCTGAAAATTCAAGACAATGAAAATCACGAAAATTTCGAACTTTTTAAAACTTTTGCATCATACTGGTTATTATGATTGCTATTGCTTGCCAAACCGTAAATGATCACCAAGAAAGTAAAGAAAAGAACTACATTTAAGAAATAGATATGATTTGCGGGAATATATTTAAATCCTACAAACAATTATGCACAAGATATTAAAATCAAATAAAGAAAAGTTATTATTAACCTATTTTATCAAATATTAAATTATTTGAATAATGTAGGTGGGTGCCATAATATGTGTACACATGAAATGTTGATCATTCAAATAAACTGAGCTCTCTGTATATATAATAGAATTACGGGAGTATTTAATTCGATATGTAGATCGATATTGCACCAAGTTCCTAATTGCATTTAGGGATTGAAATTTGATATATTAAACCCCTCCATATAAAATAAACTAACATAAATAAATTGAGCTAATGTGCTATTGTGTTAATAACGGTCTCATTAGAAAATTATCGAATCTCTAATGGGCCTTAACATTGGACAATATTAAATTTTGGGCAAATTCACATTTGAACACTTAATACGGTCATCTAAATGCTTAGGAGTAAATACAAATTTAATTTGCAACTTTTCTCAAATTATAAATCAACCGAAACCCTAAAAGAAGAAAAATAGGAAAACTTTGAAAAAAATATATAATAATAATAAGAATTAACACTAATTAAAAATTTTAATAAATTATATAAATAATAATAATAAATAAAATAATAATAAAAAAAGAAGAAGAAAAAAATATAAATAATAATAATGATAATAATAAAAAAAAGAAGAAGAATTAAAAAAAATAATAATAATAAAAAATATAAATAATTAAATAAGAAAAATAGGAAATGGCACTGTTCATTGCCCGCAAGGTGTTCGACGAGGTCCCCTAGCCCTAACCCGTGCCGTCCTTGCCACGCCGCGCCGCCGCTGCCGCGCCGCACCGCCGCTGCCCGCCGTCGCATCGCCGCTGCCGCTTGTCGCGTCATCCCGAGCCCCATGCCGCCGCCTCGCGCCCCGTGCCGCGTGCGCCGCCGTCACCTCGCGCCCCGCGCGCCGCGTGCCGCTCCGCCTCCCCGTCCTGTCGCCGTCGTGCCGCACGCCGTCGCTGTCTCCGGTCGCATCGCCTCGAGCCCCACCCCTCCGCGCGTCACGCCCCGTCGCCATCACGTCGCCCGTCGCCGTCGTGCCGCCATCGCCGCGCGCCGAGCCCCGTGCCGCGCCGCGCCGTCCCGTCGCCGCGTCGCCGTCCCGTCGACGCTCCGCCGTCATCGTCGCGTCGCCCGTCGCCCTCACCGCGCGCCGAGCCCCGCGCCGCCCCGAGCCCCGCGCCGCCGCACCGCCGTCGCGTCACCCCCTCCCTCCTCTTCCCTCTTCCCCTTATTCCCTCTCTCCCCTATAAGAGCCACCGTTCTCCCCTCTCCTCACTCCATCTTCCCCCTCCTCTCCGTCTTCCCCCTCTCCACGCGCCGCCGCGTCGCCGCCTTCGAGCCGCCGCGCCGCCGCCCTCGTGCTGTCGTGCCACCGCATTCGTGACCGCCGCACCGCCACCTCAGTGTGCCGCGCCGTGCGCCGTCGTCGCCGCCGCCGTCGTCGCCCCCGCCGCCGTCGGTGAGCCGCTGCCCCCCCCCTATTTGTCGCCGTGCCGCCGGGTAGAGAGGGAGCCGAGAAAGAGAGAGGAAGGGAGAAGCCGAGGGAGAGAAAAAAAAAGGGAAGGAGGAGAGAAACCGGAAAGGAGAGAGAGAGAAAGGAAAAGAAAAGAGAGAGAGAGAAAGGAGAAGAAAAGAAAAGAGAGAGAGAGAAAGGAGAAGAAAAGAAAAGAGAGAGAAAGAAAAAGAAAAGAAAAGAGAGAGAGAAAGGAGAGGAGAGATTAGAGTGGGCCCCACGTGTTTAGTGAATAGTAATCCCCTTCTTAAATTAGTTGAGTCTATTACATGTGGGTCCGGATAGTTAAAAATCTAATTATAGAAGTTTTATGGTCTCGAGTTTATGACATGTGGGCCCCACTTGTCATTAGCTCTTCCTATTTTCCTTTAGAAAATAATTCGGTAGGAAAAAGGAATAAACCCGGGGTCCCACTTGTCAACGGATATGTCTTGGATTAAAAATAAATCGTTTATAAACAGTAGCTTTTCGCAATTTCTCGGATTAATTCAAATTTGAATCTTTACGCTAGCATAACTTATTCATTTTAACTCGGATTTGAGTGAAACTTGAACCTAAATTCATCTAAATTCATAAGCTTTCCAAGGATATATAATTCACTATTCAATAAAATATATTTATAATTATAAATTAATTAATATCAAATGATTAGATAATAGTTAACCTAAATAGTGTGCCAATGAATAAAAAAAAATGGATATTGTACAGTAGCATAATTATCTTTAATATGCCTTACCACTGTAGCAACCAAATAAATTAGTTATAATCAATCCTTCAAATTAATGGGTGTAAAGGAAAATATTAGTGCCATTTACTAGCCTATGTCCAAATATAACTAATTCCATGACTTATAAATTATTTACCTAAAGTTTAGCCTCATATTTTATAACGAAAATATAAACACACATAGATGGATCTTTAACTTGTTTAGGAGAGTAATCACAGAGCTAGTTGTGTTTGGACCACTTAAAAAAAATTAGTTGATACAATGTCATGTGAAGTATAATATATATATATATATAGAGTCGGTTGATATCCACTAGTTAACCAAACAGAGCCATCTTAAAATCAACATGTATTGTATAGCTTATAGTAAAAAGAAACTACTCAAATATATGATCCAATAATAAGATATTGTTGCTTACAAATATACTATACATCCCATTATAGTGGTACGGTATAGTATTAATTTGCGTATTGCATATATGAAATTAAGAGGGAGTGTAATGACAAACATGTATATTAGATAAATACTAGTTATAAATCTTGACCTCATATAACTATAGTTATGGTTCAACTGTAAATTAGGATTATTCATTGTAAAATTATGTGATGGGATAATCTGTAACCATAATATGATTAACCTAAAACAACTCTAACATACAAAGCATGGATAATTATTAACCTTTTATAATTTATTGTGACAAGTAAAATATGTTCATAATTAAAGTAAAGCTTCCATCAATAAAATAAATAATACAAATGATTCACTGTAATTATTTGATTGATCCTAAATCCATCCGACAACAGAACCTCTAGTATACGCCCATTTTATTTAGACAGAGGCATGTGTAGCCATAATACTTCCATAGCCATTAGCTAGACTAAACCACAAATTAGCCAGATACGTATCTCATTCATACTACATTGGCTAGCTCCTAAATAGACCACCATGATAACAGAAAGATTAAGAAACTTTAGCCCTTAGCATGTTGGAACCCATTAGCAAGCGTGAATAATATGAGCAACCTTAGGTTCAGCCTCAACAAATATATTTTGTTTGTGCATATTTGATTGTTGTTTGAATATTGGTTTTTCTCGCGTATTATAGACTTTGTGTATCGGTTAGTCGTGAGGCAACGTCAGCAACTTCCAGGAGGTGAAGGTTGATCAAGAATTATATCAAGAATAAGGACTATCCTGAACAAAGCAAGTCATCACTATTCTTTGAACATGTTGATCCCAATTGCGAAATTGTTTTGTTTACAAATAAAATTGCATGCAATGATAAACATCCTACTTGTGATTATGCCATGCCTTGATTATTGTTTACCCCATATTCCTTCGTAACCATGTTTACGTATGAGTCCCTAGTCAACTATGACAATTGCTTAGCAACGCTATTCTAGAATCATGCATACTCATAATTATCAAAATGCTCTATGCTTGGGCAATTACCTTTGGGAAGGTAATTGAGATGCGGCATGTGGAGACATGAGCGCCACATTGCCATGATGTTGATGACATGATTTATGAAAAGAGAAATGAAAGTAAACAACCGTTTTCGACTGGGCCGGACGGAGGATTTGGGTGGTATCTGGGTAAAGGCAAGTACCGTCCCCGGTCAATTAAGGACCGAGCCATGAAGTTAAGCATGAAACGACCCCCGTACAACCGCACTTCTCGTATGGGTATAGACCTAGCGGAATAGATAGCTGAGCAGAGGCAGTATCCATGCATAGTGGTTTCTCGATGTGTGAGGCAAGGGCTCTACGGTGGGGCAGTCATTGGTAGAACCGCGAGGCGGGTGTCTACAGTGGTGTCGCCATCGGTAGGACTGCCATGTGAGAATTTAAACATAATTATAACCTAATGCTTGTGTGAGTCTTTCCTTCCCGGGTGCGCCAGAACTCCTCTCACTGCTAGAAACTGTGTACGCCTAGAGTGCATGAGGATGTAAAGTTCATGGAGCGGGTACTGCCAATGCGAGGTTATCGAAAAGCTTTGCCGTGACGTGTTTCATGTGTTGGGACAAGGCTCATGTGTTGGGCAGTCGCGGAGTGCGGGTAAAGTGTACATCCACTGCAGTGTGAGTAAACCAAATCTATTCGAATAGCCGTGCTCGCGGTTATTGAGCACCGGGACGTGTATTACACTTGGCTAGACTCAAAATTCTTAACTTGTGTGGGATGGGATATTGCATGATGATTTTTATGCTGTTGGAGCCACTTCCAGAGAGGAGGGAAGGTGGACGTCCTCAGAAAACCATGACGATTCAATGGCGGGAAGCTATCCTTGGGATCACAATGGATGGTGGACAGAACTGTCGTTGTTAATGTGAACACTGGAACTAAAATTTGGTCAGTCTATGCTAGGTCTTAGGCTTGTGAAAATAATTGCAAAATGCAGCTTTACGCAAAAGAACCTGAAGCCATTCCTTGAATACCCTCTATCATATGCATTGCTGTTGTGGTGGCTTGCTGAGTACGGTTGGTACTCACCCTTGCTACTTATATATCTTTTAGGAGAGTGTTGAAAAGAAGCCCTTGTCGGTACGCTTGCGTATCCAACAAGATGATCGGAGTGCGGTTTTGTTCTAGGTCTCGTTCCCCAGTTGACTGCCTGTGGCATGATAACCGGGCCCTTATACTATTTTGTCTTCCGCTGTTGTTCTCTGATAGTTGATGGCCTACCTGGCCCTAATGTAAGTATTTAACTCTTTTAGCCTGAATTCATTCGTGATATGTTGTGATCCAACTATGTATGTGTGTACCAACTACTGATCCAGGGATTGGTATGGATAAACATAGAAGATTTCCAATTTCCAAAATTGGGAGTCTACACAAATGTGGTTCTGTTTATTTTTGGACTTTTCGGAAATCGATTTACGGAGTTTCTGAAAAACTTTAGCAAAGTCAAAAATGCTTCTGTGTTTTTTCGGACTTTTCCGAGAACATCCAGAACGGTGTTTTTGGTTCTGGAAATTTTCGGACTTGTCCGAAAAGTTTTCGGAATGTCCGAAATATCTCTCGTTGACTTTGCTGTTGGCGCTGAGCTGGAATTTTCGGACATGTCCAAAAATCTTTCGGAATATCCGAAAATCTCAATTATTGTGCATAACGGGCAGAATTTGGGCTGTGCCTATAAATAGCTCCCTCCCCTCACTTGTGAGGACTGCTGGTCAGATTGGATATTCTTGTGCCCTTGGCTTGCTCTTGTTGAGATTCATTTTTGAGCCTTGCTTTCTTGTTTCCCCTCTCACCCGTGTTCGATTCGGATTTGGTGTGTGTGAGAGAGTTGTGGATTCGAGTTTGTGTGAGTGCTTGTTGTTGACTTCGTGAAGATTTGTGAGCACTTGCATCATCTCCAGGAGTTCTTTGCTTCATTTGTTACTCTTGGAGGTTGAGGACTCCTAGGCGGCTAGGTGTCACTCCCGAGCCACCGATCTACTTGTGGTTGGCCGGGAGAAGTTTGTGAAGGTCGGATCTCAACTCCGAAAGGGAAGAGATACTCTTAATGGAAGGAGGAGTGCTTAGTGCAACCTCTTGAGGAAAGGGTTAGCTAAGACCCGGCTCTTAGTGAGCTCCTCAACGGAGAATAGAATCCCCTCAAGGATTCGAACTTCGGGAACAACTTCGTGAGCTTCATCTTCGGTGACTTTACTTTCTCCCTCTCTACTAGCTTTGCTTGTTTGAGCCGCCATAGGTCTAGTTGCTGTTTGTGCTAGCATATTATTGTTGTAGGCGACTAGATCTGGGATTTACTCTGCTAGTTGTGCTGACTCCGAAAATTTTCAGATATATCCGAAAATTACTGCTTCCGTTTTTAGTTGAATTTTTGAACTAGCCTATTGACCCCCCCTCTAGGCGTAATTGACACTTTCAATAATCGGCTAAGATACCCTAGTACTATTATTCAACTTGTCTTGATAATCCTTTGTGCCGATTAATACAACTTCAGAACTTACTCAAAAATTTGCAATTTTCCATGTATGTACCCCCCTAATTTTACAATGTCAAAAACATTGATAAAATTATAAAAACGACTAAGGGGACATATTTATATCGGCCATTGAACATTGGCTAACCACAACTGATTATAATATGAAACACAACTAAGGGCGATATAACCATATCGGCCATTGTATATCAGCAAACCACAACCGATTACAATCAAAAACAACTAAGGGCGATATAACCATATCGGCCATCTCAAGGCGATGAAGATGCATCGGCTATCATGCATCGGCTATCATGTATCGGCAACATCAGCCGATCATGCATTAACCCAAACACTTGGGTAAAATTTATTCAAGTATTTGCCATTTAGCGCTCTGCCATAAACTTCTCCATCGAGTCCTTGCAACATGTAAGCTCCCTTAGATACCACCTTATGAATTTGGAACGGTCCTTCCCAATTCGGCGACCACTTGCCGAATTTGCTATCCCGAGTCCCAATTGGCAAAATCAACTTCCATACGAGTTCACCTTCCGCAAAATCTTTGGGCACTACTTTCTTATTGTAATGCCGAGCAACTCGCTCCTTATCCTTGGTAACCTTTGCAAGGGCTCGTAACCGTGATTGAACCAGATCTTCCCTCTCATCGGCCATAAGGTTATAATACTCATCGGCTGTTAAATTATTTTGCAACTCTGTTCTCCTCGAGCCGATTCTAACTTCCCATGGCAAAACGGCCTCATGACCACAGAAAAGCTTATATGGAGGGACTTGAATTGACCCCTGACAAGCCATCCGATAAGACCACAATGCTTCAGCTAACCGAGTATGCCATTGCCGAGGATAATCAGAAATCTTTCTCTTAATCAATTTGATCAAGCTCTTGTTAGATGCCTCGGCATGCCCATTAGCTTGTGCATAATATGGTGAAGAATTCAACAATTTGATTCCTATGCTATCGGCATACTGAACAAACTCATCGGACACAAAAATTGAACCTTGATCGGTTGTAATGGTTTGAGGGATACCAAATCAATAGATTATATGCTCTTGAACAAACTGTATAGCATCCCCAGAATCAACTTTCATCAAAGGAATCGCCTCTACCCACTTGGTGAAATAATCGGTTGCTACCAAGATAAACTTATGTCCTCTACTCGATGGTGGATTAATCATACTGATCATATCGATTCCCCGACCTCTAAACGGCCATGGTTTAATGATATGATTCATAGCCGACGCCGGTGCTCACCGAATTGCTCCAAATTTCTGACAATCTTGACATCCTTTGTAATACCTGAAACAATCTTTCAGCATTGTCGGCCAAAAATACCTTACACGCCGAAGCAACCACTTCATCTTATGAGCCGATTTATGAGTACCACAAATCCCTTCATGAACTTCGCCGATTGCAATCTTAGCCTGATCGGCACTTAAACACTTAAGCAATACCCCATCAATCGTCCGATAATAGAGTTCATCATCCAACAAAGTATACTTCAACGCTTTATATCTCAATTTCCGAGAAGCCGATTGAGATGGATTCTGCAGATATTGATGCACATCATATCTCCAATCATCGGCTGTTATCGAGGCAACCTCAACCTCAACATCCTTGATCATCGGCTTATACCCCAATGCCCCTTGGGCCAAATCATTAGCTTCAGTGTTTTGTTCTCAAGACACATGCTTCAAAGTAACCAGCCGAAATTCCTTCATTAGTTCTTGGCACTTCTCATTATAAACCATTAATGTATCATTCTTGCACTCATATTCCCCTGCCAATTGACTTCAATAGCATCGGCTTCAACTTCCTTGAGTAACTACAACCCCTTAATAACTGCCTCATACTCAGCTTGATTATTAGTCGCATAAGGTGTAATAGTATAAGCAAACTCAAAACATGCCCCCCGAGGGGAAATTATAACCAAGCCAATGCCACAACCATGAGTACACACTGACCCATCAAAGAATAAAATCCATGGCACAATCTCAACCGAGCTGATTGAATCATCACAATGTTCTACAATAAAATCGGCTACAGCTTGCCCTTTGATCGCCTTCGGTGTCTCATACCGAAGATCAAACTCAGTTAAGGAAAATATCCACTTTCCAACACTTCCTTTCAAAATTGGAGCCGATAACATGTACTTGACCACATCGGCCTTACATGTGACAGTGCACTCATAGGACAATAGATAATGCCTCAACCTTGTACATGAAAAATATAAACACAAGCACAACTTCTCCACAGGGGAATATCTAGTTTCTGCATCTAAGAGCCGACGACTGAAAATAGAATACAACTCTTTCTTTTCCTTCAAGCTCTTGAATCAAGACGGAGCCGATTGACTTCTCACCGGCCGACGGATATAATCTAAAAGGTATTCCTTTCTGTGGAGGAATCAAAACTGGAGGAGAGCTAAGATATTCCTTAATACTATCCAAAGCCTTATGTTGCTCTGCCCCCCCCCCCCCAAGTAAACTGTTGATCGGCTTTTAATCTTAACAATGGTGTAAAAGGCTCTAACTTGCCAGATAAATTAGAGATAAACCTTCTAACAAAATTTATCTTGCCGATCATTTCTTGCAATTCTGTCTTGTTCTCCGGAGGCTGAATCTTCTTGATCGCATTAACACTCCTTTGAGTCACCTCGATCCCCCTCTCATGAACAAGAAATCCCAAAAACTGGCCAGCCGATATACCAAAAGCACACTTTGCCGGGTTCATCTTCAGACCATATTTCCTGGTTCTCTCAAAAACCTCTCAAATCGGCTATGTGGTCTTCTATTTCTTTAGACTTAACAACCACATCATCAATATAGACTTCAACCAACCAGCCGATCAAATCATGATATATATAATTCACAGCTCTTTGGTACGTAGCTCCAGCACTCTTTAAGCCAAAAGTCATTACAACCCACTCAAACAAGCCGATTGCACCAGGACACCTAAAAGCTGTTTTGTGGATATCTTCTTCAGCAATAAAGATTTGATAGTATCCTGCATTACCATCCATAAAACTCAAAATCTTGTGTCCCGAGGCGGCATCAACCAGCTGATCGGCTACTGGCATTGGATATTCGTCTTTCGGGGTAGCTTTATTCAAGTCTCGGAAATCAATGCACACCCTGACCTTACCGTTCTTTTTAATCACAGGAACTATACTAGAAACCCACTCAGCATATCGGCAAGGACGAATAAAACCAGCCTCATACAATCGTTTAATCTCAGCCTTGACAGGTTCAAGCATATCGGCTTTGCATCTCCTTGGAGGCTGTTGGTGTGGCCTAACCCCTGGTTTGATAGGTAGCCGATGTTCAACAATCGATCGGCTAAGTCCTGGCATCTCATAATACTCCCAAGCGAAGCAATCTCTGAATTCTTTCAATAGCTCTATTAACTTGGTTCTAAATTCTGCAGATAAATTCTTACTAATAAACGTCGGCCTTGGTCGATCACCTGGACCTATGTCAATTTCTTCCAAATAATCAGCCGACATAAAACCCTGTCCTTGCTTGTCATCGAGATCATCTACTGTGTCCATGGTGTAGACGTTTGAACCCTCCACGACGCCCTCAAAATAATAGCTTGGGTTCTCCATCTTCAACTGGCTGTATATCAGAATCGGACACTTTTAGAAAATCTCCATCCCAAACTTTCCCAGACAAACAATCAAGACCATCCATCTCCCAAAGAGCCAAATCGGCACTGGCAACATTTACTGACCTGTCGGCTGGCACAATTTCAATCTTGTCGCCTTGCCACTGAATTAAGCATTGATGCATAGTTGAACGAATACAACAATTGGCATCAATCCAATCCCTTCCAAGCAACAAGCTGTAAGAACCCTTCCCATAGATGACAAAGAACGATGTAGGGTTAGTTTTATTGCCGACTGTCAGCTCCACATTCAAAACTCCTTTAGTCTCTAATGGATTGCCACTGAAGTCCTTGAGCACCATGTTCGTCTTGATGAGATCTTCAGTATTTCTGCCCAATTTCCTAAATGTAGCATAAGGCATCAAATTCACTGCAGCCCCACCATCGACCATCATCTTGGACATCGGCTTCCCATTGACATAACCATTTATATATAGTGGTTTAAGATGTCGATTCTCTGTCCCTTCTGGCTTCTCGAAGACTGCTTGTTCTGGTGACAAAACCAACTTAGCCGATTCCTCTTCAACCTCATCGACATCGGCTTGCTCGACCCCGAATTCAGTAGGCAACGTGAAAACCATGTTAACCGACGCGGTCACAACACTTTTCCCTTTGGCCAATCTCTTTGCTTCATCGGCCGTGGCCTCATCGGCTACAGGAACTTGATTCTTAACACGCCACTCCTGCCTCGGCTTTGTTCTTTTTAGCCGATGATTGATTTCCTGCTCGACTTCCTGAAAGCGCTCCCTGTTCCTCAATCTTTGAACCCTCCTCTTCTGATTCTTTGTAAAGATTCCAGAAGGACACCATTGAGTTTTCCTGTTTTTATTGTCCTCCTGACCGTGATCTTGATTTACTGGACCAAATCTTTGATGAACAGGAACCCTTGTATGCCCTAGCCGATTGCCTCTATTATACGATCGGCTTGAACTTTCTGCAACATTGCCACACCTAGGACAGTCTTCAATAGACGGCAACCTCATACCCTCATTCCAACAAAATCTAAAGAACTCACAACCCTAATGAGGATCAAAGCCGTCATCATCTTCCTCATAATGCTTCTCCTGCTGTTTATCATACTTCCTTTGGTACATATTGATGATCTTAGCCGCATTTACTTGAAAACCTCTTGCACGACCTCCATTGGCTGTTCGGCCAGCTGTATGCACCATATTGACAGGAAAAGGATTGTCATCAACCTTCATCGGCCTCTTAGAATCATCAAATTTGATTTTTCCTTTGATAGCCGCTTGGATCTGCTGCCTGAAGACCTTGCAATCATTAGTAGTATGAGACCCAGAATTGTGCCACTTGCAATACCTTTTCTTGCCCAATTCTTCAACCGATGGAATTGTGTGTGACCAGCAGGAAGTTGAATCTGCTTCTCTCGGAGTAATAAGTCAAAAATCTTGTTAGCCTTGGTGATATCAAAGTCATACCTCTCCTCTTTTCTAGAACTCTTCACCCATTGGCATGGTATAACCTTTTTGCTCCTTCCCCATTCGGCTGCAGCTATTTCAGAATCATCATCTTCATCATCCGATCCATACATATAAGGACAGACATGATTAACCTTTCTAGAATTCTTCCTAGCTTCAGCAAACCTCTGCTCATGCAAAGTCACCTTATGTGTAAGATGCGACAAGCTTTCGAAGTCCTCAGATAAAAATTTCTCCCTGATTGGAGCAATCATACCCTGAAAAGCCAAATCGGCTAACTAGGCATCAGTCAAACATAAGCTGTAGCACTTATTCCTCATTTCTCTGAACCTCTGAATATATTCATGCACGGGCTCATCATGTCTTCGCTTGATTGCTGTCAAATCGGACAACTTCATCTCATGCACCCCACTATAGAAAAAGCTATGAAAATGCTTCTCCAAATCGTCCCAACTGTTAATCGACCCATACGGTAAAGAAGAAAACCAAGTGAAAGCCGATCTAGACAAAGACAACCGGAACAACCTAACCCTCAAGGCATCTACAGCCGATGCTTCACCACACTGAGCTAAAAATCGGCTAACATGCTCATAAGTTGATCTGCTATCTTGCCCTGAGAACTTTGAAAAATCTGGAACTTTGAACCGGTTAGGGAGAGGAACTCTCTCAAACCATTCAGGATACGGCTGTCAGTATAAATTTCCAGCATCTTTCGGCCTAAGCCCAAATTACTACTTCATGACATCCGCAATCAAATCGGCCCATGGTCGTTGCTGAGGCGTTCCTTGAGACTGCTGTGACATGGGCTCAAATTGGTTCTATTGAGGAACAAACTGGGTTGAGCCGATCCCGCCTGTTGGTATTGAACTTGCGGTGATGGCGGCTGATACTGATAATTCAAATTGCCCCCCTGGTAATTTTGAAAATCCGGCTGAATATTGCGCACCAAATGCTCAGGAATAACTTGAGAAATCACTGTGCCATCTGGTTGTACGTGATGAACCAAGTGCTCCGGGACAACTTGATTTGTAGTATGCTACACAGGCTGACCACCAGGTATCGCAAACCCAGCCGATGCATTCACTGAGCCTTGCTGCTGAATCGGCTGAACAACATGTTGCCTTAATGGCGTCTGTTGAACCGGTTGCAAAACCTGCCATCTCTGTGGCGTCTGCTGAATTGGTTGCACAATCTGTTGGACTGGGGGTGTTTGTTGAATTGGCTGCACAACCTGCTGCCTTGGAGGTGTTTGCTGAATCGGTTGTTGCTGGGTTGGATCAGTGGTATGTTGAGGAGGTAAGAACATAGATGCAACCTGGTCTTGGGTTAGCCGATTCACATTCTATCCAATGTGCTGTGGTTGTTCTCTCACCAACAGTCGGGGATTAACTAATTGGCCTGGAGCCGAAGGTGGTGCAGCAGGTGCAGGAGCTGGCAATGGTGCCGTCGGCTGAGCCGATGGTGCATTAATGGCCGACTGGACAACTGGTTGATTATCGGTGATTAATGGCCGATAATTCGGGAACACCCCTCCGGGTAAGTAGACTGGTCTTGTAGCTTGATACTCGGCCATTGAACCATCGACAATTGACTTCACCATGTTTGCCAAAGTATTGGTTAATATTCCAGATTGATTGATCAAAGCATGGTGTACAACATAGTCAACCTGATCTTGGAAGTTGTTGAACTGCAACTGTGTTGCATTGCCGTCTTGATTAAGGCCTTCACCTTGAACTCCCTGAGCACCATCATCTTGAGCTCCTTGAACTCCCTGAGAGTTGTCACCTTGATTTCCTTGAGAATCATCCGCGGCACCTTTGTTGCTCGGTTGAGCCGAGCCATCTGGAGCTTGTTTCACTCCTCCATCCTTGGAAGAACTGGTCCTAGGGACATCAGCTACTACTCTCACCTGGTACTTTTGCACCACTGTCCCCTTGCGGGTCTGCATGAATGAGTAATGTTCACGATGTTGCCCTCATTAACGTCAGATTGGTCTAACTGCTGGATCTTCTCTTTAATAGAACCTAGGCTAGCCGAGGATGGTGATGTTGGCGGCTTGCCCTCCATGAGAAAAACTGTTGACTTCTAATCGGTCCCACCAGGCGTGCCAAAAGTGTGTTGATGAAAAACACGAGGCCTGGGAGATCTGCTTAACTCCAGTGCAGGTCCAAGACTTGCCTTTGGGTATGCTAGCGTGCCAGTTGATTTGATCCTGCAATCAACAAGAAATAAAGACAAAGAAACCATGGTTAAATCCATAAATGATAGCCGATCGGCTAGATGCCGATGACATATCATTTATCTTCATGCCGATGTCATATGTAATTTGATCGGCAGTTATAATAGATAATAAAGAACTAAATCTACCCGATCGGCTGTAGATATTAACAATATATAATCCTGGTGTCGATATATATTTAAATCAAGTGTTGGGATAGATCGGTCGCCGTGCCGAGACAGAATAAATCACTTAGATCGAAATATATATTAACAACAAGACTATATATGTTCATAGCGTAGCTGATCAGATAGATCTAGCATGTATCGGCTAATACTCCGATACAACTCTATGTTAAGATATTAAAACAAGCAGAATATACCAAACAGAAGCTTAATATACTTAGATGCAATAAGATCTTGACATAAAGGGCAGATTTAACATGTCAATAAAACACATAAAGCAAATGTAGTTAAATCAGATAAGATCGGCTGAAACCCCGATGCTACCCTAATCGGCAACCAGAAGGCAGGCTAGAGATTGATGTTCTAAGCACGACTTAATAGATCAAACTCAACTGATGCAGCATTAAGTATGAAAAGAAGAACAATATCTAAACAATCAAGCCGCTGGAAGTTTCATAGAGTGGTAGATATCCTATATAATCTAAATCAACATCAATGTCTAACCTAATCGGCTGCCCTCTACTGACAGATGTTAGCCGATTGTAGGTTAGATAGAGACACTGCTAGAGATTATGTAAGATATATGATTACTCGACGAATTACATAAACAAGATTAGAGTGTCATAAAGATGGAAGCACTAATCCCGAGAACGCAAGCCGTCATAACAAGTCTTACCTCTTGTTGAAGATCGAAACCGATGCAGCTCAACCCGAAAGCAAGAACTCGTCGAAATAAAACAAAAGCAAAAAGGGTGGCGATGCGCCGAGATTGTATTGAACGTGTGTGTTAATTGATTACATGGGGTTTGGGGTCTATTTATACCCGAAAATTACAAACTATGTCCATGTCGGACACGACTCTTATCTTTAACAAACTCTAAGATACCATAAGTTTTTACGGCAGACTTTTGCCCAAACATATCTCTAAGGAAATTACATAAAATATCCTAATTAATAGATACAATTGCCTTCCCAGGACTCTATCTATGCGTGGCAATCATCTTGAAGCATATCAACTCAACCCGGTGTTGTACACCAAGTCGTATTGTCGGAATCGGCCGCATCACCAAACCAAGTCTGACTCGAATTTAGCCGATCCAATCATAGCCGATCCGGACTCCAGCCAATTCTTACTCTGTTTCCGTGATAATCCTTATCTTTGATTCCGCTTCGATCTAATCTTCCTTTCCGATGCTTATATTACCAAATTTGGTCGTTAACAATATTACGTATATATATCCCAGTAAAACATAAACAGGTGAGTTACAGGGAAAATCCAATATCATAGTAACACATAAGATATGCTACAAGTATAGTTTATAACATATTTATATAAGGTCTTGTCTAGCTTTAATGTAACTGATGAAAAATCCGAAAAATTTCAGTCACTTTTTTGGACGGCTAGGATCACATCAAGATTTGTGCATACTCATTATCTCTCCCTTAACGATTCCTCTCTTTTCTAGTTCGCATGCACGCACGCGAGACTCAGGACGAATCGCCACGCCTCGCTTTCTTACTGAGCACTGAGGCCTCCACTGCCACCGCACTTCGCCCCATGGCTCACTGGCTAGCCAGAAGCCATCAACGGCGCCGGCGAGCCCCCTCTAGACCGGCCACCTCTCTCTTCCTCTCTAATCTTCTGGCGGCGGCGTGGTGCTAT
This sequence comes from Oryza meridionalis, assembly GCA_000338895.3. Lineage (NCBI taxonomy): Eukaryota > Viridiplantae > Streptophyta > Magnoliopsida > Poales > Poaceae > Oryza > Oryza meridionalis. The sequence continues at coordinate 11,348,409 of CM002525.2, read as the reverse complement.
CGGGTTCACTGCCGATGACCACATCCTCCAAACCCCATGACATCCCTCACCCTTGCCACCGACCCTACCCACCGCGTGCCTCTAATTCCGCGTCTCCAGCAGCGCCTCCGCCGCCTCGCCGCTCATCGTCGATCAGGCCACCCCCTAATCCTGGGAGAAACCGCTCCTTTCTTCCCAAAACCCCACGGCTTCCCCCAACCCCAGCCCCAAAACCCTAACTCTAATCCGTAGGTCATGTACCGCAATCCGATGTCTCTGGCGATGAGGAAGATAAAGGGATCGGCGAGGATCTCTTCATCACTGTTGCCATCGCCGAGAAGTGGTTGAAGACAATTCCCTAATCCTTGGATTTCAATCCAATGGCTAGGGAGCAGGTGAACACCAAATCTCAGTCACCTAGAAACTACCATTTCCCTTCATATAAAGATGTGAGATGAGAAAGTACAATAGGAGCACAAAATGTGTTGCATATATATACACATGGCAGTAATAATGACTGACTTGGTTAAAAGGCTAGTAATAAAATTAAATAAAGTATTTGAGTACACGTATATATAGCATAGCGGTTGGGAATTTGTCGTTTATGTATATATATATATATATATAGTCTGACATAACATGTGGTTTCTGGATTTTCAGTTTCAAATACCCATTTGTCGTCGCTCACTTGATATATATCATCAATTACTCACATGCATGTCGCGTCAATTTTGTATGGCAACATAGCTAGGTAGAGAGCATGAAAACGTGTACGTGTGCACGCATGAGGATTTGTACGTGCGTACGGTGCAGCTCTGTTGCACGGCGAGACGTACCCAAACCAGAACCAGAGACCGACCGAGTGAGCACCACACCCCTCACCTGATCAGCTGCCTCACAAGGCGGAAGCAGTGCAACTGCGCAAGCATGCACGTATACGCAACGCGTGTGTGTAATATAATGTGTAGCTGGCTCGATCGATCGATCTCTGGCTGCCTGGCTCGCCGCTCACGGTCCTATAAATGGCCGCGCGCTCCAAACGCAGCAGCAGCAGCAGCAAGCGTTTAGCTTAGCTAGCTTTCTTTCCTTCAATTTCGTTTCCAACAAGTAGATTACAGTACGTGTGTTTAGCTAGAGCAAGCTGGTGGTGGCGAGACCATGGTGGGCAAGGGCAACGAGTGCGCCGCTGCTTCAGCCTCCCTAGCCTGTCTCTTGCTGGCGGCGGCGCTCTCCGCCGGCTGCTGCCGCGCGCACGCGGCGACGGCCCGGGCCCCGCGCAGTCTCTTGGCCCGCTTCCCGACGACGACGATGACATCGGAGTTGGAGAAGGAGGCCGGCCGGTACGTCGACGACAGCTCGCAGGCGGCGAGGACGAACAACAAGATCACCAACCTGCAGGTGTCGTTCGTCGGCCACGGACATGATACTCCAGCAGGTGCTGCTTATTATTATTATTATTATTATTATTATTATTATTATTATTATTATTATTATTATTATTATTATTATTATATACCGCTCGTGTAAACACTCGGCACGCCGCACGGGTAAAAAAGCTTTTTACAAACAAACTTTTTATAACCGTTTAATCTAATTATATCTTGGAGTTATTATAAACAAAATCTAGGTTTAATCACAGTACTTATGTCCATAGCTCTAATTTATACAAGTTTTGTTTTCAACAACTTTTTACACCTATATATATATATATATATAGCTGACGTTGTATCCTAGTCAGGGAGTCCATACAATGAACCCAATGGGCTTACCGCCTTGGTGCTTGGCCCAAGGCATGCAGTGCGTGCACAAATACACAATGCGGGCTGACCGGTTGAGCCGGCTGCATATTCGCACTCACATGAATGTGCAACTGAACTCCTGAACCAGCTGCAGTACCAGACTACCAGCTATCCATGCGTTAGAGAGAACGCCAAAAAAAAGAAAAAACTCAGCCACAAAGCTATTAGCATATTTAGTCATATTTTTATGTTGGGAACTTGTGATACATTGGAAAAATTAATAATAATCGACGTTCAATATTGATGTCATTTTTATGTTTCATATTTCCTCAACAACAGATACGGTTACTGTAGATTAAAGTGAAAATCAAGGCAAATACATAGGCCATGTTATCAGCATCCTATATAATATTATTTTAAAAGAAAAAATATATAAAGAGGAATATGCAGTACAAAGAAATCGAAATATAAAAATGCAATATTTTTTCTTATTATACCAATTTATTGCTTTGGAAAAGTCATTGAGAAATAATCCAAATAAGTACCATGTGTGTTAGGTTAGATTTGGAAACATATAACTTGGCTTTGTTTTTATCCTATATTTCTAGAAAAGATAAAACAATTAGTAGCAAGTGTAAACATCATGAACGTATTTTCCTTCTAATTATATGGTTTTAACAGCTTATAGGCAAAACTTTTGAATTTATAAAAGTGAGATGAAATATTCATAAAACACACTTTTCTATTCATCTAATATACAACCTTCATCAATTTGTTAGCTTATATTATTATAATGCAGTGTTTTTTCCTCAGTATCCTAAAAAAAATTCAAAAAACACACTAAAAGGGTACTTTAAAGGTATGATGTTGATAGAACTTTTTAAGTACCGGATTATTTGCTTTAAAAATTCTCACGTTCTAAATAACCTCTAATTAAGCAGTATACAAATACTCCACACACAAAATTACGGGCTAACTTAAGCAAGCATGCCAATAAGCACGTCGATTTTATACTAATTAAGTAATAACTACATGACAGACGGAGATGCGCCCTTCGTTGATGCCGCGTACCCGGTCAAGTGGAGCCCACGTACCAATGCGCCTCCTAAAGCACCGGCTATCAGTGCTGATCCACTGAGTAAGTATCATCAGACAGGCGTCGTTTCAAGAAAAAAAATGTACTAATATACTTTTTTTTTCAATAATTTACGGTTATATATCTGCATTATAAGGATTTGTAAAAATATACCCATCCTGCGACGGTCCCGCAGCTCTAAAACATGGAAGCGATGTGGGACACACGGAAGCGACGGTCCCGCAGATCCAAAACACGGGACCGCGACGGTCACGCGTGACCAAAACACGGCACCGCCATAGCAGCGATTTTTATCAATGTGTTGACACTGTTCACACACTGTTTTATACTGTTCACACACTATTTGGCACTGTTTGCATGCTGGTTCCGCAAAATGGGTCTGCGGGACTGCCTAATGAACAGTGCTAAACAGTGTTTAAAAAGTACTAAACAGTGCCGATCGGATAATAAAATCGCTCTAGCCGCGGTGCCACGTTTTGGTCGCGCGGGACCGTCGCGGTCCCGTATTTTGGATCTACGGGACCGTCGTGGTGCCGCACTACCGTCCCGCGGGACCGACGGTCCCGCGTTTTGGAGTTACGGGACCGTCGCGGGAGGGGTATATTTTTGCAATTCCTTTCGATGCATGTATATAATAGTAAATTACTGAAAAAATATGTATATTTGCAAATTTTTTCCGTCGTTTCAATGCTATATGTCTGCATTTCAGTGTAGTACTTCAATTAAACTGACTCCATTAATCTGTTACAAATAACAAGATGGTGACGATGGGTCGTTCGCTGATGCTGCGTGCCCAAGGATGTGGGTCAGCCCACCTGGTGACGATGCTTCTCCTACTCTGCCGACGAGTAAGAATTTTCTTTTTTCTTGAGAAAAGCCGAGTGAGAATGATTGTCATTTCTACGCTGTATTTGTCGTTTCCAGTAGCAATTCATTTAAGTAACCCGTGTTTCTGTGACATAACAAGATGGTGAAGGGCAATTCGCTGATGCTGCATACCCGGCGAAGTGGAAACCAGATGAGGATCCGTCCACGCCATCGCTGGTCGTTGCTCATCATCTACCGAGTAAGGCCCTGTTTTGTGATTATTATAATCTAAATTATTGGGAGTAACCTAAAAAAAATAGACAACTTATTAATGTAGCTTATTATAATCTGGAGCGCAGCTTATTATAACCTGATAAGCTCATTTAGGTGAGTTTTTTCTAGATTATTAGGTGAAAGATTACCCACCATGCCACCCCACTTCCTTTTTAGACTTGCAAACTCAATAATCTAGGCTCTAATAATCTAGCAAAAAAAACTAACCGCTTATTCTACTACAGATTATAACAATCTAGTTTATAGCAATCTGACTCAATAATCTAGATTATAATAATCCCAAGCTAAAAAAAATAGGGCCTAAGTATTACAGGGTTGTTCTACCTCGAATATTATACATAGTGGGTTTTTAATCCCATTTACTAGTACTAGTAATTTAGTCCAATTATATTTACCCCTAATTCTGTTACATGATCGACAAGATGGCAATGCTCCCTTCATTGATGCTGCTTACCCGGTCAAGTGGAGTCCACGTGCTGATGGGCCTCCTAACCAACCAGCCACCTTCCCTGCTTCTCCAAGTAAGCACTGTTTTATGCTACATTAATTGGATTGGTATTCTCTAGTACTAGTAGTTAATTAAACCATAAACAAATTGACCCTGTAATTATGTTATTACATAATTAACAAGATGGTGAGAAGGCCGAATTCAATGAGGCTGCTTACCCGGTCAAATGGAGTCCACATAGTGTTGCGCCTCCTAAAGCACCGGACATCTTTGCTCAACATTCTAGTAAGTAGTATATATTATAGTCGTTTTATGCTATATCCATATGCTATTTTTATTGACTAGCAATGCAATCAAATTGATCCCATCACTCTGTTGTGTTAACAAGATGATAACAAGGCCCAATTCACTGATGCTACTTACCCAGTCGACTGGAGTCCACGTAGTGTTGCGCCTCCTAAACCACCGGCCATCTTTGCTCAACATTCTAGTAAGTACTGTAGTATATATTATAGTAGTTTTATGCCATATGCATGTGTTATTTTCATTAACTAGCAATACAATCAAATTGATCCCATCACTCTGTTGTGTTAACAAGATGGTAACAAGGCCCAATTCACTGATGCTGCTTACCCAGTCGACTGGAGTCCACATAGTGTTGCGCCTCCTAAACCATCGGCCATCTTTGCTCAACATTCTAGTAAGTACTGTAGTATATATTATAGTTGTTTTATGTCATATGCATGTGTTATTTTCATTAACTAGCAATACAATCAAATTGATACCATCACTCTGTTGTTATTAACAAGATGGTAACAAGGCCCAATTCACTAATGCTACTTACCCAGTCGACTGGAGTCCACGTAGTGTTGCGCATCCTAAACCACCGGCCATCTTTGCTAAACCACCGGCCATCTTTGCTCAACATTCTAGTAAGTATTGTAGTATATATTATAGTCGTTTTATGCTATATGCATGTGCTATTTTCATTAACTAGCAATACAATCAAATTGATCACATCACTCTGTTATGTTAACAAGATGGTAACAAGGCCCAATTCACTGATGGTGCTTATCCAGTCGACTGGAGTCCACGTAGTGTTGCGCCTCCTGCTCCACCGGCTGCCTTGTCTTCTCTGGCTCATCCAGGTAAGAACATATAGGTAGATTTTGTACTCATTTCAGCGAACCTTTCATGGAATATATATTTGAATTCATGCTGCAGGCATACATATCCAGCGCGGGATGCTCTTCTTGATGAAGAAGTTGCATCCTGGCGCCGTCCTGCCGGAAGGCACGAAGCTGGCGGTGGCGCACGACGACCACGGCGTGGCTGCGGCGGCGCCAAGGTTCATCTACAAGGACAAGGCCGACGCCGTGCCGTCCGACCTCCGCGCCATGGACGCCATCCTCGCCATGTTCGGCATCCTCCCTGGATCCGACAAGGCGGCGCAGGTCGCCGACACCCTCCGCGCCTGCGGCGAGCTGACGGCCGCCGGCGGCGGCGGCGAGGAGCCACGCGCCTGCTGCGCCACCTCCCGCGAGGCGGTGCTCGACTTCGCCGCCTCGGCGCTGGGTACCAGCGCGCCGCGCGCGGTCACCACGGTCGTGCACGGGAGAGAGCCCCGAAGGTACGTGGTAGCGGCCGGCGGCGTCGCCCGGATCGGCGGCGACGCCGTGGTGGCGTGCCACCCTATGCCATATCCGTACGAGGTGTACTACTGCCACCGGCCGGCCGACGCGGTGGCGCTGAGGGTCGACCTCCACGCCGTCGCCGGCGTGGGCCTGGGCGGCGCCACTGCCGTCGCCGTGTGCCACGTCAACACCACCACCTGGGACAGTGCGTACTTCGAGCTCCTCAAGGCAAGCCGTGGCGACGCCATCTGCCACTACATGCCGCAGGGCTATGTTCTGTGGCTAGCCAATTGAGACGATAATAGTATTTCCTACAAACAGCTGATCGATGTCCAGCTAGCTACCTTTCATGATTGATGCTTGATGCATCTCTCGCTGCTATCTTAATAAAATAAAACTGATGGTGTGCTCTCTGCTCGTCCTCGACTCCTTTTTCTTTTTTCTTTTTTTTTTTCGAAGAACAGTGAAGGAAGCTATACTAATTACTGTTGCAATCCCATGCCTGTTGCTAACTTCTTAGGAAGGATGAAGATGTCAGAGTCCAAAAAGAATCGGCAGACTGAAATTCCAAGTTTTCAGGAAATTTGAACCCAAAAAAGTTGAAAATCGAATAGATTTTTACTAATTGTCAACAAAATAGTAAAACTGTTACACTGTTCATTCATCACCTGTGTTCGACCGTCCGATCTGCCTATCTACCAAGCTGTTCATGTGCAGATGGACTACTCGAGGAGTAGTGTGGAGATGACGAGGACGGCGCCAGAGCCTCTCGCTGCAGCTGATTTGGGGATTTCCATGTTCTTTATTACTGTGGGGGGATTTACAGATTTTCATTGGCTCTGCTCGCTGCTAATTTGGGCAGTACAAACGTTGTGCAGCCTTCCACCGATTTTGAGCATCCAATATGCCAGATGCGTTCTTTTTTTTTCCCTTCAATTTTTCTTCCATCTTGAAAGCTCACTAGCACCCCCAACAAATTAAAATGCTGCAGATGTCTGATGAGATTCTTAAATGGTGTCGTACCGAGCTAACAGATAGTAACTGAGATTTTTAGGCTGTGTTTAGTTCCGCACCAAAATTAGAAGTTTGATTGAAATTGGAAGTTCGAAGAAAAAAGTTGGAAGTTGATGTGAGTATGAAAGTTTTGATGTGATGGAAAAGTTGGAAATTTAAAGAAAAAGTTTAGAACTAAACAAGGCCTTCAGTGAATAAATACTACAAATAGGAATAACTTATTTGGAAAAACTCAAATGTGAAATATGTCTAACTTTTGCAGATGGAGAGAGTAATTTATAGCACATGATTGAAAATGCATTTTAACATGAATGACTCGTAACGGTTTAGAATTTTTCTAATTTATATTTAATAAACCATGGCAAAATAATATGGTATTTTAAATTTTCATTTATTTAGTTGCATTGCTTGAGAATGAGTTTGAGTGGTTTGGTTGGATTGTCTAAGTGCGAATGCTGCTGTCATTTGTGGGAATTGGGAAGATTGTTCTTTGGTGGGGATTCAACATCACTCTTTGCAACAGAACTAAAACCATGCATAACCAGGAGGATATATAGCAGATAATCACATATTTTTCTTTTTATTTTCTTTGTTGCTCTTTCATGTCAGATACAACATGTGTTCCTGATGTTTCTTACACATTTTTTTTTTTGCAGATTTCTCATCAGGGGGATATTTTCTAAGCTCAAAACCGGACATTTCTGTATAGCTAATATATAGATTATGTATTTTGAACACTGCTAAAGTGCTATTGATAAACCTACAAAATTACAAGATTAATTAAAATCGACTTCAATTATTAGATATAATATTAACAAAATAGTTAAGAAAAAAATAAAAACTCAAGAACAAAGTTTTTAACCATTTAATTTGTTAATTTAATGACTCCGAAACGAAGTTTAGTTTGGTCCTACAATTTTATATGGTTATCTTCTTACTTATATGTGTGCGTTTTAAAAGCTTTTGAGTATTTTTTTTTGACTGTCTAGCCGACACTTGTCTAGCAAATCCCTAAATTAATTAATTAATTAATTAATCCGAGATTGTACAATTATGTCACATCCTGATTTTCATTTTAGGATTTATAAATTATTTAATAAATTATTATTAGAATTTATATTAAATATTCATTAATTTACAAGTGAAGTTAAATGTGGGAAATAAAATTTCCTAAATATAAAACATGGCTAGATTTAATTTTTATTAAATTCTCCATGATTAAATATACTCTATGAAATTTTCTCGGATTTTTCAGAGCTCAATTACTAATTTTAATAATACAAAGAGCAGTTCAGAAATGATTCGCATATTAAATGGTCTTCTTATAATTTTTTTTAAATACTTATAGTGTTCAAGTATTTCATGATTTTTCTTAGAATTATTAGAGCACCGGTAGTATTTTTCACAATTCAGAGATCATTTCAGTGATTAATTTAATTGGGAAAGTAATAAAAAATACCTTTTTCCTTTCCGGGCCGAAACTGGAAAAGTTCACTTTTAGTTCTCGGCCCATTCTCCCTGCCTTTCGGCTGGTTCTTTCCCTTCTCCGAAGTCCATTTCATGTTCCTCCTTCAATCAGGCTGAGTAAAAGAAGCCTAGCTGAAAGTCTGTTTTCCTTCCCTCTGCTACAGTAGTCGCCCCTAACCTCCAGCCGGCTGGAGACAGAGCCCGATGCCGCCATTGCCGCCGCCTTCCCTCTCCAACTCCGGCCTCCTCTCTCGTGTATTTCCGAAATTAGTTGAGGCAAAATATTCCCCTTATCCTCCTCTATCTATTCCCCCAAAAAATCCGGTTTTATCCCTTTGAATTCGATGCGAATTTGGATTCGTTTGCGAGTTTATCTCTCCAAAACCAAACCCTATAAAATCCCGGCTTCGATTCTCTCGTTGTAAGATCGATCTCTCTCTCCCATGGCTATAAATAGAGTTCCCTCCCTCTCCTCTTTCGGCCGCCACGTCTCCCTCTCTCCGCCGTCGCTTGTAGCGCCCTCGCCGCGTTCGTCTTCTCCTTCCACCGCCGGCAGCCGTTCCAGCCACCCCTAACAGCCGCCTCGGCCGTCGACGACCTGCGCCGTCGCCTCTCTCGGCTCCTCAAGGTCAAGCTCCACCCCGTCCACCCCTTCCCCGTAGCCGAAATCCACCGGAGCTCCATCGTCGCCGTCAACCCGAAGTTCATCGTAGCGTTTTGATCTCCGGCGAGGCCCTACTGCTCCTTCCGTCGTCACCAAGCTTTGCCGTCGCCACCCACAGCGTCGCAGCCGGGGAGAAGCCCGTCCATCCCTCCGTTGTCGCCGCTCGTCGCCGGAAAATCGTCGCCGCCGTGGACCCGAACCTCGCCACCCTTTGGAGTTCATCGCCGGCCATCTCCTTCGATGTTCGTCGTCACGTAAGTGTTGGTAAGAATCGCCGTCGCCTTCTTTTCCTCCCAGTGCCCTCCGTTTGCATTATTGTGCCATGGTTCGCCGGCAACCCCACTCCCATGCCGTTCACCGGTGTAGGTTTTTTCCTAGGGTCTTAATCCAATCTAATCTTATCCGCTGTCTGTCTAGCGTCGTCCTCGTCTCCGTGTGTTGCCGCCGGGTCGTCGTCGCCGTCTCTCCCTCTCTAACCGCTTTGGTTTGCTGAGGCTTCTATCTGTGTTCCCTTGGTTTAGATTTTAATCTCTCGTTTGTGTCGTTGAGTAGCCGCCGCCATGCCGCGCTTAGCTGTTGGCTTAGCGTCGCCGCTGCGCTAGCCGCCTAGGTGCTGTTGTGCCGCTCCCTGCCACAGCTGTGTTGCTGCTGCTCGTGCGTGCCAAGTCGGTGCCATCCCGCTGCCGCAGTGACCGAGCCACTTGCTGCCGCGCCTTGCCGAGTCGTTGACGCAGTCGTGCCACTGCTAAACCGTGTCACCGTCGCTGCTCCAATTCGTGCAACGCCGCCACTATCCCGCGTCATCGTCATCGTGGATTTTCGCTTCCCGTAGGTGCATCCCTAGGTTCCTATCGGCCTATCGTTTTCCGTACCGGGGCTTTATCGTGAATCGTGTCTAGCTCATCGGTTTAGCCGCAGCCATTGTTGAGTCGTTCGCTCGTTCGTTCGAACGAGGTGTTCCCCGTGCTTCGTTCGTTCGTTCGTGTTGAGTCGTCCTTTAGTTTAGAGCCGTTCAGAGCCACCGGTTCGGTTCGCCGGTTTTAGTTGATCATTTCGTTGATCCCGTGTCACGTAGAATTGACTCGTTGAGTCAGTATCTCGTGAGGCCCGCTTGCCAGATCAATCCAAACCATCCGATCTTGGTCGACTCGGTCAAGATTAATCTCAGCCATCCAAAATCAATATAAATCATATTATCCCTTTTCAATGGCATATTAGTTCTTTTTACTATATGTCATCTACTAAATTCCTTCCAATAATTTTCGGAGGATGTTTTAATCTTTTATAAATCGTTTGTAAATTGTTTAATCAATTTGGAATAGTCTTTTCTTTAATAGGTTTAATTGGAATTAATTTTGTAAAATTCATAACTAATTCATATGAAGTCGGAATGAGGCCGTTCAAGTCTCTAAATTCATCTAAAATCATGATCTACATGTTTGTTTACTTTTTAGTACTGTTTATTTGGTTTTTATTAGTTTTTTTCTCCGTTATGCGTGTTAGCTTGTCGTTTCCGTCATTACGAAGGTTCGTGAGTGCGTCGGAAGTGTTCAAGAAGACTAATTGAAGACCAATTATTGCAAGGCAAGTCACACAGATCCTAAACACAATCCTTTGAGCATGTTGCTCCTATATTTAAATTCTCTATTTATTTCAACTGTGCATTTATTTTCGAATGTCATCGGGTGGTGTGAACCTATTCCTTTGTTATGGCCAATTTCCATGGATTACCCTGTTCTTTGATACCTTGGGTCATAATTTGACTAGTTGGACTTTATATATTGGTTCGATTAGATATTAGTATAATTGCTTACTCATGCTTAGAAACACTAGCACACTATTGGGATGATTAATGTTTTACTATTACTTAATGATGGATATTTAATGGTAGGTCACGATGGTTAATCGTGTTGTGATAAATAATTGATAATTAAAACTTGATAATGGTGTGTTGTAAGCACATGGTTTTGAAGGTCGTGCTCATGACCATTAAGGACCGGTTCGTGAGCTACTGTTATGAGACATTAACCGTACTAACTACAAGCCAGAATGGGCAACGGCTGGACACTTTGTATAGCAAGGCTCATTGTGGAACGCCAGACTGTGAAGCGGCGAGAAGTCTGTGGGGGTCGTTGGGAGTCCATGCCTCTAGTTGTAGAGGGGGTGATTATGATCCAGGAAAGGTGTGCTGCTTTGGGTTGAGCTATGCGAGGGGTCTTGTCACAACTACACAAATGGTGGCATGTTCAGCATGGGCACATGGTGATAAGGTGATATATCGTGGAGTTGTGTCTTGTGGGTAAATTTGTACACCTCTGGCCAGAGTAAAACTATTCGAATAGCTGTGCCCGCGGTTATGGGCGGTTTGAGCAATATTTTTCATGATTAGTTCCACACTACTCATTAATGATAATAATGTGATAACTAATTTGACTCCTGGTTTAGAATAGTAAATTCCTGGTTTGGAGGTTTGATCTGTACAATCGGGGTTGGTTGTTTAGATTTGGTTGAGCCTGTGCAGCATGGGTGTGCTGTTCAGTGTTGATTAATATTGATGATTAATTACTCTACTGTTTTACTACTCCTAAATGTTTGCTAAATGCTGCTTTTGCAAATGAGCCTATATTATGCCATCCTTTGGTATCCGTGTGCACTTGCATATTTGCTGTGTGGCTTGCGGAGTATTCCATGTACTCACTACCTTGCAATAGTCAATCAAACCTCACTTGAAGAAAAAGGATTCAGAAGGAGAAGACGTTTAGCTTATATCCCAGTTGAGCTGCCTGTGGGAGTGGAGCCGGAGCTTGCTAGATTTTATTTTTCCGCTGCAGTTTTCTTCGTTGTGAGGACTAAGTGCCTCTTCAGTAAGTATTTATCGCTTTAGATATTTTGATGAATCTGTATATTAACTTGTTAGTTTGTGTACCTCACCTGATTCCTGGACGAGAATTTTATGCACAAATTAGTTCGGAAATTACTAGTGAATTTCTGGGCGTGACAAATTATGGGTCTGTTTAGTTTGTGAAAAGAAAATTTTTGGGTGTCACATCGGATGCTTGACCGGATGTCGGAAGGGGTTTTCGATCACGAATGACAATACTAATTTCATAACTCGCCTGGAAACCGCGAGACGAATCATTTGAGCCTAATTAATCCGTCATTAGCACATGTGGGTTACTGTAGCATTTATGGCTAATCATGAACTAATTAGGCTCAAAAATTCATCTCGCGATTTCCCCCCTAACTATGCAATTAATTTTGTTTTAATCTATATTCAGTGCTACATGCATATGTCTAAAGATTCGATGTGATGTTTTTTGGAAAAAAAATTTAGGGAACTAAACAAGGCTTATATATAGAACCCAATGTGAATTTGAGTCCTTTTCTTTCTTGAAACCAGAGTTTGAGAATCAATCGTGTTAATGCAACAGATTAAAGAGCACGAGCGAGGTGGCAATGCAGCAGGTCGATCGTAGAGATCACTGCTAACTCTAAACCCCAAGTCCCAATCGATTTCTTCTTTTATTTTTGTGAGGAAAAGTCCCCGTCCTTTTAAATCGTCTTTCCCTTGTTGTGTGTATTTTTCTATTTCTTTTCTTTTCTTGAAAGTTGAAACCAACTCTATTTCTTTTTCCCCTGTTTTAGTTGGTTTCCACGGTTCACTCCACCATGGACGTCCGACTGAGTTTCTTTATATATACTAGCAAACATACCCGTGCGTTGTAACGGGTGAAAAAACATTTTAAATGTAATGGCCCAACCTCGATGATGGCAACCTTACCGATGTTTGCTTTACCTAAAATAATTGGATTATTCATATGACAACATACATATAATCTAAAATATACTTTTAATCTCATTCTTTCAACCAATCAAATACTACACTGACTCGCATGGTCAAGTCTATACAAAATAGAGCCACTGTGCACTCTTTTCTAAATAACAATTAAAATATATTTATTTTCTAATATTATTTCCATATAATATGTTATCAAGAATTGTAGCTATACTTGTATGATAATTGACTACAGAGGTGTGCAGGGTCTCCAATACAGGAGAATAGATGATGAAACAACAGCCGTGTAGGAGATGAAAAAAAATCGATGATCCTCTCCAACCAAGCGTCCATCAATTTAGCATTTTTTTCTAACAGTTTTTTCCTCGTATGTTTTTTTTTCTCTTTTACAGACGATGGAAATATTTTTTTCTCCCGTGTTTTTATACGGACTACGGAAACCTTTTTTTCTAGCGTGTTTTCTTTTGTGCTTTTTCCAGATATTTTTTCCTCACGTGTTTTTTTAAACCGTTTTTATTTTCCCGCGCATTTTTTAAGTTAGATTAGAGATAGAGAAGAGAAGATATATATGGACTACTAAAACGACAAATAGAAATCCTTTCTAGATGTTTTCTGGATTTTTTTTATTTTTTACGGATTTTTTTTGTTTTTCGCTTTATAAGAAATTGTACTTTTTTTCCGTTGTGGGAATTAGATCTACGTTCATATAGATCTTAATTAATCTAAACATATATATTCATTCTTGCATCCGAAGGGACTAACCAAACATTTATTGAGAAATTAGGATGATACTCCCTTCGACCGGATGGGACATTTCATAGTACAATGAATCTGGACAGGAAGCATGTCCAGATTCGTTATACTGTAAAGTGTCCTATTCGGTACTAGTTTGTTATATTATGGGACGGAGGGAGTAGTAATTTCCATCACTTCGCACCACTTGTACCAAACATGCTATACTAGGACTTAAAAGTCAAATTCTAGTCTTAGTATTAATTAATTTCCCATCAAAACTTTCCATCCTCTTCATCGCAAAACATGCTAGACTTAAAAATCAAATTCTAATCTTACTATTAATTAATTTCCTCTCAAAACTATCAGTCTCTCCATCGCCAAACATGCCGAATGCAGCCACACTACTATTTCTCTTCTATAAACTCTCTATATTCTCTAAACTTGCCAAATAGGCCCACGGCTGTAAATTTGGATTTCAATATATGGCAGGTGCGATTATATTTCATTAATTGATTAATCATACTCTTGTGTAGCTGTAGGTGGCAAATAAAAGGGGCATTAATTCTCCACATTAGAAGGGTACGAATTCGATGGTTTCCTTCTATATGATTATTACCTCTATTGGATTAGCCTAAACAAATCTGTACTTTGTACTGTAATAAAAAAATCCCCACATAAATACAGGAGTGCAGTACATATGAACCCCTTCTGCTACGAAACCCTGTGGAAGACGCCTGGCCTTGGCACGGCGCATAGCAGCCGGCGTTAAGGGGAGCGGCCGATCTTCTGATCGATTTGTTAGGCTTTTAGGCATAACGAAGAAGCTAGCAGGTAAGTATATGCCTGCAGACTTGTCATCTCTATTTTGATTCTTCACATTGGTCCTCTTGTTCTTTTCCTTGTATTCATCCATGTATACCCGATTCGAGAATGTGTTTTCATTTTTCGAAGCAAATAGTCCATATTACTTAACTTAACTTTTAATTAAATTTTACTAGCGCTATACCCTTACTTTGCCAAGGGATTAGAAGGAAAATTTACGAGGGTTGAGTTTCAACCATCTGGTTTTACTGGTGGGATGAGTTTTGGGTGGAAACACATGTGTTTTTTTCTTGTCGAGGTGCGTTTCTTTATAACGAATTACGATGCAGTAGGAGGAGGGCGACTTACACTTCTTAGAGCAGGTATAATAAGGTTGAGTCAGCAGGCTATAGCTTGTTCCACATCAGCGAAATCCTATGTGGTTGAGGGAGAAAAGAAGAAAGAGAAGAAAACGGACGCTAGATTCAAATTTAAAAAATAATTTGAATTTTTGATAAATTTTGCACGATTTCGTACGATTTTTCGCGGTTACCGTGCAGTAACCGTGCTTACCGCCGGGACGCGGTAACCCCGGGCCCAGCGGTTTGGGAAACCCTAGTTTCCACAGTTCACTCTACCATGAATGTCCGACTGAGTTACTTTATCTTAACTAATTAAAAGATTCGTAATTTTCCTTTCTTCACCTAATTTTCGTCCGTATGCGTGACCGTGTCGCTCCCGTCCCATACGCGCAAATCTGCAATTTTCCGTTGGTCAACCCAACTTTTCATCCGCCATGTCCGATATAGCGACAGCCTCTGTCCGTTACAGCTTACAAAGCACAAAAGGATCAATCAAAATCCCAATCGGACAATCATTAGTTATCGAATCCGAACATAAGATCGACGCTACAAAAATTATAAAGGTGGAAGCAGAAACACACAAACAAATCCCAACCCCCCCACCCCCCCCCCCCCCCACACACACACAGAAAAAACAATTTTTGCCTTAACTTGCAGCAGCTCGTAATGTGGCAAAATCCAGTTGCGGCCGAATCAAATCTAGCTGCCGAGGCAAAGACATCACTGATGTATCCTCTTTCTAGCCATCTCGCCATTGATGGAGAAAGAGAAGCAATGGTGCTCAAGTGAAAGTGGGAGGAAAGGAAGAAAAAAAAAACAACGGATCTAACCCCTGCGCCTCCTCCTCCGTGGAGACATCATGCCGTCCTCGCCATCCTCCTTGCCACCGTGGTCCCCGATGGTCGAGTAAATCTTGCGGCGGTGTTGAGATGGTGGGTAGTATCTAGCGGCGGCGGCGACGAGATGGTGGTGGTGTCTATCGGCGGGGAAACGCGTGTGGGGCTCCCCTACTCTCAACTCATCTTCTTTCCAGTCGTCGCCGCCATCGTCGTCGTCCATCGCCCGCTCACGCACCCATGTTAGCCACGACGTCGTCCGTTCACCGTCAGCCGCCTCGTCCGCTGTGTTGTCGTCGTCGTTCACCATCAGCCAGTTCGTCTGCCCGCGCTCGCCTGTGCCGTCGTCGGTCCGCCGCCTGTGCTCGCGTGCGTCCGCCACCTGCGCTCCGGGCCCAACCACGGTGCTCCTCCCCGAGCACACTCGCCAAGCTGTGGCGGAGGAGGACGACGATGCCGGCGGGTGGATGTACGACAACGCGGCTGACATGGGCACGTGCGGGCGGTTGTTGACGACGATGGCAGCGACGGACCGACGACGGCGCGGCTGACGCGGGAGCCGGCGCAGGCAGTGGCGGACTGACGACGGCGGCGCCGGGCGGACGGCCGACGACGACGCTACTGACTCCAAGAGATGGAGTGGCACGAAATGAAGAAAATTCGTGCTCCGATGGTGTATTCTGAAAGTAGCCCGAATTGGGTGGCATATCCTGAAAGCAGTGTGTATTCGATAGCATATTCTGAAAATTCTCGCAGTAGAGGGAGGGGGAGAGGTGGAGACGGAGGTGCAAGAGGATAAAGAGAACTGGAGAAGTGCGATATATTTTTTTCCTCATCTTGTGCTCCACTCAGCTCCACATGGCCACGCCACCTGACGTCGGCTCGGTGCCGTTTTTCTGTAAAAACCGTAAAAACCGGATCTTATATCCCATATATCTATACCGGTTCAAAAAAAATCTAAAAATTCGTAATTTCCATTCGTCACCTCTCTTTTTCGTCCGTAAGTCCGAGAGTCCCTACCTAGTCCTCCCCCGTTCAAGCAAAACTGAACAAAAATTGGGAGGGCGGATAAAAGTTCAATACGAAAGACAGATGCAGATTCGATTTGGACTAAAAAACAGATGAAATTAACCCCATAATTACAAAAAGATTTCATGGATCTAACATGGTGGCGGGCGGCCCTCACTGGTGAGGCTCTTAGGTGTCGGGGTGTTGAGGGAGCTAGGTAATCGACAAAGACACCGGGAGGCGGTTCCCAGCAGCGACGGCTCTCACTGGCGGCGATGTCGAGGAAGCAGGCGGTGGTGGCAACTTTGTGAGGCGGCCGCCAAAACTCAGTTGCCTCCGCGACCTCAAGCCTCCCCGGCCGGCAAATCCGCCGCCCACAAATTTGGTCGCTGCCCACGCGCCTTGGCCATTGCAGCTGCCATGGGGCCATCACCAAGAGACAACGGGATCCAGGCGCCGGTGGTGGATCCACGCGAGTATGAATGACGCCTTAGAGCCGGTGGTCGATCTGGTCTGCGACAACTCGGGTGGAGGAGGGAGAGACGCATAGAAAGACTGGATCACCGCCGTCCACTTTCTCATGTCGCCGGAGATTGGATCGGGGAGAGTAGGGGAGAAAGGCGATTAGGGTTAGGGTTTTTGGACCCTCCCCCTCCAACCGGCGATTTCATTGGCACGGGACCAATCCGAGCCGTCCATCAGATCGGACGGGTCAGATTGGCCCCGCGTCGGCCGCCACCACTATCGGGCCATGTGGTCCTTGGGCCATGGAAGAGAACTGGGTCGTGCGCCCTTCGCCGCGCTCAGTTCGCCCCGCGTCGGGCCATCGCCAGTAGGATGGCCCGCTTGCTGTGCAATTGGCTCGCGCGCTTGCGCTGAATGGGCCGGTCCGATTTTTTGGGCTGGTTATGAAAGTAATAGACCAAAATAAGATTTTATTTAATTCTGTCGATTTAATTTATTTAGTCTTTTATAGAAATTTTCTTTGGTATTATTTCGAGCATTTTAAAATTGCTGAAAAATTATGAACAATTACTTGATCACTCTTATTGTCATACTAGACCACTTAAAAGATCGCTCAGTTAAACTTTATCCAACACGACATTACCCGGTGCAACGCACGGGCATTTTGGTAGTATATATTGAACTAGCAATGCAAATGGCCCATAGTAACAACAGGGTTAAGAAATTAGATGCAGCTGTACCTAAACAAAAATTAATGTTGCAAACTACTTCCTCCGTTTCACGTTATAAAACTTTCTAGCATTGCCCATATTCATATAGATATTAATGAATCTAGATATATATATTCATTCTTGCATCCGAAGAGACTAACTAAACTTTTATTAAGAAACTAGGAAGATACTCCCTCCGACCGGATGGGATATTTCATAGTACAACAAATCTGGACAGGAAGTATGTTCGGATTCGTTATACTATGAAGTATCACATTTGATACTAGGTTGTTATATCATAGGACGTAGGGAATAGTAATTTACATCACTTTGCACCCATTTACCAAACATGCTACACTAGGACTTAAAAGCCAAATTCTAGTCTTACTATTAATTAATTTCCCATCAAAACTTTCCATCCTCTTCATCACAAAACATGCTAGACTTAAAAATCGAATTCTAATCTTACCATTAATTAATTTCCCATCAAAACTATCAATCCTCTTCGTCGCCAAGCATGACGAATGCAGCCGCACTACTATTTCCCTTGGAACCGGATCAGAGGGACGTCCGAACACGCTGATTCGTTCGATCGGCATCGGACGGGAGCGATCGAACATAGGGATGAACAAGCTAAGCTGTCGCGGCCCACGCAAGAAAAATCTACCCATGAAGAGGCTTGACTGCCGTCCGCCCGTCTCCACTCTCGACACAGCCGGAGCGCCGCTGGAAGGGGAAGAGAAGGCAAGCGCTGCCAGTCGAGCTCCGGTGTCAGGAGGTCGCAGGAGTCCCGGGTTGAAGTGGCCTTGGCTTTGTCCGGATCTTCCCCGCGCTCCCCGGCAGAGCTCGCGCGCATGGCCGCATGTGGTGACCAAGGCGAAGGTTCTGAAAGCTTGTGTTCTCGACGCTGCTGGCAGAGGCCTCGGATTATATTGCGGCGCTGAAGATGCAGGTGTGCTCCATGGAAAATATCACGAAGGCGCTCCCTCCGTGTCACTCCCGCCGCTGGCGCCGTCGGCGGCGGCAATGTTGTCATCTCCAGTTCCAAGCAAGGAAAGGACTCGTATATGTATCTGTGCATCTTTTTTTTAGAGTATTACTGTGTTAATGAGCAAATCGATGGTGAAAAGCATCCATAACCAGTTGACAATGCTAGTGTTCCTTTTTAATTAGTTTGATCATGAATGATTTTTGCAGCAAAAGCAAGAACGAGAGTATTCACACGCTTCTTTTAGATGTATGTTCCCGAATGGAGTCGACCGGGCTGATTTTTGCCGGCGGTAGGCGCCGCTCTAGCATGTCTGTCCTCGCCGGCGGGTGCTCCGGATGTGTCAGAGTGGAGACAGCGGTCGAGCCTCTTCGTGGGCCGATTTTTTTTGCGTGGGCTGCGACAGCTAGCTTGTTCGTCCCTGTATTTGATCGCTCCCGTCTGATGCCGATCGAACGAAGCAGTGTGGTCGGACGTCCCTATGACGTAGAAGCCACTACATCAAAGGATCCGGTTCCATTTCGCTTATATAAACTTGCAGTATTCTCTAAACTTGCCAAACAGGCCCACGGCTGTAAATTTGGATTTCAATATATGGCAGGTGCGATTATATTTCATTAATTAAGGAATCATACTCTTGTGTTGCTGTAGGTGGCAAATAAAAGGGGCATTCATTCTCCACATAAGAAGGGCACGAATTAGATGGTTTCCTTCTATATATATGATTATTACCTCTATTGGATTAGCCCACATAAATACAGGAGTGCAGTACATATGAACCCCTTCTGCTACGAAACCCTGTGGAAGACGGCTGGCCTTGGCACAACGCATAGCAGCCGGCGTTGAGAAGGGGAGCGGCCGATCTTCTGATCGATTTGTTAGGCTTTTAGGCATAACGAAGAAGCTAGCAGGTAAGTATATGCCTGCAGACTTATCATCTCTATTTGATTCTTCACATTGGTCCTCTTTTTCTTTTCCTTTGTATTCATCCATGTTTTCATTTTTCGAAACAAATAGTCCATATTACTTAACTCAACTTTTAAGTTTTACTAGCCATACCCTTACTTTGCAAAGGGATTAGAAGGAAAATTTGCGAGGGTTGAGTTTCACCCATCTGGTTTTACTAGTGAGATGAGTTTTAGGTGGAAACACACGTGTTTTTTTAAAGTTGGTTTCTTTACAAATTATGAAGTAGGAGGAGGGAAACTTGCACTTTTTAGAGCAGGTATAATAAGGTTAAGTCAGCAGGCTATACGTTGTTCCACATCAGCGAAATCCTATGTGGATGAGGGAGAAAAGAATAGAAGAAAGCGGACGTTAGATCTGTCGCCAGGCAATAGTGTGAGAAACGAGGCTCTACCACTCGCTTGCAGCTGATACGGGTGATACCTGACGTATTTGGTGGGCCTCTGACATATCTCTACGATCTAGTGTGCATGTATTTATGTTTTTCTCCCTATCTAACACGCTAGAGCACAGGCAACACAAATAGCTACAGGGATGGTGGTTAGTTTTGATCATGCTAATTTGGTTGTGCATGCATAAATTAAATGTTTGTTTATCTCCATTTAGCTAGCGAAACAACTAGTTTATCACATGAGCTTTCTCTCTTGTTGGCTATATCAGACATGGACAAATACTATAGCTGGTAGCTTACTATATTATTAAACTTGCTCTTAATTCATGAATCCCTGACTTTTAATATTGCTTTTTTACCCCTTACCAACTATTCTGAGCCTCATCGAATACCGGACCAGTTCTCCAAATCACCACGCTGAATAGGAGGGCGGCTGCATGTGCAAGTCATGCAGCCGCTACCCTCCACCCCTAGCACGAGATCAAGTGATGCTGAAGAGATTTAGCTAGTTGCCACTGAGATGGAGGAAAATATATGCTAAGGGGAAGAAGGGAACCGTTACTAACATGCGGAGATTATGATAATGATTTAAGCATTACGTACGTGAAATCCACACTAATTTGAACTTAACTAATATTTTTATTGTTTTCTTTAAAATAAACTCTAAATTTACTCAATTTTAAAATTACCTTTAGGCATGACATTGATAATGCTACGGTTGTACAACATGTGAAAAAAGCCGTTGTTCAGATTTGCAAATAAGTTCTATAGCAGCTTTTTTCTCATGACTACGATAGGAATTATTTTAAATCGTTGATAAATTCACCAGACAAATCTATCTTCATAACAAACAAAAAGTGGTTTCATAAGATTTTGAGAAATTAGAAAAACCCACATACCGCACGCATAAGTAATTTCCATCTCCTTTGGTCACATGAGTCGAGTGAGACGGAGAGATTTGATAATTTAACACTTGTTCAAATGGGTTTCGATTATTTGACATTCTGACCCACTTTCATCATTCACTCAAATGATCTCACATCTCATCCTCATTAGCGTCAATTAAATTAATTGGGAAACGGAAAAAAGCAATTGATTATCAGTTTTTATCAGTTTTTTTCATTGAGACGTGACTTCTTTCCAACTTCCGATACGTCGCCTAAAAAAATCACCGAGAAAAACTACGCAGAAAAAAAATGCGCTGACATGTGGGCCCCACCTGGTTTATTTGTTTTTGCTGACTATATCGCCACGTGTGTGCCACGTAGGCTGAAAAACCGCTTTGAATGGAGTTAGGGTGGTAATTTATCCGGTTTTAAAAGTTTAGGGTGTCAAATGTCGGTATTGTAGTTTAGGGGGGTAAATCGTACTACCGCAATAGTTAGGGGGTAATTCTTACTTTTTTCTAGGAAATTAGATGCAGCTGTACCTAAGAAGAAATTAATGTTGCAAACTACTTCCTCCTTTCACATTATAAAACTCGAGGCGGCTACAAATCGGGCACCCGATTTTTTTACGGCGTTGTTCCACCAAGTAGATCGGAATTGTTTCACTAGGTAGATCGAAAATGTTTCAATGGTTTAAAAAGCTGAAATGCAACCAAATCACCTCATGAAACATTTTTCTACAACGTATGAAACAACGGTTTTCAAAGTTGTTTCACCATATATAAAAACAATGTTTCAACAAATAGCGAAAGGATGTTTCAAGTCACTGCAATATTTGATATATACATAGTGAAACAACACGAGTATACTTGCTGAAATATTTTTGGTGGAAAAAAATGAAACGGATTCCCTTAATATAGCATTTCTGTAATATGTGGGTGATTTGTTGCAACGGCCCGTGTGGTGGGGACAACACGGAGGCATGGGAGGCGCGGCGCCCGATTTTTTGGCGAGGCGCGGCGGGAGATGTGGGCGCCCGATGCATGCGGGCCCGTATCGGGCGCCCGATTTAAAGAATTTTCGTATAAAACTTTCTAGGATTGCCCACATTCATATAGATGTTAATGAATCTAGACATATATATTTATTCTTGCATCCAAAGGGACTAACCAAACTTTTATTGAGAAACTAGGAAGATACTCCCTCCGATTGGATGGGACACCTCATAGTACAATGAATCTGGACAGGAAGTATATCCGGATTTGTTATGCTATAAAGTGTCTCATTCGGTACTAGGTTGTTATATTATGGGATGGAGGGAGTAGTAATTTTCATCACTTCGCACCACTTGTATACCAAACATGCTATACTAGTACTTAAAAGTCAAATTCTAGTCTTAGTATTAATTAATTTCCCATCAAAACTTTCCATCCTTTTCGTCACAAAACATGCTAGACTTAAAAATCAAATTCCAATCTTACCATTGATTAATTTCCCATCAAAACTTACAATCCTCTTCATCGCCAAACATGCCGAATGCAGCCGCACTACTATTTACCTTCTATAAACTCACAATATTCCCTAAACTTGCCAAACAGGCCCACGGCGGTAAATTTGGATTTCAATATATGGCAGATGCGATTAGATTTCATTAATTAACGAATCATACTCTGTCAAATAAAAGGGGCATTAATTCTACGCATAAGAAGGGTATGAATTCGTTGGTTTCCTTCTACTCCCTCAGTCCCATGATAGAAAGGATAATGGATGAATGTAATACATTCTTATATAATAAATATGTACAGACTGTCCAGGTTTATTGTATTAGAATAAAATTGTCCAGATTCATTGTATTAGGATGTGTCGCATTCACCCAAAATTCCTTGGGACGTAGGGAGTATATGATTATTACATCTATATATTGGATTTGCCTAAACAAATCTGTACTAGTACTGTAATAAAAAAAGATCCCCGCATAAATACAGGAGTGTAGTACTCCATATGAACCTCTTCTGCCCTGTGGAAGACGGCTGGCCTTGGCACAGCATATAGCAGTCGCGCAGGGTCATTGAGCGTTAATTCCGCGTGCGCGTGTGATCGAGGCGAAGGTGAATTCGCCGATCGAGTTGCTAGGCAG
Organism: Oryza meridionalis; assembly: GCA_000338895.3. NCBI lineage: Eukaryota > Viridiplantae > Streptophyta > Magnoliopsida > Poales > Poaceae > Oryza > Oryza meridionalis. The sequence continues at coordinate 11,325,185 of CM002525.2, read as the reverse complement.
GCTGCGGCCGGCCGGGTGGGCTCTCGCCGCCGGCGTTGAGAAGGAGAGCGGCCGATCTTCTGATCGATTTGTTATATTAGGCTATTATTAGGCATAACGAAGAAGCTAGGTAAGTATATGCCTGCAGACTCGTCATCTCTATTTTGATTCTTCACCTTGGTCCTCTTTTTCTTTTCCTTGTATTCATCCATGTATACCCGATTCGAGAACGATCTTAATGTGTTTTCATTTTTCAAAACAAATAGTCCATATTATTGAACTCAACTTTTAAATTTTACTAGCTTTATACTCTTACTTTACAAAGGGATTAGAAGGAAAATTTGGGAGGTTGAGTTTCACCCATCTGGTTTTAATGGTGGGATGAGTTTTGAGTGGAAACACACGTGCTTTTTTTGTCGGTTTCTTTACAACAAATTACGATGTAAGAGGAGGAGGAGGGTGACTTACACTTCTTAGAGCAGGCATATATAATAAGGTTGAGTCAACAGCCTATGCTATACGTTGTTCCACATTAGCGAAATCCTTTTTGGATGAGGGAGAAAGGAAGAAAGAGAAGAAATCGGACGCTAGATCTATCAACGGGCGATAGTGTGAGAAACAAAGCTCTGATGCTCGCTTGCAGCTGATACGGGTGATACCTACGTATTTGGTGGGCCTCTGATATATCTCCACGATCCAGTGTGCATGTATTTCTGCTTTTCTCCCTATCTAACACGCTAGAGCACAGGCAACACAAATAGCTACAGGGATGGTGGTTAGTTTTGATCATGCCAATTTGGTTATGCATGCATGAATTAAATGTTTGTTTATGTCCATTTAGCTAGCGAAACAGCTAGTTCATCGCATGAGCTTCTATCTTGATGGCTACATCAGACACGGACAAATACTATCGTTGGTAGATAAATTTGCTCTTAATTCACGAATCCCTGACTTTTAATATTGTTTTTTACCCCTTATCAACTATTTTGAGCCTCGTCAAATACCGGACCAGTTCTCCAAATCACCGCCGGTTGAATAGGAGGGCGGCTGCCTGCACAACTCACGCAGCCGCTCCCCCCCCCCCCCCCCCCCCCCTCCCTCCTCCCGTGCACGAGAGCAAGTGAACATTAGTTCAAGAGATTTAGTTAGTTGCCACTGAGATGGAGGAAAATAGATGAAATAGACGATAAGGGAAAGAAGGGAACCGTTACTAACATGTGGGGATTGTGATAATGATTTCAAGCGTTACGTACGTGAAATCCACACTAATTTTAACTTAACTAACATTTTTATTGTTTTCTTTGAAATAAACTCCAAATTTACTAAATTTTAAAATAACCTTTAGGCATGACATTGATAATGCTACGGTTGTACAGCATGTGAAGAAAACCAATATTTAGATTTGCAAATAAGTTCTATAACAGCTTTTTTTTCCTAATTGTGATAGAAATTACTTTTAAATTGTTGATAAACTCGCCACGCAAATCTATCTTAATAACAAGCAAGTGTGTTTCATAAGATTTTGAGAAATTAGAAAAACCCACATACCGCACGCATAGGTTATTTCCGTCAACTTTCCTCACATGAGTCGAGTGAGACGGAGAGATTTGATTAATTAACACTTCTTCAAATGGGTTTCAATTATTTGATATTCTGGCTCACTTTCTTTCACTCAGATGGACTCATGTGTCATCCTCACAAATAAAAATTAAATCAATTGCACAACGAAAATAGTGTTAAATTATCAAAAATTTTCAGTGAGACGCGGCTTCTTTCCAACTTCCGATATGTCGCCTAAAAAAAAGGAAAATCACCGAGAAAAACTACGCAGACACCCGGAAGGCCGTGGCGGCGGCGACGGCGGCTCGCCCCAGCCACCAGCGGCACGTCTGTGCTCCTCTTCGGTCGGCTCGGCATCATCGCGCTAGCCCCCGCTGGTGGGCTCGATACCCTCACCGCCGCATTCATGTGATGGGCTCTCTGTGATCGGCCGCCAACGCTGACGACGCCGCCGCCTCTTCGCCGGTGGGCTCGAGATCGCCAACTTCTCTTCTCCTCCATATCACCCACCGAATAGCCTAGAATGAACAGAATACGTCCATCCGTAGCCAGTATCTGGTTAATTTACAAAAATTTCGCACCGATTTTGATTTGTGGCTGACACCATCCTATTCCCCACGCGTGCTTTTTTTTCTTTCTTTTTGAGGTATGCAAGGAGTAATGCGTAATATATATTCTCATTTTCAGTCTGTTGCACTAATTTTGCTATTTTTATTAAGTCTGTGCTTCAATGCTGAGATGGGCATGGTGAGATCGGATACTTTTTTTAAAAAAAAACTCAATTGCTAAATTAAAAAGTTCGGTACATCCTCTTTTTTTTTCTTCTAGGAAGTTTACCGCATATTAGATTACATACATATTACATATGCTATTTATGTAATCTAGGTCTCGATTTTGTTTTCTTGGAGATTTGTGATATCATCTTGACCATGTGTGACAATGGAATTCTGTGGTATCGTGCGGATTCATCCGGATGTTTTTCATGCTACATATGGCTTTAACACTCACAGTTATGTTTGTTTCCTTTAAATTAGCTATACTTTCTGTAATCCTATTAATGTCCATGAACAGACTTAAATTATCATTTTTACGTTAACACTTTTATACTTTTCTTTCTCATAAATAATCAGTTGTAACTTGCTAAAGTTTGTTGTTCTATGTTCAGGAGTTATTAGTTTATCATGGATCAGCCACTTTTGGACCGTGCAGCTTCTTCCTCGTCTAAGGCCACAGACAGTAGATCAGCTTTCACAGATGCTGGATTCTTTAGTATTATCACTTTTTCTTGGATGGGGCCGTTACTTGATCTTGGAAGGAGGAAAGCACTAGATCTTGATGATGTGCCAACTTTGGATGATAATGACAGTGTTCAAGGCATCCTCCCTAACTTTGAGGCGAAGCTCGTCTCAGTTTCTGGTTCAGGGAAGTACACCGATGTTACAATAATTAAGCTGGTCAAAGCTCTTGTTCTTACAACGTGGAAATTAATCCTCTTCACTGCAGTTTGTGCCTTACTCCGTACTGTCTCTTCATATGTTGGTCCATACCTGATTGAGTACTTTGTTGACTACCTGAATCGAAGTCCACGGTCCGCTAAAGAAGGCTACATTTTGGTGTTGAGTTTTGTTGTTGCGCAGTTCATCGAAGGCCTCTCGTCAAGGCATTTGCTCTTCAGATCGCAACAACTTGGTGTGCGGGTGCGCTCAGCTCTTGTCGCCGTAATTTACCAAAAGGGCCTCTCCGTCTCAAATCAGTCCAGGGAAAGCAGTTTAAGTAGAGAGATCATCAATGCCGTGAGCCTTGACACCGAGCGTGTCGCAGATTTCAATTGGTCCATGCATGAGCTTTGGCTGTTTCCTGTGCAGATTATTCTAGCAATGCTGATCCTATACTCCACTCTTGGTTTGGCAGCATTTGCAGCCCTTGCTGCCACTGTTTTGACAATGTTAGCAAATCTACCTATAGGGAGGATCCAGCAAAATTACCAAGAGAAAATGATGGATGCCAAGGATGCTAGAATGAGGGCTATGTCTGAGATGCTGCGGAACATGCGCATTCTCAAGCTTCAAGGATGGGAAATGGTCTTCTTGTCGAAGATCATGGAGTTGAGGAAGGAGGAGATGCATTGGCTAAAGAAAGATGTATACACCTCAGCTATGCTTATATCTGTCTTCTTTGGAGCTCCTGCTTTTGTTGCTATGGTCACCTTTGGAACTTGTTTGTTTCTAGGCATTCCATTAGAAACAGGGAAAGTATTGTCTGCTCTGGCAACGTTTAGGCAGCTACAAGGACCAATCAATAGTATCCCAAACACAGTCTCTGTGATCATCCAGACAAAAGTATCACTTGACAGGATATGCTCTTTTATGCACCTCGAGGAACTATCGAGCGATGTTGTAACTAAACTTCCAAGAGGTACAACTGATGTATCGATTGAGGTGAGGAACGGTCAGTTCTCTTGGAACACATCTTCTGAGGTTCCTACTCTCCAAAACTTGAACTTCTGTATTCGACAAGAAATGAGGGTTGCTATCTGTGGAACTGTTGGATCTGGAAAATCAAGTTTGTTGTCATGCATACTCGGTGAGATACCGAGGTTATCAGGAGATGTTCAAACATGTGGTAGGATTGCCTATGTTAGCCAATCGCCATGGATACAGAGTGGGACAATTGAACATAACATACTTTTTAGCACAAAAATGCATAGGGAAAGGTATAAAAAGGTCCTTGAAGCATGCTGTCTTAAAAAGGACTTGGAAATATTACCATTAGGTGATCAGACAATTATAGGAGAGAGAGGTATTAACCTAAGTGGCGGACAAAAGCAAAGGATGCAAATTGCACGTGCTTTGTATCAAGATGCGGATATCTTTCTGTTTGATGATCCCTTCAGTGCGGTTGATGCTCATACTGGGTTGCACTTGTTCAAGGTATTTTTCAAAACAAATCTTTAAATCCTATTTCTATATGTGTGTAAATCATCATTGAATGCTTAAACTAATAACTTATTGTTGGTACCTGAGACTTCTAATACTACAAAATATATTTTTACATCATATGATTTCAACGCCATTTTCTCCCAGTCAATTTAGACCTTCTTCAGTTGTCAGTGCAAGTGCTGTTATCAAATCCTTAGACGAATAGAACATGTTTGTTTTGTTTGATTTTTCATTTCCCAACTTCCAAAATCAGTAATAGCAGTTTATCTCTCTGCATAGTTTATTGTGTGGACAGAAACCTAATGTCTTAATCAGATCTTTTGTATGTTTCAGCTAAACAGTTTTTAGGTAGCCTGTTCTTGAACAATATTTAGGGTTCAAGAGTATATCTACTGTATGAAAGTTATTCAACGCATTCTTATATTTTTTAGGAGTGCTTGCTTGGACTCTTAGCTTCAAAAACTGTAGTGTATGTTACCCACCATGTCGAATTTTTGCCATCAGCCGATGCTATCATGGTGAGCTTCCAACAACTATCAAATCTACTTATTTATTCTACTCGCAACAATCATTTTACCTTGTCAATTCATTTCCCTGTTCCAGGTCATGAAAGATGGACAAATAATACAAGTTGGGAATTACGCTGAAATACTTAATTCTGGAGAAGAGTTCACAAAATTAGTATTTTCTCATAAGGATGCCATTTCTACTCTAGAAAGTTTAGAACACTCAAGTGGCAATCCCGAAAGTAGTCTTATTCCTGGTGACAGTGGAAGTATGCTTTTCAGACAAGATAAGCAAAATGATGATAATGAAGGAACAGAAGAAGGGATTGTTCAAAATGGTCAGTTGGTACAAGAAGAAGAGAGGGAGAAAGGGCGGGTTGGGATTTCTGTCTATTGGAAATATATTACAATGGCATATGGTGGAGCGCTTGTGCCACTTATTTTGCTCGCTCAGATAATTTTTCAAGTTCTTCAAATTGGAAGCAATTTTTGGATGGCTTGGGCTGCTCCAATATCCAAAGATGTGAATCCTCCAGTCAATAGCTTGAAAATGGTACTTGTATATGTTGCATTAGCTTTTGTGAGCTCGTTATTCATCTTCATAAGATCCCATCTTCTTGTCATGGCTGGATGTAAGACTGCAATGTTGCTATTTGATAAGATGCATCGATGCATATTCCGGGCTTCAATGTCTTTCTTTGACTCCACTCCTAGCGGTCGAATCTTGAACAGAGTAAGTAATTTACCTTCACCATCTTTATTTTAATGAGAAAATTGAAGTTATCTCCTTCGAATACCATTAGAATTTTATTCATATTTAATCATGAAAGTTGAAACAAAATTGCAGGCTTCTAGTGATCAAAGCACAGTGGACACCAGCATTTTTGACCTGATGGGATATGTTCTATTTCCTGCTATCGAACTTCTTGGAACAATTATTTTAATGTCACGGGTAGCATGGCCAGTCTTCGTAATTTTTGTCCCAATTATTGCAGCATCTCTGTGGTATCAGGTATTCTTTTTATTATATATTTTATGTTGGATACCATTTTTTGGTTCCAGTTTATAATTTTTAAGTATGTAGAAGGAAAAATACATTAATTCATGACATTATTGATAATTTTTCAAAGATTCAACTGAAAATTGAAAATCAGTGTTTTTTCTTTTCACAGATTTAATTTGAAATTTAAAGGCATGGCAAAGCAATTAAATATAATACATAATAAAAACATGAGGCACATATATGATGTGATTCTTTTCTTGGCAAAAATGTTCCCAATAAAATTTCTAGGTTGATGCTACTGTATATAGGAGAACTTGTGCATTTCCGATGTTCTTCTGAATTAAAATATGCTATTAACCAATAATAATTGTAATCATATTTCAAAATTATAACTATGTATTTCCTATGGCATTATTGGTTTCAATACGACTCGTATTTTGTGTTTGTTTTTAATTACCATAATTCCTTCCCTTCAGCAATATTACATAGATGGTGCTAGAGAGTTGCAGAGGTTGACTGGAGTTTGCAGAGCTCCTGTGATGCAGCATTTTGCTGAATCAGTAGCTGGATCAAATATCATTAGATGCTTTGGCAAGGAAAGACAGTTTATCAATGCCGTCAGTCATTTCATGGATAATTTATCTAGACCAAGTTTGTATAATGCTGCTTCAATGGAATGGTTATGCTTTCGCTTGGACATTCTTTCATCCTTTATCTTCGCATTTGCCTTGATACTTCTGGTCACCTTGCCAGCTGCTCTAATTGACCCAAGTAAGTACAGTGGGCTTTAATTTGATTGGTCCGATCAAATTAGTTCTTTATGTGTATTAACATCCTTGCTAACTATTATTTTTATTGTCTTCTCACAGAGACAGCTGGTCCTGCAGTCACTTATGGAATAAGTCTGAACATGTTGCAAGGGTGGGCTATTGCAGTGCTCTGTACTTTGGAAAATAGAATGATATCTGTTGAAAGAATTTTTCAATACATGTTTATTCCTTCTGAACCACCCCTTACAATATCAAAAAGTAGACCAAACTGCCAGTGGCCGACAAATGGTGAAATTGAGCTTCGCAACCTCCATGTTTGTCTCTTGAACTCTATATTGTTATATAAGTTCACTTCTAACAGAGTCGGAGTTATATCAATTATTGATTAGAACTCTCAAAATTTCTATTCATAATATTTTATGAGAAAAACAGTGTGTTATTAAATTAATTTTATATCAAAGTTATTCCACAAAAATTGGCATGCAGATTTTTTTTCTAGTAGTGTAGAGTTGCAATCCTCTTTCATAATATACTATTTTGTACGACTTCCAACATACCACTGTGGAAATACCCTCACAAAACTATATCTTCTTTCTTAACATGGAAAACATACAACACCTAATTCAGAAATTTCTGGTGAAGTGTTATTTTTTCCTCTAAGTGCTTTGTATGTGATGCAGGTAAGGTATGCAACACAATTGCCTTTTGTTTTGAAAGGCCTGACTTGCACTTTACCCGGAGGGTTGAAGACCGGCATCATCGGAAGAACTGGCAGTGGCAAGTCAACCTTGATTCAAGCGCTATTCCGTATTGTCGAGCCATCTATTGGGCAAGTGTTGATAGATGGCCTTGACATCTGCACCATTGGACTACATGACCTACGGACAAGATTGAGTATCATTCCACAAGATCCTGTGATGTTCGAGGGGACCCTACGAAATAACATTGACCCTTTGGAGGAGTACAGCGATGAGCAAATTTGGGAGGTATTTTAATTTTAATTTACTGACATTTTAATTCTTCATATGTGCACCTATCAAACTAATGCATAACTTATATTTGTTGTGTCATCCAGGCGTTGGACTCTTGTCATCTTGGCGATGAAGTTAGAAAGAATGAGCTCAAGCTTGACTCTGCAGGTTTTATATCCATATCAGAAAGCTATAATGCATTGCTCCACAGTGTCAAACTCATAAGTCATAACTGATACTTTAATATGAAATGCAGTTACAGAAAATGGCAGCAACTGGAGTGCAGGTCAGCGCCAGCTTGTTTGTTTGGGAAGGGTAGTTCTAAAGAAGCGAAAGATCTTGGTTTTGGATGAAGCAACTTCTTCAGTGGATCCAATAACTGACAATTTGATTCAGAAAACCCTGAAGCAACAATTTTTCGAATGCACAGTGATTACAATAGCACATCGGATCACATCTGTTCTTGATAGCGAGAAGGTCATTCTTCTGGACAATGGTTAGTCATGTGCGTTGTGTTTAATTAGTAGCCAACGGTTAATAGCCTGGTTCTCCCGTTTTAATTCCATGTTGTTGTAAACAGGTAAAATCGCAGAGGATGACTCGCCAGCAAAACTTCTAGAAGACAATTCATCGTTATTTTCGAGACTTGTATCAGAATACACCAAGGGATCAGAGTATTAAACTACGTAGATGAAAGAGGGGCCAAATCTATCATCGAGACTAAATTTTCGGCTTAAATTTAAATATTCTTTCTTGGTAACTTGTTGCAACATGATCAGTTGTGTATTCGGAATGTACAATGGAACATTCATACATTATAACATTTGCTCATTGGTTTGCATTTACGTGCGTACTGATTAAGAAAATTGCAATGCTGATGCATAGCCGATGATGTGTTTGCAAATTTGTTTATGTTTCAGTCTTTCAGAAAGCACTACTCCAGAAGTTCACCATAGACAAAAATGCTACTACTAATATATTCACCATCTTATTGTGTTATTGTGTTTATGTACGTTTATACTGTGTTTCTAAAAAAAAGGTACATGTGTCCTTTGCTATCGAAATCTCAAATTGTGAGGTGACATGTTTTTGAACGATCCTAACAAGGTGCCAAATAGACAAAAGTCTTCCGTTAAAAATAAATTAACAGGGCTAATGAACTGTTGTCTCCTTTTTTAAGTCACTTCATATATGGGCCCACGTTGACTATGGCTTCCTAAGTTCAGTAATTAAGTTCTCCGGTTTATGACCCATCATTCTATCAATATATCTCGCATATAGCTTGTCCTAATAATTTCTGTTAGGCTAGATCTTTGAAAAACAATCAGTGTAGCGAATTGCATAAATCACTGCTAGAAAACTCATTTTCGGCGTCGTAAGGGTTTCATTTTCACAGGCGGGCATGTCCTTCGGAGCCAAAACCCCGCCGGCAAAGACTATACCCGGGGTGGAGGGGGCGGTCCACCTGCGAAGATAGGTTATCGCAGGCGGACCATATAAGCGGTGCCTGCGAAGATCGATCTTCCAGGCGGCAGGCGACGTGCGCCTACAAAGATCGATCTTCGCAGACGGCGCTTATGTGGTCCGCCTGCAAAGATGCCCCTATATAGTCTTCTTCCTCCCCGAGCCCTGTTCATTCTCCCCGAAGTTTCTCTCTCCTAAAGTGACTTAAATATAGGGGGGAGGTTTTGAACTTCAAATCTTCGGAGGATTTTTCTACGGTGCTTAGATCTACTCATTTCCATCCTAGGTATGCAAATCTTTAAGCTTTTAGACCTCAATTTGTGATGGATCTATGCATGCAAAATTGTGTAGGAAAAGCTCCATGTTTCTTAATTTACTTTCTTTTGATATGTTGATGTTAGAAGTATGTGTAATACTTGATGCCTCTTGTTGTAGTGGTTTAATGTGGTAATATAAATTCTCAATTTTTTTTATTTTGCTATCACATCCACCTCCTAGTTCTAGATCTAGATCTTGTCATATATATGAGAGAGAATAAAATTTTTAATGTCTATTTGTTTGGTGCAATCAAAAAGTAATTATATTAGTTTGTAATATACCGATGGTATGATTTTGTTAGATTTTCATAATATACTAATTTGGCATGTCTGTGTAAAATAAATTAAAATAAACTTTGTTTTTTTATTAATTTACAATTAACCTTCAGTTAGTTTTGAATAGCGATATGTTTTTTTAATAAACCCTACAAATTTGGTATTAATAGTGCAAATATTTTATGTTCATTTTTTTAGAGATATGGAAAGGTGGGAATGGATGTATCATTAGCCGAGGTTTTTGTCTCCATATAGGGATGAAGTGTCTAAATTTATTGGTATTGTGAAGGCACACACTGAGAAGAACAATATGAGGAAGATAATTTGTCCATGTGCTAACTGTAAAAATGAAATAGCCTGGGAAGATGCTTCTAAAGTGAAGGAAAACTTAGTAACTCGTGGATTTATGGACGAGTACGAAATATGGACATGTCATGGCGAAGAACAAGTGGATGGGGCTGAAAATGTAGTTCTGAGACAAGTTGAAGACATGGTGCATGACGATGGTTCTGTTGAGGACAAAATCGATCTAGAGGAAATGTTACGTCATGTAGAACCCGAGGTGCTGATGGAGTCGGCCAGAGGTTTAAATAACTTTAAAACTTTACAGAAGGCAGCTAAGAAAGTTTTGTACGATGAGTCGAAGGGCTATGACAGTGAGTTCACAACACTGTGGTCAGTTCTTGAAATTACGATGTTAAAGGTGAGACATGGACGGTCTGATACCAGTTTCGATAGTATGCTAGAACTTCTACAGAAAATGCTCCCGAGGCCTAACTCACTACCATCCAGCACATATCAAGCGAAGAAACTCATATGTCCCCTTTCACTTGGTGTGGAAAAGATTCATGCGTGCGTTAATCACTGCATACTGTACAGGAAAGACTACGCTTCTTTAAATGAATGTCCAACATGCGGTGCTAGCCGGTACAAATCGAATAGCAATACTGGCCTAGAACCGTCTAACACAACTGAGGGAACTCGAAGAAAAATCCCGCAGCTTGTGATGTGGCACCTTCCTGTCAAAGACCGCATTAAACGGATATACTCAAATCCGCGAGATGCGGAACTAATGCGTTGGCATCACGAAAGGCGCAAGAAGAATGGGATGATTTGACACTGTTGACGAAAAAATCGAACACACCGGCCTGGAAGATCTGTTTAGCTCCTGTGCAGGTCCATAGATTAATGAGATGCGGGCATGCCAGTCAATTTGATCCTGCAACTGACAAGATTTGCAAAATAATAGATCAAACAGCCGATCGGCTGACAAGCCGATGGAGTAGTTCCAGCCGATAGCCGATAATAGCCGATGCCGATACCAACTGATAGCGATAGGGTTTAAGCAATCGGCTATATGTCCAATGTAGATAATGATATAAAGGCAATCGGCTGATGATAATATAATATAGCAATATAATCCAGTAGAAACCAATCGGCTAACAATATGAAATAGTAGAACAAATATTGATCTGAAGGTTAAAGCACACATCGGCTGGAGGTCCGATGTCATAAGATCCACAAGATTAGATTAAACAGTGAAACCTTTGTTGCCATCGGCTAAATCCAACTTATACGTATATGCAATCCCTACAAGCCGATGCAACGTCCAGATAACTTATCGGCTAGCACCCCGATAAAACATTAGCATGAACCTATCGGCTTAACAAGACTTATATTATCAATCTAGTAGATCGAACCTAACCGATGCAGCACGAGATTGTATATGATAATCTAATACTCGATGAGCCGATAGATCTGTCTAATGTGATGGATATAACAAATCTATTTAGAACAGCATTATGATTGTAGAGATATATCGGCTAAGACAGGAGATCAGACCTAACCGAGACAGTCCCAACTAAACCGATGCGTCTCTAAACACAATGCAATTAGAGATAGAATTGAGATATCAGGTAGGCAAATATATCAACCAAACCAGAGCGATCCAAGAGATCGAATCGATGCAGCCTTGAACAACACCAACATAGCCGACAGATTCACCAGGGGCCCGACAGAACGTAGGACTTACCCCTTCGCTGGAGAACGAAAACCGATGCAGCTCTGCGTCAGGTGCCCAAGTTCCGCCGGAAGATAAGTAAAAACCTCAGGGAAGAGGGTGGCGATGCGCCGAGAGTATTATTGATTGATAGATTGATAGACCCCGGGTGTACATATTTATACCCATGGGTTGATACAAGTCCTTGTCGGACAAGAAAGAAACTTTCCTAAAGATAAAAGGAAAAGATAAAGTCCTTATAGGACACTAAACACACTTTCCTAAAGATAAAAGGAAACTAACAAACTATTACTAATTAATAGATAACTTGCCATGCCGCACTCTCTTTGAACTCGGTCTCTTCTGGATAAGCTTCCTTTAGTAGATCAATTTTCTTAACCGAATATAGCAAGAATCCGACAACTGACGATTTGGCAACTCTCATCGGCTAATCTCAGGACTTCAAAGCCGATGCTGACTCCAAGCCGATGACTACTCCGGGCTTACCAAATTTCACTGTTAACAGACACCCAGCAGATGCTCGTCAGTGGATAAACTTTGATGCTCAGTATAGAGAGTTTGCTAAAGACCCACGGAATATTAGGTTTGCCCTGAGTACTGATGGAGTTAATCCTTTTGGAGACATGAGCAGCTCACATAGTACTTGGCCAGTGCTTCTCACCATGTATAATCTTCCTACCTGGCTTCGTCAAAAGCGAAAATACGTACTACTTTGTATCCTCGTACAGGGACCCCGTCAGCCTGGTATTGATATTGACGTATTTCTTGAACCATTGTTGGAAGATATGGCTGATTTATGGAAACAGGGATTGAAAGTGTGGGACGAGTAGTTAAGAGAATACCTCACAATGAAGGCCATCATCTTCGTTACCATTAACGATTATCCAGCAATGTTTTCAGTTTCAGGTCAAATTAAAGGTAAAACAGGATATGTGATCTGCTTAAATGGAACGTACTATAGGTATCTCCCGGGTTCCAACAAGCTTGTGTACATGCGGCACCAGCGGTTCCTACGCACAAATCACAAGTACCGCAAGATGAAGGCGGAGTTCGATGGCACTGAAGAGAGTGATCCTGCACCAAAACCTACATCGGGGAAAATGTGTGTGCAATGACAGAGAAAATTGTTAGCGAATTTGGAAAAGTGACTAAGAAACCATCAAAGGGGACAAAGCGCAAGAAACCCGAGAAGACTAAGAAACCAGAGGATAGTAAGAAGCTAGATGATAGTTTGAAGCCAGATGATAAACTCCCACCCCCATTCAAGAAGCATTCCATATTCTTTAAGTACCTCCCGTACTGGAAAGATCTGGAGGTTCGGCATGCCATAGACGTCATGCATCTAGAGAAGAATGTGTTTGACAACATAGTTTGGAACATTGTTGGACATGCCGAAGAAGACTAAAGATGGTCTGCAATCACGGATTGACCTAGGCGAGATGGGAATCAGGGAAGAGTTACACCCTCAAGAAGGAGAGAAGAATGTCAAAGTATATCTTCCATCAGCCTGTTTCACACTGACACCTGAGAAGAAGAAGTCATTTTGCAAATCACTCCGCGATGTCAGAGCGCACATAGGTTTCTCATCAAACATCAGTCGACTAGTTTCCATGAAAGATTTGTCGGTATCTGGATATAATTCACACGACTGTCATGTCTTGCTCACCGTGTTTCTTGCAATTACAATAAGGGCCATAAAACCGGAGCATTTAAAGCTTGCTATCACAAGGTTGTGCTACTTTTTCAACGAGTGTCACAGAAGGTCATTAGTCACGAAGAGTTAGCAAATCTCCGTACATTCGCACATGAGACACAGTGCCAACTTGAGATGTGTTTCCCTCCGTCATTTTTTTATATGATGGAGCACCTCATTGTTCACATAGTGCCGCAGATGGTTGCGCCTGGCCCATTGTACCTCCATCAAATGTGGTCATACGAGCGTTACATGGCGGTTTTGAAGGGTTACGTCCGAAATCGTGCACATCCAGAGGGATCAATGGTTGAGGGTTATAGTACTGAAGAGGTTGTCGAGTGTTGTATCGATCACCTCAAAGATGGATATACAATTGGAGTATCTGTGCCCCGACACGAGGGTAGATTGAGTGGCAGGGGAACCATAGGAAAGAAGAGATTCGTCACCCATGATCACAAATCATTTCAAGAAGCTCACTTCAGCGTGCTTCATCAGTTTGCTATCGTTGAGCCTTACATCAATCAACATATCGAACTACTACGAGCTAACAATAAGGGTCGCACCACCGAGTGGATGATGAAAGACCACAAGCGTCTCTTCATAGATTGGTTGCGAGACCTAGACTTACCTGAGGGACAAACTACCGATGAAATAACTATGAAGCGGTTGGTTTGTGGTTCATCAACTACAGTAAATTCTTGGCAGGGATATGACATTGATGGATACTCGTTTAGTACAAGAGCCCGAGATAGTAAGACCTGTACGCAAAACAGCGGTGTCCGTGTGGAGGCAATTGATGAAGCGGGGGAAAAACAATCATACTTCAGGTTTATTGAAAAAATATGGGAAATCGACTATGGGCACACAATGCAATTCCCCATATTTAAGTGCCAGTGGGTAAAATACCCGAACAGGGTCAATGTTGATAAGTTTGGTCTTACTGTTGTTGACCTTGCGAGTGTGGGTCACAAGGATGACCCTTGGGTACTCGCCAATCGCGTGGCACAAGTGTTTTATGTGAAAGACCCTTCAAATTTGAAGAAAGAGATAGTGCTACCAGGAAAACAAAAGATATTGGGAGTGGATGGGGTTGAAGATGTCGAAGATTACAATCAATACGATAGTATGCCACTTTATAATCAGTTTGTACAAAAGATTAAGCAGGTCGAGTCATCTACTCAGAAGACCATGAAGCCTTACACGCGCACGGACGGAGTGGGCAAAAATGTTAAAGGGTAATGATTGTTGAGTGGCATGTAAGCATCTAAGAAGTTCTTAGTTATGTAATGATGATATGTAAGGGGATATGTGTGCTCATATTGCAAATTTGCATGTTATAATTGATGAACAATTGTACTTAACATTTTGCATATTAGTTTGTACTAATTTTTATGTGCACTTATCATTTGTAGGGGAAAATTTATAGTTTTTTATATTATAAAAGTTTTTCTAAAAAAAGTCTCAAAATTTTGTACCAATTTTTTATGTACACTTACCATTGTTTGAAAACTTTTTAAAAAATTAAAAGTGGTAATATTAATGTTTCAAACATTTAAGTAAGATTAACATTTGAAAAGTAATAATATTAAGGTTTGTATATTTGTATGTACAATTATCATTTTTATTACAACTATTGTAGACATTTTATAATTACAAAAGTAAATTAAAAAACATTTTCAAATAAATATAGTCGGTTCTTTAATAATCTTCGCAGGCGGGCGGTGCGCCTGCGAAAATAGTTATACCGATTACGGTTTACATCTTCGCAGGCGGACCGTCCGCCTGCGAAGATAGTAAAAACGATCTTCGCAGGTGGATGGTGCGCTTGCGAAGATCCTTTTCGCAGGCGGACCGTCCGCCTGCGAAGATCATGTCCCTACATAAGGGCAAGCCCGCGGTGCCAAAATTTCTAAGTCCAGGCGGGAACCCTAGAAATTTTGGCGCCGTCAGGCTACCAAATTTTTCGCCGCCGCCCGCCTGCGACCTTTGCCCTCCGACCGTCGTCCTCCGCCGCCGCTGACCGTCGTCTTCCGCGCGCCGCCGACCATCGAGCTCATGCCGATCACTCCACCGCGCCGGCCGTCGATCCAGCTCCACCGCCGCCCGCTCCACTGCCGAGCTCCACCGACCGCCTCCGCCGCCGCTCCGCCGCCACCGCCGACCGTCATCCGATCCTCCACCACCGCGCGCGAGCTCCACCGCCGCCGGCCGCTTTGCCGCCAGCCGCTAGCTCCACCGCCTCCGGCCGCTCCACTACCGCCAAGCGCCACCTCGATCTCTCTCTCTCTCTCTCTCTCTCGTAGGCCGCTCCACCGCGCCGCCGGCCCCTCCACCGCCGCCGCCGCCACCTCTCTCTCTCTCGCTCGCAATCGTGGTCTCGCGGCCAAACGGCTTTATTGGCCGGTCGTCGTCCACGAGCGAAGACGTCCTCGGCCGAACGACGTCTTCGGCCGGTCGTCGTCGACGGCCGAACCTCATCGTCGGCCCTTCCTTCGTCGTGCACTGGAGAACCTCGTCGTCGGCCGTTCGTCGTCCACGGACGTGTGTGCATGTGGGTGTTTGTTTTTATATGTGTGTCCATGTGGCTGTGAGGGGGTTTATATGTGTGTGCATATGGGTGTGAATGGGAATGAGGGGTGGGTGATATGTGAATGAGGGGTTATATGTTGATTGTGAATGTGAATTTGTGAATGTGGGCGATATGTGAATGAAATTGGGAGGGTATGTTCAATTTTGCAGGATATGTGAATTTGTCAAAAAAAATTAATAACATGTGGGAGGGTATGTTCAATTTTTTGTATAACATGTGGAGGATATAGTCACCTTATTAATTTTTTAAAACAACATGTCAATGAAATTTTGTACTAATTTAGCAAATTAGTTTGTACTAATTTATAGCATTTTACAATTATGTACACAAGTTTTTATTATAACGTTTTGCAATTATGTACACAAGTTTTTAATATACAGTTCCGTAGAGTATTCATATACAGTTTATTTTTTATGTTACAAGTTTGAAATGATGGCCGATAGTACTAAAGGGACTGAAGAGAAGGGTTTAGGGGAGGAAGAGCCGTCCCTTCCTATTGTGGTTGCTCCGGAACCAATGGTCCCACTGGTAGATAGTTCCGACAGCGACGTAGCTGATGAGGACGATGAGTACTCATCGCCAAGCGATCCTGCTCCAAGCCCGAAGAGGAGGAAAAAGGGCGACGGTGAAAAAGGCAACGAGGACTACATTCCCCCTAAAGAAGGGGTACTTAAACTTAATATGTAAACTATTCGACTGATAACTATTAGCCCGAGCTAATTCGAAACTTTGATATATACCTTCTCATAGGAAACGGCGCCACGGCGATCAAAATGGCAGCCGAAGAAAAAAGATCCGTCGAAAGACGAAGAGGCCCCAGCTAAGACAACCTGCTGAAAGAAAAGTGAACCATCAGCAAAGGCGAAGAAAAGAAGGGGCGAGAGAAGCGTGAATAGAAAGGACGAAGGGTTTCATGTTGTTACCAATGTTTCACCAAAAGGAGAGCTGCTCGCCCCTAAGATGGCACGTGCGAAATTCAGTTCACAGTGTGGCATAATAGTAAGGGAAAAGATCCCCATCACGGTCAAGTACTGGGATCATGTATCGGATTGGGATAAGGAAGTGCTATGGAAAGAGTTGAAGAAAATCTTCCAGTTCCCGGATGGATCAGAGGCAACAGTGAGGAATTGTGCATTGCAAACAATGGACAAATCCTGGCGTGGTTGGAAAAATTTCGTGAAGAAGGGCCGTACACCGTTTTCGACGTATGCCAACATAACCCCGAAGCAATGGGACAACTTTGTGACGTTCAAGAACTCCAAGGAAGAAATTGAAAGGAGCAAAATGTTTTCAGAGTTGGCCAAGAAGAACAGATTTCCTCATCGCTTAGGCTCCACGGGATACGCACCAAAGGTGGAGCAGTGGACAAAAGAGGAGGAAAAGAGGAAGGCGGGGCTCCTGGTACCAATGGAGGAATGGACATAGAGATCAAGGAACTGGGTAAGAGCTAGAACTCCAAAGATCACAGATGAGGGCAAAGTATCGTTTGAAGATCCGGAGCTGCAGGGTGTGTCCGATAAAATAGAGAATTTATCCAGTGCACAGAAGAAAGGATCTTTCAAGCCTAAGAGGGAGAAAGATGTGCTAAGTACGGCACTGGGTACTCCTAAGCATGGGGGTAGGGTTCGAGGTGTGTCGTCCAAGCTTAGTTGGAAGGAAGGGTTCAAACATGACCCCCACAAGAAGCGTGATGCGTACAAGGATAAACTAAGAGGCGAAGGGACTGCGGATTTTGAAAGGAAAATGATGAATTTCTGCGTCAAGCACATGCTTTTGCCTGCCCCCGAAACAGAAGAACCTGAGCCAGATTACCCCTTTGATGACCTCAAGGAGAATACACCCAGCAGATTGCATGTTTCCATTGGACGCTCCGGGAAAACTCTTGAGGCGGCTATAGCCATAGCTATCCCTGGGAGAACATATAATGAAGAGTTCATACCCGATGCATATGCCAAAGTGCAGCCGCAATTGGTCCACGAAAGGTTTGAGTCCTACGACATAGACTTCCCTACTCCAGATGGTGTATCCGTACTTGGGGATGCGGTCGATCTTGTATTTCTCTGGCACAAGAATGACATATCATTTGGATTGGGCACCGACGCTACGCGAAAACCCGTGGTGCCAAAACCGGGGTTGGGAAACCTCCTAGACCTCCTCCGAAGAGGCAGGTGACTGATAAGGCGGAGGAACCCGAGATGCATAAGGAAAATCCAGTGCCGGAAGTGCCACCGGAGATTGCTGTGCCGGAGGTGCCCATGGAGATTGCAATGTCGGATGTCCCAATGGAGATTACAGTGGCAAAAACAGAGGTGCAATTTGTGGGAACAGTCGGGACAGATGTAGAAGAAGTACCGTTGACGGTCGTTATCGATCAGTTTCGACCGTCAATACTACCAAAACAAAACAAGAGAGAACTAGTGATGCTTGCAATGCATAAATATGTTAGAATAATAATATTCCAACCTATATTAAAAGTATAGGAATAGATTCTCTTTCTCTTTTCTTTCCACTTAGCTTAGATTATTTATTATGAGGATGAGTAGTAATGCTTGTGTGTCACTCTACCCTTGGATTATCTTAACCCCTGCTTAGAATATGATTATCACAAGTAATATATAAATTATTAGTTGAGTTCTCTCGACATGATCTTGCCACGGGATAAAATAAATACGATACCCTTGGAATACTATTGGGTGAAATGCTACAATGGTATATCCGTGCGCTTGCGGATGAACTCTGTAACCATAATATACCAAAAGTAATTCTGCGCCATTGCTGGGAATTATATTTCTATTAATGTAGTTAAGAAATACCAACAAGCACCAGGATTGGAATGGGACGGTACAAAGCCAGAAATATTTGAAGACCCTTCTCCTGCGAAAGACCCCAAGGTGCAAGAGGCCCTGGTCCCTGAGAAGGCCACTACCAGTTCTGAGGTGCCTAGAGTGCTTAGGAGCCACGACTCCAAGTCCAAAGATGAGAACAAGGATAAGTTCATGGTAACCGTCTTCAGAGGGGGTAAGGAACGTACCAAACTCAGAGATAATGACCCCCAGAAGGCCGCTGAACTAGCCGGGCTAACATACTTGCCAACTGATGATTGCCCGGAAAATTACGAACATGGGAAAGGACTCTTGTCGGATTGGGCACTTTACGAAGGACCATGGGAGATGAGAAGGTTACATAGCTTCTACATGGATGCCAGCAAGAAAGGCTTGGGCAATATAACAGCTCGATCACCGGCAGATTGTTTCAGCGCCGAAGGTTACGTATGGCTAGATTTCGCAGATCTCCATTCCATATATCGTCGGGACAAGTTGGACGTCAACTATGTCGGTGTTTGGTGCATGTGAGTATGAGTTTTAATTAATTACATGTAAAATATGTACAATACAAATCCATGTGATTATTACTAACAAACTTCTTCTGTAGGATGCAATACATGGATGCTATGAAGAAAAATGAACCTATCGGCTTCTTGGATCCAACTCGGATCTGTCAAACACATCATACCGTGAGGCTAGCACCAGGGTCAAACCAGCTGAAGGGCAAGACTCCAAAAGAGATAGCTGAATACAAGAAGGGCTTCCACAAGGAGAAATTGATTACTGTCGCACAGTACATTGGACGAGCCTTCTTGCACTTTCAAAATAACAGAGTCGTCATGGCCGCTTATAATTTTAAGTAAGTCCGGTACATTTATCTTCTACACATATGTCTTCTTTTAGATGGTACTAACTAACTAAGCTGTTGTTAATATGTAGCGATCATTATATCTGTTTACTCATCCACCCTAAGGACGGAACTGTGGTAGTCTTGGACCCTCTCGATTACAGACACCAGTCATACAAAGAATTCCTAACATTCTTACGGTAGTAAGTGATTCTGACTCTTGCATTTTTATATCAATGTTTTATAATTAAATATCCTCCTTAATGTGAAACGGTACGACATCCATACAGTGCATACAACTACTACAAGTTCAAGGGTGGAGAACTGTGGACCCCGTTTTTATAACAAGAATCAATCGTGTAAACAGCACCATTTCCCTGGATCAAGTAGTCTGGTACACACGAATTCATAGCTGAAGTAACCAGTGCACATACACGAGTGTCTAATACGAATTATTACATCAATAGCCCGCAGGCATAGTCTTAAGTCATCGGACCGAGCGGTCCAGAATACATCCAAAAACAGAAATAGGTAAGGCAGCGGAGTTAAGGCAGCGGCACGCCATTGCCACAGGCAACGACCGTAACTAAGACCTATTGAGCGACTTCGTCTTCATCACCCTCCTGGTAATAGGCATAGGGATCCTCCGAAGCTTCATCTCCGGCCTCTGATTAAGTTTATATTTGCAAGGGTGAGTACCAACCGTACTCAACAAGCCACCACAGCAACAATGCATATGATAAGGGTATTCAAGAAATGGCTATGGTTCTTTTGCACAAAGCAAGTTTTTTTGCAATTCTTTTCACAAGCCTAAGACCTAGCATAGACTGATCAAATTTTAGTACCAGTGTTCATATTAAACAATGACGGTTCTGTCCACCATCCATTGTGATCCCAAGGATAGCTTCCCGCCATCGAGTCGCCATGGTTTTCTGAGGACGTCCACCTTCCCTCCTCTTAGGAAGTGGCTCCATCAGCATAGAAATCATCATGCAACATCCCATCCCACACAAGTTAAGAATTTAGAGTCTAGCCAAGTGTAATACACGTCCCGATGCTCAATAACCGCGAGCACGGCTATTCGAATAGATTGGGTTTACTCACACTGCAGTGGATGTACACTTTACCCACACTCCGCGACTGCCCAACATATGAGCCTCGTCCCAACACATGAGACATGTCACGGAAAAGCTTTTCGATAACCTCGCATTGGCAGTACCCGCTCCATGAACTTTACATCCTCATGCACTCTAGGCGTACACAGTTTCTAGCAGTGAGAGGAGTTCTGGCGCACCCGGGAAGGAAAGACTCACACAGGCATTAGGTTATAATTATGTTTAAATTCTCACATGGCAGTCCTACCGATGGCGACACCATTGTAGACACCCGCCTCGCGGTTCTACCAATGGCTGCCCCACCGTAGAGCCCCTGCCTCACACATCAAGAAACCACTATGCATGGATACTGCCTCTGCTCAGCTATCTATTCCGCTAGGTCTATACCCATACGAGAAGTGCGGTTGTACGGGGGTCGTTTCATGCTTAACTTCATGGCTCGGTCCTTAATTGACCGGGGACGGTACTTGCCTTTTCCCGGATACCACCCAAATCCTCCGTCCGCCCCAGTCGAAAACAGTTGTTTAATTTCATTTCTCTTTTCATAAATCATGTCATCAACATCATGGCAATGTGGCGCTCATGTCCCCACATGCCGCATCTCAATTACCTTCCCAAAGGCAATTGCCCAAGCATAGAGCATTTTGATAATTATGAGTATGCATGATTCTAGAATAGCGTTGCTAAGCAATTGTCATAGTTGACTAGGGACTCATACGTAAACATGGTTACGAAGGAATATGGGGTAAACAATAATCAAAGCATGGCATAATCACAAGTAGGATGTTTATCATTGCATGCAATCTTATTTGTAAACAAAACAATTTCGCAATTGGGATCAACATGTTCAAAGAGTAGTGATGACTTGCCTTGCTCAAAGTCCTGCGGGTCTTGACCTTCGCTTGGATCAGCAGCTTCCTCGGGCTCTATAATTACGTGCGAAAATGGATTTGAATTCGGTTAGAATTCAATAAACATCCAAGTAAATCCAAATGAAAAATCGAGTGCGAAAGTCGATTCTTTTATATTAACTTTACTATTCGCGAACTACGGCAAACCCATTTTCGGTGTAAATTATTTATGAGTATCATTATTTTGTTGTCCTAAGTTTTTAATTTAGTATTCCCGAGTATTATATCCATGTAATAGGTTAGAAATTTCTACCACGAGCTAAATATCGGACAAAATCCTAGAGGTATTATACGATTTAATTCAGTTTATGATTAACCGATTAAGTATTCTATACGTCTAAAATTACTAGGGATTAAATCCGAACTTCTACCGTGAACCAATTAGTTGTAGAGATTATCCAAAGTAATCTTTAATAATCTATAAGATTTCGTTTATTAGTTGTTGATTACATTTAAATTACTACCGCGAATTGATTATTTATAGTGACTACCAAAAATAACCCATAATTTACATTAAATTTTTGCAATCCTACGATGGGAAATTAATCTATAATTTAAATTCTAATTTTTCAATCTTCTAAACTCTCCTAAGTTCCCACTATTTATACTATTACTATCATTTATATTTATTTATTTATTATTATTATTATATTTATTATATTTTTTTTCTTTTATTTATTCCCCCCTTTTTCTCTCTTTTCACTCTTTCTCTTTTTTTTCTCTCCCTTTTTCTTTTTCTCTCTTTTCCTCTCTCTTTCTTTCCCTTTTTTTTCTCTTCTCTCCCTTTTTCTTTTCTCTCTTTTCCTCTCTCTTTCTTTCTTTTTTTTCCCTCTCTCTCTCTTGGCCGACTCCCTCTTTTCCTCTCCCTCTCTCCCTCTCGGCTCTCTCTCTCTCCCTCACCCGAGCAGCGGCGGCGGCGGACGCGATGGGAAGGGAGGGCGGCTCACCGGCGGCGGCGTGGCGACGACGGTGGCGGCGGCGACGACGACGGCGACGGCGGCGCAAGGGCGGCGCGGTGCAGCGGCACCGAGGGTGGCGGCGCGGCAGCTCACAGCGGCGATGGCTCGGGGGGGAGGGAAGAGGGGAGGAGGATGGAGGTGGGGTGGGGAAGAACGGGGAGAAGGGGAGGGAGGGGGAAGAAGAGAGAGAGAGGGCGGCGGCCATGGCGATGGCGACGGGCGGCGCACGGCGCGGCAGGCGGCGGTGTGACGGGCGAGCGGCGCGGCAGGTGGTGACGGGGCACGTGGGGCCCGAGGCGGCGACGGGACGCGTGCGCGGCGACTGGACGGGCGGCGACGCGACAGGCGATGGCGCGGGGCGCGTGGCGCGAGGGCGACGGCCGAGCGGCGACGGGACGGCGGCGCGGCGGGCGAGCGACGCGAGGCGGTGATGGCGACGGCGCGCGGCGGCTCGGGGCGCGAGGCGCGGGACGGCGACGCGACGGCGACGGGACGGCTGCGCGGCGACACGACGGCGACGGAACGGCGGCGTGCGAGGGGAGGCGGAGCGGCGCGCGGCGCGCGGGGCGCGAGGCGGTGCGGGGCGCGAGGGCGCGGGGGCGACGGCCGAGCGGCGATGGGACGGTGGCGCGGCGGCGAGCGGCGCGGCGGGAGAGGGGACGGCGCGCGGCACGGCGCGGGGTAGGGTTAGGGCTAAGGGGAACCGCGTCGAGCACCTTAGGTGCAATGAACAGTGCCGACTTCCAATTTTTCTTTTTTTTTTAAATTTTTTTTTATTTTTATTATTTTTTTTATTATATTATTTTTATTTATTTATTATACAAATTTGATTCTAAAATTCCTAATATTTGCATATATAATTCTTACCCAATATTTGTGTTATTCCCACTAATAAATTCATCCTAAATTAATATTGCTCACATTCTTATATAATTTATTTAAATCTTTATTTAGTGTTAATTCCATTCCATCGCATTTAAATTTAATTGATACGAGCATGTTTGCGATAATATCGATGTAAATTGATTGATTTAGTTCTTTATTCGAAATTTCCAAACTCCGAAATCGAAATTCAATGGAACGGCGAATAAAATCGGCATGATGCAATTTATTTTACAAAGTTTTTGAAAATCCGAATTTTTAGAGTTTTGATTAGTCGGTCGAATTTTCAAGGTGTTACAAACCTACCCCTCTTAAATAAATCTCGTCCCGAGATTTCTTACCAAGTTTCGAATAGATGCGGGTATTCCGTCCTCAAGAATTCTTCGCTTTCCCAGGTGGCTTCATCCTAAATGTGATTACTCCATTGTACCTTGTACATACGCCACTCTTTGCTCCTAGTCCTCTTTTTGGCTTCATCCAATATCCGGACCGGGTGTTCTAGATACGTAAGGTCGTGGCTAATGTGAATCTCTCCCAGCGGAGCTTGTTCTTCCGGCACTCGTAAGCACTTCTTTAATTGAGACACATGGAAGACTGGGTGCACATCGGCGATATTTTCTGGTAGCTGTAACTGATATGCGACTTCTCCCCATCTAGCCGTGATTTAGAAGGGTCCCACATACCTTGGCGTTAGTTTTCCTTTGACCTTAAACCTTTTCGTCCCCCTCATCGGAGAAACCTTCAGATACACATAATCTCCTTCCTTAAATTCCAGGTTTCTTCTTCGAGTGTCGGCGTAACTCTTTTGTCGTGATTGTGCTACTTTTAGACGGTCTCGAATCAGGCGAACCTTTTCCTCGGCTTCTTGGATAATGTCAGGTCCAAATACTGCCCGTTCTCCCGTCTCAGACCACATTAGTGGAGTTCGACATCGTCGACCAAACAATGCCTCACTGGGTGACATCTTTAGGCTTGCTTGAAAGCTGTTGTTGTAGGAGAATTCGGCGTAGGGCAAACATCTCTCCCAGTCTTTGCTAAAATCCAGAGCACAAGCTCTCAACATGTCTTCTAAGACCTGGTTTGTTCTCTCTGTCTGGCCATCCGTTTGTGGGTGATAAGCTGTGCTAAATGCTAGGTAACTTCCTAGGGCTTCATGTACTTTCTCCCAGAAATGCGAGGTAAATTGTGTGCCTCGATCAGATATAATTTTCTTAGGTACACCATGAAGACATACTATCCTGATCATGTATAACTCGGCTAGCTTGGCACTGCTATAATTTGTCTTAACGGGGATGAATCTCGCCGTCTTGGTGAGTCGATCCACAATCACCCAGATGGAATCGTACCATGTTGCGGTCTTGGGCAATCCAACAATAAAATCCATACCTATCTCATCCCATTTCCATTCGGGAATCCTAAGGGGTTGCAACAAACCTGCCGGTCTCTGGTGCTCAGCCTTCACCTTTTGGCACACGTCACAGAGTGCTACGTATTCTGCCACATCTCTCTTCAGATTGGGCCACCAGTATCCTTCCTTCAGATCCTGGTACATCTTCGTACTTCCTGGGTGCAATGAATATGCTGACTCGTGAGCTTCCTTTAGGATTAATCCTCTCAGTCCACCCTGTTCGGGTACATAAATCCTCTTTTTATACCATAGGACATCTTTTTCATCGATCGAAAATTCCTTTGCAAGTCCTGCGGCTAGGCGTTCCTTCACCTCTCGGATTTCCTCGTTGTCCTTCTGGGCTTCTTCTATTTGGGTTCTCAGAAGAGGTTGAATGTCCAAGGTGTTTATCTGCCCATGAGGCACTATATGTAGGTTTAGTTGGGCTATTTCCTCCCTAAGCTCAGGAGCCATTCCTTCCATCCTCAGATGATTGCAATGGCTCTTCCGACTCAAAGCGTCAGCCACAACGTTTGCTTTGCCGGGGTGATAGTGGACCTCTAAGTCATAATCCTTGATTAGTTCTAACCATCGCCTTTGCCTTAGGTTGAGGTCTGACTGGGTGAAAATATACTTCAGACTCTTGTGGTCAGTGTAGATATCACAATGGTTTCCAATCAAATAATGTCTCCAAATCTTTAGCGCATGAACCACGGCTGCAAGTTCTAGATCATGGGTAGGATAGTTTTCCTCATGTGGTCGCAATTGTCGCGACGCGTAGGCCACAACTTTTCCGTCCTGCATCAGTACCCCTCCTAGTCCTTGCCCTGATGCATCACAGTATATAACGAAGTCCTTCCTGATGTCGGGAAGAACTAAAATAGGTGTCGAGGTCAATTTTTCTTTGAGCTGCTCAAAGCTTTCCTGACACTGTTCTGACCACACAAACTTCTTTTCCTTCTTGAGTAGTTGTGTCATCGGTCAGGCTATCTTAGAGAATCCCTCAATGAACCTTCGGTAGTATCCGGCCAAGCCTAGAAAACTCCGAATTTCAGTCACAGACTTGGGTGCTTTCCATTCCGTAACAGCCTCCACTTTAGCAGGATCCACTGCTACTCCACCGGCTGAGATTACGTGGCCTAGAAAGGCGACTTCTTTTAGCCAGAACTCGCATTTACTAAACTTTGCATATAATTTATGCCTCCGTAATTTCTCGAGTACCAATCGCAAGTGTTCCGCATGTTCCTCCTCACCCTTGGAGTAGATCAGAATATCATCGATAAATACTACCACAAATTTGTCCAAGTAATCCATGAACACTTTGTTCATAAGATTCATAAAGTATGCCGGGGCGTTGGTTAACCTAAACGACATTACTGTGAACTCATACAATCCATAGCGTGTTGAAAACGCGGTCTTGGGTATATCCCCGGTCCTAATTTTCAATTGGTGGTATCCTGATCTAAGGTCAATCTTAGAGAACACCTTAGCTCCTTTGAGTTGATCAAAAAGATCATCAATCCGAGGTAGTGGATATTTGTTTTTGATGGTTACTTCGTTCAGTGAACGGTAGTCTACACACATCCTCATGCTACCATCTTTCTTCTTGACGAATAATACTGGGGCTCCCCATGGTGACGAACTGGGTCGTACAAATCCCTTTTCTTGCAACTCTCTAATTTGCTTTTTAAGTTCCTCCAACTCATTAACTGGCATCCGATAAGGTCTCTTGGATATGGGGGCAGTTCCGGGCATCAGATCAATAATGAACTCTATGTCACGGTCTGGTGGCATCCCAGGTAAGTCTTCTGGGAACACATCGGGAAATCGTTGCACTACAGGCATTCCTTTCAGGGGTAGCATGGTAAATATGCCTCCGGCACGTTCGGTCAGTCTAGGATCTTGGTCCATGGTTGCTCTCATATCCGATCCCCAGGGTGTGGTCAGGGTAACCTCTCTACGTCTACAGTCGATTACCCCCCTGTTCTTTGCTAACCAATCCATACCC
Organism: Oryza meridionalis; assembly: GCA_000338895.3. Lineage (NCBI taxonomy): Eukaryota > Viridiplantae > Streptophyta > Magnoliopsida > Poales > Poaceae > Oryza > Oryza meridionalis. Next base: position 11,298,163 of record CM002525.2, on the reverse strand, counting down.
AATATGACATCCAGGGTCTGGGGTATCAACACCATAAGATTGGAGGGAAACACCACATCCCTAAGACGAATAGGTACATCTATGCAAGCATGACTCACAGTTATCTCGCCCCCAAGTGAGTGTACTATCATAGGCTTTCTAAGCCCCACTAAGGTTAAGTTGTGTTTTTGACTAGCCTTCAATGATATCAATGAATGTGATGCTCCTGAATCGAAGAGAACTTTAACTGGAGTGGAGTTGATAGAAAACGTACCCATCAGTACACCCTAATCCTCCTGGGCCTCTTCAGCTCGCATATGGTTCACTTGTCCGCGGCCAAATCCGGTAGCAACCTTGTTAGTCTGCGGAGTCCTGAATAGTCCTCGTCCGGCAACAGGGGTAGCAGTCCCACGAACAGCCATTGTATTAGCGCCAGTATGGACAGGAGTTTTGCGTGGATGAGGGCAATTGTTGGCGTAGTGCCCATACTCTCCGCAGTTGAAGCAGTCCACATTCCTCTTGGCTCCAGGGGTAGCCAGAGTTGGTGTAGGGGTGCGGTTCTGAATCACAACCGACCTATTAAAATTGCTAGGCGCGGCGGGTCGGTTAGTTGCCACAATAGGGGGCTTCCACCCAGACGAAGTGGCTCCCTTGAGTCGCTGAGGCACCCCCTGAGGTGGGCGATTCATAGCAAGCCTCCTCTTGCGGTTATGCTCTACAGTCCTTTGATCGTTCTCCAGCCTAACGACTTTGTTGATCAGGCTCTGGAAGCTCTCATGGTCTTGCCCAATCATAGGTCCACGTAATTCGTCATTCAGCCCTTCTATGAACTTGTCGATCTTCTCCTCTTCATCTGCGAGGTCTCCAATTGCATAGCGGGCCAACTGAGTGAACCGGTTCAGATATTCCTGCACCGTTGTGTTCCCTTGCCGCAATCTTCTGAACTCATTCTTCTTCATACGTATTACCGCAGCAGGCACGAAGTTCTCGCGAAATGCTGCAGTGAACTCTTCCCAAGTGGGTTCTCCAGCATCCTCTTCTCGAGCTTCCTTGTAGGTATCCCACCAATCACCAGTGGGTCCCTCCAGTTGGTTTACTGCGAAAATCACTTTGTCGGCTTCACGTACCCGGACAAGGGTCAGTTTCTTCTCTATGATGCGTAGCCTATCTTCTGCCTCCATAGGCTCGTCTGCCGTAGCGAACGTGGGTGGCTTGGTTCTCATGAACTCTCCAAAGCTCGATCCTCCGCGGTTGCCTTGGTTGTTTGCAATGGCTTGCAAGAGTTGGGTTTGAGTGGCCATAACTCCGGCCAGGGTAGTTAGATCAGGTGTCTGGGTTTCTTCATTGCTGGTTGATGCCCAACGTCGGCTTGCCATCTGTGTAGGATGATGGAATAAGTATCCTAATTTTCTAACTAGCTTCTATGGTTTCATCCCATTAAGGGAGTTGTTTTGATGTGAACTTTGTTTTGCAAGCATGGTGGAATAAACTCATTTATAACACAACAGCAACAACATCGTGAATAACATCACAGAGTTCCACAAATAGTACATAAATCATGATGCAATTGACTGCGCACACATGCAGTCCAAATAAGGTTCATCAAAAGATACATCGAACTAACCATCAAGCTACTCATCAAACTAGGTAAGGGGGGGTGTGTGTCTTGCATACTATCCGAAAACCATCTGACGCGAGATCGAAGCTGCAACAATCCTCCAGTCTAGTCATCCAACCATCCGTAGGATCCTGGGGCAGGTAGAGTGTGGTCGCTGGCGCGGGCAAACCTGAGTCCCCATGGCTCGGAAGTAGCGGCCTCAGAATCTGGCTTGGGCTTCTTGCCCGGAGGTCGGGTGCTCTTGCGGGCAGTGCTGAGGGTGCGGGGGCCTCCGAGGAAGGTGATGCGGGGAACAGGGGTCTCATCCTCTGAGGGGTCGGTGAGGTCTGGCTCGCTCTCTGGCTCAGTGTCAGTCCCCTCTGTCTCGGAGTCGACCTGGATCGGAGTCTCTAAACTGGAACCCAACTGCGGAGAAGGTGTAGAGATCAGTGGAGTGTGCACAATCTCCGGGGCAGGTGGCTGCATCACTGTCGGGTCCACCAAGTAAGGTGCTGACTCGGTGGCCAGCATACCAACCTCTCCCAGAAGAGCGTGGAACGCTGGTGGGTACGGCGGGGTGAGGAAAAAGTAGTGGTCACGCCCTACTGCTGTGGAAGTAGAAGCCCCTGTGGTGCTGATCGTGGCTGCTCGAAGCTGCTCCTCCAGCTGACTGACGTGCTCCTGACTCTCTCTCAGCTGCTCCTCAAGTGTATCCATCATCCCGCGGCGGTCGTTGTACTGGTCAGATAACTGCTGGAACTGGTCGCCGCGGACCTGAAGCTGTGCCTTCAGTGAGTCTATCTCACTGCCCCAAGCCTGGTGCTCCTCCTCCAGCTGAAGCTGCTGCGCTGTGAGGTCAGTCACCTCGGTCTCTAGCTCTCCCACACGTCTCTGTTGGTCGTCGATCTCTAACAGAGCCTCCTCGTAAAAGTCATCCGCTGCCTCAGCCCATCGTGACAGTCGGGTCACTATCGGGTTGTAGCAGCAAGGTGTGTCCTGAACGGTGCAGACGGAGTTGCTCTCCTCTCGAAACGGGTGGTGAGCAAACTCGGTACTTGCCAACTCAGCTCGGTGAATAGAGCTGAGTCGGAGGAAGGCCTCCCGTGCTGCATCCTGCATCGCGGTCTCTGGCAAGTCGCGACGGTGGCGTGTCGGGAAGCTGTAGTCTAACTCTGATGGGACTCGCGTGTGAACCTCGACTCGAGCCTCCCAGACAGACTCGCACTGTCTCACTCGGTAGATCGGAGATCTGGGGTATCGCAGACGCCCCATCAGTCGGTGTAGCTCGATGACGTATCCCTCTGAGCGGGGTACGCCCATCTCCCAGACAGCGGGTGAATCCTGATCTGCCATCTAATTTTAAGAAAAACCCAATGTCAGCTAAGAGTAAAACTTATTTTGTAAAGAAATAGTTAAGAGTAAGATAAAAATCATACACGTTTTGTAAACATAGCATTTTTATTTTTGAAATTATTACTAAGTGGGAATTTTCTCCCTTGGCCAACTTAGAAAAGGGTGGGGCGCTTTTTGGTCTTTTCCTACAGTCGTATGGCTCTGATACCAGCTCTGTGGACCCCCGTTTTTATAACAGGAATCAATCGTGTAAACAGTACCATTTCCCTGGATCAAGTAGTCTGGTACACACGAATTCATAGCTGAAGTAACCAGTGCACATACACGAGTGTCTAATACGAATTATTACATCAATAGCCCGCAGGCATAGTCTTAAGTCATCGGACCGAGCGGTCCAGAATACATCCAAAAACAGAAATAGGTAAGGCAGCGGAGTTAAGGCAGCGGCACGCCATTGCCACAGGCAACGACCGTAACTAAGACCTATTGAGCGCCTTCGTCTTCATCACCCTCCTGGTAATAGGCATAGGGATCCTCCGAAGCTTCATCTCTGGCCTCTGATTAAGTTTATATTTGCAAGGGTGAGTACCAACCGTACTCAACAAGCCACCACAGCAACAATGCATATGATAAGGGTATTCAAGAAATGGCTATGGTTCTTTTGCACAAAGCAAGTTTTTTTGCAATTCTTTTCACAAGCCTAAGACCTAGCATAGACTGATCAAATTTTAGTACCAGTGTTCATATTAAACAATGACGGTTCTGTCCACCATCCATTGTGATCCCAAGGATAGCTTCCCGCCATCGAGTCGCCATGGTTTTCTGAGGACGTCCACCTTCCCTCCTCTTAGGAAGTGGCTCCATCAGCATAGAAATCATCATGCAACATCCCATCCCACACAAGTTAAGAATTTAGAGTCTAGCCAAGTGTAATACACGTCCCGATGCTCAATAACCGCGAGCACGGCTATTCGAATAGATTGGGTTTACTCACACTGCAGTGGATGTACACTTTACCCACACTCCGCGACTGCCCAACATATGAGCCTCGTCCCAACACATGAGACATGTCACGGAAAAGCTTTTCGATAACCTCGCATTGGCAGTACCCGCTCCATGAACTTTACATCCTCATGCACTCTAGGCGTACACAGTTTCTAGCAGTGAGAGGAGTTCTGGCGCACCCGGGAAGGAAAGACTCACACAGGCATTAGGTTATAATTATGTTTAAATTCTCACATGGCAGTCCTACCGATGGCGACACCATTGTAGACACCCGCCTCGCGGTTCTACCAATGGCTGCCCCACCGTAGAGCCCCTGCCTCACACATCAAGAAACCACTATGCATGGATACTGCCTCTGCTCAGCTATCTATTCCGCTAGGTCTATACCCATACGAGAAGTGCGGTTGTACGGGGGTCGTTTCATGCTTAACTTCATGGCTCGGTCCTTAATTGACCGGGGACGGTACTTGCCTTTTCCCGGATACCACCCAAATCCTCCGTCCGCCCCAGTCGAAAACAGTTGTTTAATTTCATTTCTCTTTTCATAAATCATGTCATCAACATCATGGCAATGTGGCGCTCATGTCCCCACATGCCGTATCTCAATTACCTTCCCAAAGGCAATTGCCCAAGCATAGAGCATTTTGATAATTATGAGTATGCATGATTCTAGAATAGCGTTGCTAAGCAATTGTCATAGTTGACTAGGGACTCATACGTAAACATGGTTACGAAGGAATATGGGGTAAAAAATAATCAAGGCATGGCATAATCACAAGTAGGATGTTTATCATTGCATGCAATCTTATTTGTAAACAAAACAATTTCGCAATTGGGATCAACATGTTCAAAGAGTAGTGATGACTTGCCTTGCTCAAAGTCCTGCGGGTCTTGACCTTCGCTTGGATCAGCAGCTTCCTCGGGCTCTATAGTTACGTGCGAAAATGGATTTGAATTCGGTTAGAATTCAATAAACATCCAAGTAAATCCAAATGAAAAATCGAGTGCGAAAGTCGATTCTTTTATATTAACTTTACTATTCACGAACTACGGCAAACCCATTTTCGGTGTAAATTATTTATGAGTATAATTATTTTGTTGTCCTAAGTTTTTAATTTAGTATTCCCGAGTATTATATCCATGTAATAGGTTAGAAATTTCTACCACGAGCTAAATATCGGACAAAATCCTAGAGGTATTATACGATTTAATTCAGTTTATGATTAACCGATTAAGTATTCTATACGTCTAAAATTACTAGGGATTAAATCCGAACTTCTACCGTGAACCAATTAGTTGTAGAGATTATCCAAAGTAATCTTTAATAATCTATAAGATTTCGTTTATTAGTTGTTGATTACATTTAAATTACTACCGCGAATTGATTATTTATAGTGACTACCAAAAATAACCCATAATTTACATTAAATTTTTGCAATCCTACGACAGGAAATTAATCTATAATTTAAATTCTAATTTTTCAATCTTCTAATCTCTCCTAATTTCCCTCTATTTATACTATTACTATCATTTATATTTATTTATTTATTATTATTATTATATTTATTATATATTTTTTTTCTTTTATTTATTCCCCCCTTTTTCTCTATTTTCTCTCTTTCTCTTTTTTTTTCTCTCCCTTTTTCTTTTCTCTCTTTTCCTCTCTCTTTCTTTCCCTTTTTTTATCTTCTCTCCCTTTTTCTTTTTCTCTCTTTTCCTCTCTCTTTCTTTCTTTTTTTTTCTCTCTCTCTCGGCCGACTCCGTCTTTTCCTCTCCCTCTCTCCCTCTCGACTCTCTCTCTCTCCCTCACCCGAGCGGCGGCGGCGGCGGACGCGATGGGAAGGGAGGGCGGCTCACCGGCGGCGGTGTGGCGACGACGGTGGCGGCGGCGACGACGACGGCGACGGCGGCGCAAGGGCGGCGCGGTGCAGCGGCACCGAGGGCGGCGGCGCGGCAGCTCACAGCGGCGGCGCAGCGGCGTAAGGGCGGCGGCACGGCGGCTCACAGCGGCGATGGCTCGGGGGGAGGGAAGAGAGGAGGAGGATGGAGGTGGGGTGGGGAAGAACGGGGAGAAGGGGAGGGAATTTATAGGGGAGGGAGGGGGAAGAAGAGAGAGAGAGGGCGGCGGCCATGGCGATGGCGACGGGCGGCGCGCGGCGCGGCAGGCGGCGGTGTGACGGGCGAGCGGCGCGGCAGGTGGTGACGAGACACGTGGGGCCCGAGGCGGCGACGGGACGCGTGCGCGGCGACTGGACGGGCAGCGACGCGACGGGCGATGGCGCGGGGCGCGTGGCGCGAGGGCGACGGCCGAGCGGCGACGGGACGGTGGCGCGGCGGGCGAGCGGCGCGAGGCGGTGATGGCGACGGCGCGCGGCGGCTCGGGGCGCGAGGCGCGGGATGGCGACGCGACGGCGACGGGACGGCTGCGCGGCGACACGACGGCGACGGAACGGCGGCGTGCGAGGGGAGGCGGAGCGGCGCGCGGCGCGCGGGGCGCGAGGCGGTGCGGGGCGCGAGGGCGCGGGGGCGACGGCCGAGCGGCGATGGGACGGTGGCGCGGCGGCGAGCGGCGCGGCGGGAGAGCGGACGGCGCGCGGCGCGGCGTGGGGTAGGGTTAGGGCTAGGGGAACCGCGTCGAGCACCTTAGGTGCAATGAACAGTGCCGACTTCCAATTTTTATTTTTTTTTAATTTTTTTTTATTTTTATTATTTTTTTATTATATTATTTTTATTTATTTATTATACAAATTTGATTCTAAAATTCCTAATATTTGCATATATAATTCTTACCCAATATTTGTGTTATTCCCACTAATAAATTCATCCTAAATTAATATTGCTCACATTCTTGTATAATTTATTTAAATCTTTATTTAGTGTTAATTCCATTCCATCGCATTTAAATTTAATTGATACGAGCATGTATGCGATAATATCGATGTAAATTGATTGATTTAGTTCTTTATTCGAAATTTCCAAACTCCGAAATCGAAATTCAATGGAACGGCGAATAAAATCGGCATGATGCAATTTATTTTAAAAAGTTTTTGAAAATCCAAATTTTTAGAGTTTTGATTTGTCGGTCGAATTTTCAAGGTGTTACAAAAACAGACCCGAACAAGGGAGAAGCTGCTAGTACGTACCTATTGGCCTGTAATACTTCTTAAAACTTTAATGTATTCCAATTGTTTCACTAATTGCAAAATTTAACTATTTTTTTCTATGATATGTCCTAAACTGTCGCAAGCAATCTAGAGAAACTGTCTTTTGAGGGTATTACGTGTGCGAATTCCTTAGGGTTAATGGGAGGTACAGGACTAACGCAGAGGATGTAAGTCTCTATACTATGGACTAGACAACTTCACATATTTGTGATACTAATATTTTGTTTATCTTCAGTGCATGCAGTTGCCAAGAATAGAACGTCGAACAAGCTTTGATGATATATGCATCACAAATATCCAGCACGATCTGTGCCACTTCATCCACCATGAGTGTTGTCATGTGAAAGGAGATTTCTTCGACCCAGAGGGTGCCCTAGCGACAAGTGACGAATTCAAGGAACTTCGGGAGTGGAACACTGCTATGCCATAATGTAACTAGATGGCGTATTTGAAGTGACTATGTAAAAAATATTGTAATATATATATTTTGGCAACACTTTTGAGCTATGCAATATATGTAGATTTCTCAGTACCAAATGCTTGATAATCTTCCAATATATGTACATAATAATGTACCTGCAAGAATTTTTATTAAATAATTTAAAAGTAATTTACGGGCAAATTATTATTAAATTTCAAAATTTTCTACCTATCATCGCAGCACTTCCTATTTTCTCAGGCGGACCGGACTAGCCAACGTCCGCCTGCGAAAATTATCTTCGCAGGCAGACGGCCGCCCCGCCTGATCTTCACAGTCGTTTGTTTACAGGCGGATGGCCGCCCCGCCTGTGAAGATTTGTTTCCACCGCCGGCGATAATGCGGACCGGGGTAGCCAACGTCTGCCTGCGAAAATTATCTTCGCAGGCAGACGGCCGCCCCGCCTGTGATGATCTTCACAGTCGTTTGTTTACATGCGGATGGCCGCCCCGCCTGCAAAGATGTGTTTCCACCGCCGGTGATAATGCGTTTTCTAGTAGTGAATCATGTACCTGTTTCTGAAGTAGTAATAAAATTTAGGGAGTGAATGGATGGGGACGGGTAGAGTCCTCAAACGTATTTTGGTCAGTTTGAATATGATTTGATTTTTTTTCTTTTTTCTAAATGAAATCCTAACAGCGGAATGGAAATAGGACCAAACGGTAACTTCATTTTAGAAAAGCAGGATCAAATAAGCAAATTAAAATTAAAAGAAGTAAGGCCAAATTGATATTTAGACTCTAAAATAGAGTCAAATAAGCAATTGTCACTTTCGACAACCGCGAAGCAGATTGGACTCAAACCCACTCAAACCTGAGTAATAGTCCCTTCTAGCTTTGTTTGTCAAGATTTGTGCTGAGATGGGCTTTTGAAATATTGAGAACTCATAATTTTATCGAAAACGATTGTAATACGTCCCGTGTGATTTAATAAATTCAATTTTCCCCGCAAAAGAAAAATCTTGATGTAGATCAACCAGCCATAAATTCGACTAATCAGGCTAAAAAAATAAATTCGACGTCTATAAAAAAAAACGTTTGAAGAATACACTCAAACTTAAATCCATCGAAATTTATATATGGACAGAGAGCTAAGCATAAAGAAATAAGGCTCAAGTCCGATTGACCCCCTCAACTATCATGGAAGTATGATTTAGCCCCCTCAACTCTAATACCAAACAAGTCACACCCTATAACTATTCCCATTTATCTCACGTGGCACTCCGCCGGTAAATGGGAGGAAGGGGGTTCTGTATCCAGATTGAATAGTTGAGGGGTGTGATTTATCTAGTATTAGAGTTGATGAGGGTATTTTCTTATACTTTCGTGATAGTTGAAGTGGGTAAATAGGACTTTAACCCTAAAGAAATAAACGAGGGATGATGGTTCAGAGCTATCTGCATACTGCATTGCAAGTCGATTGCCGAACCAAGTTTGGAGAACCGTACAGGTTGATCAAGATGATCGTAGTCGTAGCGTGCAAATCATGCATCCGGAAACTGAAATTCGTTCACTCCATGTATATTTTTCATTTCCTGAAAAAGCATGATTCAGTTGCACAGAATCGTACGAGACTGAGATCATGTTGGAGCATTACAACAGAACGAAACGGTTGCAGGTCGAATAAACCGGGCAACAAAATAAGCAGGATTACGGGATTTCAGGTCAATATCAGCATCACGTATATCCCAAAGTTACAGAACCCCCTTAATTAGGTACACCTCCTAATTAAAGCCAAATGCCACCATAGATACAGGCGTTAATTAAACTGTCATCAGCTCCATTGCTAACTCATAGATTAAAGGGATACTACCATCTAATCACATAAACAGTCGTTCACAGAATAGCTCTCGTGAACCAGAGACATAAAACCCAGTAGCTCAACTCGTCACGTCATATCCCTTAGCTCCACAAGCCAAAAATCTTCTGCAACTTGAATCTTCAATACAACCATCTGCTTGTGAACAGTGAACAGAATAAGTGTATGGACAATGCAGCAATATAAATTATTACTACTAAGGATGCAAGAAGAAAATTGAAGCAACGAAAAGAAATGTTTTGTCCAGGCACAGACAAATCAAAGTCTTGGCAATGCACTCATATGCTCATCATTGTAGTTTGAAAACAAATAAAGCAGATTTGAGATATTGAGAGAAGTTCTGTACGGCTGTTACACTAAGCTACCTTGTATTGGCTCAGCCTTTAAGCAGTGAACTAACTAAAATGGTGCCAACTTATAATCTTCATGCCAACAGCCCCACAAGGCTCAACAAAATCCAAATTAAAGATTAAATATGATATTCATATTTGGATTTTGGATTAACCATTGATTTCATTTGTATGTTAACTCTAATGAACAACTTCCTGAGTTGCTACTGTGACTTGGTTATAGAGACTCAGAAAAAATCATGTACCCCTGAGCGAACCTCACAGGCTCACATAAACAAATCAATATTCACATATCAAGGCTCCAAATTCAGCTGAAATAAATGCAGCCATGCAGGCTTAGCATAGAATCCTCTGTGCTCAAACCAAACTGACAATTGTGGTGGCATATACTCTCTCCATTTCAAAATGTATGACACCGTTGACTTTTTGCATAACGTTTGACCATTCATCTTATTCAAAAAAGTTATATAAATATCATTTATTTTATTGTAACTTGTTTTATCATCAAATAAAATGTAATCTTAACTTATACTTTTACATATTTATATTAAATTTTTGAATAAGACGAATAGTCAAACGTTGTATGAAAAGTCAACGGCGTCACACATTTTGAAAATGAGGTAGTACATAATTAGGAATCAGGTCATCTAGACAAACAAGGTAGCTACTTACTCAAATTCCCATGTCAGTACTAGCAGGTAGCTTGAACAAAATGCAACTGTTGTTCTTTAGTGGAATTGATGAGGTCAGTCAACAAAATCAGGTCATCTATACAAGACAAGGTAGCTCCCTCCGTCCCACAAAAAAACCAACCTAGTATTGGATGAGACATTCCCTAATACAACGAATCTGGACAAGCTCCTGACAGATTTGTTGTACTAGGAAATGTCACATCCAATACCATGTCAGTACTAGCAGGTGGCTTGTAAAAATGCAACTGTTCTTTTAGTGGCATTATTGGGAGCAGTTGGAGCAGCCAACAAAATTCTTCAAGAGAAACCCTAAATTCACTAGAGCAATGGACATCACACCATAATTTACTTTGAAAAATATAAAGCATAACTTCAAACATTAAGCTATTTATATCAACCTAAGCTACAATTAACAAGCAAAACTACAAAGAACTTGAAAATAAACTATGCTGGCTTTTGCAGCACAAGATTCATATGGACAAACTACCAGTAAACATTGCGTATATCAGTTGTGGTAAAAAAAGCATTATAACTCAGTTCTGCAAAGGAAAACCATCCCCAAAAAATGACTATTCACGGTGAGAAGAGTATAGTAGGTACAAAACATTACAATGACAACCTAGCAAAGCAACAACCGTGCGTTTGAATGAGGTAAAGCTAACTATTTCAGGAGTAGAATGCAAGAGATGCTTTATTCATAGTGTTCCCTTGTTCACTACTCCTACCTCTCAATCCTTACAAAGTGTAGGTATAGTTTAATTTACAACCAATCAAGAATAGTAGAATCCAACAGATGATATATTCAAATCACTCCCTTGTGTTGCTACATGTGACAAACTCACCCTCTCAACACCTACAAAGTGTAAGTTAGCTTGATATACAAACCAATCAAATATTTAGATGGTTTGTACGTGTCAAATATGGATAAATCTTTCGTTGGCTACACTTTCCTTAATTGCACATGTTTCAAACTAAACTGACCACATAAGAACAGGGTTGTTTCAATAATTAGTTCAGAAGTCACACTCAAATTTTAGAAGCAACAAGAACACTTTAAATGCATTTAGCTATAACAGAACTTTAATATACAAGGAACATAATAACGCAAGTAAGAAGAATGTATACCGCACAAAAAGGATGTCAGCACCGCAATGTTTTAGTCCAGCAATCCTAACAAAGCATTGGCTACTTCCTTCTTCGTGTCTGCTAGACGGAGCTGCATTCTCACTTCCGCTATCTTCTGCTTCTTGATCTTGGATTCCAGGGTGCAAGCCTTATCATCACTAATGAACTCAAAAGCTCTCTTGAAGGTTGATCCACATGGATGCTGGACCTCAATTCCGTTCACAAAGGAAGCAAGGTTGGGATACAAACTCTGCAATTCAGCATACTCCCTCCGTATGCTTGGTACATTAGCATCTTTATCTACTTTCTCTTTGTGATTTTCCCCTCCTGTTAGGATGCCACCATTTTGGGTGCCAGCGGTGGCCTCCTTTGGCATAACACTGTGTGTGTCGCCATCCAATTTCCCTTTGTCAGCCTTCCCCTTCTTACTCCCAACCAAAGTACCATCATCGCGAGCGGCAGTTGTGGTGGCCTCCTTTGGCATGACGATATGTGTGTCCCCATCCAATTCATCTTTGCCAGCCTTCTCCCTCTTACTCCCACCCAAAGTTCCATCATCATCAGTGGCAATTGTGGAGGTCACCTTTGCCGTGCCACTCTTTGCTTCTTCATCCAATTTGTCTTTGTGGCCTCCCTTCTTACCCTTGGTTGGACTAGCAGCAAGAGCAGCCTCCTTAGATGATCCAACCTTTGTTTCCATACCTGTTTTCTGCTTGTTGGTTTTCCCCTTCTTATTCTCTGCTAGAGTACCACCCTTTTCATTCACAGCAGTGGCGGCTTCATCCACCTTATCTTCCTTGGCGGCTTCCTTTGAATCTCCACTCACCTTATCTTTCTTAGCTTGCCCCTTCTTGTTCTTTGACGAATTGCCAGCATCCTTTGCGTTCTTTCCCCAGATTTCCGACGATAGCTGATACATCCGCAGGTCATCCTCTTTAGCTGGTAGGTCACCGCCGTGTTCAACTTTCTTGGCAGTGGCCTCGTACCGCTGCTTGAGCCTCCGCACCTTCTCATACATGTCCGAATACTTGATGCTCTTCCTCTCGAGGCTATCGCCCACAGCAGCGATGATACCCTCGACGTTAAGCTGCGTGCCGTGGCTCTTGAAATGGGCCACGAGGACCTCAAGAATCTTGACCTCGTCATCCGTCGTCCATCGCGATAGGGCCTTCCCAGACTTGCTCGACGGTGAGGGCTCCGGCGCCAACTTGGACTTGTTCGCCTTGCCGGTAGAAGGAGCCGGCTCATCGGCGGCCGATTTCGCAGCCTCAGCCTTGGCTGCCTTCTTGGAGTTGCCCGAGGAGGGAGCGGGCTCAGGCGCCGCCGCCGACGACGACTTCTCCGGTTTGGCCTTCTTGGCCTTGCCCGACGGCGCGGGCTCAGGCGCGGCCCTCTTCTTCTTGGCCTCGGCTTTGGTCTTCTTCGCCGACTCCTTCTTGACGGGCTCGGGCTCCGGCTCCGACTCCGACGAGCCGCCGCCCTCCTCCTCCTCCCCTTCCTCGTCGCCGCCGCCAACCTTCCGAAGCTGGAAACCTTGGGCGTAGGTGTCAGTGTCGGAGTCCTCCTCCTCATCCTCATCCGACGAGGCGGCGGCGGCGGTGCCGCGGCCGCTGGGCTTCTGGGGCGGTGGGGCGGCGGGAGACACCCTCTTCTCCTCCTCCCCCTCCTCCTCCTCGCCGCTTGAATCCGCGGAGGACTCGGCCTCGGGAGGCGGCGGCGGCGGCGGCGGGGGCGTCGGCGCGCGGCGCTTGCGGGCCATGGGTGATGGATGGCTCGCTCGCTCGGTCGCCGCTAGGGTTTTGGGGCGGCGGAGGAGAGGAAGCGGGGGAGACGCGAATGCGAAAGCGAGCGGCGGGGTTCTCGGCGTGGGCTTTTGGGCCTTTGTGGCGGGTTGATTTCAGGAGACTGTTCGGTTTCACTGAGAGCATCTCCAAGAGAGTCTCTATTTGGCTCTCCAAGTTAAAATTTAGCTAACAGAGAAAAAACGAGGGTTTTGGACTATTTGCCACTCTCCTGGATGGCGTGTTATTAAATGCCACTCTCTCGGATGACTTCGCTATTTTGCCATTGGAGAGAGAAGATTTCTTACTCGTGTGCCATTTTTGAGCCCGCAAGACGCCAAGTCACCTAATCTGAGGATAAAATGACCATCTTGCCCCTCTTCTTCATTTCTCCTCCTGTCTCTTTCATCCCCTTCCTTTCCCAAAGCGTCGAGGTTATTGGGCTCCGATGAGCTCCCTGCCTTGCACTCTTCCCTCCTTCGCTCCGCTCTTTCTTTTGTGGCATCATCGGTGTCTTGCTCCATCGTCATCGTCGTTGCCTTCCTCCTCCTCTCGGCTCTTCTCCACTCTCCCACGACGTTAAGTCGTTCGCCACCTAGCGCTAGGAGGTTGGTCCGGCAGTGGTGGTGGCGGTGTCACTAGCTCACACGTAGGGAGGAAGGTTGGAGGAGAGAGACCTCGGGCTAGAGAAAGAAGAAGGGCAAAACGGTCATTTTACCCTCGGATTAGGTGACATGGTGCTTTGCGGGCTCAAAAATGGCACACGAGCAAGAAATCTTCTCTCTCCAATAGCAAAATAGCGAAGTTATCTGGGAGAGTGGCATTTGAGAACACGCAATTCGAAAGAGTGGCAAATAGTCCAAAAACCCGCCAAAAATAGCTAGCCTCCTCCACTGGCGAAAGGTGGGTCCCAACAACTTCGTCCCAGCCCCATGCCCCCATCCTCCCTCTCTGCCGTCCACCTACCAGCGCATCGGTCGGGGCGAGCCGTCGCAGCCGCACGGATGTCAAGCGAGACGCGGCCTCGACGTCCTCGTCGACCTCGGCGCCTCCTCACCGGCGACAGAGGGGGTGACGGAGGGGGGTGGCGAGGAAGGACAGGGAGCGGAGCGGAGCGCGGTGGAGGCTGCCTGGCGCTGGCGCTGGACGCGGCGGCAGCGTAGGTGTCCTCGTCGAGCAAAATCTCCAAACCCTGCAAATTCGCATCAAAACAAAGTAAATTTCAATGTGTTTATCAATAAAAGAAGTAAATCTCGATGGATTTATAAACAAAAAGTAGTAGTAAATTAGTATGGAGAATTCGATGAAGAATTTGTCTGGTTAAAATTTATCACCTCTTGGTAGCCGATCTTGACAGTCTTCTCCTCGAGCGCGGAGAAGTCCTCGACGCCGAGCTTGCTGAGCAGTGCGATGCTGGAGATGCTGGAGTGCTGGACATGTGCATGAAGGTGAGGTCGTCCATGACGGTGTACGTCATCACGTCCCACACGAACCCTTTGCCAGTCTGGGCGGCGGCGAGGCAGGTCGAACAGCGGCAGCCCGTGCCCGACGTCGTCCCCGTGCCGAAGGGTGGGAACGCCGCCTTTGCCAGTCGTCCAGCGGCGGCGCAGCGACGGAGGAGCAACGTACGGCTGGACGCGCAGGGGCTGGACGAGTGACGGGAAGCCACCGGCGGTGGCGGCGAGGCAGGGGTGCGCCGGCGCCGGGTTCAGCAGCGCGTCGCGCGCCTCCGCGCTCTGCATGTACGCGTCGCCCCTCCTCCGCCGCCGTTCGCTACCCGCGGCGCCGCCACGGGGACCGCTCACCGCCGTGCTCACACATGCTGATGTAGTTGCTCGGGAAAAGGGGGAGAAAACGAGGAAAAAGAGGAAAAGGGGGAGAAAATGAGGAAGAAGAAAGAGTTTGAGGCTGACGTGCGGGTCCCACTGCCATTGACTCAGAATAGAGAGGATGAATGAAGAGGCTGTCGGAGTAAATAACAAATTTAGCTTGTTAATTAAATGGAGAGTTGGCTAAACAGACATTTGGAGAGCCAGATTTGGAAAGACTGTTGGAGATGCTCTGACGCGTGGGGCCGGGTGTAGCGTACGCTAACGGTTCGAATTCTATTTTTATTTATTTGTTGTATTTATTTTGGGTATTTCGTAAAGGAGAAAGTTCTTTCAAATGTCACGGTTTGCCCGGAGGAGATCGAGGTGAACACTGAAAACCGATCATGGTAGGTTTTATCAAAACAGCGCGAAAACCGATACAAACTATACAACCGGTGACTTTTTTTTAATTATGTATGAAAACTAACTAAAATCAATTTGGAATTCACAAATTGGATCTGGGTGGTTGGGTGGTTTGAAGCAGTGGCGGAGCTAGAAAATTTTTTAAGCCCGAATAAATATAACTAGTATTTGTTATAAAAATTTTATCATCAATTTACTCACTAATATTAAAATTATGGAGTTTTCGTCTGCCCGGGCGATGCCTCCACCATTGGTTTCAAGAAAACCAAGCGATTCCTAAAAAAACCAATCGGATCTGTGAATCCCAATCGAGGATTCGGGGCTTGGGGTTTGTGCAACTTCAAAGTAGTAACATCAAGATCATCTCTCGGTCTTTTATGATCGGAAAATGTGCTCGAGATCAAGAGAAGCAATTTAATGTGGTGACAACAATATCGTATCTAGAGAAAGGTAAAGAGAAAAAAAGTTGTCACAAGATGAATTGAAGGATAGAAGATACTCATCGCAAAATATAAAAGATTTTAGGTGGATGTAACACATCCCATTATAATAAATATGTCACATCCACTCAAAATCCCTTATACTCCCTCCATACTCATAAAGGAAGTCGTTTAGGATAGCGACACGGTCTCTAAAACATAACTTTGACTTATTGTTTCTATAAAAATATTTATTGAAAAGTGATATATGTATACTTTTATGAAAGTATTTTTCAAGACAAATCTATTCATATAATTTTTACATTTTCAAACTCAACAACTTGAGAGTTATTTATGATTTATATTCCTAATGTTTGACTTAAACATTATCCTAAACGACTTCCTTTATGAGTACGGAGGGAGTATTATACTATGGATGGAGGGAGTATGAAATAAAACAATATTACTGTAGGTCACAATTTTTTAGTACTACAAAAATATATATATATATATATATCCTTAGTTTTTCAAGCTTGCTAGCTTTCTATTTATTGAACCCACGTTATTATTCCATGGTCACGTGTTTTGCAGTTAGTCCTAATAATATATCCATTATCATAAAAAAAAAGCTAGCTGAAAATGGAGTGTGCGGCATGTACTAGGGCGATCGAGAGGATATGCAGCCGGCACACGGCACGGCAAACAAGCAGCGGGTCAGCCAGAGCGTGGTATGATGGACGGGCGGTGTGCCGGTGTGGCGAGGCAGCCAGCAAAACCAAACCAACCGCACACGATCGCACGAGACGACTCGCCCAGCCACCGATCGATCGCCCATCGGTGCCCCGACTTTTTTTTGTTTCTTTCCACGAGGCGAGAGCTCCAGCTGCGCTCGTCACATGTGCCATTGTGCCAATGTCACACGATTCCCTTTAGCTCTCTCTTCGTGAGCCCATATATACGTACAATACAATAGGAAAATCACATCCAAATGTGCAGCAAAATTGTAAATGACAAAAAAAGAAGAAGCATCGACGACAGAGCTAACGAGCTATATATATAGTCTGGAATACTGCATTTGCATTGTCTAAATCGGCACACAGTATTTTATTTTTCTTTTTCAAGTGAAATCACCGTCACGTTTGGCTGTCCCACTGTTCTCTTCATGCCTTTCTATTTTGTTTTCTTTTATAAACATGTATGGCTATGCAGGGTTCACTTATTCACATTTTTAGTGTATGTTAAAAAGCCGTGTAAAGATGAAAAGAACATGTCCAATCTTCGCAAGGTGTTCATATAAAGGTAAGATGTTCGTGTATACGTTATATGGATGAATGTATACGAGTTGTGAGCGCACTTTTTTTTCTTAAGAAAAGAGGAATATGAATTCCTAACTACCCCTCACAAGTAGAATGCATGGCAATCAGAGGTAGAAACGTCATATCGTGTGTGTGGTTGAGTCAATAGTGATCAAGGCGGACGGAAAATGATCGAGAATTAACGGAAGTGTTAAAAATGGGAGCGGGGTGAGCTTTAGGTGCTATTTAAGTGAACTGGTATCTTTTGATGCTATAAAAAGAAAAAAACGTGAACTTTTAATGCTATATAACCAATTTTGCAAAAAAAACCTATGATTTGAGACAATTATAAGGAATTTAGAAGGAATTCAATACCTTCATTCCAAAGCATCATATAGGAATTTATTTCCATAGAAATGTAATCCTCCAAAATTCTTTTATTCCAAAGGAGCCTTAACTTCCATAAGAAAATTAGATCCAAACTAAAATTCAGTGTTGTTTCTAAGATAATACACGGTGAATAAAACTACCATAGATAATACACGGTGAATAAAACTACCGTAATATAGTAAGTAGTTTATGTATCCATAGTACTCACTCCATTCCGGAATATAAGCATTTTTAGAATAGTATCAAGTCATTTTTTTAACTTTAACTATTAATAGCAAAAAAAAATAAAAGATCAATCATATAAATTGATGTTACTAGATTTATCATTAAACAAACTACAATAATATACAACTCTTTTTATTTAAAACATCTTAATTTTATAGATATTATTGGTTAAATAATATATTGAAGACTGTGTCGAAGTTCAAATATACACGTATATTTTGGGACGGAATGAGTAGTAATTTTGAACACCATTATTTATGATATAATCTCTTGATTTCCATGTTACTCATGCACCTAATAACGTTAGTTCACTAGCCACATCATCTTTTTAGTTTTATCTCATTTCGTAAGCTTCGTGTGAGACGGTAGTTGAGTGGTGCACTACTCTACTACTCCATGAGTAGTATATAGACCGAAAATACGCGCCCAAGAGCAAGTGACACATATCAGTGATCTGTGAGCCGTGGTTTGTACGTGCACACAGAGCACGATTTGTACCCGTCTTGAGACCACGCAGCGTCTCACTGGTGTCACTGACGCACTGTGCGCTAGCTTGCGCACACGCGCAAGCGCAATGCCGCGCGGTGGGCGTGCCAGCCAGGTGGGGGGCCAAACATGGAGTGCAGCATCTGCATGTGTGCTGCTGTGGCAGCCCAGCCCACGCGGCTCTCGTCTCGTGCCGCGCCGCGCGCGCGCCCATGGATCGGCGAGCAAACCAAGCGGACGCGGCCGCGGCCGCCGCCGAGCCGAGCGAGAGCCCATCGTTCCCCGGCGATGGCAGGCAAACCATCGGTGCACCGCGTCTCATGCCGCGCTTTCCGCGAGACGCAAAAGCCTCCCAGCTCTCGCCGCCCGCGCGCGTCCCATCACTCTCGCCACCACACCCACCCGCCCCAATCGCGCTCCATCGTCCTATAAATGGCCGCGCTGCCGCCGCCCCGGAGCAGACCAGCAACCATCGCTGGTAGTTCAGCACCTCGTCGACTTCTTCCAGCTTCCAAGTTCCAAGAACTAGCTAGCTCGCCATGGGTCACGCCGTCGCTCGCCGCCTCATCCTCCTCCTCGTCTTCCTCCCCTGCTTCTTGCTGCCGCTCTCCGGCGCGCACGCCTTCCCGGCCTCGGCGCTGGAGGCGGAGGCGGTGGCGCGGCGCCACCACCGGCTCTGCATTGCGCTCAACGCGACGGCGGTGCACGTGGGGAAGGCGCTCGAGGCCCTGTCGGGCGCCGCCGTCGCGCCGGCCTCCGCGGTGACGACGCCGTTCTCGGCGGGCTCCTCCTCCTCGCCGCTCGCCGCCGCGGCGCGCGACGACTGCGCGGAGCTGCTCGAGGACTCCCTCGACCTCCTTGCCGGCGCCGGGGAGCCCGGGGCCGCCCACGACGACGCGGTCACGTGGCTCTCCGCCGCGCTCACCAACCACGACACCTGCGCCGACAGCCTCAACGAGGCCGGCATCGCCCACGGCGCGGACGCCGCGCCCCACCTCGCCGCCGCCCGCGCCATGGTCCGCGACTGCCTCGCAATGTACGCGGAGGCCGCGCCGGCGGCCATGGCAACCAGCAACAAGGACGGCCTCGCCGGCGTCCCCGTCTGGAACGGCGGCGGGAAGAGCAAGAAGCAGAGGAAGAGAGGAAGAAGAAGAAGAAGCCTCTTCTTCCCCAGGTGGCTGTCGGCGAGGGACCGGAGGCTGCTGCTGGGCCCCGCGGCGCCATTGGTGGAGAGCGCGGACATGGTGGTGGCGAAGGACGGCACGGGGACGCACCGGACGATATCGGACGCGGTGAAGGCGGCGCCGGAGCGCAACGGGCGGCGGACGGTGATACACGTGAAGGCCGGGCGGTACGACGAGAACGTGAAGGTGGGGAGGAAGAAGACGAACCTGGTGTTCGTCGGCGACGGCAAGGGCGTCACCGTGGTGTCCGCCGGCCGCAGCGTCGCCGACAACTTCACCACGTTCCGCACCGCCACCTTCGGTATGTCATGGTGTCGCCACGATTTTCTCACTCCATTGGCATTTCGTCGAACACTTTACAAAAAAACAGTTATGGTGTCGATAAGAAACAATTTTTATCATCACGTTCTCTGAAACTAAACCTTGCTCATTGTTACCCTTAGCGCATTTTTCATATATATATACTGTTTTCATATCACATAAGTTTAGACATGAACGATCGATCACACTGTTAATGAAAATAATTATATTTTATAAAAGTATTTATTTTAACTTTTACTTTTCAACTGACATTGCATCCCCTGTATTCACGATAGATAGACTTATGCTGATTTTGCACAAGAAGTTAAGTGTTACAAATAGGGATGATTTCTAGGTTTAACTAAATGAACTAATTTTACTTTTGCGCTCAATGGAAGAAAGTAGTAGTAAAAACTAGCTAGACGCAAGCTATTGAAGTGCAATTATTTTAGGGATATGAGTAGACAGTAGTGACGGGTAGCAATGAGCTTACAGGAAAACACAATTAATTCATTGCTACGTACCGAAGTTAAGTACAACACTGTACCAACAACAGAAGAAACTTCACTAAATTACAATAATGATCTACTCCAGCCTGTTGTGAATGTCTGATGTTGGAACCATCCAATTTATTTTGCGATTATTACTTCTATTAAATTGGCTGATTCTTACTTCTGCAATCTCTAGCGCTTCTACTGTCCCGCAATGAAGACCACTTCGAGTAGGAGTAGCTCATATTAGGCACGTACTAATAGCTGCTGTAGATGACTGAGTATAAAAGCTGGTAAATTTCCTGAAAAGAAACGGTAGAAATGGACTACTCGACCTGCATTCTTGCTGTGTTTGCGTGGTGGTAACGTGGCGTAGTGGGTGGGTTGGGGGGGGGGGGACTTGAACTGAAATCGGATAGCGGTATGGCGCGACATGGCACGTCGGTCGCGATCACTCCGCTGAAATTTGACAAGAATTTGTTGCAAATTAATCTCGTAGTAAGAAAGCAGCTTAATTAATTCGTGTGAAATTTGTGGCAATGCATGGGCAGCGGCGTCGGGGAGCGGGTTCATGATGAGGGACATGACGGTGGAGAACTGGGCGGGGCCGGAGAGGCACCAGGCGGTGGCGCTGCGCGTGAGCGCCGACCGCGCTGCCGTCTACCGGTGCAGCATCATCGGCTACCAGGACACCCTCTACGCCCACTCCAACCGCCACTTCTACCGCGACTGCGACGTCTACGGCACCGTCGACTTCGTCTTCGGCAACGCCGCCGCCGTCCTCCAGCGCTGCAACCTCTGGTCCCGCTCCCCTCTCCCCGGCCAGAAGAACACCATCACCGCCCAGAACCGCCGCGATCCCGGCCAATCCACCGGCCTCGTCATCCACGCCTGCCGCATCGTCCCCGACTCGCCGCCGTCGCCGGCCGTGGCGGCGCCATTGGCGCCGACGTACCTGGGGAGGCCGTGGAAGCTGTACTCGAGGGTGGTGGTGATGATGTCGTACATCGGCGGGCACGTGCCGCCGGAGGGGTGGCTGGCGTGGAACGCGACGTTCGCGCTCGACACGCTCTACTACGGGGAGTACATGAACTACGGCCCCGGGGCCGGGGTCGCCGGGCGCGTGGCGTGGCCGGGCCACCGCGTCATCAACGACAGCGCCGAGGCGGAGCGGTTCACGGTGGCGCGGTTCATCTCCGGCGCGTCGTGGCTGCCGGCCACCGGCGTCTCCTTCCTCTCCGGCCTCTCGCTTTAGCTAGCTAGCTCGATCAACTTTATATATGCATGCGTATATAAATACTTTGTTGCGTTGGCATGTGCACGCACGCACGTACGTACTTGGGATTATATTGATTTGTTGTAGTAGATTCGAAATGGAATGGAGCGATTTGATTTGCGTTCAGAATTTGGAATTTCTTTTTTTTTAACGACTCACGAGAAGTTCATTGATAGAACAGGAAAAAATTACAAGATTACAACCTGAAGGATCATAACCAGAAAAAAGAAAAAAGTATATCACCACCCACACACCGACATCGCCAACACACAAACCCAAGAGAAGGCTAGCACCGGACCGGCCACCGCTAATCGTGACCGATTGCCACTAGACCAACAAAGGGACACAGACGAGATTGTCCCCTAGGGGATGCCAAAACGACGTCTTCAAGAAGAAGAGCGACGGAAAAACCGCCATCGCCGTCCGTCGGGACTCAAAGGAGCCAAGGCTGAGTTTTCGCCCGGCAATCACCCTTGAGGGGTGAGACAGCACGACAACGCCCTCAGGAGGGGGAATGAACTATCGTTGTCGGTCCGGTCAAGGCCGGATTGGGTTTTCACCCGCCGCTCACCGGCTGCAAATCCACAGCTGACGTACCGATGCTCCACCACCACACAAGCTCTGCCGACATGTGGGACCCCTGCACCGGCGTCCCCCACCGGGCAACCTTCGTGCACCGAAGACCGCGCCACACCCACCGGCAGCTCCTCCTCACGCCTAGGTCGCCTCCTTCACCGCCGGCCGCGCCTCTCGCGCCAAGCCGGCCTCCTCCACTGGACGCGCCTCTTGCGCCAATCCGGCCTCCCTCCATCGGCTGCACCTTTCGCGCCAAGCCGGTCTCCATCTCCGCTGTCCGCGCCTCTCGCGCCGAGCCGGTCTCCGCTGCCATCGGCTGCGCCTCTCTGCGCCAAGCCGGTCTCCGACCCCTCCACCGAACGATGCCACGCCGGCTAGATGCAGCCGTCTTCCACGCCCTCGGCTAGCCGTCCGAGGCCGTCATGCCTCCGGTGACCGCAATCGCGGTCACCACCACCACAGCCGCTGCCGTCAAACGCCCAGCCACTCGCACCCGACTCCTTCCCCGCCGCCGACGTTGCCACCGCCTCCACAGTCACGGCCACCGTCGCCACTGCCACCGGCGCCAGTCACCGCCTCCGCAGACCACCGATGCTCCGTCGCTCTCCGCCACCAAGGAGCTAGCAACGCCCCGATGCCGCCGCCATGCCCTCCGCCGCCGTCGCCAGCCGACCACCAACCCGGCCACCCCTCCACCGCCGTCGCGGCCACCACACCTTCGTCTCCAGCGTCACCGCGACGTCACGCCCGTTGCCACTAGATATGGCCGCCTCCACGCCAGTCGTCGTCCGGTTCCACCGCCGCCAGTTCCGGCCGCCGTGGCACCGGCACCGCTGTCGCCATTGCCCTGAGGACGCCGACCTCCTCCGCCGGTGCCGGACCTCCACCGGGCATCACCAGAAACCTCCCCGCCAGATCCGCGCCGGATCTGGCGGCCTCGTCCACCGCCGCCAGCGCCTCCAGACCTTCGCCGCCGTCCCCGTGAAAAGCCGCCGCCTGAGCTCACTGCCCCGCCGCCGGCTAACTCCCCGCCAACTCCGACCGGCCAGCGCGGATCTGGGCGGTATCTGCCTCCCGACGCCGGCAGTCCTCCCCCTGCCCTTGTGCGAAAAGCGAAGCGAAGCCCCGCCGCCGCCGTCCTTGCCGCCGTGCGGCTTTGCCGGCGGCCGCTCGGGCGGCGGCGAGGCGGAGGGCGCCTCCCGTGCCGCCCGAGAGGAGACGACGCGAGAGCGTTTTTCTATTCTTTAGTACACTACGAATTTGGAATTTCGGTTTCACCGCGGCGAATTTTGCAGTTTTTTGCAGTTACATCGCATCATTAATCTAGCGGTGTCTGTTGCGTTTTCACTGTGAGGTGTCGGTGCCGAGCGATTTGAATGAATGTGGGGGCTGGCTCACTGTGAGCTCTTGTGCAGTTTGGTGATGAGAATTCTGAGTGGGTCAAATAACAGCCGATCGATTGACTGGCACGGCCGAAGCTAGCATCTCAAATATAATGCGCATGTACTTTAATTTGGTCTGTGAGACCGTGACAAGCACTGCAATGACTAAACACTGAGTTACCTATGCAACTCCAAACGATACTCAATCCGTTTCAGAATATAATGCGTTTTGATTTTGATTAAAATCAAAATATTTTAAATTTGACTAAGTTTATATACAAATATAGTAATATTTATAATACCGAATTAGTTTCATTAAATCGATAATTTAATATATTTTCATAATAAATTTATGTTGAGTTGAAAATAATATTATTTTTTCTACAAATTTAGTTAAACTTGAAGCATTTTAACTTTAACCAAAGTCAAAACGCCTTATAACCTAAAATATAGAGAGAGAGTAATATACAACTACGGCATATTAAACAAGTAAATTGGTGGTTAACACTTGTGGATTGATATACTACGTCAAGGTCTTCTAACACTTGTTTACTAACTGCTAAACGGTGTTTTTTTTTAAAAAAAACAAAAATTCATGTAGAATTTTTTGTTAAAAAAATTCAAATAACCCATTTTTAAAAATTTATAATTAGTTTATAATACTTCCATCAAGGAGTAATAAAGTCAGCAAAAAGTCAAAAATCCGCGTGGAAATTGACTAGTCACAAGCGGTACCAGACTACCGTTTCGGCGTTTCCCCTTCTTCCTCTCAGCTGCTCTTCGCGCGAACGCCATGGAAGAGGAAGACAAGGGGACGCAGCCGCCGGAGCCAGCCGCGGCCGCGGCGATCTCGTCGGTGCTCGCCAACGACGACCTCCTCCGCGAGATCCTGCTCCGCCTCGGCCTCCCCACCACCCTCGTCCGCGCCGCCCTCGTCTCCACGCGCTGGCTCCGCCTCGCCTCCGACGGGGCCTTCCTCCGCCGCTTCCGCGCGCGCCACCCGCCCCGCCTCCTCGGCTTCTACCACACGGCCAGGGCGCGCTTCCAGGACGAGGTCCCGGCGTTCGTGCCGCTGCTGCCCCAGCCGCCGGAGCTCGCAGCCGCGCTCCGCCGCGCCCGCCTCCGCCTGGCGCCCGGGCCCGGCGCCTCCTCCGGCCCCGACGCGCCCGTCGTCCTGAGCTGCCGCAACGGCCGCGTCCTCGCCGCGGAGTTCCCTCCCGATGGGCCACGGGTCAGCATCATCAGCCCGATGCACCCCGCCCGCCACCCACCGGCTCTCCCGCTGGTCTACGAACTCCCTCGCCAGCCGGGGCAGATTCTGCACGCCTCGTGTATGCTCCTCTTCCCAGATGTCGGCAGCGACGATCCGTCATACACATTCGTGGAATTTCTACGCAAAGATCAGGAGATGTTGGCCAAGGCGGTTTCTGTAAGAGCTGGAATTCCCTTGGATCTGAACAGTGTCCGTGAATCGGCAACTATGGAGATTCAGGAAAGCTGGGAAAGGAACATAAGGCGTGATGTGCTTGTCAGTGGCAATCTCTATCTGTTAGGAGGGAAGGGGAATGTTCTTGGGTTGAATTTGGCATCCATGAGGCTATTCTTGTTCAGATTGCCAGATGGTGTGCAGCAGCTACACCGGATGGGAAACATTGAGCTGTTAAACGCAGGCGATTCCGGCTTATATCTCATCCATCTGAAGGGGTTTCAGATTCATGTTTGGTTCCACGCCTCCGATGATTCTGACATTGGTGGTGGCGACTGGGAGATGGTTGATAATATCTGCTTGCGCGAATCGTTTGGTCAGGTTGCTGAGCCCAATTGGGAATCAGGGGATGCTCTGGTTGCGCTCCATAGGGTGGAGGACAATGCTGAGGTGTTCTTGCGGGTAGACCGTGTGATCTTCCACATACATATCATGAGCAGGACGGTAAACAAAGTGTTTGAGATGTCACCAGAGGCTTATAGATATTTTGACATATTTCCATTCATGATGCTCTGGCCTCCCACCTTCCCACAACTTAGGAATGATCATGATCAAGATCAGTGATCCTCAAAGGCGCATTTGTCTGGTGCCTTGCAAGTATGGTCCTGAATCAGTCAAAAAAAAAAAAGTATGGTCCTGAATTTGTCTTGTAGATCTCTCACTGTTAGAATCTGCTTATATTATGTATCCGTCTTTTAAGATGAGGTCGAAGATTAATGTACTATGCATCAAGAATATATATTACCTGATGCTATCTTTGTCTGCTACTCTGCTCTCTTTGTGTTAAGCTGATCGACTGACTGTACTTGGGTGGTTTAGCACACGGCGCCCAACAGGTAGTAAATTCTCAAGAATTTTATAGCATAATTTCCACGTTTTCGATAAACTGGTACCTTCCTCATAATTCCCGGTGTTGCTGTCTGCATATTCCTTGTGCAATAACTCTGTAACCTTTGTTGTTTAGGCAATTCTGAATGTTTGGTATCATGTTCAGAACCAATGGCTTTAAGCTAAGAAGTAAGAAACTATTTTGTAGCAAAGTTTTAGCATGTTGATTGCACATGTTCAATCGATGTTTAAAGAGATTTCTGACAAAGAAAAGAGATAGATTTAAAGGGACTAAATGTATAGCACGTTTTTGAAATAATACTACATATGTGTACTTTACAGGCTTACAGCAGGAGAGGCATTTCATTTGACCTGCTGATCTTGTGCAGAATCTGTACATGCCTCATGTAGCTTTGCAATTGTCAAAAGGTAGTGGTTATTGCCTGTAATTATCATCTGACTTTTGATCAATACGGCGCCGGGAGCAAAACCAGGCAGTGTCAGCTTGCTGGATCAGGATCCTCTACAGTCGACTGCACCGCGCCTTTGTCAGTGACATGTGGGCCCATAGATCATCAGGCCCATATGTCAGTGACAAATACACGGTATAGTGACTGCTGAGGATCTCAATCTTAGCTTGCTAGGGGAGGGATTATAATTACTTGTGACTGTTGTTAACATAATTGGACTGGGAGATATGTCCCATCTCGTCTTGCTTAATCTGAATACGCGGTTCTCTTTTGTATAGGTTAATTTAAACCTGTAAGGATAAGGCGAATAGTGTTGAAAAAGTACTACTACTATTTGATTTAATTTCATAAAGCTGTTTGTATGTTGCAAATCTTCCAAATGAAATTGTGGCTCACCATGGTTAGTTTTATAATGTTAGTTGTATAATACTAAAAATCCTACAGCATAATGTTCGCGTTTTTAATGAACTGGTAGCTTTCTCCTCGTACTTCCCATTTTGCTGACTGCATATTCATTGTGCTTAGGGGGTGTTTAGGGGGGTGTTTGTGGACTAAACTTTAGTCCCTCTCTCCCAAACACCCCCTTAGATCCATGAGTGTAAAGTTTTGTCGTGTCACATCGGATATACGGATACATATTTGAAGTATTAAACGTAGACTAATAACAAAACAAATTACATATTCCGCCTGTAAACTGCAAGATGAATTTATTAATTAAGCCTAATTAATCTGTTATTAGCAAATGTTTACTGTAGCACCACATTGTCAAATCATGGAGCAATTAGGCTTAAAAGATTCGTCTCGCAATTTACACGCAATCTGTGTAATTAGTTATTTTTTCGTTTATATTTAATACTCCATGTATGTGTCTAAACATTCGATGTGATATGGTGAAAAATTTTACCATGGATTTAAACAGGCCGTTGGAATGGTGTTCCTAATGACTTAATGACTTAATGTTAGATACCCTGTTCAGAACAAGATGACATTTTGTTTCGACAACTTGACACTTGCCTCTTTTTTTCTCCAGGACGAGTAGTATATGTACATCTAGATTTTTTTTGTTCCGATGTTAAAGCTAGATGTTTGAAACCTTTTTATAGCAAAGGTTTAACTCGATATTAAAAGAGACAAAAGAATAATGCTTGGTGTGTTGTCCAAATAATCCTACGCGTGTGTGGTTTACAGCAGGAGAGCGTGGGCGCCTCCTAACCAAAATTCAGCCCAACTATTGAAAAAAAAAAGAACCTGAATTAAAGTTAGTATTTGTATATAAGATATGTTTCCTTTTCTCTGATTAATATATGTGTTTTTTTAGTTACTCCTTTATTAAGGATAAATAGATTTATAGATTTAGAGTTGGATATGGTTATTAAAAAATATATGTAGAATTAAATAGTAAAAGTGATGAGCTTGAATGTTGGAGTATTATTGGTTGGAAAAAGAATGTTCGTGGAAAAGTTTATATATAAATTTTAAAGGTTAAAAATTGTTATATTTGATATAGATAGAGTAATGAAGTTGTAGAAATGACATTAAGTAGAAAAATATTGTTAAACGAGCTTAGCTTAGCTCAACCTGAGCTCCTGACTCCAATCCCTCCTCGATCGCATGCAAATGGAAGACGAGGCGACGCGTCCCTCCTCTCCGCCACCGGCGGCTTCTGCGGCCTCGTCGGTGCTCGCCGACGACGACCTCCTCCGCGAGATCCTCCTCCGCCTCGCCTTCCCCACCACGCTCGTCCGCGCCGCCCTCGTCTCCTCCCGCTGGCTCCGCCTCGCCTCCGACTCGTCCTTCCTCCGCCGCTTCCGCGCCCGCAACCCGCCCCGCCTCCTCGGCTTCTACCACACCGCGCGCCGGGACGAGCAGCCGGCGTTCGTGCCGCTTCCCCAGCCCCCGGAGCTCGCCCCCGTGCTCCGCCGCCGCCGCCGCCTCGGCGGGTTGGCGCTCGGCGGCGCCGACGTCTCCGCCGTGGTCTTCGACTGCCGCAACGGCCGCCTCCTCCGGGCGGAGTTTCCGCCCCCGCCCGACGAGCTGCGCTTCGGCGTCGTCTCCCCGCTGCTGCCCCCCGCGCGGCAGCCGCCCGATCTCCCTCCGGACCTGCACTCGCAGCTCCATCAGGTACCCAACGATGCCCGTGTGCTGCGCCCGGGCTGGATGCTGCTCCCGGAGGAGGAGGAGGACGGCGGCGGCGACGATCTCTCCTACACGCTGGTGGTTCTGATACGAAGAGGCCGTGAATTGTTCGCGAGAGCAGTGTTGGTGAGAGGTGAATCAGACGACCAGATCCGCACCTCCGATTCAATCGAGCTGCCGAATCACTGGCCAAACAAGAAGATGAACCGTGGATTGCTCTTCCATGGGAGCCTCTACATGCTGGGCAGGGAGCATGTTCTTGGGTTGAATCTGGCGTCGATGAGCTTGTTCTTGATCAAGCTCCCGGATGGTGTGGAGCAGCTGGAGCATATGGGGAACCTTGAATTGTTGCGGGATGGCGATTCCGGGTTATATCTTGCTCATCTGAAGGGGTTTCAGATTCATGTTTGGCATCGAGCGACAGACGGCGGTGGGAATGGTGGTGATTGGGAGATGGTTGATACCATGTTTCTGCATCAATCGTTCGGTCAAGTTGCGAGGCCCGATTGGGAGTCGGGGGATCCTTCACTTGGGGATGCTCTTGTTTCACTTCGTAGAGTCGAGGATAATGCCGAGCTGTTCTTGACGATAGACCGCGTGGTCTTCCACATACATATCGCGAACAGGACAGCGGACAAGGTTTTTGAGATGAGTCCAAAGGAAGATATTGGTTTTGAAATCTTTCCCTTCATGATGATATGGCCTCCCACTTTCCCAGCGTTGAACTATGATGATGATGATCAGTAATTCAGTATGAATGATCCCAGAGGATTTTTCTCTAGTGCTTTATGCGATGTCTAACCGATTCTCAATTCAGCATGTAGTTATCTTGCTGTAACAATCTAGTTGTTACTAGTCTTTTAGGAGAGTCAGGAATCTTATGTGATGTTCCTTTGTTATGCTTTAAAATAAGATTTAAGTACGAGTTAACCTGATCTACTTCAAAAATATTCTTCTGCTTAACAAATTGAATTCAAGCAATATTTCAGGTTTAAATTTCACCTTTTTTCCGGGTATGCTACAGAGGAATTTTGAGCTGGTAATTTTGATAGCCTGTTTTGGAGATTATTTGCAAAGTACTGCTTCTGAGTTTTTAGTCCAAAAACTGGAAACCTGGAATGTGTGAATAACTGTCATTGACAATTTAGGATCGAATTATGTTGTGAGCTTTTTGTAGTATCAGACTTTATTCTGTTCATACTTAATACTCCCTCCGTTTCATAATGTAAGACTTTCTAGCATTGTCCACATTCATATAGATGTTAATGAATCTATACAAATATGTGTGTTTAGGTTCATTAACATGTATATGTATGTGGACAATGCTAGAAAGTCTTACATTGTGAAACGGAGGAAGTACAACATTATGTAGCATTTGTATTGAATCTCAATATCTGATTTTGTGCATACGAAACAGGAACAACGAAGAAATCATATCCTTGTGTGTTGTACCATGTGCTGCTTGTTCTGAACTAGGAATTTTCGGATTTCAGAGCAACTGTGTCATAGCTTGAGTTCAAACACTTTTTTTTTTTTAAAAAAAAGGAATATTTGCTCGGCTTAGCAACATATCCAAACGATAAACAGGGATATGGCAGATCATATAAACAATTGTGATGTTGTTGGAAAATTTGGACTTGTACCCACCAAGCATAAGTCTAGCTATGCCTCGATAGACACTAGCACCAGGTGGGCCTACCCAGCATGTTTTATCTAGTTTCGTTCCAACTTAAAATTGAGTAGAATTTGGGTTTCAGGTCATAGTTGAAGCAGCTCATGCATATAATTGTAAGTGGTAAGTCACAGCTACGAAAAGAAACTGCTGAATTGATAATGCTTCAGATTCTAACATGGCAACAATTGTTTTGTTTTGAGCATGGAACATCCAGAACCGATAATCCTTCGGTTTTCATTTTGATTCGGCAAGGCAACTCACGAGAATAGGAACATCAAAATACTAAACGACTGATGCCTGGGGCTCTCTAGTTCCTGGCTGCTGAGGTAGTTCCGCTCGGGAAATTGCTGTACGTACGACAAACTTGTTACGATTTTGATACGATCAGTCATGCATGATACTTGATTGGGCCATAGAAACATTGTGGACCCTATATTTGCTGCATGCATTAGAGATTAGAAGGCATCGTACACTAATCGTAAGATATTTATCGTTCTGCTCGATCGGAAGGATATATGGAGCATAAGCCATCAACATGGTTAAAATTTCCATCAACGGGTTGTTTGCTTCAAAGAAAATATATCTTCCTTTCTTGCAGTTCATGGTTACAGTAACAAATCTCCAAGATCAATGCATCACCAGAGTTATCATGCCAACTAGGCTCATGCTTACGATAGAAGTAACTAAGCGTGCTTGTGGAATTATATTCAGAGTTAAATCAAATATACAACTATACAAGTAGATATTGATTGTAGTAAAGGATACCCATATATTAATAATCCATTAATTCATCGACCATACCATTTTTAAGTCCATTACCACAAAATGGAAGAAACAAACACACATGATAAATCAATCCAGCAGCAGCCAGCAGTAGACAAGAACTTAAGACACAAAGCACCAAAAAACAAACCTTCTCTTCAAGGATCACTGAAATGGCACCATCCTTGATTGATCTACTCCAGCACTGGGAAGATTGGAGGCCAAACCATCGTCAGTGGATGGATCACTGGCAGAACACCTCCTCTCTTCGGTGACGCCTCGAAAATCTTCTTCACCATCTTCCTCCTGATATCCATGTACAGCACATCGCCATCAACGCACAAGAACATGAAATCGCGGTCGTCGCCGACCTTGATAACCCCAACCGGACCACCAATGTCCATCTCCCCGCCAACCTTCGCGAGGTGATCGAACACTCGACGAACACCAATGTCGTCCACCAACACCCAATTGCCCGCTGTCATGCCGTCGCCGCCATCGTCGTCGCCACCGCGACGCCAGAGACGAGCTTGAAACCCATTGACATGGATGAGGTTGACGCCAGCGTCGTTTGACCGGAACAGGTCGAGGTCTCCGTCCTCCTCGTGGCGCACTCCGTCGGGGAGGTTGATGAAGGAGGCGGCCATGGATGCCAGGTCGAGCACAAGAATGGCGTGGGACTGCATGCCCAGGACGTATAGCTTGCCTTGGACAAGCAGGGCACGGTTCCAGGTCGTGTCGCCGCGGCACCGCGCCGGGAGCTCGATCGGCGCCGTGGCGCGGACGACGTCGTCGTCCCAGGCGCCCGCGCGCAGGACGGACACCTTGGCGAAGAACTCCCACCACACGCGCCAGCCCACGCGCTTGCTGCGCACCAGCGTCACCACGGTGTAGGACTGGCCGTCGCCGCCGTCCTCGGGGAGGAGGACGCAGACGTCGGTGGCCCGGCCGAGCAGCGTGTCGTCGTCGCCCATGGCGGACACGGGCGGCGGGTGCGCGGCGAGCGGGACCGGCGGGAGGACGGCGAGCGACCGCGACGCGTGCAGCAGCGGGCTGACCACCGCGAGCGTGCCGTCGCCGCGGTCGAACGGGTCGGAGAGGTCCATCAGGACGCGGCCGTTGCGGCAGTCGTACACGGGCAGCGGTTCGCCGCCGCCGAGGGAGCCGAGCATGGCGCCCTTCGCGGCGCGGCGCGCGGCGGCGGCGAGCCCGCGGGGGTGGGGGAGAGGCTCGAACAGCGAGTCCCCGGCGTGCTTGGCGAAGAGGCCGAGGACGCGGGGCGGGTGGAGGGCGCGGTAGCGGCGGAGGAAGGCCGGGGCGGAGGCGACGCGGAGCCAGCGCCTGGAGACGGCGGCGGCGCGGACGAGGTCGGTCGGGAAGGCGAGGCGCAGGATGATCTCGCGGAGGAGGTCGTCGTCGTCGAGCACCACCGAGACGGCGGCGGGCATGGCAGGGTGCGTTCCCTGACCTTCCATCTTCTTGGGTGTGTGAGTGGGTTTGGAGAATCGGGAGGGACGGATTGCATATAAGGGGAATCATTACTGTGTTTAGGAGAAAGTTGGTAGTTCGAAAAAAAAGTTAGAAATTTTATGTGAGTAGAGAAATTTTAGATGTGATGTGATAGAAAGTTGGGAGTTTGGGAAAGTTTGGTATGAAGTAACAGGGACTTCGGAAAATATTTACTACATCCATCTATTTTTTGATAGTTACTCCCTCTATTCCAAATTGATCTACACATACTTCAGTTTTTTTGGTTATTTTTAAATGATTTACATATTTATGTTCATTCATTAAGTCGATTCGTTATCTGTGTATTGGAGTAAATAGACATTGATGCATGCATCTATGCATATAAATATTTATAACCCACATGCAATATCTTGATTTGCTATTGGCTAGGAAATAGTGGGGATGGTGTATGCATCGAGTTTGTTGCTAGAGTAAATATAGTATGAGAGATTTATTAGTTTTTCTTGGTCTTCGTGTACCTATGAAATATGTTGATCAATTTGGAATTGAGGGAGTATATTTCATCTTGGCACAATGACCATTTTTTTGACGGGAAACAGCAGGAGAGGCTTCTACTGTAATATATTAACAACAAAGAAAAGTATAATTACAGTGACCATGGATAAGTAGTTCTACTTATCATCCATTTAAACATGCTACGGAGTACTACTAGTTATTCCTCGTAAACAAGCGATTCATTAAAATTTACATTTCTTGATATCTATGTAGCCAATGTTGTGTGGAATAATGGAGAGTCATGCATTAAATCCGAGAAAGTCATTAAGAGGATGGCCGGCGGCTTTCTCTCCATGGCCAGGACAAGAATGCTCCAAGTCTCCAAAGAAAGGACAATACCGTCGGCCGTCGCCCGGCCGGTGTTGAGCAGGACACTACCAGCGAACTCGGGTGGATCTCCTATCTCCTATGTCCAACCAGGAGATAGGAAATAGGAGCGAAAAGACATCGACATTTTCCAAGTCTCCTATTTCTTTGCTCGTTTCTCGCGTTCTTGCCGTTTTGGATGGCTATGTTTAGTTCAGCGTAAAATTTAAATTTTGATTGAAATTGGAGATGATGTGACTGAAAAATTATATGTGTATGATAGGTTGATGTGATGAAAAATGACTGAAGTTTGGATCCAACTTTAGATCTAAACACAGCTGATATATATGTCTTCTCGCTCTAGAGAAATCAAATCTCAGCGTCGCTAGTGGGCCTCCACAAACCATGGCCGCCGTCCGGCCAACCATCTCCTCAAGTGACGCAGCTCTCCCATCACCAGCAACGAGCTCTTTGTTAGCTTCTATTGTATTGCCGTCGAGCTTTCCGCCATCGGCGTCGAGTCCTGATGTCTTGTCTCCGTGTATGCTTATACTTATCAGCTAAAATTTAAATTTTTAGCTTTAAATTTGAAACTGATTTTAGGGTTTTTTCATCGAAATTTATTTTTTAGTATTTGCTTTTAAATCGTTAAGAACGTGCATATAAAACTTTTATTGACAAATTACTTTTCGATTAGTGTAGCTTATACCGTTTGGTTTATTCTTTACTTATCCTATCCTCTCTCTCACTTTACCCTTTCTCTTCCTCGCGTTGTTCGCTAGTTCCAATTTACAGCCAGCCACTACAGTGAAGTATAGAGAAGATCAATGGTAGCAAATATAGAGAAGATCTGCCGAACATGCCCCTCATTTCCTCCTAGCTGCCCGTGAGCCCAGTATCGTTCCAATTCACCTAGTAGTATTCTTGCTATCGTTCCAATTCACCTAGTAGTATTCTCCAACTGCTCAGCCAGTTTGCACGGTCAGAAAAAAACATAGCCAGATGAAAACGATGACTTGTTTGTTGTAGGTTGTCGGGCTTGTCTCCAGTAGCTTCCATGAATGTGGTGGCCAGGAGCACGAGTGTCATGCGCCACTTAGGCTCTGTTCGTAAGTTTGGGTTACAACCAAACAGTATTTACGAAAAACGGAGCGGTACATTAGCATATGATTAATTAACTATTTACTAATTTTTTTTTAAAAATGGATTAATTTGATTTTTTAAGCAACTTTCGTATTGAAACTTTTTGCAAAAAATGCACCGTTTCGCAGTTTGAAAAGCGTGCGCATGGAAAACGAGGGAGATGGGTTAGGAAAAGGGGCATCCGAACACAGCCTTAGGGCATTAGCAATGCGACGCAAACATTTGAGAAGTCTCGCGTGCCAACTAAGCTCAAGAACACCCAAGAACATTGCTTGATACATACTCCACATAGCATATTCCTTTAAGTGGGTCCCACCAGTCTTTCTATCCTCACTTTTCATCTCTCCTCTCTCTCTCCTCTATGCGTTCCTCACCGGCGGTGGTGAATGAAGCGAGGCGGCGGCGCGGCCTAGCCCGACGCTCGCCGCATCTCCCCTCTCTCTTCGGGCGACGGTGGCTCGCCGGATCTCCTCAGCTTGCCGGCGCTCGACTCCTTAGCGGCGCAGAATGGCGTGGACGGAGCGAGGTGGCGCTCGAGGCGGTCGGCAGCTTTCACACACTCTCTCTCTTCTTCCTAGCTGTCGACGGGGGATACCCGTAGACCGGATATAGAGGGTATTGGGGTACGCTGGTACGAGGATCTACGTAGTACGACATCAAGCAAACAGAAAACAGGGATTATACTGGTTCAGGCCCCTTGGTAGGTAATAGTCTTAATCCAGTTTATATGGGATTATATGATGGAAATCACATATTACAAAGGGAATAATGTAACTCGATGATACCGACGAGATCGTAGTCGAGTTGGCTCGACTAGATCACCCGGCGACTTGGCTCCTGTAGGCTCTGGCTTCGTAGGCTGTGGCGGTTGTCTTGGCTATGAGATTTGATGCCTTAGGTCCTCCTGGGGGTCCCTTTTATACCGCAGGTCAGGTGGTTTCTAAGTAGGACTCGGAGACATCGGACCCTACACGATACAATGACGACCCAGATTTATCCGAGTAGGAGTCTTTCCATCTGTGGATTCCGTGATGAATTTCCTTAGCGCATACAGAGAACGTTCATATATGTGCAGATATACCATATTGATGTATAGCATATATCCAAGGGTGGAGGGTATACCTTATTTGTAGCCATGACAGTAGCCCCCGACTTCTGCTTAAATGAACTCATGTAACCGATCGCGACTTCTGATGTCGAGGTTGTTGTCGTTCTCGACTGGTCGATCTCGGCATGAGGACCGTAGAGACAAAGAGTAATCGACAACACCATGCGAAGTTCAACAGTCATGAGTGAATTTAAATTGAAGTCCAAAAACTGCCGCGTATAACGGACCCAGAAATTTCCGGCGGCCATCTCTCTCCTTTCCTTGGAATTCGCACCGTCGGTAGTGCGCCTATTTAAGGGAGTTTTGGGGATCCATTTTGAAGTCCACCTGTTGCGAAAAGCTTTTTAGCCTCCAAGCGCACCTCGTCTTCTCCGCTCCCGCAAAAACCCTAACTTGCTCATCTCGGTCCCTTCTCCGGTGATCTCCAGCGGTAATGGATCTTGACAAGTCCACTTCCACCAGCGCGTCCCTTAAGACGTTGCAAGATGACGGCGCTCTCCCCGGTCGTGGGACCATGGAGAGAGAACCAGGAGGTATTGAACCCGAACCTGTCCTGGGCCGCATGGTTGCGGTTGAGGACTATATTCTCTGTGGTTTTCTTCCTCCGCCTTCCGAGTTTCTTCTTCTTGTCTTGAATTTCTACGGTCTTTCTTTGCTCCATTTGAACCCCAATTCCATCGCCTTTCTCAGTATCTTTTCGTATCTTTGTGAGGCCTACATTGGGGTAGAGCCGTTTCTTGACCTCTTTCGTTTCTACTACGAGTTGCGTTGGATGGAATCCAACAGGGTATCTGGATGCGTCAGTTTCCGACTTCGGGATGGCCTGAAGTCGCGCTACATCCCCTTCCAGTGCCCCTCTTCTCGTAGTAAATGGCGGGCAAGGTGGTTCTATCTTCAGATAGAGAATTCGGATCCAGTCTTCGTTGTTCCTGTGGAACAACCAGACAAGATTTCGTCTTGGACCGCCAAACCCGCCCTAACCCCCTCCCTTCAGTCCTTCATCGATATCGTTGATGACCTCCGGGTAAAAGGGTTGTCGGGGTATGAAGTCGCTGTTGACTTCATTGGTAGGCGGATCCAGCCGCTACAGGCTCGAGCCCACCCAGCCTTTGACTACTCTGGGCCGAAGGACGCGACCGGGTTTCTCCTCGGGGTATTTTTCTTGCATTCCGGGTTCCCTTCGTTCTGTACACGTTCCTCCTGACTTATCGAACTCTGGTTCTCGATCTACAGGTTTGAACAACGGAACCGTGGAGCGCCGTGTCAGTCAGGTGATGATCAGCGGCCCCACGACGGCGAGCAACATCCCTGTCCCTCTTTGCGAGAAAGGGACAGCTAAGCGTGAAGCTGCAATCAACGTGAGTGTACTTGATGACCCTTTTTCTTTTTCTTCCAGGATCGCATTGTGACTTCATGTAGTGCAGGCTCTCTCTCTGACCGACGTCATCGGGCCACTCGTGGACCACCAGGCGGCGGCCTCATTGAAGGAGGGGGTCGCCCAGGAGGCCTCTGACGCTGCTATGGCCGCTGCCGCTGCCACGAAAAGTGGTGGCAACATTCCGAAGAAGGGGAGGAAGTTTTCCTCCGTGCTTGGTAACTTTCGGAAGGCGCCTACTCCATCGATAAGCCCCTTTGGTCATCTATTGCGTAGTCGGAAGACGTTGTTCTCACACCGTACTCGTTTTACTTAGGCCTCGGATGCGTCTCCCCCGCCTCAGTGACAGCAGAGGCTGGTGACCCTTGGCGAGAAGTAAGTGGGCGAATTTGAGGTCATTTAATTCATCGAACTCTGGCAGCTCGTCTTGATGGCCATCACGGCAATCTTTTACAGGGCGGCACGGGCGAAGGCGGCGCAAGACGGGTCTGGAGGGAACTCCAGTGCGTATCTTGCAGTGGCTTCGACAGATGTCGTGGTCGTACCCAGGAGCTGTGAGGCGACGCCCAGTGGCCCTGCGGCGGCCTTGTGCCCACTCAAGGCCCGCCTGCTGACATCCTCTCCTGGGGGGAGCTCCAAATCGAGATGGAGCGCATCCTCCAGGCCGGTGCTCGTGGCATAGGGCGCGAGATTGAGGAGGCGAAGGCGGCGGCGGTGTCGTCGGTGAACGAACGCACCGACAAGCTGGCACGTGACCTGGCGGAGGTCCGCGAGGACCTCCAGAAGATGAGGGAGCTGGTGGCTGACAATGAGCGGCAGCAGCAGGGGCTCGAGCACCGCATGTCGGAGCTTGAGAACAACCTGTCGGAGATCCGTGGATCGCTACGGGTCACCTACACCAGCTTGCACCAGCTCGCCGGGGAGTGCGGTGTCACGACCACCATCCCGACAAACCCTGATGAGTTCTCGCTGACGTCTTCGCTCGCGGAACTGGCTACGGCGATGGAGGAGATCCCCTCTAAGCATGCGGCCATGATCGGGGAGGAGACGTCCAACGGAATCTATACCGGGGCGTGCCACGTCCTCGCGTGCGTAAGGTTGGCGCACCCTGAACTCGACCTCCAGAAGATCTTGGATCAGGGGGCTGCTAGTGACGCGCGCAAGGGCGTGATGGAAGAAGTCGGCGACTTGGGGGAGTTTGTTCTCCCCCTTTTTGAAGAGTAGGATTTCAGTTCCCCTGTACCCCTTAGTCAATTATGCTTGTAAAACTTTTGTTGGTTCAAGCTGCCTTTGTGTGCGCAGTCATCTCCTTCGTTTTCTTTAGCATATTGATCCCGAGTACTTTGTTGTCGTTATAGAGATGTCGATGTCGAGGATGTCCAGCAGCGCGGGCAGCCTGAGTCGCCGGTAGTCGTTCCGGCACTTGCACTCGAACCACATGTGCCGCAGGACGACGTACATCAGAGCTTGTCTGTGGAGGCGGGCATGGCGACGACTTCCTTAGGTTGGCGCTTTGGTCCTTATCTCCTTTGCTCTTTTTCGTTTGAACCGACTTAATTCGCCGTGCCCTCGGTGGAGGGGCACGACTTGACTTAGTTGTTTCCATGTTGAGCAGACCTCGAGAGTGTGCTGGCCGGCCGAGATCGTTGAATCCAGTATTGGAGGACGAAGTTTGAGGTGGTCGAACTCGAGAGGACTATGGTGGAGGTGAAGAAGGACCGAGCCGTCGAAGCACTCCGAGGTCGCGAGGTGTGGTTCAACTCGTACCTCAGGAGCTGTTGTACGGCCATGGCCGGAATCTGCAGGGAGCTCCGAGTGCCTCGCGGAGATCCTGAGGAGTCGGCGGCCGATATATCTTGTGGCTAAATGGGGCCTGCGCCCAGCTCGAAGGTATCGGCAAACGTATCGACGAGGCCCTGAAGCAGAAGTGTCGTCGATCGAGCCGATATGTTGGAGGGCACGTGCTGGCCTGTATCCGAGATCATCATCCACAGCTGCACCTCGAGTTCCTCCACGAAGGGTTTTCACGTTCTCGGAGGACTCCCACCGAGATAGATAACCTGGCGAAGTCGATGGCGCCGCTTGCGGAGAAAGTCTTCCAGTCCATGGACTGGCGTTGGCCTTCTTGGTAGTCTTTATATCCTGTGACAAATACCTTAGGGAAAAGTGTAATATATTTTGGAATTTTTATGGGCTGTAAGAAGTACCTGTGAAATAGAAAAGAAATCTATCTAACTAAGTTTTCTTACTCTTGACGCGGTGCGTGCGAGTGTCTTCTCACTTCGCGACTTCGATTAGTCACTTGAGTCATACACTCTCCCTAGCCCCCAGCCTTGTCGTCGGAGGATTCTTCTCGGATGATAAGGCTCTTGGACCTTTGACCTGCCTTGGTTGAACAAGCACTGATCCTAGCCCCCAGCCGTGAAGTTGGAAAACCCAATTTCCGATTACACGGCTTGGTTAATACGCACGGCGAGAACTCTTACACGACCAGATCTTACATGGTCTTTTGTCTCTACAGGATCCGACAAGGCCTTATCGGCTCTGGGCGTCCCCAGCCGAAGTTTCCTTAGGTTCCTCGGAGGCCTTGTCAAGCCGGCGTAAATGGACATAAGGATAGGTTTCAACGCTAGGTGTCATCGGGGTAAGGGATCGTTGGGAAGGAACACCTTGATTGTAGTCTTTACCTGAAAATAGGCTTTATTGAAGCTGTAAGATGTCTTACAATTTTGGATGCTATTGATTTATACATAGAATTTACGTAATTTATCAATGTTCCAAGAGTTTGCTAATTCGCGACCATCGCCGTCTGCAATCTTGAATGCGCCTGGCTGCAAGATTTGCGTGATCGTGTATGGTCCTTCCCATTTTGGTGAGAACTTGTTTCGCCCTGCTTGGCTTTGAACCCATCGGAGGACGTAGTCACCAATCGAAAGCGTGCGTGCTCGGATGCGCTTCTCATGGTATCGGCGAAGGGCCTGTTAGTAGGCAGCTGCTCTGACGGCAACTCGTTCTCGATGTTCCTCGAGTAGATTGACGTCGTCGTTCCGCTGCTCCTCCTGATCCTCGTCGGAGTACTTCTGTACTCGTGTACTCTGATGTCGTAGCTCAGTGGGGAGCATGGCTTCTGAGCCGTACACGAGAAAGAAGGGTGTCTCCTTGTTGGACATTGTCGGTGTGGTACGCACGGCCCATAGTACCGAGGGAAGTTCTTTGACCCACTTCTTGTCATGTGACATGAGCCTGTCGTAGACACAGGTCTTGATTCCTTGTAGTACTATGCCGTTTGCCCTCTCGACCTGTCCATTGCTCTGAGGGTGAGAAACCGAGGCGAAGCAGATCTTGACTCCCAACCTGATGCAATAGTCCTGGAAATCGGTACTTATGAACTGGGAGCCGTTATCCGTTATGATGCGGTGGGGCAATCCATATCTGCAGAATATCCCCTTGATGAATTTGATGGTGTTGTCGGCCTTGATTTCCCCCGTGGGTGTCGCTTCGATCCACTTGGTGAATTTATCGATCGCCACGAAAAGGAACTTGTAGCCGCCTTGTCCTCGTGGGAATGGTCCGAGTATGTCGAGCCCTCAGCACGAGAACGGCCAAGTGAGAGGGATAGTCTGGAGCGTTTGCGCTGGTAGCTTTGTGTGTTTGCTATGAAATTGACAAGCTTCACACAGTTGTACCATGTCGCAAGCGTCTTTGAGGGTGGTCGGCTAGAAAAACCCTTGTCGAAAAGCTTTTCCGACCAATGTGCGACCGGCGGCATGTGACCCACAGATCCCTTCGTGTATGTCGAGGGGGAGATGTTTGCCGTCGTCGTACGAGACGCACTTGAGAAGTACCCCGTTTGGCGCCTTTTTGTATACATCGTTGCCGATCATACAGTAGATTTTGGCTTGGCGGCTTATTTTCTCAGTTTCTGCATCGTCCTCGGGCAACTCGTCGCTACTTATGAATTTAACGAGTGGGATCCACCAGTCGTCTGTAGTCTCGATGTCGGCAACGGCGCGTTCTGCCTCTGTAGCCCCCGAGTTGATGTCGGGGGCGACTGTGCTATTTTCGTCGTTTGCCTCTTTCACCGATAGTTTTGTCAGGACGTCCAGAAAGGTGCCGGGTTCGAGTGGCTTCCGTCTGGACGCACGCCGTGCCAGATCGTCCGATTCGATGTTGTCCTTGTGGTATACGTGTCGGACCTCGATTCCATCAAATATTTTTTCCAGCTTCCTGACTTCCGCGAGGTACTTGGATAACTCGGGGCTAGAGCACTTGTAGTCTTTGTGCAACTGGTTTGCGACTAGTTCGGAATCCCCTTTCACGATCAGTCGCTTGACTCCAAGTATGGCTACAGCTCTTATCCCAGCGAGTAGTCCTTCGTACTCGGCTGTGTTATTTGTCGCCCTGAAGTTGAGGTGAATTGCATGCTTGAACTGATCTCCCAAAGGTGATGTCAAGATGAACCCTGCCCCTGCTCCTTGTCTGTTGAGTGCGTCGTCGAACGCCATTGTCCACGTTTTGTTGTCGGTTTGACTGTCTAACCTGTTTTCAGGCATAGTCCAATCGACTATGAAGTCGGCGAGAACCTGGGACTTGATGGCTGTTCGTGACACAAAGTGGACATCAAACCGGCTTAGCTCAACTACCCATTTCGCAATGCGGCCGACAACGTCTTTGTTTCTCACGACTTCACCAAGAGGGAAGGAGGAAACAACTGTGGCCCTGTGGGCTTGGAAGTAGTGGCATAGCTTTCTTGACGTCATGATTACTGCATAGAGCAGTTTTTGGATTTGTGGGTATCTTGTCTTCGCGTCATGGAGAGCTTCGCTGACGTAGTAGACTGGTCTCTGCACCTTCTCTCTCTCGACAACGATGACAGTAATCACGGAATATGGCGTGGCGGCAATATAGAGGAACAATTCTTCATTAGGTTGGGGAGCAACAAGTACATGGGGATTTGACAGGTAGCGCTTGAGTGCGATAAACGCCTCTTCGGCTTCCTGTGTCCATACAAATTTGTCTTGTTTCTTCAGCAGAGCGAAGAAAGGTTATCCTCGTTCACCCATCCTAGCGACGAACCTGTTTAGTGCCGCCATGCATCCAGTTAGCTTCTGTACTTTCTTGAGTCTTGTGGGCGACTTCATGTTCTCGATTGCCTTGATCTTCTCGGGATTTGCTTCTATTCCTCTGCTAGAGACGAGGAACCCGAGCAGCTTGCCCGATGGTACTCCGAACGTGCACTTCTCAAGATTGAGCATGAGGTGATATCGTCGGAGGTTGTCGAACGTTTCCCGTAGATCGTCAATCAATGAGTCGCTTGTCTTGGTCTTGACAACAATGTCATCGACGTAGGCCTCGACATTGTTCCCAAGCTGATCGTTAAGTGCCCCTTAGACCGTGCGTTGGAAAGTGTTTCCTGTGGTTATCAGTCCAAACGGCATCTTAACGTAACAGAATACACCGAACGGCGTGATGAATGCTGTCTTCTCCTCGTCCTCTTTTGCCATGCTGATTTGGTGGTAGCCGGAGTAAGCATCAAGAAAGCTTAACAACTCACAACCAGCTGTTGAGTCCACCAGTTGGTCTATTCGAGGAAGAGGGAAGTGATCCTTGGGGCACGCCTTATTGAGGTCGGTGAAGTCGACGCACATCCCCCACTTCCCGTTGGCCTTCCGCACCATGACTGGATTGGCTAGCCACTCTGGATGGAGTACCTCTCTGATGAAACCAGCTTTGAGAAGCTTGTCGAGCTCTTCCCGTATGGCCTGCTTTTGATCTGGTGCAAATCTCCGCAGTTTTTATTTTACTGGCTTGGCATCGGGTCGCACCATGAGTTTGTGCTCGATCACCTTCCTGGGGACCCCCGGCATGTCAGACGGCTGCCAAGCGAACACGTCTGCATTGTCGCGGAGGAGGGTGATGAGCGCGAGTTCCTATTTCTCGCCCAGTGATGCCCCGATCTTGACGGTCTTGTCGGGGTTGGCACTGGAGAGTGGAACGATCTTGATTGCGCCATCTGGTTTCGGCGTCTTGTTCGTTTTGCTCATTTTCTTGGGTGGCTCAGCTGTGGCCGGCGGGCTGGGCGTGTGCTCGACCATGTCGAGGCTCCGCTTGTCGCATTGTACCGCCATCTTTGCATTCCCTTGAATAGTAATTGTTCCCTTCGGCCCGGTCATCTTGAGCACTTGGTACGCGTAGTGAGATGCGGCCATGAACTTCGCGAGTGCAGTCCTCCCGATGATGGCATTGTATGCTGTATCAAATTCAGCGACATCAAAGGTGATCTGTTCCGTTCGGAAGTTATTTGCTTGGCCGAAAGTCACAGGCAATGTAATCTTGCCCTATGGCTTGGACGATGACTGAGCAGTAATCCCATGGAATGGTTGATCAGTGGGAGTCAACTCGCTTCGTGGGATTCCCATCGCGTCCAAGGTGCTGGCAAAGTGGAGGTTGATGGAGCTGCTGCCATCTATGAGAACTCGCGCGACTTTGATGTTCCGAATAGTGGGCTCGACCACGATCTGATATCGTCCTGGGATGACAACAGCCTTGGGGTGGTCTTCATCTGAAAACTCGATCTTCTGTTCGGACCACTTCATCTTGGCTGCAGCCCCCCGCCATGTCGAACAAACTTCACGCTCCACTTTCTTGTATTCTCGCTTTGAGGAGTACGCTGTGGAACCTCCGAAGATGTGTGAGACATGGAGATCAGAATCTGGGTATGCTGAGTTAGAGTCCTGAGTAGTTGCCTCAGTGGCCTTCTCGACTACACGTACTCGCTTGCCCTTCTCCAATGCCAGCGAATTTTTGA
Organism: Oryza meridionalis; assembly: GCA_000338895.3. Lineage (NCBI taxonomy): Eukaryota > Viridiplantae > Streptophyta > Magnoliopsida > Poales > Poaceae > Oryza > Oryza meridionalis. The sequence continues at coordinate 11,254,441 of CM002525.2, read as the reverse complement.
AGACGAGGCAATCCTCCAGAGAATGTCTGTCCGACTTGTGTATAGGGCACCATATTTTCTTCGTGTCGCCGCCTTGTGGGTCTGGGTGTTTGGGAGGGTCCGCGTATTCTGACGCGAGGACTTCCACTTGAGCTTTCCTTTTCCCACTCTTGCGATTTTTCTTCTTGCTTGATTCAGGTGCGTCCTTGGCTGGTTTCTTCTCTTCCCCTGTCTTCGGCTTGTCGTTCTTGCGTCTCAGTGCGTCGTCCGCGTGAGCGCATCGATCGACAATCTCGAACAGTCTTCGAGTAGTCGTGATCCGCCTTGTTGCCAACTCCTGGGTAGTATAGCGATCTCTGACGCCGGTCTTGAAAGCGTGGATCACTGAGGCGTCGGTGATCTCGGGGATTGTATTTCTGCACTCATTAAAGCGCCGAACATAGTCCCTCAAAGATTCGCCCGGATTCTGTGTCAACGTGTGTAGATCATCTTCAATCGCATGGTGCTTGTAAGTTCCTTGGAAGTTAGCGACGAACTGCTGCCATAGATCTGCCGATGAGGAAATCGAGTAGGGCGGGAGGTGCATCAGCCATGAACGCGCAGAACCCTTCAATGCCATCGGCAAATAATTTGCCAACGCGTTGTCGTCTGCTCCGGCAGCGTAGAGTACCATGGAGTAGACCTGAAGGAATTCTTCTGGGTCGGTACTCCCATCGTACTTTTCTATTGTTCCAGGTCGGAATCTCTCAGGCCATCGGACATCACGTAGCGAACGGTTGAAAGCTCTACACTCGGTGCTGAGGGCGGTGGGTTGTCCGCGATCGTATGTCCTTCACGGATGTCTATCTGATGATGAGGATGAAGAGGATGATAACGACGACGATGGATCACTCGGCTCCGGTGTGCGATTCCGAGGATGACGTCCGGGTTCTCGGGAATCCTGTCGTCGTCCACCGTTGTTGTCCCGGCACCGATCTCCGTCATCGTCATCGTTATGGCGGCGTCCTCGACCAATATCGTCCGGCATCCGCTGTTCGCGATCGTCGCGGTCGTGGCGGTTGTGGCGATTATCACGGTCTTGGTTCTCGTTCGGGTGTCCTCCTCGCTCTTCGTTCTCGCGACGTCGTGAAGAGACGCGATGCCGGGAACGGTTTTCGTTGTCTCACGCACGTCGTGCTTCTCGGCGGCCATTCAAATGGTCACGGAGATCGCTGGTACCGTGGGGTGGAGGGGTGGCTCGTCGAGGTGATGTCCGCTGCTCAGGTGGTTCACCATCAGCGTCGCCAGCTACCGGTTGCTCTGGCTAAGCTTCGGCAGCGGCCTCCTCGAACGCGTTACTGAGATTAGCCACTGATTCCCGTAGTTGTTCTGTCCACCGTGCGAGGTCATCATTAAGAATAGGATCATAGGGTGTTTCTGTCAGAATTACATTGATGGCCCCGATGTGCTGAGCCGGCGTAACCACTTGATTCCCTGCTCCCACGTCGGCGCGCGCAGACGCGCTGGTCCCGTCAATAGCAAACACGTCGCGTGGTGTGCTCGTCGACGATGAGCCCTGGTCTTCGATGTCGATCACCCCAACAAATCGGTATGAGATGACCGTCGCTCCTTGTTCCTTGTCCACATCTCTAGGAAAGATTCATGACTGTTGGACCTTAGGAAGCGACGTCTTCATGGCGTTGAGAAGAATCCTGCAGCTTGAGAGGTCGTGATTTTTTGTCTTGTGGATAGGACAATAGACATCACGAGTTAGAGAAGTACGCTGAATTCCACGCTCTTTGCAGGCACGGATCTCAGCTTGTCGTTGAGAAAAACCCAGCAAGCTTGCAAGGTGTGTTTCCTGGTTTTGTGAATAGGACACCAGGACCTTGTTGCCTCGGATGTTGTCCTTGTCGGCTCGTGATTCTTGTCGGAAGGACAAGATTTGGCCGCACTAGGATCCTCCTCGGGCTTGGATGTCGTCGACGTTCCGTTCTCCGCTTCTGCGGGAGGATCCTTCGACATGGAGTCGTCCGGGATTGTAGCCACGGCGTTCTCGCTTCCGGTCATTGATGGACCAGTCGAGACTGACATCGTGGTGTAAACCGGGAAGACGATTTCGCCGACTTGAGTCCACACCAGCGTTGTTGAAGTAAAAACTCCTTGGTTGAAGCCGGGGTTGACGCCGTTGTCGACGAAGCTTGATGACATATTAGTAGAACCTTGAGCACCAAAGTCCCCTACCTGGCGCGCTACTGTCGACGGGGGATACCCGTAGACCGGATATAGAGGGTATTGGGGTACGCTGGTACGAGGATCTACGTAGTACGACATCAAGCAAACAGAAAACAGAGATTATACTGGTTCAGGCCCCTTGGTAGGTAATAGCCCTAATCCAGTTTATATGGGATTATATGATGAAAATCACAGACTACAAAGGGAATAGTGTAACTCGATGATACTGACGAGATCGTAGTCGAGTTGGCTCGACCAGATCACCCGGCGACTTGGCTCCTGTAGGCTCCGGCTTCGTAGGCTGTGGCGGTTGTCTTGGCTATGAGATTCGATGACTTAGGTCCTCCCGGAGGGTCCCTTTTATACCGCAGGTCAGGTGGTTTCCAAGTAGGACTCGGAGACATCGGACCCTACACGATACAATGACGACCCAGATTTATCCGAGTAGGAGTCTTTCCATCTTTGGATTCCGTGATGAATTTCCTTAGCGTATACAGAGAACGTCCGTACACGCGCAGATATACCATATCGATGTATAACATATATCCAAGGGTGGAGGGTATACCTTATCCGTAACCCTGACACTAACCACTGCACCCAGCTTTTTACAGTCTTTTCAGTGCGAAGAACGGATGACCAATATTGGCTACCGGTCCTCACAGGGCTTCGCTTGTGATGGATGTGGCGTCGAATATGGCAATCCTCTGGGAGACTCGAGAGTAAATTTGACCACTATTGCTAAAGGAATCTTGCTACAGTGCCATGCTATCAGACTCAGATCACTATTCCACAGGAACTCTCTGCTGTACTGCAGATGATCCGATCCCACCAGCACCTCTCACGCCTGGTAGCGTGGGCATATCATTCTTGGAGTGTGTGTAGTCGGGCGATAATATAGTTGCCCACTCTCGGTCTCTCTTATCCCTTCATTCTCTCTACCAAGTCATCGTTTGAGTCTACGCGTTCTTGTTGTCGTCAGCCATATAAGTTCTGTTGTACCCGCTCTAAAGGGATCGTAATTTAATCTATGATGTTTCATATTATCCAAAAATTACCATATAGCTTAATATGGACCCATAAAATATGGAATATGCCACATAGGCAAGCCACGTCATCATTGTATGCATAGTTAAAATTAAAAAGCCCATTAGGACATGTACAACGGTTTTTATTAGTGGTCTCTCTATTGTCATGTAAGTATGTCGGTGATATGGGTCCGGGGGTATCAAGTTTAGAGGGAGTAGGCCGCCCCCAAACCCACGTGGCGCCCCCTAAGGTGAGAGGCGCTTGGGTGGAGCAGCGGCTGCTCCCTCCCAAATTAGGGGAACCAAGTTTGGAGGGAGGAGGCTGCCCCAGGTGCCGTGCGGCCCTCCCCCGAGGGAGGATCGGGCCCGGGGTGGAGCGGCGGCTGCCCCCTCCTCGCTTGGAGGACGGACTCCCCAAGTACCACGTGGCCCTCCCCCGAGGGGGGATCGGGCCTGGGGTGGAGCGGCGGCTGCCCCCTCCTCGCTTGGAGGACGGACTCCCCAAGTACCACGTGGCCCTCCCCCGAGGGGGGATCGGGCCCGAGGCAGAGCGGCGGCTGCCCCTCCTCGCTTAGGGGTCGGGCTCCCCCGACCCCCCTCGCAGGTTACCACATGCGATGGGTTAGGTGGCCGCCTCCAGGCGCCCACCTACCCGCATTTATGACGATCTGAGCGGTTGCGCCACGCCGCATTAATGCAGTGCACTCAACCGATCCGTGACCGCCCGATTGACCGATGGGACCCGAGGTGCCAGGCGCACTACCGCGCGTGTCAGGCGGCGTGCGTCCTGCCCTGTCCCATCAGTCATGATGATGAGAGGTCTTAGCCTCTCATCACAGCCGGAGACGGCATGCCTAACCCGGTCAGGGTAGGGCTCCCGTTTCTCGGCGCAAGCGAGGACCCAAAAGTCTTCACTCATTAAATGCCGAATGACGGGCATGTCCCTTCTGTCAGCCGAACAAGACCCGGTGGACCCCACGTCACAGCAAGGCGTGCGAGAGACTTCCAAGACAAGCAACAAGACATGCATTTAATGCAAAGATTGTAATACTTCTCCACTAAGCTAGGTTGTTGGGCCCATGTGGTAACCCCTTGAGCTATAAAAGGAGGTCCAGGCCTATAGGAAAGAGGGGAGAAAACAGGGGGATCGAACTCTGAATTCCCGAGCCAAAGCTTCTCTAACCCTAGGTTGTATGTCGGAGATTCAGAGGCTTCACAAGCACAGAAGAATCATCATACACACAGGAGTAGGGTATTACGCTTCATAGCGGCCCGAACCTGTATAAATACCTTGTGTTTCTTTTGTCTCAAAAACCTCGGATCTCACCCGCTGCCCCCGGCCGAACTCACGAAAGGGGGATCCCACGATCTCCCGCTAGAGAGGATCACTCCTCGACAAAGTAAATTTGATGACATGGAAGAAAGAGAAAGGAGTATGGTTGTTATGTATGACAACGGCTCAGAGTCAACTCTTAGCATTTATTAGAGCAAATTTTGTTGCATGGTGGTGAAAGAAAGGAAAGAAGAGTAAGAAAAAGTATTTTAATACATTAATGATTAGAGACCGTATTGTCTCTAACTGTTGTAGGATACTAGTCTCTAAATAACGTAGAGCTCATAACTGACTCTACCTTTGTGCATGCCCTTAAACCCTCATCTATACCATAGAAAGAGAAAGTGTAACACCCTGAAAATTCGGTTAAAAAATAAGTAAAATTTCCGACTTTTGCATCAGGCGGATCTTGTTGCTTGAGCTACGTGGAACTTCACCTTAAAACGGAACTATAATAATAAATAATTAAATACCAAAACATATCGAGGAAAGTAAATGAATTAATTTACAAATTCAAATAAAGCAAAGAGAAATCAAACATCAGTTTATTTTCTATATAATCCAATTATGATGTAAACCTTTGGCCAAGAATATATTTTTTTGGTAATAAAAGACCGGTAATCAAATACCAATTTAATTCGCTAATCACAAGGTACATACGTTATACGAAAATCCAAGCAATATATGACGAATTGTAAAAGGGGTTATATTTCAAATACAACAAATATCGTTCAATTATAATTTAAGAATTCGATTTCACTCTAATCCAAGCAAAGGGCTAAAGGAAGATCAATAAAAAAAATCAAATTATTTGTACAACCATAATCAGACTACACATTTAACAAATCCATATTAAATCCTAAATATAAGTCTGATTCACCTACTTGGGGTTAAACCATCACACGTTAAAGGAACTCCAAATGGGCCTCGAGTCTCAGCTACTTAAGCTCGGCTTGTTGCAAGCTCGTTTTCCGCTGGGCTCTCTCTCGACTGGAAATCGAGCCGAAATCTCTTCTTCCTACTTGTAGGGCCCCTTTAATCAAAGATTTATGTAGAAATTTCATAGGATTCAAATCCTATAGAAAATTTTTCTATATGGCCCTTTGATTTATAGGATTGAAGCTTTCTAAATCCTATGAAATTCCTATGAATGGCACATTGCATGTGGATTTTGGAGGAAATTTAGCAAGAGCTCCAACCTCTTGAAAAATTTCATTTGAGTCTATCTCTCTCATCCGATTCCTGTATTTTTCCTGTGCTCCAATCAAACGACCATTCCTGTGTTTTTCCTGTGTTTTGTAATTCTCTGTTTTACACTTCAATTCCTGTTAGAATTCTGTGTTTTTCCTATTCCTTTCTTTTTTCTACCCTGCGATTCAAAGGGCCCGTAACGCTTGCCAGGCTGCGAGCTTCATCGAGCCGAGCTCGACCAAGCTGGGCTAAGCTCGCGTTGCGGCTCGGCACATCGCAGCCGTCCGATCGAGCCACCTCTCCCTTACAAAACCCCACCCAGGCCACTAGGTTTCTCTTCCTCCTCTTCTCCCACCTGCGCCGCCACCACTCTCCCACTCTCCCAAGCTTCCAAACCCTAACCCCGGAGGAGAGGGAGGAGCAGCCATGGCCGTGGGCAAGAACAAGAGGATCTCCAAGGGCAGGAAGGGCAGCAAGAAGAAGACGTAAGCTGCTTGCGCGCGCGCGGGCGCCACCTCTTGTCCTCGTCCTCCCTGAGCTGTTTGTTCTTGCTTGGGGTTTTTTTGGGGGATTCTGATTTGGGATTTCCTTTTCTTTTGCTCTGTGTGTGTTTGGGTGCAGCGTCGATCCCTTTTCCAAGAAGGATTGGTACGACATCAAGGCGCCGACCGTGTTCTCCGTCCGCAACATCGGCAAGACCCTCGTCTCCAGGACCCAGGGGACCAAGGTTCGTTCGTTCGTTCCCCATTCGCGCCCGTCAACCTCAATCCGCGATCTGATCCATGCTTTCATTTTGTATCACTGTCTGTGAGTACATGTGCGGAATCTATCTGTTTGGATCTGCGTGGCTGCGTCACTCTATATCTGAGTAGGCTAAGGGAATATGTTGGCGTTGATGTAGTTATTGTGATTGTGATGTCTTGATGCATTTTTATGTTTTGGCTAGAAGTTTGTTTCGATAATGCAAATGTGGGAGTTCTGGCTAGATTTCTTCTGTGCTGTACTTGTTCTACCCTCTTAGATTTTTATGGCTGATACATGGAATGTTTCATTTCATTTGATGAACACTAGTCAGATATAATGTTGTTGAGGTGATTGATTCTTGCTGAAATGTACTTGGAGTAACCTTTTTGTTGCCTTCAGTGTGTCATACATCAAATGTTTCAGTAACACTATCATGTGTTCTCACAAATTAGATATTTTAGCCTGATGCTTAAATGCCCAAGATATTTCTTTGTGCAATCTTCCTAAGGTTATCTGAATTTTTTACTGCACTATGTCTTTTGCTGATTATTATTCATGAAATTATTTTCTAGATTGCATCTGAGGGTCTCAAGCATCGTGTCTTTGAAGTCTCCTTGGCGGATCTTCAGAATGATGAGGATCAGGCTTACAGGAAGGTTAGACTTCGTGCGGAGGATGTTCAGGGCAGGAATGTCCTCACGAATTTCTGGGTAAGAATGGGCATTGATTGTTCATTCATCCTTTTGTGCTGTATCTGTGATCACCTTTTTCCTCTGTAGTCTAAACCAGTACATATTTTCTCTAGGGCATGAGTTTTACCACGGACAAGCTTAGGTCCTTGGTCAAGAAATGGCAAACATTGATTGAAGCCCATGTGGATGTTAAGACCACAGATAACTACATGCTCCGCCTGTTTTGCATTGGTTTCACCAAGCGTCGCCCAAATCAGGTGAAGCGTACTTGTTACGCTCAGGCTAGCCAGATCCGTCAGGTAAAAGTTTTATGTCATACTTTTTTGCATGTTCTGTACTAGGCAAGTTCTTGTTTTTTGAGATGAGGTATGTTCCTTGTTGTTTACTTTATTTGTCCACTGTTTGAAGATCCGCCGGAAGATGGTTGAGATCATGGCCAACCAGGCGTCGACATGTGACTTGAAAGAACTGGTTTCAAAATTCATCCCTGAAGTCATTGGAAAGGAGATTGAGAAGTCAACATCAAGCATATTCCCTCTCCAAAATGTTTTCATCCGCAAGGTGAAGATCTTGAAGGCACCAAAGTTTGATCTTGGGAAGTTGATGGAGGTGAGGAACCTTATTCCCATACCTAGCTAGATGCCTTCAGTGCTCCTGGTTATTCTTCTGAGAAATGTATTAGCATGGTTATTGGCTTTGGAATCTTATTAGAAAATCTATCTAGTATATTTGCTATGTGTTGGAATCAACTATGTTTACTAACTCCCCTGCTATAACCTGGATGCCCTAAAATACTTTTAGTGTAAGATGTTGCAATACCGAGTTTTAACAATATTTTCTAGGGTTTGTGACATTATGCATTTAGATATTTTTTCCCAATAAAAAAAATCCTAGGCAATTTTGTGCTCTTTGGCAGCCAATATTAGCTTAAATCTTATATTAGGGCTTGCCTTCTGTAAATATTACTGTACTGTAGTGTTGATTTGGAGGCAAGACTTACTCAAGTATTAGGGGGGCTAAATGACCTGGCCAAAGTTTTTTTTTTTTTTACCGTCACAGAATGTAGTATGTAAATTTAAACATGATATGCTAGCGTCCAGGTACAAAACATGTTTGGTAACAGCCTCAAATTCATGTTGAACGCAGCCAACACAAATCAGCCTTAATATGCTGCCTCTTGATGTCCTCAGTGTTGTATTGCCAGATGTTTTTTTCCACTCCTAGTTCTTGTGTGTACTTAACTTTACTAGCCACACACCTGTGCTGTGCTGTGGATTAGAACAAATTAATAGTGAGGTTTTTGGGACAATTTCATTCCTGTAGATGTTATATTGTACAGATGAAATATGATAGAATCATGGATAGTTTTATGTAGAGGTATTTTTTATAACATTAAAGTACATGGATAGTTGGTACAAAACATAATGGAGTATGTGGGGAAAAAATTAATACTATACTTGGTGGCACCATTGCCCTTGTTTAAAAGGAGTATAGATTCTGAGAAATGTGGTTTTTCTTGGTTTGAAAGGTACACGGTGACTACAAGGAAGATGTTGGTATGAAGCTGGACAGGCCTGCTGAGACTGACGAGGCGGTGGCAGGGGAGGTTGCAGCAGCTGAGTAGAGATGGTGTTGCTAGTTGCTTTACCTTTTAGGAGATTTGGGCTGTTACTAAATTATGGATGATCAAAACTTAATGTCAGTTCCGATACCCTTTTTTGTCTGCCGAGTTGGTTTCTCTGACTAAAACCATGGAAAATTGTGAGACTGATTTCATGGCCAACTCATTTTGAATGCAGTTGAATGATTAGTACTATATGATAGTAATGATACTACTGGTTAGGTCATTGCTATGCGTTTGATCATGGTCTGCTCAACTTGCGCATTGGCAATGGTATACACCTGGTGAATTACTGGGAAATCCTAAGAAATTCTTATACTTGCGTCTGTGCTGCTTCGTAAATTTGTATGCAAAACTTAATTCAATTGCTGTTCGGCCTGCTCTTATTCTGTAACACGTGTATAATCCTGACTACTCATCCCGAGCACAATTGAAATATCTCCATCAGCATTCAAAATACTAAATCTGCTAGTAATATAGTGGCCGTGTAGAATTGGAAACCCTTCTATGTCTTAAAGTCCGTTTTGCTCCGTAAAACAGTAGAATCACTGGATTTGCTTACGTACAAACAAACTGGAGAACCTTCTTGTCCCTGAACAAATAAATAATCAACCAAATTCCATCAGAACTAAGAAAGTGGCATTGCAAAATCGAAATCATGTCAAACTATGGGTTTTACACTAACCTTTGGAGATGGCAGATGCTGGCACGGTGGCTCCTTGTACTACCGGCCAACTGCGACAAGCTTCATAGAACACAGTGAATTCGATACATTTACCAGGATGGAGTAGTAAACTTCTCACTGTTAGCTAAATGTTCTTGTAATACATGTACCAGGTTGGAGCTAGTAAACTTCTCACTGTTAGACAAATGGTCTTGTAATATAGTATTCAGACTGAATCAATTCTTCACAAGAAGAAACCTGGCACATATGTTACAGCCACACACGATGCAATTCCTGCACTCATAACCTGCACAGTGCACAAAATACTCTATTTCCACACAGCCTGGAAGAAGATAAATCAGATCAGGAGCTCTGAACCAGTGAACAACTGAGAGTGCACAAAGGACCTAATATAACACTGTCATAGCTGGAGAGAAAGAATTGCAAAAACAAACCAACACGCTCGTTTTGAGGGAATGGATTAGTATATAGCATCTAAATGCTGCAGAAGTCTTACAAAAGCACAAACAGGTGATAAGCTGCAGGTAACACCGTAGCACATGAATAAGTGAACTTCTTACAACTACATATTACAGGCATGCCAAATGTGATATCACACGTTTGAACTACTTGCACAAATATGCAGTTTCCGTCACCTTGCTTCTTATACTTGCATCTACCGAATGACATTTGTGTTGACTTGTTGCCACCCTCCATTTGAAGAGTCCTTTGCCTAGCAGGGAGAACAAAATCATTAAGAGAAGAACTAGCCTGCATATATAAAGCTTCAAGAGAATAGAACATACTTTCAAGTATAATATTCTTCTACTAAGCTTTAGGGCCCTTTGAATCACAGGGTAGAAAAAACGGAGGAATTACAGCATATGACAACTCACCCACTGCTATATTTGGGGTGTGTCAGAAGCAACACACTGGCACATAATTACAGAGAAAAAAATGGTACTTACGATTTGTCAGATTATCTTGTTTGTAGTTCTGTGGAGAACTTCTTTTTTTTGTCTCCAATAGCCAAATCAACACTATACGTAATTTTCCAATTGTGTTACTATTAGTCTATTACTGGAATCAAAGATGCAATGCAATAGCTTGAGAAATTAAATGAACAGCAGTTTTCATCTGCCTTCTTGCATGTAATTCATTTGCTTAATAAAGATAACGAATTCTGCAATAACTAGCTGACTAAGAGGCTTAATCAATATAATTTATACATGTCGATCAAATTTCAACTGCAAGCATCAATCACATGGCAAAACATCACAATCAGGTAGAATATTAACATAATGCATTCACATCAAGGAGAAGGGCCATGTACTGTCAGGATTAGTGTTGAATAGCAACAGCTTCCTTTTGGGGTGATGATACTATATATGTGAGGGTGAACCATGTGAGGAACTAGATTTACACATTCTCATTCAGTGTTGATAATAATTGCTAATGTTTTCTTATATGGTGTGCTAGAGCCCAAAGGACAGAAACTATTAACATGGAAACCTATAAGATAGCAGTATAGCACTAACTGAAAAGAAAATAACATACATCAAAACAAATATCTGAATCCCTAATTGAGTGATGGCTTCCATAAATGACTCCTGTTCCCAGAAACGAGCACCCATGTGCATTTCACACATGGCAGCTGCATTTTCTGAAATCATAATTTTCCTTTACAAGTTTATTGCCTCAACAATAGGACTGTTAAAACTCAAAAGAGATAAGGCTTAACAAGTTATTCAGGCCTGGCTCAACCTTGGGTTGGGCAGACAAGTAAACTGATTTCTGTTCTTTTTCTTTTGCACTTGTATAGAAGAACTCATCTAAATCCAAGTCTTCTGGGAAATATAACATGTTTTTCATCTATGGACCTTGGAAGCTGGGCTCTTGCTCTAGTTTATCTGATACCACACATCTTAGCTGGTACTGAGAGCGAGGAAATTTGTTTTCAGGAGCATACTGGCACATAATGTTGGAATTAATAGATGGGCTAAGGCCCATTCGAAGATTAATTCTTTGGAAAATCACAAAAGCCCACCTCATGGGATGACATGCATGTGGAGTTTAGTACCACCTTGCTTATTCTAGGAGAGGGGGACCTCCTTAAAAGGGAGGATGCCCTCCTTGCCACTTGAAGCATGTGTGGTGGAGAGAAGAGGGGAAACATACGTGCGCGCTCGCTCGCCTTGCCTGGCAGGGTAGGCGGCGCGCGTGCACGACGTATGCGTCGAATGGTCTGCAAAATTGGCTTCTCACCCTTGCGCAGATGCAGCCTCCTTTTGCAGTTTTGTTTTGTTGCGGGAAATTCGGATTTGTTTTGTTTTGAAAACATTCCCAAAAATCCGGTGCGTGAAAACGGCGTGGAGTCCAGATAAGTTACGCGCGACTTATCCGGTTCGGTTACGCGCAGTGGAGATCATGCGGGCGCTCTGATCAAGCGACCTATCTCTATATAAACCGAGCCGCCGCCTTCACTCAACACACGCGAAATCAATCTAGGGTTTGCCTCTTCCTCTGTGCTGCGCCGTCGCTCGTAGACTACTCCATCCCGCTCGCCGGCGTGCACCGGCGATCGGGAGAGCAGGTCTCCGGAACCTCTGCCTTCGACGTCCTGTTTTGTTTTGAAAACATTTTGAAAAGCAAAATTGGCTTATCACCCTTGCGCAGATGCAGCCTCCTTTTGCAGTTTTGTTTTGCTGCGGGAAATTCGGATTTGTTTTGTTTTGAAAACATTTCGAAAAATCCGGTGCATGAAAACGACGTGGAGTCCAGATAAGTTACGCGCGACTTATCCGGTTCGGTTACGCGGAGTGGAGATCATGCGAACGCTCTGATCAAGCGACCTATCTCTATATAAACCGAGCCGTCGCCTTCACGCAACACACGTGAAATCAATCTAGGGTTTGCCTCTTCCTCTGTGCTGCGCCGTCGCTCGTAGACTACTCCATCCCGCTCGCCGGCGTGCACCGGCGATCGGGAGAGCAGGTCTCCGGAACCTCTGCCTTCGACGTCCTGTTTTGTTTTGAAAACATTCCGAAAAATCCGGTGCGTGAAAACGGAGTGGAGTATGTCTTTCTGAGATATGCTCATCACAGCATTGCCTATAGATTTTTAATAGTTAAATCTGAGGTACCTGACATGCATGTTGGTACAATTATGGAGTCTCGTGATGCTACCTTCTTTGAGAGCTTTTTCCCAATGAAGGATACACATAGTAGTTCTAGCCAACCTCCTGAAATATTTCCCAATTCAATCACACCACCAGAACAAACTGAACACACACATGAACATGTCACTGTAGAGGATGACAGTGAAGCTCCTCGAAGGAGTAAGAGACAAAGGACGGCCAAGTCCTTTGGTGATAATTTCACTGTGTACCTCGTGGATGACACTCCTAAGTTAATTTCAGAAGCATATGCATCTCCTGATGCAGACTGCTGGAAGGAGGCTGTCCGTAGTGAAATGGATTCTATTATCGCTAACGGGACTTGGGAGGTGACAGAGTGACCCTATGGGTGTAAACCTGTGGGGTGCAAGTGGGTGTTCAAGAAGAAGCTTAGGCCTGATGGTACTATTGAAAAGTACAAGGCTCGGCTTGTTGCTAAGGGCTATACTCAGAAAGAAGGCGAAGATTTCTTTGACACTTACTCACCTGTTGCTAGATTGACCACAATTCGTGTGCTACTTTCCCTAGCAGCCTCACATGGTCTTCTTGTTCATCAAATGAACGTTAAGACAACTTTTCTTAATGGAGAGCTGGATGAGGAGATCTATATGGATCAACCTGACGGATTTGTAGTTGAAGGTCAAGAAGGCAAAGTGTGCAAATTGTTGAAGTCTTTGTATGGTCTGAAACAAACTCCTAAGCAATGGCATGAGAAATTTGACAAGACATTGGCATCCGCAGGCTTTGCAGTCAATGAGGCAGATAAATGTGTGTACTATCGCCATGGTGGGGGCGAGGGAGTTATTATGTGCTTGTATGTTGATGACATACTGATATTTGGGACAAACCTTGAGGTGATAAATGAGGTTAAATCATTCTTATCTCAAAATTTTGATATGAAGGATTTGGGAGTAGCTGATGTTATCTTAAACATTAAGCTAATTAGAGGTGAGAATGGGATTACACTCTTGCAATCCCATTATGTGGAGAAGATCTTGAATCGCTTTGGCTACATTGATAGTAAACCTTCTCCAACACCTTATGATCCTAGCTTGTTGCTTCGCAAGAACAAGAGAATTGCTAGGAATCAACTAGAATATTCCCAAAACATTGGCTCGCTAATGTACCTGGCTAGTGCAACTAGGCCTGATATCTCCTTTGCTGTGAGCAAGTTGAGCCGGTTTACCTCTAATCCGGGAGATGATCACTGGTGTGCGCTTGAGCGAGTAATGCGCTATCTGAAAGGTACTATAGAATTGGGGCTTCACTATACTGGGTATCCTGCGGTACTGGAGGGTTATAGTGATTCTAACTGGATCTCTGATGTGGATGAGATCAAAGCCACTAGTGGATATGTCTTCACACTGGGTGGTGGTGCTGTTTCGTGGAGGTCTTGCAAACAGACCATTTTGACGAGGTCAACCATGGAAGCAGAGTTGACGGCACTGGATACTGCTACTGTTGAGGCAGAATGGCTGCGTGATCTATTAATGGATTTGCCTATTGTTGAAAAACCGGTGCCGGCTATTCTTATGAACTGTGACAATCAAACGGTAATTGTCAAAGTGAATAGTTCTAAGGATAATATGAAATCGTCTAGACATGTGAAAAGACGATTGAAATCTGTCAGGAAATTGAGAAACTCCGGAGTTATAACGTTGGATTACATCCAAACAGCTAGAAACCTGGAAGATACCTTCACGAAGGGATTATCACGAAATGTGATAGACAATGCATCGAAGAAGATGGGTTTGAGACCCATGTGAGTTATACTATGGTGGTAACCCATTCTATATGATCGGAGATCCCGTGAATTAGAACCTGGGAAGAACAAACCATCAGTAAACTAGAGGAGAGTACCAATATATACCCTCTCTAAGTGAAGATGCATGTACTCTCGTGAGCTGCAAGGCAGGTTGGCTATGCCTTAATGAGTTCTGTTGGCTTTAATTAGCAAAGATGCTGTCTTGCAGAGCATTCTTGAAAGAACTCACCTTTGTGAGCTTGATTGTTGGTCGCAGTCTATGAAGATTTTGGGTGAATCTTCTAGGAAGCTTACTAAAGACCTAGGAGTCTGACTTATACGCTCCATCTGAGGGGTAGTTTACAGACGGTCTAGTATCAGTAAGACTCTGAGTGAAACTTGCTTGCACAAGACTTGCAATTCAAGGCGTAGTCCATTATTCAAGTTGTGAGTAAGTGTAGATTAGAGTTCTAGATGGATGTCCAACCTTAATCGGTCTCCATCGAACCGCTGATATATAAACAGTACATTGGAAAAGTCAAATCTCAGTGGGATTTTGAGATTTGGTGGGGGATTGTTGGAATTAATAGATGGGCTAAGGCCCATTCGAAGATTAATTCTTTGGAAAATCACAAAAGCCCACCTCATGGAATGGCATGCATGCGGAGTTTAGTACCACCTTACTTATTCTAGGAGAGGGGGACCTCCTTAAAAGGAAGGATGCCCTCTTAGCCACTTGAAGCATGTGTGGTGGAGAGAAGAGGGGAAACACGCGCACGCTCGCTCGCCTCGCCTGGCCTGGCCGCGCGCGTGCACGACGTACGCGTCGAATGGTCCGCAAAATTGGCTTCTCACCCTTGCGCAGATGCAGTCTCCTTTTGCAGTTTTGTTTTGCTGCGGGAAATTCAGATTTGTTTTGTTTTGAAAACATTCCGAAAAATCCGGTGCGTGAAAACGACGTGGAGTGCAGATAAGTTACGCACGACTTATCCGGTTTGGTTACACGGAGTAGAGATCGTGCGGGCGCTCTGATCAAGCGACCTATCTCTATATAAACCGAGCCGCCGCCTTCACGCAACACATGCGAAATCAATCTAGGGTTTGCCTCCTCCTTTGTGCTGCGCCGTCGCTCGTAGACTACTCCATCCCGCTCGCCGGTGTGCACCGGCGATCGGGAGAGCAGGTCTCCAGAACCTCTGCCTTCGACGTCCTGCACCGGGAGAAGGCGGCAATAAGGTTTTTGGGAAGCGCTTCGCGTGACTGCTCCCTGTTCCTCCGCGACGGCTCGACAGGAACTATTCGCGGTTGCGCGCGTTGAAAATCTGGTGCGTGAAAACGGCGTGGAGTCCAGATAAGTTACGCGCGACTTATCCGGTTCGGTTACGCGGAGTGGAGATCGTGCAGGCGCTCTGATCAAGCGACGTATCTCTATATAAATTGAGCCGCCGCCTTCACGCAACACACGCGAAATCAATCTAGGGTTTGCCTCCTCCTCTGTGCTGTGCCGTCGCTCGTAGACTACTCCATCCCGCTCGCCGGCGTGCACCGGCGATCGGGAGAGCAGGTCTCCGGAACCTCTGCCTTCGACGTCCTGCACCGGGAGAAGGCGACCATAAGGATTTTGGGAAGCGCTTCACGCGACTGCTCCCTGTTCCTCCGCGATGGCTCGCCTTCCTCTCCGCTCACGTGCTGCGCGCCTTCGTCAACGCGCGCAACCGCGAATAGTTCCTGCCGAGCAACCGGTCTTTCCATAACCTCGGTACGTGTTCGACATGTTGTATATATTTGATCTGTTCATGTTTACTTCTTAGTTTACATGTGTAGATCTAATGATGCGTTCATGCTAGTTTACATCTGCAATGTCATAATTTATTTATGGAATATATTAAATCATTATATGCCTATAATCTCAACACATAATTACTGGGAGCTCTGGATTTTCTGGATATTAAACTATTTTATGCCAATAGCAGAACCAGCACTATATGTAATTCATTTGTTTCATCGAAGAAACAAATTCATATAGCTTGCTGACTAAGCAGATTTAATTAAGGTAATTAATACATGGTAATCAAATTTTGACTACAAGTAAGCATCAATCACATGGTGCCCGGCAAAACATGCATGATAAATCAGGTAGTAGAAGATTAGCATGAGTTGCAAAGTGGCACTACACTGACCACTTGAAGGCAAAGTGGCAAACCTGGTAGGATGGGAGGCCAGATCATCGGAAAGGGGTGGATCTGAACCAGGAACGCATCTCTCTGCTCTTAAGATCCAAGTAGAGCACACTTTCACTCATCTTCAAGAACACAAAGTCAGCATTATCCCCCACCTTACATATCTTAACAGCAATGGCATGCTCGCCTTCAGTCATCTTATTTGACATGTTCAGATCAGCGAACATCTCACGCAAACAAACGGTATCAACCAACAGCAACCTGTACACAATGCCATTATCCCCACTGTGAAGCCAGATGCTTAGTTGAAGCCCCTTCACATGGATGAGAAGAACTCCAGAATCATTGGCCGGTGACAAGACTGTTCTCCCAAATTCATACGCCAACCCATCTGGGAGCTCAATCGTGGAGAAACTTGAGGACATCATATCGAGCACGAGCAAACCGCGTGTCGTGGCCGTCATACAGATCTTGTCATGGGCAAGAACAATGTCATATTTCGGCAACCGATGATGCCCGTCGACCAGGACCAGCTACTGTCCGCGAGACGGCTGTCCCAGCTGAAGCTCCTGCGGCGGTAGTGGAAGGTACTCTGAAAGCGCCTAGTGGCCTATCGTCAGGGTTTTCAATTTCGAAATTAAATATTATGCGGGGGTTACCAAAATTTCAGAAATTTCGAGCCAAAATTATTTGAAAATTTGACCAAATTCACAAAAAATTGCAAAAAAACGAAAATTTCGGGCAAGATTTGAGCATGCCGGTGGGGGGGGGGGGCGAAATTTCAGGCAAAATTTCAGAAATTTTGGAAATTTCGAACCGAAATTTCAAACCCTGCCTATCGTGGATACATCGATCTCTTTACCTCTCTATCGGTATATATACCCATAACACGGAGAATCCTATTAGGATAAATATATGTATATTTGGTGTATATTTGGTATGAGCACACATATATCTCTAACTGGAGATATCCGAAAGGAACCACGAGAGGTGTCGCGTTCGCGTGGGCCAAGCCCACACTCGGCATGGTGGTTTCATAACACTCTCCCTTGGATGAATACCGTACTATACATATCTTGTTAAAAACTCCATCCAAAAACCCAATGGAAAAAATAGGATAGGAGAAAAGAGTACATCGTATACACTAGTTATATTGAACTTGTTATCTCATTTAAAACCTTATATGAAAAACATTATGGTAAAAACTAGAAAAAGAGTACAACACGTGATCTTCTTAATCACATAATATTCTAAATTGACTATTCTCCTTGAATAATTAATTTTGTGATGCTAATCAACTAGGATCAACATAACAACTAAGTGGTAAAACATTCAAGGTAAATCATATAACAATTATCATGTTGATTACTTCTCAGTAAATCAAAAGCTAAGACTTCCATGTCTTAAATATAATAATTACTCCCTCCGTTTCATATTATAAGTCATTTGACTTTTTTTTGGATCAAACTTTTCTAAGTTTCACTAAGTTTGTAGAAAAATATACTAATACTTTCAATACAAAACAAACATATTGTCAAAATATATTCAATGTAAAATTTAATAAAACTAACTTGGTGTCGTAGATATTGATAGTTTTTTTAAAAACTTGGTTAAACCTAAATAACTTTGACTAATAAAAAAGTCAAATGACTTACAATATGAAACGGATGGAGTATTAATTGTTTATCTTACATACCCCTCTAAGAACGAACTCCCTTGAAACTTTCATGTTCTAATGTCGTAGTCACATTTTCATTAATGTGCAAATCAATGACAACAAAATTACAACAATGCTTGATATTCCATTTAGTTATCTCACAAATTCTACTATGATTGTGAGAATAAAGTAGCATAGGAGCAATTTGCAAAACACTTTAAATAACCACTTGATTAAATGTGCAACACAAATAATGTTTCATCCTTATAGAGAACTATGAGGAATAAGTTGTAACGTTACACACATGCAGTATGTATATCATATTAATCCTTAATGCAAGAGGTTCAATATTTTGCAACTTTCTCTTAGTGGAATGCTAATTTGATTGTTCTATCAATCTTCAACAGATAGATTCCACCCAAGAGTGAGTACAACCAGTCTATATTTTAGCATAAGGGGATTAATAAGATTGTCCAATACCACCAATAATTATACCTTCATAGTATAGAGGAAAACACCACACCACTTGCATGCTAGTGGATGATGTACTTAATGGTTACTCAATTTTTTTTCGAGTATATATGGATCTATCCACTTCATGGGATCATAAGTTATTGGTGTTATGTAAAGATTGATCGGTAAGTCATTCATTATTCAAAGATCTATTCATTCTTCGGGAAGATAGATATTTCTCTTCTAGGAGACATGCTCTTCTTGAGTTTTAATAAATTCTTCCACAAGTGTTGTAATTCTCTGTAAGAGTATAACGTTCTTCATGAACTAATTAGTATGAGATTTACATATGTTGCTAATTTATTTTCTATTAATTGAAAACATGAGTCCTTCATGGATCTCTTTGTATGGATTTTCATTATCCATTGACTACATATTATTCATTCATTCATTCATGCCATTTACCAGCTATATGTAGCGGGAATTTACACATTCATAATAGGGGAATATCTTGGCCTCATCAATACCTATAAACCATCATTTTTCACCACTTCATCATTTCTATTAAGTCCGAATAACTTCTATGTTCATGTAGGCTTATTTTAGCGAGTATGGTTCAACCTCATTGCTTTCTTCAATAGACTCGATGTGAGTCTGCCATGGAATTTGGTTCCAGATTTGATTTCTCGTTAGAGGAACATTAGCAATTACAGATGTGATGTTCTCGACAACTATTCTTTTTTTTCCATATCCTTATTTCATAAGGTTAATTCATTATAAAACATATCTTTGTCATTTCCCAAACAAAAGATACATAGTTATTCCGCATCCTAGAACTCTAGGATATACTATTCAAAAACCTAGGGTATATACTACTCTTAGTATAAAATTTACTACTTATAAACACTTCTGGTTACTCCTTTAAATTTTATAGAATTATCTTTTTTCTTTTTTTACAGGAGAATCAACTAAACTTTCTAGTTTAGCTTGGTTAATGCGTTATTCTTACTTATAAAGAGCTTTTATAAAGAGCATTTTCTGCTTGAAAAAAGTAAGGCATCTACAGTAACATTGGCATTTCTCCCCCCTATACCCATATTATATCTTTATTTAATACTAGCGTACTAAAATTGTTGCCCGGCCTTGAGCCGTCTGCGCTTTACGCCCACGACCGCCTCCTGGTCGGACATCGACGCCATGTCGCGCAGGAGACCATCGCCTCCTGCATGCATCTCCAGAGTCTCAGCTCCCCAGTGACGTGGGCATGGCCGGCCAGCACCAACATCGCCGGTAGCGCCACCCGCGGCAATCGAGACCCTTTTGTGCGCTCTGCCTAACAGCAATCGATTCGGTGTCCGTCCCGCCGTCCGATCGAGTGCTCTCTCTCTCTCTGTGCCCCCGAATTGGCGTCTTTGTGGGTTCGAGTTCGGCTTCGCGTGTACTCCCTCCGTTTTTTTTAATTTGATGTCTGAGACAAGTTCGATCAAATTAAGGAACGGGTGAAATGTCCTTTCTGCCCTCCATTCCTTCTTCCTTCCAACGCAGCCGCGCCGTCCCCGCTGGCCACCGCGCGATGGCAGGCAAGCCTGCGCCTCGACACCGAGCAACCAGCAAGTTCGAGATCGACCTCAACACCCTCTCCAACTCCCCCGCCTTAGCCGCTGCCGCCATTTGCAAGGCCATTGATGCGCCAAGCGTTGGTGCCGCAATGGCTGCCGCGCAACTCCCGGGCATATGCCACCGGAGTTCTGGGAGCACGATAGCTTCTTTCTCCAACGGCAGCAGCTAACAACGCATCCATGGTCGCATCGAGATCTTCAAGAATCGCAATCTCACCGGCCACTTCCTGTCCTGCTCCACCTACAAGGTGTCAAGGTGACGGGCCGCCTCTTTGTCCCCTGTTCTATCGCCTATACAGGAAAACATAAGTTCAGAACTTTGCGATCAGGGAAGATTCAGAACACACATAAGCAGCATGGTGTTTGAGCTGCATTCACACATCAGAATTCATTTCCATGGCACACCTGCTGCACGGACAGAACTGCGGAGAGCGATCAATCTAGTTCTTTTGCCTCCTTGTCGCCTCCGGCGACTTTCACAAACCGGATGAGAAAGAATCTGGTGTTCTACTGCAACTTGTTCAAGATTTCCTCTCCATCACAAGAATCTGGTGCTGCTGCCGTGGAACCCTACCTCGGGCTGCCGCTGCTGAGCATGAGCTCGCTGCCGAAGAACGAGAAGTGGCGGCGCCGCCGCGAGACCTAGCCACAGGGAAGGTGCGGACTGCAGTGGGGCGTGCCAGGCGAGGACAGCGGCGGTGCGGGACGCAACAACGATAGCAGCGCGTGAGGGCGGGGAGGAGGAGAAGGAGGAAGCGGCGGTGGAGGAGGAGGAGCTGGCAGCGGCGGTGAACGAGGCGTCGCCGTGTCGGTGGCAACGGAGAAAGAGTCAGGGGCAAGATGAAAATTTCGGGTATGGAAGATGAGCATCTGAATCGCCAGCGTCAAATAAAAAAACACTTTCGGTTTGAACTAGAACGAAATAAAAAAAAATAGAGTACAATTTTATAGGCAGCAGTCGCCCCTCACAAACGGGCACAGATCGAGCCGGTCGATAACAAATTTGATAGGCGATTTAATTTCCAGAGCGATGGCCGCGCGATTGGTGTTCAAGGCTCTCGCCTCCCGAACGGCCGCTACTCCCAACATCTCGGTAAGCATCGGCTTTATCACTTTATTTCTTTTGTTCAATCAATTCCCGACATGATCAGCAACCTGTGTGCTCAATTTTTTTTTATTTGTTCATGCATGCTTTCACCAAAGAGATTTTTTTTCTTTTTTTACACAGTCCTAAGGATATAGTGCCATTGTACAGATAAGTACCGTATTTCTAATATAAATATTTTGGTACATCCTCGATACTCTATCGTTGGTGTTAAGGTTCTTATTAGTAAGATAGGCTAACATACCGAAAGGTTACTGCAGGTTAGCACTAGAAATAGTACAGCAAAATTACTCTCCACCAGAAACCCCAAACACATTCGCTAACCAGGAGCAGTGTACGTAGTGATTCGCTTATACTCCCTCCGTTTTTTAATGGATGGCGCTGTTCACTTTTGAATACATTTTTAACTATCCATCTTATTCAGAAAATTTATGCAAATATATAAGATGTAAATTATGTTTAAAGTATTTTGGGTGATAAAACAACCCACAGCAAAATAAATTATAATTACGTAAATTTTTTGAATTAAACAAATGGTAAAACGAATGATAAAAAGTCAGCAGCGTCAGCTAGTAAAAAACAGTCATTTAGTAAAAAATATGATACATGTAACTATTATACCAAATTCATGTTGTGATCTCGAACCTTTCTCATGCAGGCTGCAAGGCACTTTAACACCAAAATATGCCCTTATTCGAGTGCTAAAATGAGCTGCGGAAAAACTGCGGCATCCTCTGTTGATTTCAATCACGGAAAGGTTGCATTTGCAAATCCGTTTGGAGGGGCCAAGCGAACTTATCCGTCCAGTACAACCACGAAGTGCCCACATTGTGTGGAACCCCGTAATGCCGAGTAAGTATAATAAAGTAGTTAATTGTAAACCTTGGACTCCATGCTTTTCTATATATGTAATTGTATAGTGCTTCCTCAGTATTCCATCCGTTCTAAATATTTTTTTTATATTTTTAGATAATAGTACTTTTTATCCGGTCTCTACACCCAACTGAATGTATGCAGATTTTTTTTCAAAAAAAATAAGAACTTAGTCTTTCAAATAACCTAATCTGAAATTCGCTCTTATAGAAATTTGAACTCATGAACTTAGGGTGCTACTTAGGTCACTGTAACAATTAGGCTACATGCCCTTTCGCATCTAAATAAAATTACTTTTGTATATTAATCTGGATATTATAGTTGTCCAGACTCATGTACAAAATTTACATCTCTGGTTTCTTCGCTATCTCCAGTTGAAATGGGCCTACTATTAATTTCTCATGGGAGATGCTCTTTCAATTGTGTCGTTTAATTGCCCTAAATAATTTCTATTAGTGCAGAGCTATGAAGCTGTAGATGTTACTAGAGCATAATAAAAAGACTAATTTATTTTGCCATGTATTTTTGTTTCTGCAGGATAGCTGCAGCCATCCGAGCCAAATCTATCCAGGCTTCGAAGCTGGCCATGGCACATTTCGCTTTAACAGTTACAATGTCAGTAGCAGCCTATATGGTCACTCTAAATCATTGCCAAACCTCAAAAAGAAAAAAACATTGCCAAACCTGCCGATGCTGCAAATCCTGAAATGAAGGTTCTATCTTCCATGCAGCGACGGCATATCTTCTTCTTTTATGACTCCCCATAAGGGAGTTGGGACTCTGTAATAAGGTGGTGTCTGGATATGCTTTGTTTCATTACTTAATATGAATAACTGAGCGGTGCATGCGTGTATTCCTAATAACATAAGTGACGTTCATGTGTTTGGCAGCAACGATTATTTTTTTTAAAGAAAAAAATCATACTCCTCTGTCCAAAGAGACTTATAAGATCTGCAGTAATAGAGTTTAGTTATATTTTGTGTACGTCTTATGTGACTGCATATTATGAATCTCTTTTGGTCACCCTATAAGAGAATTACAAAAGTCAGTACCCCCAGTCTCAAATTATAACAATTTTTAGCCTCTAAAATTTATTCTAAAATATAACAACATTTTCACCAACATACCCTTCTCAACTAATCATAACCTTCCACTATTTAATTTTCTTACCTTCACTTCTCAACCAATCACAATCTTCCACCATTTAATTCTACATACTTTCTTAATAACCCTATATAACTATAAAACTCATTATATTCTGGGACGGAGATAGTAGGATCTGTTAGAAAACAATAGGCAAATAAACGATAAAAAATAATAGATCAATCACAGCAGACACGAGATTTAACATGGAAAACCCTCCCAAAGCAGAAAAGAAAAAACCACGGGCGCTAGCCAGCAAAATATCTTCACTATATCGAGTGAGGTTACAATGCCGCACGACGGCTTACAAGAGGTATATATATGAGGTGGAACCCTAAAAGGGATGACGATATCTTCTTTTTTAAGGAAAGGGAAGAGGTTTCGCCTAAAAGGGATGATGATATCTCCGGCCCAAGCCTCCGGCGACGGACCTCCTTTTCGCTCCGGCAGAAGCTGGCCTTTATGAAGTGCAAATGAATTTGGATCACAACTCAACAAACTCCACTTTGAGACAAATTCCTTCATGTAGCATGAATCAATCCTTCACCCTGAACACGACAAAGACAAAAACACTTTCGGCGCCAAATAGTCTCTTGGGCTAAACCACTATACCAACTAAGCTTGAGCAAAACTCAAACTTAGCAACAGGAACATACTTTGTCATCATATCAGCAGGACTATCATGAGTGCTTATCTTGCATACCTTTAGCTTACCTCACGCGACTACATCGTGAATATAATGGTACTTGATATCAGTGTGCTTTGTCCTCTCATGAAACATTTGATCTTTAGTGAGGCATATGGCACTTTGACTGTTATAAAACACGTTAATGCAAGACTCAACTCCACAAAGCTCAACAAACAATCATTTCAGCCAAACTGATTCTTTACATGCTTCAACAATAACCATGTATTCTGTTTCAGTGATATATTTACAATATTTATATATGAATTTATGATATTTATATATGGATTTGGAAAATAAGTGAAACCTGAACTCTTAGATAAGTAGATGTTTAGTGTATCAATGATGTATTAGGCTTATTTTATTGGTACATATGCAGTTTTATATATTAATAGGTACACAACTTTTATAACAGTGATAATAAGTTGTGGTGACAATAGGAGAATTTATACGTAATCGGGACAAAGTGATTTTCTTTTTATCTTGGAGACATTCTTATCATTTACTAAGTATGTTAAAGTCTATGTTTTATCTCACAGCACAAAAATAATGAGATATAACTTCTTTTAACATTACTTCATAAATCATAAAACAATAAATAAGATGTTCGCGTATCTGCGCAGGCTTCCTTCCTAGTTTAAAAAAAAGTGCATTAGGATGCATGATAGGAAAATTGTAGGAAATCTGCTACTTGAAAT
The DNA here is from genome assembly GCA_000338895.3 of Oryza meridionalis. Taxonomy (NCBI): domain Eukaryota; kingdom Viridiplantae; phylum Streptophyta; class Magnoliopsida; order Poales; family Poaceae; genus Oryza; species Oryza meridionalis. The sequence continues at coordinate 11,229,646 of CM002525.2, read as the reverse complement.
ATATTTTTTTAAGTTTGAATCAGCACATGAGGTGACGAATTATATGTGCTGTGAGTTTTATTTATTTTCCCGTGAGCAGGGTTTACGATTTCGAGATGGCCTTCTATTTCGGACTGTGGCGGAATAACGGTTTTCACGAAATCTGGTGGAAAACCGGTAGATTCTAAACAAATTTCATAAACCAAAATTCGAATACAAATTCCCTGAGTTTAATGATAAGCTCGTGAAAACCGATCAGCTTGGCGAAATTCTAAGTGAAATCATCGAAATTTCAATCAGTAATTAGAAAAAGAGGTAAACTAAAATTGTTTTCTTTTTTTAATTCGTTATTCTTTTCTTTCCTGCTACTGTCAGTACATCATTTTTTATAAAATTTATATCCCAATTGGTTCTATGAATATCATACTATTTATAAGATTTTATTTGATTTTTTCTTTTTTATCAATTCAAATTTGAATTTGGATGAAACTCATCGAAATCTCAGATGTCTTCTGCTTTCGAGCCTCGTTGAAAACTCGAAATTTCACGGAATTTGACCGGTTTTCATCGGAACTGTGAACCCTGCCCATGAGCAGCACTCCCTGCTTTTTAGGTGCACGTGGCGTGCTCTTTTCGCGGTAGGAATATTACCGAGGGATCTGATCGGATGTAGGAATTCCTGTGTTTCACCCTTGCAGCCAGCAGAAAGGGAAATTTCCCTTTAGTTTTCCTATAAACCGAATGCTTCATACAGGAATTAATTCTTTGTTTAAGAAATCCCTTAGTTTTCCAGTAAAAAGATGAGGCCTAAAAGTTCTTTAAATTTATGAAAAAAATACTAAGAGATAGATATAGGCATAAAATAAATTAATAACAAATCTCAATTTCATTTCAAGAGATAGATATAGGCATAAAATAAATTCATAACAAATCTCAATTTCATTTCAAAGAACAATAAATTTGAATAGTATTTTGTTACCATTCACTCATTTTTTCCCCTTTTTTACTTTCAAATAAAGTAACTTAAGATTTAGTGAGAATGTACTTTTTTTTAATGAATTTATAGAACTTTAATAATTTTCAATGAATATGTCCCCATCTATATAAACGACAGGTTATATTTAAAAGGAAACGACTATTACGATCCAAATCAACTTGAAAAAATTTTCATCCGCAAGCTAATAGAGATATCGTCAGCCAACAATCAGAAAATTAATAATATAATAATTAGCGACACGAACACATACGTGCAGACTGTCAAGATTTCTCCACGAAATGAGCAGATTTTTGGTGCTACAATATTAGTAATCAACAGGATCAGCATTCAGTAGGTCAGAAACATCTGTTACAGTATACTGACAAATAAAATAGAAATGGAATGACCACAATGAACAAATGATCAGATCACAAGGATCTCCTAAGATATCTTTTCCAATGTCATGCACCTACGAGTACCGATATTTACTGCACTGCAAGTTCAGCTCAGGCTGCCACCACTGGCTGATGCCATGAGCATATTTGAAGTCTGGTGAAGGGCTTGTGTTGACAATTAAGTCTGCAGATGGAAGAAGGTGCAGTGGTTCCGATTCCCATCCTAATGCCTTGTAAAACAGATCTCCTATGGAATTTTGGGTTGCGAGCTTCTCGATAAATCCAGCACCGAGATCCTCCATGTTCTTCCGATGCTGGAAGTAGCCAATGTACTCTGAACAGATATGGTCTCCTGGATTGACAAACAGATATGGCGTCCACGATGACAAAATGTTGAAAGAATCTTCTGCAAGAGACCTCTGGCTGCTCCCCTCGCCTTTTCCTTTCATTGCAATGGCTAATCCAGCAGTAATTACACTTCTTGCAATGCGGAAACCATGCTTCACTCTCTCATCACTGATCCTCTCGATTGGGGCAGCAACAAAAGGCGGGTTGAAGAGATAACTTTTCAAAAGCACACCCTTTTTAACCATGTTTCTTCCGGTAAGGATGGCCATACCTGCGCCCAGTGAGTGCCCAGCTAGCCAGATGGTTGAGCCAGGGAAAACTGAGGCTACGTTTTGGACAGCTTGCATTGCAATTGTAAATCTTGAGGTCCGATGGAGACCATTTTGGACAAGGTGGAGGTCAAGGGCGATATCCCTTGAGATGGTTTCCTTCTCAGTTATTGTGCCTCTGAAGGCAATAACAAATCTCGGTGCATTATCAGCAGAAGCTTCTTTACTTGAAGGAGGATTGAATTCAAATATTGCACCGAAAATAGACAAGTCAGCATCATCGACAAGCTTGCGGATCAACTCAAAATGGAAGAATTCCCACCAAAGAGGTCCCAAGGCTTCGACAGATTGGCGACCTAGTTGCCGGTCCCTCTCCAAAACATATACAGCCTGAACTAAGCATGCAGCCACAGATCTCCGATTATGCTCACAGTTCCTTTTGAGAGTTCATAAACGAGGGAAAAAGTTACTTCCACCAATTTAATGCACTACGGAAACTGTTCATCACATCTGTACTCCTAGCAAAATAATCATATATGTGCACTCTGTGGCAATAGCTCCAACAGGCAGCTTGTTTTGCTGATCATCAATGAAGATCAAGGTGATTACTAGTCCCTAAATTCATGCTTCATTGTCAACACTAAATACATAAATATGAAGCTCAATCCACAATGAATGAAACTCCAAAAGGATTGTCTGCACACTTTCATGCATCATATTGTAAGACATGCCATTTTTTTCTTTAACTATTGACATACCAACTATGACTAATGCCCTCTTCGAAAAAAATACAAATGATGGCTGCGACAAGTTTTTTTAACATGAGAAGCTTTTGTAATAATAAATGCCTAAATTGACCTAATATTACATTTAACAGAATTTAGTTCTGTGCGTGCATGCGCATAAAAATTAAAAACGTAGATTAAGTGTAGCATCTCTACATAGTACAAACATAATAAATCAATAATCACAAAATTTTCCGGGAAATGTCATGTAACACTGTAATCACAACAGGAGCACGTACCAATTAACAGGATTCAGATATGTCGGACCTGAGATACCAAAGATATCTCTGTCCACAGCCATCTGGCTATGCAGAGTCACTCTTCACTTTATTGGACTTTATAGTGATGAAAAACATAACACTGAAACATTAAGAAAAAATTAGCACATAAAAATTGATACTGGTGTCAACAAATGAATGCATTGAAATCCTCAGGAAAAAGCTACAAAGGTAATCACATTCAAATGCCATCTACTTTAGACCGAGAGAGTGGTAGTTAAACAATAAATAAACTACAGAGCAGGCAAATAAGTCCTTAGGGTAGTTGGAAGTATCTATGTTGGTCTGTTCAGCACAAGGTGAAACAGGTAAACACTAGCGTTCATATGATTGGTCGACAATTGAAAGTAATTTCTCAACGCAGGACTCTCCCATGCCACGAGTTCCATTCGTGACAAACGAATCACAAGAAAACACTACATCTGAGAATCTGTCTTATAATCATTACCAGTGTATTCGTACAAGCAAAAAGCACTGACAGTGAGTCAGTGACTCAGTGAGACTTACATCAACAAAGACAAAAAGAATGAAGCTAAATAAAAAGTCCAGCAATTGACAGTTCTGGCATAAGGTAACTGGTATTCCAATATGTCAGTGCTTAGTGGGCATGAGAATGATCAAAGGAAGTGTAAAAGATAGTCTTTTTGTTCACCGAGTGTAAAAGACCAGGTTCAAAGCTGGTCATCAGGTGAAGCCGTGGAGGGATGAAGCCATTCTCCATAGCAACCAGTAAAATGCACATTTGGTTTTTAAAATATCCACTTTTGTGAATCCTGTGAGAGATGTTGCTAAAATAAACACACATGGTGAGAGCTCCTTGCTTTAGGCATTTGGCACCGAATCTTTCTAGATAAGGAATTTGGCACCATCTCTATACTATACCGACTTTATATTTCTCACATACTTTACAAGCCTCCATTTCTAAAAAGTGTAATGACTAATGATTCCCGTAAGCTAACAGACAGATGCTTCCAAAATATGCTTACATCAACCACCCTAGGACTGTACCTTTTAGGGCTAACAAAAATAATCTTAAAAACAGATGCACACACTATGTTGACTTGCACATAGTAGTGTAGCAGCATAGGCATGACTGGCATGAAACTACAACATCCGGGTAGCGCACCAAGGAGCACCACAAGTCCATGCCGTTGCATCTCATGAAACTAACTACTACCACATCTGTATATTCAATTTCAGACAGAATGGTCGTCGCCGCCATTACCTTACTTGCAAACTATAAAAAAAACGCCCAATTCCTACTCGAAATTCGAAATTGAGCCACGAACACAATGCCTACGATCGTCATATATCCCTTAAAAAAAATTCCCAGCAAGGTCCTCTTCTTCTGCAGACCAATAGTAATACAGAATAATAATACTAGTAGAAAGAATTCACAAACAAGGGAAGAACAGGTGCCAATCCAGGGGCAATATTTGCGACGTCCCGGTTCCCCCAAAAACGCAGAATATGGCTAACTAAATCGGGATCCCATCCAGAGAAACCGGCAACCAGAGGTCCGGCGAAACCACCTCGAGCGGAAACCGGGGGAACCTCGGAGCGGAGGAGGCGGGTGGAGGGGAGCTTACCCTGACGACGAGGAGGAGGAGGGCGGCGGCGAGGCGGGGCGCACCGGCGCGGCGACGCGGAGGAGGCAAGGCAGGGGCGGTGGATCTGGCGTGGGAGAATGGATTTTGGGAGAGGCGGAGAGACGGTGACCCGAGTACCCGACCGAGAAAGTGACCGTCTCTGTTTTTCTTTTTTTATTTTTTTTTTACAGGGTCTCTGTTTTTCTTTTTTCTTTATATGAAAAGTGACAGACCCGATCGAGCAGTATGGGCCCGTTTTGGATTAGCGCCGAAACGTCCCATACCAATATTATTTTTATGACGGTTTTGGTTTGAAGCTAAAATAAGGGGACTACGGATCGGGCGTGATCTAGACCTGTAAAAATCGGACGTCACGGACGTGATCCAGACCTGTAAAAATCGGACGTCACGTATGCGTGTAAAACCACTTTAAACTAATTTTTCTCTTAAATTATTTATCCAAATTATGATCCGATTACACCATTAAATTCGTTGCAATTAAACCTTCAAAATAAAACCACACATGGATATATTCCGACAAAATATTTTTTAGCTTATTATTGAATTATTTTTAAATGTTGCACGATGTTCCACCAAGTATATCGGAATTGTTTCAGATCGAAAATGTTTCAATCATTTAAATCGGGCGTTGTTTCACCTTATATAAAAACAATATTTTAGCAAATAGTGAAAGAATGTTTCAGTTCACTGCAATATTAGATCTATACATAGTGAAACATTCTGAGTACACTAGGTAAAATATTTTTGGTGGAACAAAAAATAAAACAAATTCCTTTAATAGAGGGTTTCCAAAATATATAGATGATTTGTTGCAAAAGAATGTTTTAATTCACTGCAATATTAGATCTATGCATAGTGAAACATTGTGAGTACATTAGGTAAAACATGTTTGGTAGGGACACGTGGCAGGTAAAGGCAGGACAAATAGTGGGGGGGGGGGGGGGGCATGCGCGTCGCGGGGGGAGCGCCCGATTTCGCTCCCCCCGCGCCGGTCGCCCGATAGCAAGCAATTCCAAAATTATTGGCATTGCCAATGTCCAATTTGATATTTTCTATATTCTACTAAAAAAATTGGTAGTGCTAAAACTTGTCAGTTTTGGGTACTATGAATATTTTAGTCCAAACAGGCCCTATAATCTGGTGGTGGGAGATATTTAACTATTCCTCACTTTTACGAGTGGTAATTACGAAATTATAACTGATATCATAAATAATTGTGAGTGGTAAAATTTTTAATTGCCAACTCTTAAAAATGTAAATAGTTAAATGCCCTGGTGATTGGAGGTTGGAATGGTATACAGCAGGTGGGGTTGGAGGGAATGTGGAAATGATTAGGCATCGGGTCCTATGGATTTTTGTTAGACGTAAGATTGATATGGAAATGTTAATCTCTCCATTCCAAAAATATAAGCACTTGTAACATGTTTCTTAAAATGTGTAACATTCTTGTATATTAAAATGATCTTGTATATAAGCACTTATGAAAATGATTTTTTTTTTTGAAAATGCACATAAATACTTATAACTTGAAGCGGAAGGAATATAAAATTCTTGTAAATATATTTTACTATTTCAGAGAAGATCTTGTTGTGTGAGAATTAAAGACTGTGAGAGAATTGAATGTTTCTGTGTCTAAGAATTTCTCTGATCAATAACCTGTGTTTTGGACAAGCACATTTTAGCACAAAAATATATACGTATCTGTCATTGGATTATTCCATGAACATTTCCATATTTTCTATCTTTGCATGCTTCAATTTATCAGCATGCCATATAAAATTGACTATAATACCATTGGATTGGAGTTTAGTCTGCTAATTTGGCACACGGCTAAATATTTTTAAGGGCATATAGAAAATGATGCAAATGCCTTCTCTTCGACTTTACACAATCTGCCGCCGATATGCTATGAAAAAGATTTGATAGTTTGGAACAAAGATCACTCTCATCAATACATCGTTAGTGCAGGTTGCGAATGGAACAAAGATTGAAACGAATAAGAGAATTAAACAGAATAGAACATAGATCGTGTTGATCTTATTGCCAATTCACTGCGAGTGACAATATAGCTAAGGAAGACGGTCAAATTAGTGGGATTGTTCCGTATCGAGCCTGATGCTTTATCCGTTCAACAATATGTAGACAATATAAGACTATATTTTTAGGTTCAAAAATTGTCCCGCATATACTATCTTTGTAGAATTTTATTTTTTTTCTCGTTTTAACCATCAATACATTCACTCCTGCTCGTTTTCTCCCTGAACTTATTTTCTCTGCATATTAATGAAGGCGTAGTAATCTTTTAATCTCTTGATTAATTTGCCTTTGATTAGCTAAAACAATATTTTTTAGTGACAAAAGCAGTGCATGATCAAGTGTACATGTGAGGAAGATGGGTTTGACTAGGTGGATACAAGCTAAGAAAATAAATAAATTGTGGCTTTATGCTCAGCCCACACACGGCTACTCGTACTTGTGCACACTCAGTTGATTGTGGACTAGGGGTGGTAAAAAGCCTAGATTTTTAGGTTACAAAATTGAGTTATTCCTAAAATAAAGTGGGCTTAAACTACCTCCGATTTTAAATATTGACACCATTATTTTTTTATAAACGTTATTTATCTTATTTAAAATATTTGTGCAAATACAAAATATTTAAGTCATGCTTAAAAAAATTTAATGAGAGGGCAGCTGGCCCACGGGATATCATGGAAAAGTAAAGTCACGGGACAATTTTAATGTGTGATTAATTTGTACACCATGCTATACCACAGGTACCGGGTACCAGGTATCACAGGTACTAGGTGCCAGATATCACAAGTATCAGGTACCAGGTGTCACATGTATTAGGTACCAGGTACCAGGTATCACAAGTATCACATGCTAGGTATCACAAGTATTAGGTACCAGGTGTCACAGGTACTAGGTGCCATGTATCGTAAGTATCGGCTACCGGCTGTCACAGGTACCAGGTACCATGCAACTGGTATCATTCTGGTATCAGTTGGTATCAGCATGGCAGCGGAGAAGAACACGAACACTAGTTAAAAAGAGAAAAATATAATCTATATTACATAATATCAGTGTGTCAATGTAATTTACATGACTCATACTAAATCTCTCAAAGTGTCACGCTCAAGAAAAAAAAAACAAAGCAAGAAAAGGAGAAAACGAAAAATTAAAGACAAGTCATAGGGATGATCGACTATGGTATATAGAATACAATGGAGATAGAAATTGACACCGTGAAAATGGGGGAATGTGAAGAAATAGGGATGGGAAGATACAAAGTGAAACTCTGCATAGTAGATGGTGCCTTTGTACAAGAAAATCGAGAGGAAAAATAGGGGCAGATTCATAGACATACCACCGGTGAGGGGAGGGTTTCAAGAGAGAAATCCGTCCAGGTGTCGCTGTCGGCGGAGCACTGTCGGCATGGGGCGGTGGGGAAGGCGGCTGAATATGCTGGAGAGCGACGAGGAGGAAGAATGAGGAGAGGAGGTACGACAGTGAAGGGGTTGAAGTGGGCGAGAGGAGAGAAGAAGCAGACAGTACAGCGTAACAGTTAGGGTGTAGTAATTTGTACTAAATCTATCCCGTAACCACAACGGGAGGCCGTTCTATAGGTTTTCTGTAAATCAAATCACAGTAAATAATTAATAATTATATTTTTTTCAAAATAAGGCAAATAATCAAATATATATAAAAAGTCAATGGTATTGTATATTAAAAAACTAAGGTAGTACTCCCTCCGTCCCTAAATATAAGGGATTTTAGTTCTGTCCAGCGGTCTGACCGACCGACTCTATGTCGGTTTCAGTTTCGGGTTGTTTGTTTGGATATCCGTGATTATTTCATGATTATGACTTCTAGATTGATACTATACGTATGTAATACTGTTGTTTGCTACTAATGAGTCAAGTTGGAGATAGCTTGGTCTCGGAATATGGTTACTTTGTTTATTTCATGTGTAGGTGACTCGATGTCTCGGGAGAGTATTTGCGGTGATGGACCGAGAGTCGGCTTGGGGATAAGACGACGTCCGTGGTGGTCAGAGATCATGCGGGATACTTAGGCTAGAGTTGATGCGTGTGGTTGATGGAGATTCCATATGGCATACGATGGAGTTATTGTGTGCGTATGGGATGTGGAGTCGAATTTGGAAGGAGTCCGAATTTGGTATGATTGGTTATGTAAAGTTTGTTTCTTGTACTAGAGTGTTTCCTAAGGTGTTTAGGACTCCTAGTATGAGTTTGGTTCGTGGCTTTAGGCTGTCTACCTCTGGTATAAATAGAGGGGGAGCGTAAGGCTTCCCGGTATCGCTTTTGAGAGCAATTGAGTTGAGTTTTGAGTTAGGGTTTTGAGTTTAGTCGAAATTTTTGTAAGAAGTGCTGTCGGTGTACTTTGTAAATACAGAGAGAATCAATAAAGTCGTCATCCACTTTGTCATCCACTTTATGAGTTCTTCGATTTGTGTTTTACGGGGTTTCGGCAGTCTAACCGGCGACACACCGGCAGTCAGACTGGAGGCATCGCGGCGGTCAGACCGGCGGGTGACCTGCGGTCAGACCGGCTTCGGCGACAGGAGGCGGCGACAAGTTTTGGCGGTCGGACCGATCGATCTACACCGGTCAGACCGGCGGCTACGCTCCGGTCAGACCGGCTAATCTACTCCGGTCAGACCGATCTCATCGATTTCGAGGGTAACTTTTATTTCCGCTAAAAGTTTTTGGTTTTTGGGTATACTAACCATTCACCCCCCTCTGGTTAGCTTAGTTATTGTGATTCGATCCTACAGTACTATGATGTGCCACGTTCATTCAAAATACCTTGCTAAAATAGGATTACGAAAAAAGGCGAGTAAAATTTATCACCGGTTCCTAAACTTGTATCGCTGTGTCATCCCGGTCCCTAAACTTGCAAATAGACCGTTCAGGTCCTCAAACTTGTTCGAATGTGTCATCCCGGTCCCTAAACATGCAGATCACTCGTTTAGGTCTTCCAACTTGTTTAGTTCTGTCACCCCGATCTCTAAACAGGACGGTCTAAAAACTTTATATCAAAAAATAATTCATAGCTTTTTTCATGTGAACTCTAATGAAGACAAACTTTATATCAAAATTGTAGCCCTCGACGCGACCTACAACTTTGTAGTTGAAAAGTTTTTGAATTAAAACTATTTGGGGTCCCAAAATATTGTTGCATGTTTATAGATTGTGAAATTTTAATTTTAAAATTACATTCTGGGACAAAAAAAATGACTTAAAATAAAAAAATTCAACTACAAAGTTGTAGGTCGCGTCGAGGGCTACAAATTTAATATAAAGTTTTTCTTCATTAGAGTACACATGAAAAAGTTATGAATTATTTTTAAATATAAAGTTTTTAGACCATCCTATTTGACCTAGATGATATTCAAATGCAAGTTTAGAGACCGGGGTGACACAACTATATAAGTTGGAGGATCTAAACAAGTGATCTGTAAGTTTAGAGACCGGAATGACACAGTCAAACAAGTTTGAGAACCTAAACGGTCGATTTACATGTTTAGAGACCGAAATGACACAGCAGTACAAGTTTAGGGAACCGTGATGGACTTTACTTTAAAAAAAAAAGGCCTACCCACACCTTTCGTGGGCTGCTCGCGCTGGACGGATCACGGACGACACGAGAGACGACCGAGATGGAAATGTATGGGCGATGAACGGCTTTCGGAGTCGGACGAGGGGGCAAACCCGAATCGGGATGAAAAGTCCAACTTCTTCCCGATATAAGTATAACGGCTATTTCTTCTCCACGTTCCTTCAAAAAAAAAAAAAAAAAAAAAAAACTAACTAGCTAGCTAGCTTGGCGTGGCGGGAGCGCGATTTGTGATTGTAACTGCGTCAATGGCGAATTCGGCGGAGTCGCAGGGGCTCTCCCCGGGGTTCAAGTTCAACCCGTCCGTCGAGCAGCTTCTCTGCTTCTTCCTCCTGCCCTACTTGCGACACCAGCGCCTCCTCGTCGATGGCGTCGTCTTCCTCGACGACCCGGCGAGCGCGCCGCCGTGGGCGCTGCTCCACCGCCACGGCCGGGGCGGCGAGGACGAGGCCTACTTCATCGGGCCGGTGCCGGCAGGTGACGGCCATGGTGGCCGGCGGCAGCAGCAGGTGAGCCGCGGCACCGACGGCGGCAAGTGGATAAAGCAGAGGACGGAGCGGCGGAGAGGGGAGGAGAAGCCGGTGGTGGTGTTCGGCGGCGAGACGTTCCGGTGGGAGGAGTTCAGCCTCAACTTCCACGCCGACGAGCGGTGCCGGAGCGGCAGCACCGGGTGGGTGATGCACGAGTTCGCCGTCGTGCCCCCCGCCGGCTCCCGCGTCGCCGCCACCCACACCGCCTGCCGCATCGCCTTCACCAGCCACGGCCAGAAGCGCAAGCGCGTGCCCGACGGCTACGTGTTCGTCGACGTCCAGGTCCAGACCGCCGCCGCCGCCGTCCCTCCTCCGTTGCCGATGTCGTGCTCGTGCGCCGAACCACCGCACCCCGGCGCGTCACACGTCGAACACTTCTCTGACGATCATCCGCCGCCGCATTCTTACACTTATTACACCCAAGAATACCAGCAGTTCTTGCCGGCGGCGGAGCAGAGCGATCAAGAACAGGAATACTGTCTGCCGGAGCAGCAGAATTTCCAAGATTATCACGTCGCGGTGGCGGAGCAGACCGACCAAGATTACTTCTATACGGAAATGATCAACCAAGAACAGGATTACGCATACCAGCAGCAGCAACAGCATCTTTTCCATGGAGTCCCCTCGCGACTTCGCAGCAGTTTCTTGGTCAGTATCACGAGGTGATGTTCACTGGCCTCGGTGGTGGTCTCGTCGTCTCCGACAACGGCGAGCGCGCCTCCGCCGCCGCGCCGGCTACAGAGCCGCCGGTGCACGACGTGTTCTTGGAACCACCTGAAAATGAGTATGTTGATGGAGCAGGGGAGTCCGCCATGGCATCGCCTGGCTCAGCTGGAGGCGCACCATTATTGAAACAACCCTTTGCGACGCCGCAGCAGTTTCTTGATCAGGAGCAGGCCCAGGCACCGGCGCCGGCGCCGGCTGGCCTCAACGACGGCGGCGCGGTGATCTCCAACAACAACAACGGCGACGGCGAGCACGACGCCGCGCCGGCTGCGCAGCCGCCGACCCGGTACTACAACGGGCCAGTTCCGGCAGTGAACAGCGTGTTCTTGGACAAGATGAGAAAATATTTGATGGCTGATGCGAAGGGATTATGCCGAATTGATGCGCACACCAATGGCGAGCACGCCGCCGCCCCAGCGCCGGCTGCGGATGATCCGTTGGCTGCTCAGCACGGCTCCGCGCCGCCGCCGCCGCCGGTGCCGCCCGACACGGCGGAGCTAGAGCGGGTGGTCGGACAATTGTTGAGAGAAGCGGAGGATATAATCAAGGTTGCGGCGGCCGGTGGCTATGGAGGCTCGTCGGACAAGCCGCTCTCCGAATTTGACAAAGCACAAAACCACATTCTGCCAAGTTGATGGCAGTATTTAATCAAGTAGCCGAGAGTTAAGTTAATCCCTGTACTTGTTGTTAATCTCTGATGTGACCTGACATGATGAGCGGCGTCATGCATCTGAAAGAACAGCTTGTTGTTAATCCCTGTTCTTTTGCTTGCTGGAGGCCTGGAGCGATGAGATCAGTGTGTACACGTTCTCTGTTTGTAACTGGTAGGCTAGAACACGAGAACAATCATTGAGAGTGTAAAAGATTTCTCTATTCTTGGCAGCGTCGACTTGTAAACAATGTACTTCCTCCGTATCTGAATATTTGACGTCGTTAACTTTTTTAAACATATTTGACCATTCGTCTTATTAAAAAATTTTAAACAATTATTAATTATTTTCCTATTATTTGATTCATTATTAAATATACTTTTATGTATACATATAGTTTTATATATTTCACAAAAAATTTTAATAAGATAAACGATCAAACATATTTAAAAAGTCAATGGTGTTAAATATTTAGGAACGGAGGGGAGTATTTCTTTTCTTCGAGGATAGATTAGAACCCAACTACATAATATTAATTAATTGTAACAATAAGCAGCGGAAGAAAGCGCAGGTACCCGCAACGCCTCGCCATACTTTGTGTAGGCAGCAATTTTACGGTTCTTGAGGAGGTACCATTTTTTCTATTATAAATTAGGTATCTTTTGGTACCTAGGTACTATAAGATAATATGAGGTACTAAATTTTATATTAAATTTTTGGTACCTCGTGGTACCTCCTCAAGAACCGTCATGAATTACTTATGTACCTTGTTCCCCAGGATGCAGTATTCCTAAGTTAATTGTCTAGCAGACCAATGGAACGAATTAATATTTGTCGCATTTCATTTTAGCAAGTGATGCAACACAAATTTCTATATAACAACTCATCCACCAACATTCTCTTCCTAACCAATCACAATCCTTCACTATTTATTTTTCTCATCTACCTCCACTACTCATCTAATCACAACCCTCCATCAATCACTTCTATATATTTTATTTTCTTAATAACCGTGTCTAACCTTAAATATAACATGGGACGGAGGGAGTAATTGTCTGCAGTCACATCACAGTAGTGAAATTGATACTACAAGTGTAAGTCTGTGTTTAGTTCCACGCCAAAATTGAAAGTTTGAAGAAATTGAAACGATGTGACGGAAAAGTTAGAAGTTTGTGTGTAGGAAGGTTCGATGTGACTGTGATGGAAAAGTTAGAAGTTTGAAGAAAAAAATTGGAATCTAAACAGAGCCGGCCTGGTTTAGTTCCCAACTTTTTCTTCAAACTTCAAACTTTTCCATCATATCAAAACTTTCCTACACACCTAAACTTCTAACTTTTTTCTTCAAACTTTCAATTTTAGTCAAACTTCCAATTTTATCGTGGAACTAATCACAGCCTAAGTAAACTCAAATGTGCTTCAGCTCCACTGAATTGCCAGTGTTGTCGTCCATTCACTGAAGGTTACTACTACCTCCGTCCCAAAATAAGTGCAGCTATGAGTTTCAGCGGCCAACTTTGATCGTCCGTCTTATTTAAATTTTTTTTATAATTAGCAATTTTGTTGTTATAAGATGATAAAACATAAATACTACTTTACTCGTGAATTATGTTTTTATTTTTTTATAAAAAATTCAAATACGACGAATAGTCAAAGTTGGACGAGAAAAATCATAGCTACACTTATTTTGGGATGTACACTTATTTTGGAATGGAGGGAGTACTTGTGATATATGTCTACCAGCACAATATTCCCCTCGGCACAAAGACAATCTCTTTACGTCTTCACCACGAGACGACGCAATGAGCAGATGCTGCCGTGTCCGGTAGTACCAATACAATATGACCACCAATATATTTATCTACAAATTTTCTTCTAAAAATTTGATAGATGTAACTAACTATAATCATAATCCAATTACACTGTAACTTGTATGTAATTATACTGTAACTTATATGTAACTACACTGTAACTTACATGTAACTATAATATAACTTATATGTAAGTTTCACATAATTTTGAATCGTTAGATCTATTACAAAATTTGTTCTGGTGAGGAAGAAAAAATCACAGCACACACATATGTAAAAGAATTTATTTCCACGACCTCCATTTTACCGAAATAACATGTTACAGAGAGATTTTTGAAAGTTACATTATAGTTACAGTATAATTACATGCAAGTTACAGTCTAATTACATTACGATTGTACTGTAATTACATCTACCAAATTTTTGGAAGAAAATTTGTCAACAAATATATAGCAAAATTGATTTCGAGCTGCTTTGGATTGCACTCTTTGTGGGTTATTCCTGCTTCCGCCAGTCCCACACAAGAGCAGTTCTACGATCTTTGAGGAGATACCACGAGATACCAAAAATTTAGTGTAAAATTTAATATCTTATGGTATCCTATAGTACCTAGGTACAGTACATGGCTGGGAACCGGATCCTATGACGTGGAGGATTTCTACGTCAGAGGGGCGTCCGTGTCTGATCACTGTTCAATGTGTATCCAACGGGGCATATTTTGTTTAGCTTTTCTTCCATTGTTAGGCCCACAAGCGTACTCGGTTTGACCCAGCACGACCAAGCCCGGAGGAGAACGGCACTGCGACTGCAACTGCGAGGAGGAACGAAGCCGCCGCACGCTTGTCCGCCATGGCTGCTGGCCCCTCGTTACTGTGCTGCCGCTGCTCCTAGACTTCTTCCCACGATGGGAATGCCACCTCCAATCTTATGTGCCGCTCTCTTTCTCTCTGCTCCAGTGACTTGGTACGTTGGTTGGAGCTGGCTTGCTAGTGTTGAGAGAATGGGGATTGGTGGTGGTGGCCGACGGAGATTTTCCTTGCTTGCAGCTCGATTTCTTGCAAACATTTTGTGCAGATTGTTGATTGTTTTTTTTTGTTGGTTCAAGGGAACAGGACGGAGGACGATGCAGGCAGCGTGGTTGGAGAAACTTTTCTTGTGGGCATGGAGTGAACGGCGGCGACCGTGGCCATGAAACCGGCTTCTTGGTGCATGGTGGTAACCATTGTCTTCCACGGACGCGGCGGCGCTACAGGACTTTTCCGTGGGCCTCGTCCACCGCTTTGCTGTCACCAGGCCGGCGCAGGCGAGGAGAGCGGGTGGAGGCAACGGGTAGTCGCATAGGCTTGCTCGATAGACGGGTGCCGAGCGAACCTCAGCCGGTGCCGCGACTACCACCGTCGGCCATGGCGGATGAGCAGGGGCTTCTTCCTTCTTCCGTCGCAGCGCCGTTCTCCCACTTGGCTTGGTCGGAGCTGGATCGAAGCAAGGACACCCGTGGGCCTAACGATGGAAAACAAGCTGGAAAATGATGCTGCCGTTGGATGCACATTGAACGGTGATCAGACGCGGATGTCCGTCCGACGTAGAAATCCTCTACGTCAGAGGATCCGGTTTCGCATGCCTGACATCCTGGGAAATACTGCATAGTCATGGATCCATGGAACTTTTGGCCTTTCGGGACTAATTAACCAAAGCCACGGGGCCGCACCCTGTAGATCTGGTCGTCCACAAGGCGCAAGCCGCTCCACTCTTCGCGCCGCCGCCGACCGCCTCCACACGCCATCGACGAAAGGGAGGAGCTCCACTCCTGAAGCAATGCCGCGCCGGGCAACACGGTGCCCATGCAGGGCGGAGGGCAGAGTACCGGGGCGGCTTCAGAGTCCCGCCACGGGCGGCGACCGGCCGTGGAGCCGGCTCGTCGCCGGCGACGGCGAGTGGGTTCGAGACGAGGCGAGTGTGGTGATTGCAACGCGTGGGCTTTGACACGTAGGCTTCTCCTAAAGTGCATACAAACTTGGGAGCCCGATTTTAAGCAAGTGTGAGTGCGATTGCTCTGATCTGTACGGCCCATTTGCTTCAACTAAAAAATCGCATTGCAAAAATTTTGAGCTCTCATCGGTTGTACCTGACATATTCTGTAAAGGATAAAACGGTTTATTAGAAAATAAAAATTAATTTATAGGTAAAAGTTTTATATATTTGTTTTGGTATTTGCATAGTATGTGGATCGTTGGTACTAGGATACATGCGAGACTTAGGTAAAAGAGACAGAGACGAGGATTTTTATATAGGTTCGGGCCCCTGAATTATCAGGTAATAGCCCTACATCCTGTTGGCCGGAACCGATGTTGCTCTTTATTCACCATAATCACACCAGTATAATATTTGGGGTAACCTATCTAACTATTGTCGACATGGCGGTCTGAAGTTCTGACTCGTAGTCGACAACAAGGTAATCTTCCTCCTCGAATCCACATCCGACGAGATTAGAGACAACGCTATATCTCTCCTGATGGTATACGTAGGTACCGTAGGGGACTAGCCATGCCTATCTATGAAGTCGATATCCAGCGTCTTGTCTTAGTGTATGTTGGCTTGTATGTTGATCTTGTGTCTTCTGTTGTTCCGTAGATTATGGTATGTGTCTTCCCTCTCCTCCTAGGGGGCCTTGTATTTATACCCATAGGTGTCCCCTTGTCCAAGTAGAACTAGGGAAACCAATATGGATACAATCCGAGTAGTCCTTGTCGTTTCCATATAGAACTCTGGTTGTATTTCCTTATCCGGAACTCCCTCCATATCCGAAGTCAGTTTCCGTATAAGACATGGTATGTGGTGGGTCCTGCCGAGATTTAGTCAACTACTATTAGGTATGTGGTATCCATAACCCTGACAGTAGCCCCCGACTTCAATGCAAATGAACGAATTCATATTCTCAACCCCAGACCTTGGAGTAACTGTTGTCGTGCTCACGTGACCATTCTCGGTGAGTTCAGAGATAACGTTAGACTTCCCTTATCAGTCTCGTGCGGGCACCTATAGGGTTTGTCTGAGTCAATCTCCGATGTCAACCAAGAAAGTACAGAGCATATGACTAAGTCTCCCGTCTTGCTGTAATCGAGAATTTGGATTGAATTTAAGAAATTTTATCTCGGCGGGTACACCATTTCTTCATTCCATATTCCTTGTCGAGATCCACCAACCGTTCTCGAGCGATCGAGAAGACGTAGAATCTGCGACGAAGCCTTGTTAACATTTGTCGTACTCGCCTTAATCGATCTTGGTGTAGAACCATAGACATGGAGTCTTCGCCAATGTCGAATAGAATTTTCCTGAAATTAATACTTAGAAAAGAATATTAGATAGAAATAGCCCCCGAGCGAACGCTCAAAGGGTGACATGTTATAATATGTATGGAAAACTAAAAATGAATTAAATTTACAGACCAATGTTTTGTATATGAGCGTCTTCTCTCTTATCGACTTCGATCAGTTAGTTTGTTGAGTCATACACTCTCCCTAGCCCCCAGCCTTGTCGTCGGAGAATCGTTCTCGGAGGAGAAGGCTCTTGGACCCTTGACCTGCCTTGGTTGAACAAGCACTGATCCTAGCCCCCAGCCGTGAAATTGGAAATCTCAATTTCCGATTATACGGCTTGGTTAATACGCACGGCGAGAACTCTTACATGACCAGATCTTACATGGTCGTTTGTCTCTACATGATCCGACAAGGCCTTATCCGCTCTAGGCGTCCCCAGCCGAAGTTTCCTTAGGTTTCTCAGAGGCCTTGCCAGGACGGCGTAAAGGGACATGAGGATAGGTTTCAACGCTAGGTGTCGTCGTGGTAAGGGATCTCTGGGTAAAACACTTGGCGATATTGTGTACCTGATATCAACTTTGTTGGAGTAGAGGTAATAGGAGGATCGCTACACCTCTGGTCAAAAACCAGTTGTAGCCCCAACTCGACCACTTGAAGTAAAGGTAGTGGGAGAATCGCTACACCACTGGTCTAGAACCAGGTAGTAGTCGTAACTCGACCACTTGAAGTGGAAATAGTGGGAGAATCGCTACACCGCTGGTCGAGGACCAGGTAGTAGTCGTAACTCTACCACTAGAAGTAAATGTACGAGAGATCGCTACAATTGACTGGTTGAGAACAAGTGAGTAGGTGTCTCTCGACCATTTGGAGTCGTGGTACGAGGACCGTTAAGCCGCCGGTCGAAGACCAGTCGTAGCTGTTCCTTAACCATCTGAAGTCACCTGGAGTTGTGGTGCGAGGACCGCTACGCTATTGTCGTAGTCGTACCTCGACCATCAGAAGTTAAGGCACGAGAGATTACTACGATTTACTGGTTCGAGAACCAGCGGGTAGAATTATCTCTCAAATACCAATGGAAGTTACGGTGTGAGAGATTGCTACGATTTATTGGTTCGAGAACCAGCGAGCGAGTAGAATTATCTCTCGAACACCAATGGAAGTTGCGGTGCGAGAGATTGCTACGATTTACTGGTTCAAGGACCAGTAAGCGAGTAGAATTATCAATTTAAAAGTCAACGTTAAAAAGAAATTACGCTAAAAATATCTTAAAATCAACTCTACAAATCAAAGTTCGAAAATTCAAATTTTAACCTTTTCTTTTACTTATTATAGGCTAACAAATTATGAAAATCCTACTGGGCGAGTGATCGCCCGGGGCGCCCGGGGCGATCTGGGCGTGAACCCCCCTCCTCCACGTGGTTTCCTTTTTTGCATCGCATTACTTTCCTATTTTTTAGTAAATTTATGCACCTAAAGTTTGTACACCTTAAGTTTACACATCTAAAATTTATACATGTAAAGTTTAGAGACCCAAAGTTTATAAATCAAAAGTTTATATATCCGATTCAAATTTGAATTTGACTTCAAATATTTTTTTATATAGTATTTCTATACATCTAAAGTTTAAACACCTGAAGTTTATAGACATAAAGTTTATAAGTCAAAAGTTTATATACCTGATTCAAATTTAAGTTTGAATTATATCCGATTCAAATTTGAACTTGAATTCAAATATTTTTTGTGTACATCTAAAATTTATACACTTAAAGTTTATAGACCCAAAGTTTATAAGTTAAAAGTTTACAAACCCGATTCAAATTTAAATTTGAATTCAAATATTAGTTTATAGACCCAAAGTTTATAAGTCAAAAGTTTACATACCCGTTTCAAATTTGAATTTGAATTCAGATATTTTTTATATATAGTATTTTTTTATACATAATTGTTTCCAACTTTGTTTTTTTAATTTTTTTTAATTTTTTAAAATTTATGGTGTAGTATGAAGAGAAGCGGAAAGACTTGTCGGCGAACGTTCGCCGTTAGCTTATCTCGCGAATGGGTTGAAGACGGAGATTGTTATGTGTTTTTTTTTCTTTTTTTTCTCGTACGTTATTTCCGTATGTCTTCATCTCATCGGTTTTTATTTTTCTTTGAGTAAAGTCTATCACCGGTCCCTAAACTTGTATCGCTGTGTTATCCCGGTCCCTAAACTTATAGATCAGTCATTTAGATCCTCCAACTTGTTCAGTTGTGTCACTCCGGTCCCTAAACAGGACGGTCTAAAAACTTTATATCAAAAAATAATTCATAACTTTTTCATGTGAACGCTAATGAAGACAAACTTTATATCAAAATTGTAGCCCTCGACGCGACCTACAACTTTATAGTTGAAAAGTTTTTGAATTAAAACTGTTTAGGGTCCCAAAATATTATTGCATGTTTATAGATTTTGAAATTGTAATTTTAAAATTACATTTTGGGACAAAAAATGACTTAAAATAAAAAAAATCATCTACAAAGTTGTAGATCGCGTCGAGGAGTACAAGTTTGATATAAAGTTTGTCTTCATTAGAGTTCACATGAAAAAGTTATAAATTATTTTTAAATATAAAGTCTTTAGACCGTCCTATTTGACCCAGATAATATTCAAATCCAAATTTAGAAACTGGGGTGACATAACTAAACAAGTTGGAGGATCTAAACGGGTGATCTGCAAGTTTAGAGACCGAAATGACACAATCGAATAAGTTTGAGGATCTGAACGGTCGATTTGCGAGTTTAGGGACCGGGATGACACAACGGTACATATTTAGAGACCGGTGACGGAATTTACTCTTTTTCTTTTTTTCCTCGTACGTTTTTCTTGCAACGCATGATATTAGCGGCTTTCTGTTTTTCTTTTTCATTCCGATTTTTTTCCGATTTCCTTTTTTCATTATAGTTTTTTCTAACTGGAAATTTTCCATATGAACTATTTCCACGAAAAATTTCCACCTATAAACTTTTTATACTTTTTATATAAAAAGTTTATATATATAGATTTTATGTATATAAAGTTTATATATATAGATAGATTTTATCTATATAAACTTTACATAGAAATTATATTTGTAAATAGAAACTTTACTGGATATTATTTTTTAAAAAAGAGTTCATTCCAAACAAACTGAAATCCAGAAAAAGATAAAAGCATGCACGAGTTAGTTGTAATCAAAACGACAAAATAGGTGAAAATAATTAGGTGTATGATTTTTTTCTTGCGTCATTAGAGGCTGGAAGAAGTTCATCTGATGTCTCTTAACTTGTCAATGAATTCAATTTTCGTCCTTCAACCGAAAAACTAGATACAACGGGTCCCTCAACTATCAAAACCAGTATAAACGAGGTCCCTCAGCGGTTTAGATGACGGTTTTGACTGACGTGGCGTCTACGTGACAAATTTGACTTGGTTTTCATCTGATGTGGTATTGGCGTGATGCTTCTGTGGCAATTCGATGAAAAAATAATAAAATCCGTGGTACTCACATTTCAGTTTTACACCTGAAATAATAAAAATGGTCAGTCTGCGGGGTTTGTGGCTATCGGTGTCGGTGTCGCCGTGTCGGCCGGGGGACCCATGGTGGCTCTGGCAGCCGCGGCCGCTCCGGCCGCCGGCGTCGTGCCGCCGCCTCAAAAAACCCAAGCTTTTGCCGCCGCCCCGACTGGCCGACCATCCCAAGAAGGCACCTCCTCGTCGCCTCTGCTGCCTCCACACTGCCCGCGGCCGCGGCCTCTGCCTCTGCCGCCGCCGCCCTTAGCTTCGCCGAGATCCCCGGCTCCGGCGGCGTGAGCTCCGGGAGGGCTCCGGTGAGGTCCCGGCAGACCGCGACCAGGTAAAGCCATCGCCTTCAAAATAAACTCGGCTTATCACCTTTCTTGTTCTAATTTCTAATTAGCCTAGTGGAGAGATGGGAGACCTTGGAAATGCAATTAACAGATTCAAATATTCAATTCGCTTCTTGATTGAGCAAGTTATAGGTGCAAGGATTTTACTTATATGTGTAATGAAGCTATTTATATTCCCTCTTGTGATGCTATATTTGCGATATGCTTGGGTCTGTCTGGATATTGGTTGCCGCGACCGCGAGCTTTACTTATATGTCTGCTGCTGCTAGCCGTAGTCGACGAGGAGACGCAGAGCGGCGAGATGTCCCCGAGGGCGTCACGCTAGTAGGCAACGCCCTGGAGAAGGAGAAGAGCAAGCTACGTGGCGGCGGCGACCCGTCGCGCTGGTCCGACGAGAAGAGCGGCAGGGCAGGGAGTGGTCAAGCCTGGGATGGGGCGCACGGCGATCCCCGGCACGAGCAAGCGGTACTGCGCCGACGCGAGGAAGGCTCGTTTGGCGACGGACGGCCGTGCTAGTCCGAGGGTTGGCTGGGAGAGCAGGGGCGCCAAGCCGGCGGCGGGTTCGGCCTGGTCAACGGCGCTGCCTCCCCCTGCGCTGCCTCTGCTCCTCCTCCGTCTTCAGCACGTCGCGCGGCGGGTTCGGCCTGGTCGACGGCGAATCGGCGATGTCGGGGCGGTTGGGTCCGACGATGAGCTCCGTGAGGGAGGAGGAGGGGCTCCCACTCCGTCCCCTCGTACTCTGGTTCCGGCGACGAGAACGGCGGTGGTGGTGACGAGAACGCCGCGAGCTTCCATGGCAGGTTCTTGTCGCGTCCGGTGCGGGGGAGGAGGTGGCGTGGCCGTCGTGTTCCGTCTCGCCGCCGGCGCCATCCACCGGTGGGCACCGGGCCAACGGTCGATACCATCCACGAGAGAGAGAGAGAGAAGGGTGAAGACCGAAGGGGAAGATGAAAGGTGAGGAGGATAAAGATGACATGTGGGCCCACGTGGGTCCCACCATTTTTTAATTATTTTGTGTGTGAAACTGACGTGTGGGTCCCATAGGTTTTATTATTTTTTCATATCGAATTGCCACGTAAGCGCCACGTCAATACTACATCAGATGAAGATTGAGTCAAATTAGCCACGTAGGCGCCACGTCAGCTAAAACCGCCATCTAAACTGTCGAGGGATTGTACCGGTTTTGATAGTTGAGGGACCTATTATATCTGGTTTTCCGGTTGAAGGACGAAAATCGGATTCGTTAATAAGTTAAGAGACCTCAGATGAACTTATTCCTTAGAGGCTTGGTTCTCCGCTCGGCCCACGGCCTACCCGTTGATGGACTGCGTCGCTGACTCGCAGTCGCAGGCCCACTCGTCGCCGTGGACGTAAAAACTACTGCTTCGACCGCTTGAGCATCCGCCGCCGCCGCCGACGCCGCCGGAGGCTCTCGACGGAGATTCGCCCTCGTGCTGACCACCCATGACGCTGCTCTTCCGTAGGTCGCATAGATGCTAGTACTTCTTTTGTTCCGTCGCTTTGCTTTTTTTTTTTCCCGGCTGACGCTGACAACGATCCGATCCTGCAGTGCTTGGCTGCTTTGCTACATGGATGGATTTGGATTGTGTGAAGGGAATGGGGGATCCATGGCTACGCGTTTGCAGAGATGACACAAGCAGAGCCAACACTCAAAGTTTCGAGATTTCGAGAGGAGGCAGTAGAATGATTTAGGGAGCAGTGAAGCTTGATTTCTGTGGATCAAAGTTGACAGCACGCACCTGATTCTGAACACTTGAGGGTTGCTTCAGAAATCAGAATTTGCAGATGAAGGGGCATTTGCTTCGTAGCGGTGAAGGACGGGAACCTGAAGATAGATCACCGGGAGGGAGGTAGCAAACTAGTAGCAATCAAACGACTAGCGTACAGCCCACAGCCCACTGCAATTCTATTTCTGTCAGGCACAGACAACTAGTGTAGTGTTACTTCCATCCAAGGGCAAGTCCAAAGTCCAAAATACATGAAAATTACAATGAAAGTGCATGGACTGAAAATGGGTGTTAACAATTATCACAAGGGTGGTTCTACTCTGTTGTAACATCATCAGTAGGAAAACTAGCTCTAACGGTGAAGTTATGAAGAGAATCAGTCAATCAGCAGCGTGCATTTTAAGGTACGTATCAGCCCACCTGACATACCATTTAGGCATTTACAACGAGAAAGTGATGCAGTAAATGGCATATCACTTTAGTGTACAGGAAGCATATGCCATGGATTCTTAAGGGTAGCTTCAACTTCAGTATGATTGTTGCTTGACTTCAAGCCAGATG
The DNA here is from genome assembly GCA_000338895.3 of Oryza meridionalis. Classification (NCBI taxonomy): domain Eukaryota; kingdom Viridiplantae; phylum Streptophyta; class Magnoliopsida; order Poales; family Poaceae; genus Oryza; species Oryza meridionalis. The sequence goes on along the minus strand of CM002525.2, from coordinate 11,206,141 downwards.
AGCAGCATTGTTTTGTTCAGGATGAAAATTTGCTTGCGCTTATCCATATTATGTCTGCTGAAAAAGTGGGGCGACAAAAAATGTAAATACTTCTCGCGCATTCCACCGTGATTTTGAAAGAACTAGAATGAACTATGTAGCACTCACCATATAAAGGGGATTAGGATTGGCTTGTTTGGATGTTCACTGCAACAAATCCCAGATAAAAATACCCAAAGAAAAGAACTGTACAATCTGAAAAACAGAAAGAAGAGCAAGTCATTGTGGATACCACAGGGCAAGGGATTTTGAGTGTGCAGAAGCTGCAGCCAAGAAATTAAGGCCTTGGAGACTTGCAACAAATTGTGCCACATTACCTGGCATTGTCTTGGAACGGATAGAGCTGCATCCATGGCCATGAGACAGTAACATCTTCATGTTGCTGAGTGGCAGAATGCTATCTGAACCAATCACGCCTTTTGGCAGCCCGCATGAGTACTCCAAGCAGATGTTCTACAGAACTAGAGTATCATAGTCATAGATAGTGGAATTAGCTTCCAACAGTATGTATCTAATTGAAGTAGGAAGAAGAATAATAAGGTTTAGTCACTCACAGTTCCATCACCATTGGCAAGATTACAAGTATGCAGATGGGCAGATGTAAATACTCCATTGAAGTAACACCCTAATTTAGCAGCCAGAACAAAATTGAACTTTGTGATGCAAAGCAATGAGAAACAATTAAGTAGCCACATAACCCGATATAAAGATAAGAACAATAAAATGATACATGTAACATGAATAAGTAGTCCTCCTAACCTGTACAACGCTGCAGTGGAAAATTATGGTCAGTTCAGTTATATGAAAGCATTCATATAATTTGAAGTCCAAAAAGTGTCCAGGACTACTTGGCACTTGAACACACATGGAGACTATGGCAGCTATACCTTCAGGCTGTTATTGCCACGCTATTCACTTTCAAAGATGTGTTAGTGTACTACAGCCCACAACCAGCAAGCAATTCAAGAGTCATGAATCTGAAAGTTTGGGAAGTTCCCAAACATCAGTTCATATTTCTACTTCTCTGCAAATGGAACATAAAACAATTACAAATACCTTCCATAAAAACCTATTGAGCATAATAGTAGACTGAAATCGGATGGGACTCCACGATACACTGGTATGATAAGATGGTTATTCTTGTGAAGGCCCTGTTCACCATTAAATTATGTTAAGCAACAATAGCTATGACTAATGCTCGAAACCTTGTATGGGTGGCAAAAATTAAAGCTAAAAGCAAATATCAAAACGCTGGAAATTCATTGTAATCAAAACACTGAGGTTGCAAGTGGGCAACCTGTTGAATACTGGGCATCCTTATTTAGTGGACATAACAAAAAATCAAATTACTTTTACATGGAAAGCAATGAGAAGGACATTAAGTAACCACATAACTTAATGTTCAGAAAATGGAGATGATGAGAACAACATTTTCCAACAATGTTTACTAGATCGAGCAAAGAAAATGACATACACATTTTCCAGGAATGGTATAAAATTAGCGACACAGGGGGATCAAATGGTAGTCTATTTATAGTCCAAACATGAAAATAAGATCTCCTGACATATGTTATGCTTTGCTCTTGAATGCTCTGGTCAACTCAAAGCAGTAGCATCAAAGCATTGACATCATTTGAAATGCAAATGTTCAAGACTGCAATACCATTCGAGAATACTTTTGAGACTATGGGAGTTATATATACCTTCAACCTACCTTGGGCCGTCCCGGCAGAGTTATACCTTCAAGCATGTAACTGCCACATTGTTGGTTTCCAAAGATGTGTCTCTGCCACATCTATCTTCCAATCCAATAATCATAGATCTAAATCTGAAAGTTTGGAACTGTACATCAGTTCATATAAATCTTCGTAGGAACATGTTGAGCAGAATATTAGCCTGAGTCTGAAGGGACTCCATGATATGGACTAATGTGATTTGATGCTATTATTGTGATGCCATTAAATTTCGCTAAGAAATGGTAACTAAGAACTTAAATGTTGCTAGAACACCTTTTATGGCAGCAAATGTAGCGCTGGAGCAAAAATAATTGCAAACCTTAATATCAGTTGCAGAACACTGCAAACTTATCATTTTCCACAGTTATTAAGCCATGATGGTATTTTGATCCATAATGTATGCCAATTCAACTAGCTAAACACCACAAGTCTTCAGGAGTGACGACCAGAAATATGCACCCAAAGTATTAAGAAGCCTACTGGAACTCACATAAGAACACCTGCGCAACAAACCCCAAAACAACGGTGAGTGATCTGATTGCAACATAACTCTGAAATAGCATTAACTGTGGATTAAATTAGTATTTGCAACTTATAAGAAAATCTCAAAAATGATTTTAAATATCTATTCTTATTACTTTCATTACTATAGAGGAAAAATTGGAAACTACCATTACTAAAGAGGAAACAGGTCATCTTAGTGCATCTGTTTGATAGGAATCAAAATATTTGGAACATCTCACTGCTTAAGTGAATTTACAAGATTATGCAACTATGTAATACCATTTTTTAGATAATGGAAATAGTTTGCATCAACTAACCATAACCATTCCTTAAATACACAGCCCGTATGAAAAGAAAAAAACTACGCTACTTTGAAGCATAAGATATATTCATGTTTAATCAATTACAAGTTACAACATGCAGCAGCTTGTTCATGACAGGAATCAGACCTATATGACATCTCTTTTTTTTATATGGGTTTATAAAAAGGTTTTCTGGGAATATCTAGGCAAGGATATGGTACATCAGGAGTCAAGTTCCATTCAACATTTACATACATGATCTATGTACAGGTAGAGGATACCACACGAGATCCACATGTTGGGGAACGGTGCATGCATGGATTGTGGAGTTCTACAAGACTACAGGAATGTACAACTTGAAGGCAGTGCCCTGCACGACAGATTGCAAAAAAACAAACATTTAATCAGATTGTGTGTAAGTACATCAAAATCCCAACAGATGATGCAATGGGACTTACTAGGGAAACTGTTTTAATCTTTGCATGTCACTTAAATGGTTATAAAAAAATTTGAAAAAAATTAGGAAGGTGTATTAACATGTGATATAACACTCCATAAACATGCAAGTTCAAATTCAACTTTTACATCTCGTAACGAAAAAAACAAATTGAACCGCAGCTAGTTAACGTATATTCAGAGTCAAATTCGTTTTTTTCGTTAAGAGATGTAGAAGTTGAATTTTTACTTGCATATTTGTGGAGTGATATATCACATATTAATACATCTTTTTAAATTTTTTCAAATTTTTTCATAACCATTTAAGTGACATGCAAACAACGAGGGGATATCCTCTCGAAGGATCAAAATCCTCTTCCGACTTACTACTAGGTTCGGGGAACAGGGAAACATTCGTCCAGTATGATTTTTGGGATGGTTCAGATTAGCTTCCTGCACCGCTGTTTGAGCTTCTCGTTGCCACAACCTCCGACATCTAGTTCTTGCAGTGAACTGGGGAGGCCACCCTTGGGCAGTGACCGGATGGATGGACAGTTCCAGATCTCTAATATCTTGAGACTGGTAAGTATATGTAACCCCGCAGGGAGGCACTACAGCGTATTGCATCTCCGAAATTGGAGGTCCTGGAGGGAGGTGAGGAGCTGAAGGGCCTCCTCTTGCTCCTTTGTGAAGCGCACCACCTCGATGTTCTCTACAAGGACTAGCTTGGTGAGGGAGGAAGAGAGGAGCATGCAGATGGGCTTCACGAGGACTCCCGCGAGGTTATTCGTCCAGAGCTCCTGCAGCTTGGAGCAACACTGGAGAGGAGGAGGATCCAAACCAGCAAAGAATCTGGGGGTTCCATAAACTTCTAATTTGCTGAGCTGACCCTGGGTAAGGAGAGGCCACATGTCCTCAATTCTCAAATCCTCCCCACAATTATTAATGGATAGTTCAGTGAGGAAGTTGAGGTTTGTGAGGAAATCCAGGGCCTGCAAGCCCTCCATACGGCCAACAATCTGGAGGTGTTGCAGGGAGGACGGGAGAGGACAACCTAGGGCCTCGTAGGCGGAGAGTAACTTGGGGCATAACAAGATGTCTAGTCTTTGGAGGGATCGGAGCCCCCATCCTCCTGTGTCTTCCTCGTGGCTGGTTTGAAGAGCAGGACGAGCAACATCTAGGATAAGACTCAGGCAATAGTTGAGATACAGTTGCTGTAGAGAGTTGAAGAGGTGGGCTGGGAAGATCAGTGTCCCATCTTCATCTTCTTGATCCACTTGATGCTGCTGAATAGATTCGACTGCTTGTGTATCCTCCAGGTCAACACCAGTTGTTTGCTGCTGTTCTACAGCAATACACATCCGTGTAATCTTGTGGCATTTCGAAAGATGCAATTCAGAGAGCTTTGGGAGATGAGACAGAAGCTGTGACAATGCTTTTCCGTCGACAGACCTACCTCTGATACTTAGGTGCTCAACTGGAAGCTGCCACTCATCTTCACTCCTGCTTTCTGACGGATGGAACATGACACTTGAATTAATAAGTTTGAGTTTCTTCACTGAAGTCAGCATTCGAAGGTAATTCTCGGCCAAATGTTTGCAATTATTGATCTCCAACTCTTGTAGTTGGGTTAAATTATAGAAAGCCAGAATCTTGTCATCTAAGCCATTTAGATCTCTGTTTCCTGTGATTCTTAAGGTGTATAATGTGCTCTTGTAGTGTAATTCTCTCAAGCTTGTCCCTACACCATATATGTGAATAGAGCACAGGGTCTGCGTGTAAGGCATAGGAAGTATTCTCATCAGTTGTGAACAATTCTTAATTTCAACCTTTCTTAGCCTAGGAAACAAATTCTTGTATCCTTCTGATGGGCAATAAGTACAATATGAAAATGGTAATTCTATTAATTCATTACATTCCTTCACGATGAGTACTTCCAAATGTGACAACATCAGGACTTCTTTTGCTATCCATTTTCTCAAGTTAGGCAACCTGACAAGTTCTAACCTCTTCAAGTTCTGAAAGCTTTGTCCTGTGTTGCAGCTAACAAATTGATCTTGACCAAGTCCGTTTACCAAACACACCTCCCCTATTGGCGGTAAGTTTTTCCATGTTACATTAGAGAGATGAAGAGTCTCCAAGGATTTGACAGAGAGTTCTGCACCTAGCCATGATGGGCAAGTAGATCCTCCATGTTCAATGATGAATAGCTCTTTGAGGCTTTTACATGGTCGAAGGTTCTCAAGTACCTGATCTTGTTTGTCCCAACTTGCTTGGCATTTGTCCCAACTTAATGCCAACTTCAGTAAGTGGTTCTTATCTAAAAGTTTTGCTTCTGCTGTTGCTTCTTTTGTGTGTATGCTACCTAGGTTATAAATACCAAGTCTTCTTAGCTCCATCAAATGACCTAGTTGCTTTAGTTCAAATCCTTTTTCCTCTTCATGGACTTCAAATCTTTCTAACTCTTGTAAAAATTGCAGTTTTCCCACATTACAAATAGCAGGGTGAGGATCTACTGTAAGAAAATGTTGTAAATTTGAAAGGTTGCTAAAGTCTCTAGGCAAATCAATATAACCTCTCCATTCTTTTAAATCCAGAATCTTCAAATGATAAAATATAGAAAGGACACTTGTTAAATGAAGATCACTTCCGTATGTTGTCCCCAACCTTAGGTAGCGTAGATGGAGAAGTGTTGAAAAATTATATAGTATGGATTCTGCAGGAAAAGCCATATTGGGCAAATGAAGAACTCGAAGAGCATGTGCTTCCTTGAACAATTCACGAAAAGTTCCAACAAAGCTTTCATCTAGTCTTCCAAATATCATCAGGGTTCGCAAGTTTTCAACCCTTACTCTTGTCTTCAGTTTTAGCAATCCAGTCATAAAGCTTTCGTTAGTAATTCCATCACTACCATCTTCACCACCTATAATGATAGACAAGTGACGAATGGAAGGTTGAATTCCCACCGATCTCACATTAGAGCAATGTAAACTGACACACTCTCGAGATGCAACCTTCACTGCTAAATTATGTAGCAGATCATGAATAATATAGCACAGGTGGCCGTTGGTTTCATCTTTTTTGAAAAATCCATGGTTGACCAAATCTTCTAAATTACTCAAAGCTACATCTCCAAATGTTTTATTGTGACATTCAGAATGTAAAATATCTAGTCCTATCCAAAAGTGAATGAGCTCTTTGCTGTCAAACTTGTGGTCTTCAGGAAACAAAGCACAATAAGAAAAACAGTGTTGCAGATGATATGGTAAATAATCATAGCTAAGCTTAAGTGTAGGCATAATGTCATGATCACCAGTTTGCAATTCCCATTCTTTGCTCTCTAAGATTCTCATCCAATGATATTGATCAAGGTGGTTCCTCAATAATCTACCAACAGTTTTTGCTGCAAGAGGGGAGCCTTTTAGTTTCTTAGCTATATCTTTTCCAATATTAATGAACTCTATATCACCATTTATTGGTTGTTCATGGTCAAACACACAAACAAGGAATAATTTCCAAAACTCTGTATGAACTAAACTTCCCAATTGAATTGTATTATTTGTTGTTTTAACCATTTCTGCTACTACTGGAAACCTTGTTGTGACTAAAATTATGTTACCCCTTGATTGTCCTTTTTTGAGTGGTACTAGAAGCCTTTTCCAATCATCACTTTCACACTTCCAAATATCATCCAATATCAATAAGATCCTTTTAGATTTTAATCTTTGTTCGATCATCTCTTCTGCTCGACCATATTTATTTTCACCTTCTGCACTTGGAACATATTTTTTAATCTCTTCTATGAGCTTATGTACGTTGAAGTTTTGAGATACACAAATCCAAACCTTGATCTGAAAATGGATTTTCACTTCTTGGTTGTAATATATTTCCTGTATGAGTGTTGTCTTTCCTATGCTTCCAGGGCCGACAATTGGCAACACCGTCAAGTCCTTGCTACAGTATGCACCTTGAGTTATATCATATATAATGTTCTTCGTTGTATCATCCCTCCCATAAAGTTTAGGCTCTATACTTGTAGGTGTGGTGATGGGACGACTGCTCGCAGTACTGGAGTCAGTGCTACGGATAGAATGGTGTAGCTCTAGATTAAGAATGGAGGTGACCTTTGCACACATGAGCTTCAGTTGGTCGACAATATCCTTCATTCTTATAGACAGACCCACTCTATCGATCTTCAATTTTGGCGTTTCTTTGATCACGTCCTTTCTCTGCTGTGGTGGCTTGCGCATGCAAGCACCAATACAGATTGAAACGCTAGAATCACCATCATCATGAACAGCTGGAAAAGATGAGCAATGGAGGCGTTTACCGACAGCATGGATGGTGTTGCGAGCACCGGAAACAAGCTTGCGGATGCCGCCGCTGGTGGCCTCCTCCTCCTCCTCCTCCTCCTCCTCCTCCTCACTGTCGTGGTCGTTGTGTGACCAACCACAGCAGAGGCCACACGTCCTTGCGCACCTTGTTCTGATCTTGGATAGGTGTGACCACCATTGTCAGCAGCAGCAGCACAGGAGCATTTAGAGAATCCCAGCCGTTTGCTGGCAGCTTTGGCAGTGTGGGTGACATTGAGGATGAGGTTGCGGGCGCAACCGCCGGCGTGCTCATCGGCGGCGTGGCAGGTGCCGTCGAGCTCGTCCTGGATGCGGAAGTAGTCGAGCTCGTCCAGCACGTCGGCGGCGTCGAACGCCAGGTCTCGCAGCTTCTGGAGGAGCTCCTTGAGCGAAGGGCTGCCGATGTCTTTGCCCTGCGCGGCGTTGTCGAGCACCCCCTGCGCGTAGAGCAGCTCCATCTTGAGGGCGTCCACGTTGGGTCCGAGCTCCCGGCTGGCCGCCCACGCCTCCACCAAGCCGTCCGTCACGGGGCCGAGGGCCTTGCCCAGCACCCACCGCGCCGCGCTCACGGCGGAATCCATCGATCCGATGCGGTTGCGCTTCAGTCGAAGATGCTGGATGCAATCGATCGAGAAGATGAACCATCAATTCTCAAGAGAATGCAATCGAATGAATAGTAATATGACAGTGGTATTCAGCTATTGTTGATTCGTGGCTGCTGTCAGAGGAGGATGCATACGTACGTTACGACTTACCCAAGGCTAACGTGCTTCCGCGGCGTCGGCAGTCGGCACACCGGCGGAGCTCGCAAAGGTGGAGCGCTGAGATATTGGGGGCGAATGCTTGAGAGAAGAACCTTGCAAAGAGGGTGAGTTGTGGCGCTTGCTTTGGAGACGGGAATCCGGAGGGAAGATAAAAAGAGCTTCGTGGAGGCTGCTAAATACTCTACTACCTTGTCAGTTTTTTTAAAAAAATATATATTTCCTCTCTTCGAAAAAAAAACTCTCCTTAGGCGCCTCGCTAACCTATCCTATGAAGATAGAGAAAATTCGCTATGTGCCCCTGAAACTTCATCCAATCTCTTCTACGCCCTGAGATTTACTCATTCCCTTCCATTCCCCTAAATTTTAGTTTGGATCCCTTCTATATCCCTTCCATTAGTTGACCGTTAAATTTCTATCATAAAATCCATTTTATCCTTTGCTATCAAGAAAATATAAATTTATGAAGTATATTGATGAAATGTATAAATTTATTGTATGCGACAATTATATGTATGAGTTTATTTTGTGAGATATTATTTAATAAAAGTATTATTTTAATTTCGCCTCGCGAAGGGAAAACAAATATATTTTTTTTATCTATGACCACCCTTTGGTATTAGGAAAATATAAATATTGATGGAGTGTATAAATTTATTATATGCGACTATTATTTTTATGAGTTTATTTTATGATATATTTTTAACAAAAGTAATATTTTAGTTTCGCCTCGCGAAGGGAAATTTTTTTTTATCTATGATAAAATTTATTTTAGATAAAACAAAAAAATAATATTTTTTACCATTGAAAACTGTATATATAGCATATTTTGTTATAGTACTATGAGATTTTTTATAAGATAAATCTTGTTATGTGAGGTAAAAATTATTTTTGTTAAATAATATCTCACAAAATAAACTTATAAATATAATAGTCGTATACAATAAACTTATACACTCCAACAATATACTTCATAAATTTATATTTTCTTGGTACCAAAGGCTAAAATGAACTTTAATGAACTTTATGGTATGAATTTAACGGTCAACTAATAGTCAACTGACGAAAGTTCGTCCAATTCCTTCTATACTCTTGAGATTTGCTCATTCCCTTTCATACAGCTAAATTTCAGATTGGATCCAATCTGAAATTTAGCTGTATGAAAGGGAATGAGCAAATCTCAGGGGTATAGAAGAGATTGGACGAACTTTCAGGGGTACATAGGGATTTTCTCAAGAAGATATTCATGGTGTAATGAGTTTGTTAATGTACTGTATATAAGAGGCGTTTGCTCCCTCTTATATGGTATGCTCAAGTCTTTACATAATTTTCTCGTTTATTCAAATTAGTTCTTTTTTGTAAAGCTTAAATTACGCTACAAATGGTCTTTAATATTTGTTTCTATTCCAGATAATGAATTGGCCGCTTCATCGTGAAACTTTTGAAATAAATATATGAAGCACAAAGACTTAGACCGGCAACTTTTCGCATTATCGAAAGAACATAAAAAATAATTGTATATGTTTGAATGCAGTGAAAGTGGGTGCTCAACTGCTCATAAATATGTTAAGAGAAGTCATTATACTCTGTTCTACTTTTTTAGAGAGAAATCTTGGAAAACTTTTACAAAAGGATATGTGAGAAAAAGAAATGGCCAGAAGCAAAACAAGAACCACACCCTTTCATTATTTGTATATGTAATCTAAATGGTTATAAAAAATAAAAAAATAAATAACATAGATTAATATGTGTAAATCACTTCACAAGATGCAAAATTAAATTTAACTTCTACAAGTTGCAAAAAAAAAAACAAATTTAACTATGAATATATATTAACTAACCACAATTTAATTTATTCTTGTTGCAACTTGAAGAAGTTAAATTTTAACATGCATCTTTGTGGAATAATCTATCACATATTAATATATTTTGTTGAAATTTTTAAATTTTTTCATAAATATTTGGATGATATGTGAATAGCAAGGGGATATCCCCTCGAAAGTTAAGAATCCACTGCCGATGTCATCAACTGCGATACTGTTGATGGTCGTTACAAACAAGAATGCATGTTTGTTTTCAAATAATATATTTCCACTTGTACTTGGAGAATAACATGTTGCAGAAATTTATCAAATAAAATAAAGAAAGTGGAAAAAACCTCACTCCTAAGCAAGCAAATGGATAAGGAGGGCCCACATGTCAGGTGTAACTACCGGAAACCGCCTTAACTGCCAAAACCGCCATGAGGACCCACCTGTCAGCCACCCTGCCGAAGCTGGAGGCCTGTTGGGCCAGCCGGCTGACCCTGGCGGCGCTCAATCAGCCTGGCCTTACACGTGGATGGCCAAGATCGCTTGCTGAGTACTGGTCTTACTTTATATCTGCATTATATTAATTGTGTGGGTAGCCTACCAAAGAGGTGTAATGGTACAGGTTTAATGTCTGATTTATCAGTTGTTCTATGTCGGGTGCACTGGTATAGAGTAGTATTTAGTAATGTAAGCACGGTGCTTAGATTATTAAATATCATTAATTGGGCATATATGCTACAGGACAGTAGAGGTGGGCCGCTGATGGTGATAGCTCAGTATGGGTATTTCTTTACATTAGTATATATTCCTAAGACAAATTTCTGGGGAGGGTACTCCTCCATATTTAGCCCCGGTTGACGGCCATGACATGTTGTCGTAAGGAACTCTACAACACGGGGTGGTCTCTCGATGTACTAGGAGGACACTGTTAGGGGGTATTGGCCACATGATTGTATATTAGCAGATGTAAACTATGATTTGAGTTTATATTAGAAGAATAGGAATAGAGTGCTTTCTATTTCTTCCACTTAGTTAAACTTTTTATTACGAGGATTTGAATAGCTTAGCTTCGTGTCACTCTACCCGTATATTAAACTTAACCCCTGCTTAGACTTTGATAAATACAAGTAATATATGTATAAAGAATATTAGCATAGTCTACTCATATTATATTCCCTTGGGATTAAAAATACGATACATTGGAATACTTACGGTGAAATGCTACAATGGTATATCCGTGCGCTTGCGGATAACATCTGTAACCATAAATATACTAGGACCATTTATGCATCATTGCTGGGAATGAATATTTCTAGTAATGTCGTTCAGAAATACCAATAGATACTACATGTTTCATCCCATGCCCTAGCCCCTAAGCGATCCGATGACCAATGATTCATTTTGAACCCTCTTTACATATTCATTTTATTTTGGACCCTCTCATCTTTCTTTTTCTTTCATTTTGTAGCCCTTTTCTCTTCTTCTCTAGCTCCGCTAATAGCGCTACCTCATTGCCCATGCCCTTCCGTAGTGGTAGGGATGCTCCTGAGCTCAAGAACGCCGGAGAGAAGAGGGTCCAAGTGAAGCATAAGAAAAAAAAGAAAGAGGTTCAAAGTAAAAATAATAATAATAACTAAAGAGATCTAAAGTGAAAATGTGGTAAATTTTATAAAACTACATATACTTTAGCCAAATTATCTCAAAACTACATATTTAAGGTAATGTATGATAAAACTATAGATTTAACACTAAATTTCTCACAGAACTATAGATTTAAGGTAAAGTATCACAAAACTAAAGATTTAGTAATAAAATTACCTTAAAACTATAGGTTTAGTATCAAGTTAATCACAAAACTTAAATGTTTATAACTCAAACATAACACTATTGTTTTGGTTCACCTACCCCTCCCAGGATCCATCTAAGTCAAAATATGTGGAGGGAAAATGGCAGGGTGGATGAACAGGATAACCTAGAGTTGATTAAAGAGTTTACCTTGGAAGAGATTGAGAATGCTTTAAAAGAAACTAAAACAATCACAGCTCCGGGGCCAGATGGTTTCTCTGTGAGCTGTTATAAAGCATTTTGGCCTCAGATAAAAGACCAAATTAAAGAGATGATGGACTTGTTGTTTAGGGGAGAATTAGATCTTAGCAGGCTGAATTATGGGGTGATAATATTAATTCCAAAAGTTATAGATGCTAACACCCTTAAGCAGTTTAGACCAATCTGTCTCCTAAATGTGTGCTTTAAACTGATCACAAAAATTTTGACAAAGAGACTTATTAGAGTGGCTTGTAAAGTAATAGACCCTTGCCAATCAGCTTTTGTGCTAGGCAGAAATATTTTAGATGGAGTGGTGATTCTTCATGAAATCTTGCATGAAATGGCTTGTACTAAACAATCTGGGATTATTCTGAAGTTGGACTTTGAGAAGGCATATGACAAGGTGAACAGAGGGTTCCTGAAAGAGGTGTTACAAAGGAAAGGTTTCCATGTTACTTGGATCAACTGGGTGATGGAGGCTGTTGAGAATAACAGAGTGACAGTTAATGTTAATGGAGATCAGAGGGATTTCTTCAGAACAAGTAGAGGGTTGAGACAGGGAGATCCTCTGTCTCCTTTACTTTTTAACATTGTAGGGGATGCCCTTTCTGAGATGATAAAATCTGCTAGAAACAAAGGGAATTTAAGGGGAGTGGTGCCACATTTGATTCCTGGGGGACTAACACATCTGCAATATGCAGATGATACAGTTCTTTTTATGACAAATGATGATGAGAATATTGTCACAATCAAGCTCCTACTGTACTGCTTTGAAGAAATGTCAGGTTTGAAGATAAATTACCAAAAAAGTGAAGTTGTGGTAGTAGGGTCTGAAGAGGTTGAAACACTAAGAGTGGCCAATTTGCTAAAGTGTCAAGTGGGTGCCTTACCAATGAAATACTTAGGTCTGCCTGTACACAGAGAAAGGCTGACAGCTACTGATTTAGGGGTGGTTCCTAACAAACTAGAAAAGAGATTGGAAACTTGGGGCAGGGCAGACATCTTTCTTTTGGAGGCAGAGCGGTTTTGATCAACTCATGTCTAAGTAGCATTCCAACCTACACCATTGTCATGTTTACGGATAAGGCATACCACCTATCCTACGACTTACGGAATATACGAGTATGGTATACCTTCGTCCATACGGTATACTTACCTTATGGGATAAGGAAATCTACAAAATATTATGGAAGATATCTTCATAGGCTAGTGATTAACATAGTCCTACTCGGACAGGATTGGGTTGATTCTACATCGTGCAGGGTTCATTGTCTCTGAGTTACTACTTGGAGACTAAGGCAACTCATGGTATAAAAGGCACGCCCCCTGAGGGGTTCAGATCATCGAATCATAGCACCAACACACCCACAATAGTTTACGAAGCTGAAGGACGTGAAGCCAAATTCACCGGGAGATCTCGTCGAACGTTCTCGACAAGGATCTCGCCGGTATTGCCGGATTCATCTGTTCTCTTTGTACTCTGTGGTTTTCCATATCAATTTCATATAAACTGGAGTAGGGTTATTACCTCATGAGGGGCCTGAACCAGTATAATCTTTGTTTTTGTTTGTTTTGATGTCGTATCGCGTAGATCCTCGTACCAACGTACCCTAATACCCTATTTATTCGGTCTATGGGTATCCCCCGTAGACAACCATGGGGTTGTATTTACTGACTGAGGGGCTGCATCATAAGATGGATTCGATTAGAGCGAGATTTTTCTGGGAAGGATTAGAAGATAAGAGGAAGTATCATATGATGAAGTGGGATGCTTTTTGCAGACCAAAGGATTTTGGGGTTTGGGTTTTGTTGGCAACTTTTTGTGACAAGTTGACAATGACGATCGCAGCACCTTATGCCTTGCGGTGATCCTAGAGTCACCAACCACCTCAATCTAGCAAAAAACTAGACCAAGATGGGTTTTGATAACTAAACCGGCTAGCGGAGCCAATTTCTAGATAACTACCCGTCTCGTGGGCAAAACGGAAGGTTTTCAGGACAAACCTACAAAGAGGTGTCGCACTCTCGCAGCGGCGGCGGACGGTTTACGGCGCAAACCGACAAAGATGGACAAACTAAGAGAAAACTAAAAGCAATATGAAAAACGATTCGATTGATTGATTGTAGATTGGTTAGTTACAATTGAACGGGCCATGTCCCCTATATAGGGGTTGGTCTTGCCCTCTACAGGCCCTCCTCCACGTCCAACTCGGGGTAGAAACCAAAGGAAACCCGAAACATGCCTTCCCAAGTAAGAAAACTTCGAGACTCGACGAAACACACTCGGACTCGGACTCGGACCTGCCGGCCAGACCGGCCACACACCGCCGGTCAGACCGGCCCTCGACCGGCGGTCAGACCGGCCCATCCGGAGAAAACCGGTAGACTTCCAAATCTTGGCAATTTTTCCCATTTTAATCCTAGGTACCAAATTTGGGTGTAAACAGGTTTCATAAATACCAGAATTATGAATATAGCTCTTTTAGGGAAGTGGATAGCAAGAATTGAATCTGATTCAGAGGATCTGGTCTATTAGCTCCTGAGAAGAAAATATTGTAAGAATAGTGGGGGATTCTTTCAAACCTCTGAAGGAGAGGTCTCTCAGTTTTGGAAAGGAAGATCTATGAAGGAGAGGTCTCTCAGTTTTGGAAAGGAAGATCTATGAACCACCTCATGTTTGACTAGCCAATTAGATAACCAACCCTGCTGCATTATCTTGATCTCTCCTCCTTTGTATAAATATTTCGCAGTTCGAATGCAAGTTTGAAATATTGCCCTGCTCTTTCTTTTTCAGCACAAAGAGCTCCTCCTAATTCACTAATTTGTAGGAAGATGCTAGACTTTTGGATTTGAAAAAAGTTTCAGAAGATATGTCTAAAGTAGATGGTGATTGATAGATCAATTCTTGCTCATAAGTTCTAGTATTAGTACTGTGCCGAACATAAAGCTTGTGGATGGTAGTAAAACATCGATTTTTCTTTTGAGATAGAGTTCGATCCTCAACTATTTCTCACGATATCTTCTTACGAAGTTTTGTTAGGGCATCTATAACAGCCTCTGGTTTAGGTGGGCAACCCGGCAAGTAGACGTCCACTGGAATTAACTTATCAACTCCCCAAACAGTACTATAGGAATCCGTACTGAACATTGCATGAGGTTAAAAAATATATGAGTTTGGGGAGTGCATACATGGCCAATGATGGGAGTTCTGTGAGCTTTTGGAGAGATGTGTGGCTGGGAGAGACACATTTAAAAAATCAATTCCCTTTCATTTTTAGCATCTCAGCTAATCCTGAAGCAATAGTGAGGAAGTGTTTTAATGAGGGGAAGTGGTATATTCCTTTAAGAAGATCGATTTCAAAACAGAGATGCTAGAGTGGGAAGGTCTCTTGGTTTCTTTAGAAGGAGTAATGTTAGAAGATGGCATATGTTGGTATTTCTTAATGTCACAGATAGAATCCGCAAGCGCACGGAAGATACCGATGTAGCACTTCACCCGGTAGTATTCCAATGTATCGTTTTCCACAGGGAACGTGTGTCAGCTCCTCGTTAGGTTCATCCAAGGACACGAAGCAAAGATAGGCAAAAGGTAGAGAGGATTTACTAGTGAGAGACAGTGTCTACGGAAAGCTCAAATTAATCCTAACGTGATACTTCGGGCACTGGCTAGCCCGGTAATCCCAGATGTCGCTCTACTGCTTACCTGGACAGAAGGACTAACTAATAACATGATGTACTCGTAGTTATCAATTCGATACCTCATTCTTGTACCCATCAAACTCGAAGATCATATGGGTATGTTAGAATGGTAATTTTACCATCCTTGAAGAGATAATGAGAGGTACTTGATATATCAAGTACTAGTTATCTCAGGATATCAGTTTTGATACCTATAGTTAATTTCTCAATAATCTTAAAATTTGTCAGAAACGACATGAGCAGTACACATGGTTTAAGCCCAAAACAAATCTAACTATCTATCTAGATTTTATTGTTATAACCATAGTTAGTACTGGGTGTTTACATGTCCTAGGTTGTATTTGAGATAAAATTTGAAATCTAAAATTTGCTACATCTTGGAACGAAGGGAGTAGCATTCACAATAATATCCCCATTCATTTGAGTTTTCTTGTTAGGGTTTTTTCTTTCATGTAATTTTAGCTTATTACTTGTTTTTTTTTGAACGAAAGCTTATTACTTGTCCCCCAAAAGAAAGTATGAATCATTTTTGTTTTCTTTTTCATGCCTACTTACAAGTAGAGTCGCATCATGCCCTAAGATCGTTGGTGTTTTTGTCTTTATAGATAGAATTGTTTGGCAGCGTCAATTTAAAACGAGAATGTTTTAGGCACCAGAGATTCGCCTACAACGTCATAATTTATAATTCCATTTGGTTTTTTAAAACCTTATTACTTGTCCTCTGAAAGGAGATAAGAATCATTTTAGTTCTCTTTTCTTATGCCTACTATGAGTACAACCACTTTAGGTACTTATAGATAGATTTGTTGGCATCTTTACAGATAGGATTATTCAGTGGCACCGATTTAAAATCCGGACCGGATATTCTGAGATAGTGTCGTAGTGTAATTTATTTTTATATTTTAACCTTTTATTCATCCTAAAAAGAAAGTATGAATCACTTTAGTTTTTCTTTTCTTACCCGTACTATGACAGTATGACTAGAGTAGCTTTATTTCCTAACGGATAGAATTGTTGGCGCGGTGCCACCAATTTAAAGCAAAGATGCTGTAGACCGACAGAAATTCTCGCTCAGTATCATAGTTTAATGAGCCTACCCGGTGCATTAAGCTGGAATCGTCTGTCACTGGATCGTACACACAGTAAGCTAAATCAACATATATAATGGTGTACCGATTATATCATTGATATATTTTAACCGGTTGGACCAAACCTAAAGCTAGCAGGTCCATTTTAATGAAAAAAAAAGATTTGCTCTCAACTCTCAAGTACTAGGAAGGACAACAAGAATCAAATTTCCATTAAAGAAAACGTAAAGAAATAATAGCAGTAAGCAACAATGATACAGGTCACTCGCCCACTTGATCATCTCTCGCAGGAAGTGGAGTAAGAAGTCGGCAAACAGCGGCTGGGTGGCCTTAGTTCCTCTGGTCTCTTTTAAGAATTTTTTTTTATTTATACATTTTTTTATTAAAATATTTACAAAAATAATTTTTTGTTTTGAAAATTTACAAATCTAATCGCCTGCCGCCCTTTGAGAGGGCGATTTTTAAAAATCGCCCTTCCAGAGGGCGGCAAGGGATCTAAATGCAAATTTTCCAACACAACTTGTTAGCTCTATGATTTTACAATTTAAAATTATATTATATAAAGTCAGATGAAATAAAACTTTATATCAAAATTGTAGATCTCAAGGAGATCTACAACTTTATAGTTAACAACTTTTTCATTTAAGATGTTTTAGATATCCAAATATTCGTTACAAAATATAAAACACATTTAAAAAAATCTCAGATCTAAATTTCAAATGACATTGGATGGAGATAAAATTTATATAAAAGTTGTAGATATTGATGAGATCTATAACTTTGTAGTTTATCACTTTTTCATTTAAAGTCATTTGGAGTATCGAACAAGCATTATTAGTTTTTAAGCAATTAAAACCGGTGGAAAGGGTTTGAACACAAATAAAAATTTTGCATTTAGGTCCCTTGCCGCCCTCTAGAAGGGCGATTTTTAGGCGATTAGATTTGTAAATTTTCGAAACAAAAAATTATTTTTGTAAATATTTTAATAAAAAAATGTATAAATAAAAAAAATTCTCTCTTTTAACTTGGACAGCTTGGGTTAATTTATGCCCAGTTGCCCACTAGCCCATGCTTTATGCACGCCCCAAGGCCCAGCTAACCACAGAGGCCGTCGATTGGTTAGGGTGATGGCTTCTGCCTTACTTGTGTCTGCCGATTGCCCAATTATCTGGTACCTTGCCTGCCTCCTCATAGAATCATCATTTGCCTTCGGCCTGGTTCATTTTGGAGGAGATTGAAGATAATTGTAGGGACTGAAGGAGAATAATTTCACACCATAATAGGTGAGGAACAAATCTCCTCTAATCCCTTTTTCATAGGGATTAACTGAACAAGGCCTTCAGGAGCTTAGTTCTCTCTCCCATAGTTGCCCCATGGTTGCAGTATCATGAATTCATAGCCAGGGAAGGAGATGGATTTTCATTTCTCAAAGGAAGCATCCCTCGTTTTTTACATGCTACTTAAAATATTATAAAAGAATAAATTAACATGAGATATATTCGTTTACAAGCATGCAAAGTTATGTTCAACTTGTATGAGTTGTGATAAAAAAAAACAAATTAAAGTGAAACTAGTCATACATTCAGCATTATATTTGTTATTTTTTTATAGCTCGTAGAAGTTAAATTTAAATTTTCATGTTTGTGGAGTATATATCTTATATCAATCTATCTTGTCAATCATTTAGGTGGAAAACCCTAAATATATGCACAACTGATACACTTTTTTTTACGTGAAAAACCTTTACGGAAAAAAAACCACGAGCATCAACCGACAATTATCACTATTAGGCAGTTAGGTACACGCAGAAGATGCATTGGGTTGTCACAACCTTCCCGTCTGGCTTACAGGGAATATATATTTATGGAAAAATTAGGAGTTCTAAGAGGTAAAGACTCGAAGTACTGCTAGGAAACTAATCCAACCAATTGGAAACTAATCCGAATGTATTCTCCAATACACATTGAATGGAGTACCTCCACGACGACGGGCTGGAGCTCTCTGGTCTGACCACTAGATCTAGTGGAGGACGGCTCGGTGACAACGACGGTTACTGTGGTGAAGTTGGGACGGCGACAGCTACCGCCACGTGTTGCGACCGAGCTTGGGCGAGGCAAATCTTCCTTCAACAAGGTTAGGAGAGGCGGATCCATCGCCGCCGGGCTCAGGAGTGTCGGATCCATCATTTTCGATCTCAGGAGTGGTGGATCCACCGTCGATGGGCTCGAGATCTAGGCGGTGACGGTGGTTGAGGAGACGCGTGCCTGGGGCTCAATCACCTGCCGCGAAGAGGCGGTTAGCGATGGTGGATGAGGCATGCGCCTCGGCCTCGTCCTCAGCTGCAGGGCTGGGAGAGGTGGATTTGGGCCTCGGCAACGATGATAGGCATTGGATGATGATGGCTTTTGCGACAACGATGAGTTCTGTGATTTGGGATTGGGGATTTTGTGGTTTGTTTGCAAGAATGTGGATTTGGGTTTCTAAGGGAGATTTTGCAAATGGGAGCATGAATTTTGTATATTTTTTGTGCAATTTTTTCCCAGGAAATCCTTATCACAGGCGGTCAGCTCAATCTCTCCGTGAGTGAAGTTTCTTTTTCACTGGCAGCCGTCATAAGATGTTGCATGTAAAGAGCGGATTTCATATGCGGATAGGCACCCGCCAATGAAAATTTTGTATTTGTACTGACCTTCGATTACTGGCGATGCCACCGGCCACCAACGAAAATCCATTTTGGCCATAAGTGTAAACCCATTTTGTAGTAGTGTAGTCCTTGCAGCCCTGGGGGGGGGGGGTGACGGGGGGTGCCTTGAACCCCAAACCCTATGCAGGGCAGTGAGGTCAGAGGTATGCGGATACGGTGGCCCTTAGGCTCCGGGTGGCCAGATCTGGCAACCTTTAGTGGGCTCCTAGGCCCGCGAGGCTAACCATTGCCGTGGTGCCCGCAAGCCTGGCCACCGATACCTGCGAGGCCAGCCACTTCTGCAACACTTGAGAGGCTAGCCACCGGTGCCCGCGATACCAACGTAGGTGTTTGTGAGGTTGGCCGTTGGCCGTCAACTGCCTAAACGAAGAGTGAGAGGTCGGACGAATAGAAGAGAGCGAGAGAGCAAAGAATGGGGAATAGAAGAGAAAAAAAAGAGCGAAGAGATCGAGGGATAAGGCTTGGGCTGTTCTCTTTTTAAAAAAAACTGAAATCACGTCGGCTTAGAGTTTAGAAGTACCGGCGCTGATGTTATCAGTGTTGTTTATTGTTTTAATGAACCGGTATTGATGTGTGTCTCATCGATGCCATATATTTCGGTACTAATTGGGAGCATGCGAGTCGAAGAGTAGTAAAACTTATCAGTGTTGGGTTTTGTCCAACTGGTACTGATAAAGGGTACTGATATAGGGGTTTCCTGATATAGTAGTGAACGCATCAATCCTATCCACACAAAACCTTGCTTCATCCTCAACTATTACAACACAGTTAACAAAAATGGCAATATAGTTGCTTACATGAAAATAAGCACATCGTTCGTCTTAGTCCATAAGGGCTGGTTTGGTTTGTTACCTAAATTGGCCTTACCAATTTTTGTCCATGTCAAATTTTGGCAAGTTTTGGCATGGCTAATTTTGGCAAGGCGAAGTTGTGTTTGATTAAAGCCAAAATAGTCTAAGTTAACTATTGAAATGGCCTATTTTCTTAGGCATGTCAAAATTTGACTTCAAATCAAATAGACACTAAATACAGTTGAAATTGACAAATATTGGTAAGGCCAATTTAGGCCTTAAACCAAACCGGCTCTAAATCACGAGATAAGAATAGACAAAATTGTCCTTTATACATATTCAGTGGTACTCTCTCTATGCCATAATATAGCTACGTTCAAACTCAGCATGATCTCCAAAATAATTTCTATATAAAATTATAACCATATAAAACTATATTAAAATATCAATTATATTATTTTCAGAAAATAAAATAAAATTTATATTATACTAATTATTGATTAAATATTTTAAAAATTAAATTTAAAATACGTGCACGTCCTATAGAACGGAGGGAGTATAATAATTCCAGCAGTGTAAGGAATTCTCTCGTCGTAAGAAAACACTTCTTCGCATATGCGCTGTTCGTGTTCCCCGTGTATTTGGCCCAATCCCTCCCGGCCCAATAACGGCCCTAAACGAACAGCAAGGCCGAATCGGACTCGGAGACCCAATCCCGCAGCCCGCGAGCGCGTTTATATAGACACCGACACCGGGCCCCCGCCTTCTCAAACACATCCTTCCCGCCCGCAAACTAAATCCCACCGCCTCTCTCCCCAAAACCCTAGCTAGGGCTAAGCGCGAGGGCGAGCGAGCGAGCGATCAAGAAAGGAGCCCCCATGGCGGCGGCGGCGAGGTCGCAGGGGCTCTCGCCGGGGTTCAAGTTCAACCCGAGCGACCAGATGCTCGTGGAGCTCTTCCTCCTGCCGTACCTGATCGACGGCGAGCTCCCCGTCCGCGGCCTCGTCTTCGTGGAGGACGACCACCTGGGGGGCCTGCCGCTGCCGCCGTGGATCCTACTCGACCGCCACGGCCGCGGCCACGAGGACGAGGCCTACTTCGTCGCCCCGATGGGCGCCGGCGACGGGGCCCGGCAGGTGCGCTCCGTCGCCGGCGGCAGCAAGTGGGTGAAGCAGAGGTCGGAGGGGAAAGGCGAGGTGGTGGTGGCCCCCGGCGGCGAGGAGTTCCGGTGGGAGAAGTTCAGCCTCAACTTCCACCGCGACGACCGCCGGAGCGGCAGCACCGGGTGGGTGATGCACGAGTACATCGTCTCCCCACCCGCCGGCTCCGCCGTCGCCGCCTCCCACCGGGCCACCCACATCGCCTTCACCGGCCACGGCCAGAACCGCAAGCGCGTCCCCGACGGCTACGTCCTCGTCCTCGACGCCGCCGCCGCCGTCGCCGCCCCTCCCCCTCCTCCGGAATCCGAGCAGAGCAATCAAGAGGAGCAAGAATACGCTGTTTACACCGACCAAATCCAGCAGCAGTGCTTCGTCTCGGAGCAGCAGATGAGCAACCAGGATTACTTCCCGGAGACGGCGGCGGAGCAGAGCAGCCAACAGTTCTTCGTGCCGGCGGAGGAGCAGAGCAGCCATCAGTTATTGCCGGCGGAGGATCAGAGCAGCCATCAGTTCTTCTTGCCGGCGGAGGAGCAGATGACGCAGAGCAACCAAGAATATGCTTACGACGAGCAAAGCCAGTGCTACATCTTGCCGGAGCAGCAGCAGCTGAGCAACCAAGAATACGCTTACAGCGAGGAAACCCAGTGCTACATCATGCCGGAGCAGCAGCAGCAGAGCAACCAAGAAGCAGAATATGCTTTCGCCTGCTACGACGAGCAGCAGCAGCAGCAGCAGCAGAGCAATCAAGAAGCTGAATACGCTTTCGCCTGCTACGACGAGCAGCAGCAGCAAGAGCAGCAGAGCAATCAAGATGCAGAATACGCTTTCGCCTGCTACGACGAGCAGCAGCAGCAGCAGCAGCAATACTTCCATGGAGATCTCACATCGTGGCAAGAACCGTTGGTGACGTCGTCGTCGTCGACATCACAGCAGTTTCTTGGTCAGGAAAAGCTGATGCCTGATGGCCTCCTCCTCGACGGCGGCTTTGGCGAGATCTCACAGCAGCAGGGCAACCAAGAATACGCGTACTGCGAGGAAAGCCAGTGCTACATCATGCCTGAACAGCAGCAGCAGAGCAACCAAGAAGCAGAATTCGCTTTCGCCTGCTACGACGAGCAGCAGCAGCAGCAGCACTACTTCCATGAAGATCTCACATCGTGGCAAGAACCCTTGGAGACGACGACGTCGCAGTAGTTTCTTGGTCAGGAGCAGCTGCTGCCGGATGGCCTCCTCGATGGCTTCGACGAGGTCGAGATGCAGAATATCATGGCTGGTTTGGTTGGCAAATCAATCTGCAATCCATGAAGATCAACATTGCTTGTTGCCGAAGCAGGGACAAGGTTGCTGACAAGGAATCAAAGCAGCAGCTGCCATGAATTAGTTTATGATCTAGTTGTTGTAATTAAATTACTGATGAGCGGCGGCGTTTGAAACCGCTGGCTCTCGCCATGTTTTAACTGAGCTCTGATCTGTTGTAGCTGAGCTCGTAAGTGTATAGGTTAGAACTCTGCAGTCAGAAGAGTAGAGAATTCTTTATTAGTTTGACAATGTCGAATTGTACACAAGAGCATTCAGTAAAGTAATATATGTAATCCATTAATTGGTTGTAAAGATCATTGCAAGGAGTATAGTTGCATGAATCTTGTATATATGGTATCTATGTGGCCTACAAACATGTAACACAGCTGATATCGCTGTGAAAGAATATGTATCTGCAGCCTAGAATACTACCCAAAGCTTCTCTGTCCAATGAGGAATCCAGATAATAATTTGGCAACTTATAATCATTGCAAAATTGAGTAATCCTATATCTGAGTCTGCTCTTGCAAAGCAAGCAGCTCCAAAAAATTGCAGGATGCTTGAGTAACCTCCACCGCATTATCGGTTTTTCTTCGAAACTTTCGGGTTCTTGCACATGCGGATGCTTGCAGGAGTAACCTCCACTAGCTCATCTTCTTGAATAAACTCTATGCAGTCGTCCAGACTGTAGCTTAACGCTTCATCGAGAACCACTGCAGCATACCAAAACAGATGGAAATTAATCGTCTTTCTATCAAAAGTTGGGAGTTTGACAGTTGCTGTGAAACTTATGTAACAAATCAATGGAAAGCCAGCTAGGCAGGCACACAGATGTGGAAAGGCCCAGGAAGATATAGGTTAACAGCATGGAGTACAGAGCACAGGGCTCCTCTGCTTGCTTCCCATGTTGCCTCCTAAGCTTTGGTCAGGCAGATCACAGGATGGTTGTCAAAGTTGCAAGAGGATTGCTAGCAAGAATCAATGCCTAGAAGGATTTCTGTGGATTCGAAGGTGAACGAAAGCAGCTTATCCATTGGGATAAGGGAGAAGCATGTCAATATTTAGGCTGTTCCTAGAGCCCAAGTCAGAAGGCATGAAGAAAATGGTGCCTGTGATCGCAGTGGTAATGTAATGCACTAATACTAGTGTTTGTTGGACTCTATTCACAGGAATATGATTCCACAGAGGTGGAACCAGATCGGCTCACCTGGGCCTAAATTAAATTAAATTTCAATAGGCCGTAACTTCAATAGGCTCAAATTAAATTTCACCATGCTAAGCCCAGTATGGGCCGAAACATGCTAGGCTTGGCTTGGCCCAGGCCTTGGCCCAAGGCTGGCTCCACCCCTGCGCTGCCACGAGCCTGTGCATACATGGGTTGCAGTTTTGCTTACATGGCTTCCAACTCACTCAGGCAAAGTAGAGGCTGTTTATGATGTTTTGATTGCATCAATCAGGTCAATAGGCAGTAAAGCACTAAAGCCCCTCCAGCCAGACCTGCCCAGCCTCAAGATGCAAGGGTTTACTTATCAGGAACCCCAACCTAGGAACTTTTTGGAGCTAGCAACTGTAGGATTCAAGAAAGGCATGGATTATGTGAGTTGGACCAAGCTAGATATGGTTTAGTTGAACAGCTATTTACAAGAGAAAACAACCAGTGCCTAATTTTCTTCAATAAAAAGATATTTCTAGCAAATAATATAATCTCAGTAACAAATAGTGGTTGCAGACGAAAATTTTACCTGTAGTTTCCTTGTTGGAGCGGACATTTGTTGCAGCCTTTTTCTTGCACACATTAATTGCTAAATCACCTGGTCGCTGATGGATACCAACTATTTGGCCCTTGTAAACATCCTGTCCTGGACTCACAAATAGTATACCTCTTTCTTGAGCATTAAGAAGTGCATACGATGTAGTACTTCCATCCTCAAATGCAACCTATACCATGTTATCCAATTTAGATGTTGATGAAAACGGAAGAAAAAAAAACTTGTTGCTTGAAACTTGAAAGTAATGCGTACCAAGGAGCCTTGATCACGTGAACTAAGATCTCCAGCCCATGGGCCATAGCTGTCAAAAATTGTGTTGAGTATTGCTGTGCCCCTAGATGCTGTCAAAACTGCATTCCTGAGTCCAATGAGGCCTCTAGTAGGAATCTTGTATTTTAGTAATGTTGTTCCCTCTGGCCTGCCATTTGAAAATGACTCTTGTTATGGCAACAACTCCTCTATCTCAGGAATAAGCATTATGCAACAGAAAATTTTCAAAGCCATATTGTATTCATTACATCCATTACTGCATGATTTCTTCAGAGTAAGATATTTGCTTCAAACCATACAAATAATCCATCCAAAAATTCAATCTCAACCACCATCTGAAAATACATAAACCACTCCCAACAATTGTTCTTGCATTTAATTGATAAGAGGGTCGGAAGTTACTCTGAGACACGACAGCTTAGTACACTCTTGTATAAAATGTAGAGGAAAGTCATGCAGTTCTCAGAGTAATGAGACAGATTCGATGCATATACTTTTACACTCTAACTTCAATATGGTGTTTGTTGGTTGCTTGATTAATTCCATAGGAAATTTATACTTTTTTGCGAAGATAGTATTAAAAAGTTCCAACATAACTCTCCTCCAAAAAAAAGTTCCAACATAACTTGCAAGCATATGAAGGAATTAGAGTGTTGTACGAACCCACTAGGTTGCATGTCAACCATTTGTCCACGCCTTTTCCCCAAAAGCTCAACAACTGATCCCATATATTCCTCTGGAACCTCCACAGCAGCTATCTGGAACACAGTAGCAAGAATAAGTTGGTTACATGAAAACTGAGGGATTAGGAGTTGTAGGATAGTAAAATCAATAGCAATACTACCAAAGACAATATTTGTTGAGAAATCTCTACTACTCTAAAGGGGAGTTTTGTCCGTTCGACGACCCCTACCATCCCCACTAGTGCAACAAAAAAAAACACCATCTAAAATAAACCGGTGGATGCATCATGCACCTGAAAACTGCTCACCAAGAAAAACCGAAAATAGAAAAAACTAAACCTGAACTACACTGAAGCACGGAGGGGAACATTCGGCCCGTCCTTCAAGATCCCGTTGCAATTGCAACATGCAGGCACCTTGCTACTTGGTGAAATATACAAGTGAATACTGGCATTAAAAGAAACATACCTCATAAGGCTCTTGCAGCTTTCCATCAACTGTCTTGTTAATGACCTTTGGAGGTCCAATCATAAACTCAAATCCTTCTCTCCGCCTGTTAGCAATTGAGGTTCTTTCAAGAAAATGCCAGAAGTATATGTCGTACTGGAATCACTGAATATGATAATAAATGCTTACATGTTTTCTATCAATATGGTGAGGTGCAGTGTGCCTCTGCCACTAACAAGAAATGTATCAGCAGTTTCCCCGTCTTCTACTTTCATAGCTAAGTTCCTTTCAAGCTCACGATATAACCTATCACGGAGATTACGGCTTGTGACATATTTCCCCTGTGATAAATCCAGTGAGAACGGACAAATATTTCAGCATTCCAGAAAAGGAAGAAAACTAGCAACATTATATTTACAAACATGGCATTGGTACCATTACAGCAAATGTGGTGGAAAAGTGCCACTATGGATAATCTTAATTTAAATAACTTGAAAGCAGGCAAGACCTTCAATCGATTTTAGATTAAACAAGTTCAATTTGACAAAAGAGATTTGAATATAATTTGACAGCATTCACTTCATGCCACTTTAAAGCACAATCGAGCAAAATCTGCAATCTGTGAACTACAATCATGACTTGATACTTTCTAAGCATCCAGCAATGGCAGGCCATTTCAATTGTCAAAATAAAATAATATTTAGTCTAACAACTTGGAATGACCACATAGTTGCAATTTAGACATCGATTTTTTATCATTTGAATTCAAAGCATTATATCAGCATCTAGCTTAGGCATTTTTCAACTCTCTTTTTCAAGCAGGCCATGCTAGACTGCTAGCCAGTAGGGATACAATGGAGTTTATCCATACCTCTTTACCGACAAAAGGTGAAGTATTGATGGAAAAAGACATTCTGACTGTCGGTTCCTCTATTTTGATGGTGGGCAAGGGTGTTCCAGAAACTTTATCTGCTATGGTTTCCCCAATCTGCAGAGTTCAAAGAATAACAGATTTTATAATTATTGTGCTCTTAAGATAAATGTAAACCAGAAAGCTAGAATAAATTGTTAAAAAACACCAACCATGATGTCATTGATTCCACATACTGCACAAATGTCACCAGCACTGACATTATCAACTGGAACTCGGCTGAAGTTCTGATAAACGAAAAGCTCACTTATTTTGCTAATTCTACAAGCATCATCTGGTGTACAAACCTGCAAAATATCTTGAAATCAGTAGAAGCTATATTGCAATCATAAGAAAAGATAATTTTTCCCTTTGTCTTGCAAACAAAAAAAAGGTGACAGATGTGCCTAGATGTAATTTGAAAAAAAAAGATCAAATCTAAAGAAACTTCAAAAGTGAACCATTAACCAAGACTGCAATGGTTGCTCATGCAAAGAGTATGAGAGATTTAAAGCTAAATTTTGGAAAGGTTGCACATATCTTTGATGCTACCCTGTTATTCTTTTTAATCTTTGTTGGAATATTGGCATTTGCACTACATGCAGAAAAAGAACAAATTTGTACCTTCACTTCCATGCCTCGCTGCAGTTCTCCTGCATGCAGTCGCCCAATTGCTATCCGTCCTTTATGTTCATCATATTCAGTATTAGACACCTATACATCAGTCAGCATTGTGGAATTAGTACACAGGACTACAAGTAATGAACGAGAAGTTCTGATAATCTATGAGCAGAAAAATAGATTTGTCAAAGTCAGAAAGGCAGCTCCGCAGAAATTTGCTCATCAAACTTTCTAACAAACAATAAAGTGATGTAGAGAAGAACAAAATAGCTAACGTACTCATATTATGTGCTTGGTGAGTGTCTGGACTTCAACACTAGTTGATGTAACTTTGCATGGAAAATAAGAAATTTTCTCTTAGAAATTTGAACATATGTTCATCTATGAATGTGGCAGTTATTGCAAATTGATCGGTGAATATTAATCATGTAGGAGTTTCCTTAGCTGTCCAAGTACACAAGATACTGATTGCTGATCTTGGCTAGTTAGCTATCTGCTATCAGATTTCAGTCATTTCCAACTATAATTAAATAACCTAGTATCCATGGCATGGCTTTCAGCATAGTTGAAAATAACTCCTAACCGTATGGAGTTAAGTATCCCAAAGTTCAAGCTTTACCATAGTTGAAAATAACAGTAAGAAACAAACAGAAGAAAAAAAATGTAGTGATACAGTTTGTAAGTTGCCATTTTGAGAGAAAATCTGAAATTACAGATGCATCCAAGAAAACAATCACAATGACTGCATATAAAGTATTATGCAAAGTCATAGCCACACACAAGTTAAGTACATGACAATATAATCCCCAAGTTTATTACTCACAAGCAATTGCAGTGCACCGTCTTTCTCAATACGTGGCTCTGGTATGCATCTAAGGATTGCCTCAAAAAGGGGTCCAAGATCCTCGCCCAAATTTTCTGGAGATAACCCAGCCTTTCCTTTAATACCGCTTGCATAGACTGTTTGAAAATCACACTGACATATTGCAGCAAACAAGAACATAAGGAATAGGAAATGAGCTTGCTACTCAAAGAGAACAAATCAATGAACAAAAGTATGGACAAAACTATTTACCTGTTCATCAGTTGCATTTAATTCGATAAATAGCTCAAATGTTGAATTCACCACAAACTCAGGACGAGCAGTAGGTCTGTCAATCTTGTTTACGACCACTACAACAGCATGTCCGAATTCTAGAGCTTTCTTCAGAACAAATCTTGTCTGTGGCATAGGTCCCTCTACAGAATCAACCTATGAAGCATAGAGGATTATGTTAATAGAATGATTTTAGCTCGTTTTCTCAATTCACATTAGAACACTGTTTGAAAAATCAGTTCCATAGGAACTTGTTTAGCATGCAGCAGAACATGGAATCAGTACACTATATGCAGTGCGTTACAATTTTTGATAGACATAAGGCATGTCAAGATGTGATGGCATCAAAACACTTATTGAACACTGAAGCACAAAAGAAGCCAATAGAGTATGTTTTAAGCATCAAATAAGAAGTAAGCCAATCTTCTTGTAGAACATTTAACCGCAACAGTAGCTAGTACCACTAGGAGAACTCCTTCCACCATGTTGAGAACGCGTTCCACCTCCCCACCGAAATCTGAATGCCCAGGAGTATCGATAATATTGATTTTAGTACCCTTATAAGTTATCGAAGTGTTTTTGCTAAGTATAGTGATTCCCCTTTCCCTCTCCAGATCATTTGAATCCATTATTCTTTCCTGTACAACTTGATTGTCTCGGAAAACCTGCATAATTTAAACAGCAACAGAAACGGTAAATGCACTATTGATTTTCAACACAACCTGGTGGTTGAACGGAAAGAATTTTCACAAATAGTTTGTCGTTCGTTCTAAGGTGTTTTCGTGAAGTACATATTCTTCCCTTCAGAGTAAAGCTTTCCTTAGCATTAAAATTTTGAAATTAATCTCAGAATGGAACAAGAAGCTTCTAGAATGTACCTTGGCTTGCCTTAACATTGAATCCACCAGAGTTGTCTTTCCATGATCAACATGAGCAACAATTGCTATATTCCTCACATCTCTTCTAGTTGCTTGACCACTATTCCCAGCTGAATAATAATTCAGTTGAAAAATGGTACATAGATTAGCATCATATAACAGAAAAGACAGGAAGCTGATATGTATAGATAGATAAATGCATGAAAAATACCAGTCGTTCTGATGGCAACAGGTCAAGCCAGTGCACACATAATGTGGAAGGAAGATATGGTATTTGTGAAACTAAAATGTAGGTAAGATAGCTTTCACACAATAAACACATTCAACAAACTTCAACGATTAAATATGCAAGAGTAGCCAGCAAATCACAAAATACATTCCATAAAGTGTTTGAGACCTTGAACTCTCCATCTATTTGTTAGCAATTACAACTAAGGAGCTACTCAGCTTGTGAAGCCACAATTGCTATACTCGAAATGTCAACTATGTCATCTTGTGCAACCACCCAATTATAAACAGCGAGAATCAGATTGCTCCCAATTATGTGCTCATTACACTTGATCAGCGAGGCTATAGCAAAACTCGCGTCAATGAGCATAGTGGCCCAACCCCACTGAAAGCGAACCACAGCAACTTCACCTCACTTCACGGTACTAATCAGCAACCCAACCATGGCGGCACCAAAGATCCAGCCGCTAAGCCTAGTCCTACCTCCGAAATGCAACCCCCCCCCCCTACACTGATCAAGGCAGTCGCAGCGCCGAGCAAGCAAGCGAGCGAGCAGTCATGAGAGTGTTATCGCTCACCAGCGGGGGAGGCGCGCTCCTTGACCTCCTGGTCGAGGGAGGCGGAGGCCCTGAGGGAGGAGCGGGCGCTCCTCCTCCGGGACCTCCCCGCCGCGACGACGGCGGAGACTCTCGAGGGGCGGCACCGGCTGGCCTGCCGCTGCGACGGCGCGAGGCGGCGCGCGGCGGTGGTGGTGGTGGCCGCCTGCATCTGCATGGCTGCGGCGGAGGCGGAGGCGGAGGCGGAGGTGGGGTGGTGGGGGGTGCCGCGGCGAGTGGGTGAGGGGTGGGGGTGGAGGTGAGTTTGTAGGGCGGGGGTGTGGCGGTGGGGGCTTGGGGGATAACGGCCATGGGTGCGGCTGTGCCGCTGCGAGGCCGGCCACGTCGGCCGCCGGCAAACCGGTGGCCCGATGGTGGAAATGGATGTGGGGATATTCGGTTTTTTTGATGAAAATTATCCTGTGGCGTCCGTTTGTTCGTCGAGTCGCGGTCGAAGAAAAATTACTACGCCCTGCGAAGTGAACACACACGATCACAATTTCGAACTCCTTTTGTACTCGTGCGTGTGCCTCCCATTTTTTGAGCTTTCGGTTTTTATATGTGAGGTGTGTGTTATCTTCAATGCTACAGATGATATTGCCAGTAGAAAAACAAGAAAAAGCTACTTACCTTTTCTTATTAACACTTATGTATTATGCTAAGAGTATATCTAAATTTTATATCACTTTCATCTAGGGATGGAAAGGAGCCTGACTCGGCTCGGCTTGCAATGGCTCATCACAAGCTACACTTGACTTGGCTCGGCTCGGTTAGGGCGACGAGCTAAAACATACATGAGCTCGGCTCAGCTCATTTCCTGGCTCGAGCCAGATTGAGCTGGCTTGCGAGCCTTCCATTAAAGCCATCCTCACGTCAGAGCTCGTCGCCAGCGGCCACGTCTTCCACATTGAGCAAGTCCTCCACTGTTCACATGCCACACCAAAACTCATTGCCCGTGGCTGCCACGAGTAGGTCCTCCACCGTCCACACCATGCCGAAGCTTGTCGCTGGCGGCTTCATCATCCTCGCTCCATGTTTATCCACTCCGACGAGAGCTCCATCCTAGCCACGTAGCAACCCATGTTCACCGGCTCCGACTCCGCGTTCGATCACTCCAGCAACAGCTCCATCCCTGCCACAGCCCACGTCAATCGGCTCTGACTTGGCGTCCGGTCACTCAGGCGACAATTCCGTCTCAGCCGCCGCCGCAGCACACGTTCGCTACCTCCCCGTCAACATCTCCATCCCAGGCACTACCATGGTCACGTGCAGCCCCGTGCAGCCTCCGAATTAGTCGCCTCGCTCAGACGTGGTGGAGCTGAGTGCATCCCGTTCCAAGCGATAGGAACGGGATGCCATTGTATAGCATTTCTGTATATATATTAGACACATGGTATACTTACAGTATGATTTAGTTAGTTTATGGATCATCTTTTTAATCGTCTGTTACGAAAATGTATTAATATTACACACGCATGAGGGTAGGGAGTTGTTGGTGCCACATCTCTTTAAGTCTCCTTTAGATTTTTTGAAATCTGTAGGAAAGTAAAGAAATTCAATTTAAAAGGAAAATTTTCTGTGAGAACCTTTGGATGGTGAAATTGGTTCAAAAGAATTTCAAATGATAGGAAAAGGTGCTTCATATTTTAGAGGAATATTAACATTTTGATCTCACCTCGTGTCTACAAATTTATTTGAGAATTTCAGTGCACTTCCTCAATATCTCTCTCCCTTCTCTCTAATAAATCATTATATATATCTTCTTTTTTTTAGACCGGACCCAATCCTGTTTAACCGAGTTACTAGAGCGCCTTTTTTTTGGCAATTTCTTCCAATGGGTACTTTTTTTATAGAAACTACGGCGGGTGTTGTCACCAACCAAAAACTTTTATCGATATGGTAAAAACATTTACAAGAGAAGATTACACGGGGACGGGGGAGAGAGAGACGGAGGGTGTTTTAGAAGATAATTACAACGAGAGGTTTAGCGCACAGGTGTGGAGTTGTTGCTTGCTTATGACACTGTCACACTGGTGCAACCACAGATCAATGTCATTGCTTGCCTATAAACCGTTCAATTATCTGTAATAAATTTACATATTTAATGATTTAATTCTATAGATAGTATGTTTTTTAGATAATGTTTTTTTTAATTCTATAGATAGTATTTCTTTTAGATAATGTTTTTTAATTCTATAGATAGTATGTATAAAATGGTATTAAAATGCATAGGAGTATTAGACTATCTGTTAATTAACTGACTGCATTCTTCTATCGTACTTCTCTTACCTGCACACAAAAGAAAAACGTACATGAACTCTTGTATACATGGATATCATGCGCTTTGCTCTAAGTGATAAGCTCAAAAGAATAGGGACTTGATTAATTTTGTCACAGAATGATCCAGTGTGGCCTTAGCCCGACATTTTGCCGAGAAAAAAGTGTGGCCTTCGAAGCACCTTAAGGTTTGTTGGGTCAAAAATGGCCCATAACATCGAAGCACCTTAAGGTTTGTCGGGGGAAATAAGTTCACTTGAGGTCTCTTAACTTGTGAACGAATCCGATTTTCGTCCTTCAACCGAAAAACCAGATATAATGGGTCCCTCAACCATCAAAACCGGTGTAAAATAGGTCCCTCAGCGGTTTTGATGGTGGTTTTGGCTGATGTGGCGCCTACGCCGGTTTGACTTGGTCCTCGTCCTACGTGGCGGTGACATGGCATTGGAAGCAAAATATAAAAATAAAAAAATAAAAACAAAATGTGGGGCCCACAAGTCAGTTAGACAAAAGAAAAAAGAGTGGGACCCACCTGCCAGTGGGACCCACCATCCTCTCTATCCACGGACGAGTGGACGACGGGAGAGGGAGCGACCGGCGCATCCTCTCTCTCCCTCCCGGCATCCTTCCTTGCTAGCCGACGAGCGCACACGGAGAGGGAAAAAGGCGTCGGCCGGCGAGGGGGGCGGAGAAGGCCGTTGGCCGCCGCCCGCTGCGCAGTACTCTTCGGCGGGCTGCGACGCGGAGCTAGGGTTGCGGGAGTCGGAGGGCTGCGGGAGGATGGCGTGGATGACAGTGAGGAGGGTGAGGACGAAGTAGTCCGGGAGGTCGGCGCCGTTGGCCTTGAGCTTGGTGTCGAAGTCGGCAACTCCATCTCCAAGGTTCTCTGGATGGCCACCCTCAGCCCCACCTCGCTGCCCAGTAAGCTTCTTCTACCTCAAAGCTCTCATCCGCCATTGTTGCAACCAAAAACTGCATCAAAGCTCTAACCGATCTATGGATTTCACGCAGACTGGAACAGGATGCGGATCTCGGTGAACATCATCACGCAGAACCGCACCAAGTCACTGCGGCTGCTGCTTGCGTCGCTGCGGAACACGTACTACGTCGGCGACGAGGTGGTGCCGATCAGCTTCA
This sequence comes from Oryza meridionalis, assembly GCA_000338895.3. NCBI lineage: Eukaryota > Viridiplantae > Streptophyta > Magnoliopsida > Poales > Poaceae > Oryza > Oryza meridionalis. The sequence continues at coordinate 11,172,502 of CM002525.2, read as the reverse complement.
ACATGGACAGTCGCGTCGACGTGGCGACGCTGAACGCCGTCAACTCCTCCGACGCTGAACCAGTACTAAAGTGATTCACTCCACCTGACTGACATTGCTCAAAGTTGAGGTTTATAATTTGCCTGACATTGTTCTATACAGCTTGTGCTACATCAATTAGTACCGGTAACAAATTACATTGTGTTTCTTGACATGCTCTACCCCTTGTATATATATATGTACACAGCAACAAGACCTGTCCATCGTGATGAACCTGCTCTACATAAAGGCTTGTGCCCTCCTCATCCACCACCGCTGGAAGATGGAATCCATCCTGGACCACATGCTCAGGGAGGGCCGAGACCGCATGCTCAGGGAGGCCGGCGTCGTGATCCAGCAGCAGCAGGCGGAGGAGAAGAACAGCAGCGGCGGCACGGCCATGGCGCCGCCGCCACCGCGCCCCGGAAGTAGCGTGACCTGCTACGTGTGCTTCGAGGAGGTCTCATCAGACGCCGATCAGCTTCAACATGGACAGCCGCGTCGATGCGGCAACGCTGAACGCCGTCAACTCCTTTGACTGGCCGCACGGCGGCAAGATGCTGCAGCGGAGGATCATTCAGGGCGAGCTGATCCGCACGCAGAGGACTGGCGGCCAGCGGCCGTCTTCGCCCCCCCCCCCCCTCCGCTGGCCAACGCCTTTTTCCCTCTCCGTGCGCGCTCGCCGGCCGGTGAGGAAGGATGCCGGGAGGGGGAGAGAGGAGGCGTCGGTCGCTCCCTCTCCCGTCGTCCACTCATCCGTGGATAGAGAGGATGGTGGGTCCCACTCTTTTTTCTTTGGTCCAACTGACATGTGGGCCCCACATTTTGTTTTTATTTTTTATTTTTATATTTTGCTTCCAATGCCACGTCACCACCACGTAGGACGAGGACCAAGTCAAACCGGCCATGTAGACACCACATCGGCCAAAATCACCATCAAAACCGCTGAGGGACCTGTTTTGCACCGGTTTTGATAGTTGAGGGACACACTGTATCTGGTTTTCTGCTTGAAGGACGAAAATCGAATTCGTTGACAAGTTAAGGGACCTCAAGTGAACTTATTCCGTTTGTTGGGTAAGAGAAATTTGAGCCCATAATTTACACCAGTTTTTCTGGGCCAATTGGTGGGCTTCCAAGCAGGCCGTCGGTCCCCTCCGATCCTTGTCCGTCTGGTCGTCGTCGCCAACGACCTGCCGGCCACCCGGCCGCGCGCGTTTGACGACGGACATGACATCCACCACCAACCAACCGATCAATCGTGTCGCGCCGCCTCAATTCCTCCTTCCTTCCTTCCTTCCACCTTAGTTCGCCCCCTCCACGTCGACCCGTTCTTGGTAGTGGCGGCCACGACGACGATGCCCAGCCATGGCGATCCATACAATATCTCCTCCCGATCGAACTTGCTGCCGGCCGCATTGTCACCGGCCTTAAAATTCCAGCAACACGTACGACGAACCCCCCGTCGACGGCATGGAGCGAAACTGATCGGAGAGATCGAGCAGCGGCGGCATATATGGAGGAGGCGGGGAGCTTCGACGCCGCCGGCGTGTACCCGATGACGCTGCCGAGCCCGAGGATGGTCGGACCGGCGAAGGACCAGTCGCCGGACAAGCCGTCGGGCTTCAGGAAGAGCATCAACCCGATCTACGCCGACGTCGTCGTCGTCGTCGACACGGCCGCTGCCGCCCGTCCGTCCAGGACGGCGGCGGCGGCGGCCCTCGTCAGCGCCGACGACGATGTCGACGATGGCGCCGCTGCTCCGGCGCTGGTGCGGCGGCACACGGGTGGCGCCGGGGACGGGAGGTGGGAGGCGATCCGGGCGGCGAGCGCGCGCGCGCCGCTCAGCCTGGGACACTTCCGCCTTCTGCGGCGGCTCGGGTACGGCGACATCGGCAGCGTGTACCTCGTCGAGCTCCGCGGCGGAGGGAGCGGCGCGCTGTTCGCCATGAAGGTGATGGACAAGGGCTCGCTGGTGAGCCGCAACAAGCTCGCCCGCGCGCAGACGGAGCGCGACATCCTCGGCCTCCTCGACCACCCCTTCCTCCCCACCCTCTACTCCCACTTCGAGACCGACAAGTTCTACTGCCTCCTCATGGAGTTCTGCTCCGGCGGCAACCTCCATTCCCTCCGCCAGAAGCAGCCCAACAAGTGCTTCTCCGAGCACGCCGCCAGGTAAAAATTTCTTTGTTCGATCGATCGCCGGAGTTGGAGAAGAAGAGGAGGTGAAATTCTGAAATCATGGCGATCTTCTTAGGTTCTACGCGTCGGAGGTGTTGCTGGCGCTAGAGTACCTGCACATGCTGGGGGTGGTGTACCGCGACCTCAAGCCGGAGAACGTGCTCGTCCGGGAGGAAGGCCACATCATGCTCTCCGACTTCGACCTCTCGCTCCGCTGCTCCGTCAGCCCGGCGCTGGTCCGCTCACCGTCGGGCCGTGTCGGCGCCGGCACCGGCCTGGTCCACGGCTGCGTGCTCCCGCGGATTCTCCCGAGAAGGAGCGGCAAGAAGAAGAAGAAGCAGAAGGGGAATGACCAGGAGGTGACGTCGGCGACCGGCGACGGCAACGGCAAGAACAGGCCGCCGCCGGCGACGTCGCTGGAGTTCACCGCGGAGCCGACGGGGGCGAGGTCGATGTCGTTCGTGGGCACGCACGAGTACCTGGCGCCGGAGATCATCCGCGGCGAGGGGCACGGCAGCGCCGTCGACTGGTGGACGTTCGGCGTGTTCCTGTACGAGCTGCTGCACGGGACCACGCCGTTCAAGGGCTCCGGCAACCGCGCCACACTGTTCAACGTCGTCGGCCAGCCGCTCCGGTTCCCGGACGCGCCGGCGGCCAGCGCCGCCGCCAGGGACCTCATCCGCGGCCTGCTCGTCAAGGAGCCCCAGTCCAGGCTCGCCTACCGCCGCGGCGCCGCCGAGGTCAAGCAGCACCCGTTCTTCGACGGCGTCAACTGGGCGCTGGTCAGGAGCGCCATGCCGCCCTACATCCCGGAGGCGGACGTCGCCGCCGCCGCCGCCGTGGACTGCCGCTCGCCGCTCGCGCGCGCGACGCAGGGCGGAACGCCCAAGAAGAGCGCCGCCGGTGGGAAGGCCAGCTCGCCACGGGATGATCCGTCCTACGTTGAATTCGAGTACTTCTAGGAGAAAAGATCGATTATTATCGCGTTAATTGTTTTTTCGTTGGATTTTTGTATTTCATATATTTGCTCGGATCTTTCATGTGAACTATGCCAAAGTAAAGGCATGATGTGCTTAATTATGTAGATTGTCCTCTTTCTTAAACTGAGATTTTTTTGCCGATTCCTCCAGAAATTATTACACTGTAAAATTCCAATGAAATCATGCACTCCAAAGGACGAAAAGGATATTTAGCGAGAGATCATGTGTGGGATCGGATTGTGATCAGATCGGAATTTCAGTTTTTGACAACCACACATGCTTAGCCTAATTTCTTTTTCGAGTTTCCACAAGGTCTCCATTTTTTTCTTCAAACTTTCCCCACGCTGTCCTATTTTGTGTGATTTTTATAGGTTGGACCTTTGAAACTAGTAAGGCCGACCCTATTTGATTTGTTTTTTACTTTTGAATTACCAGAAGAAAGCCCGTGCATTGCAACGGGTAAATTCATTTTAATCTTATTATTGTTATATGGTTTAGTTAAGATAAAATTTACTGTGGAAATTCGCTTGGATATATATTTTTAGAAAATCATGAGCTGCAATTAGGAGTCCGTTCGTCTAAAGTTAGCATACGAGTTTTCTTATACGACTCCTTTTGTATTTCCAAAAGCGAACGAACTTAAAAACCAATTCAAATATGGATATATATTTCTAACAGCGAACAAACTTAAAAACCGACTCAAATACGGATATGTATTTCCAAAAGCGAACGAATTAACAACCGACTTATACATAGATGACGTACCAAAGTACCGGTAAAATCATCTTCAATTTTTATAATAGTAGATATTATAATTTATTTATTTACTTTTATGATGACCAACAAACATATAATAATATCATATTTAAAATAAGATTTTATATGTATAAAATTGTATGCATAAATTTTACATGTTCAAAGTATCAACGAATAAAGTTTATATACCAAATATTTTATTATAAAGTTTTTTTGTCAATTTTTTTTACGTATAAAGTTTATATACCTAATGTTTCTAGTTTGTATGTATAAACTTTTTATACAGAGCTTTGATAAATAATATTTTTGGGCCAACGTAAATACAAATAAATGTGTGGGCATTTTTCCTAGTTTGCACGTGGGCCACAAGGGAGAAGGGGGGAGTGGGCTGAGCGGTCAACCGCGCAATAGACCCTTCAAAGAAGGCTATTTAGTGCCCCAAAATGTTAGCATTGTGGTTGATTTTTTTTTCACTGGGCCAGCAAAAGCCAGCCAAAACTTTATTGAGATGCAAGGAATAAAAGGTAACAAAGCAACAATCAAGGCTATTTTAGAAAAAATCGAGAAAACACAGTAAACCCCCTCCCAACGCTAGAAGTGAACACTAAAAAAAATTTTACACCACCATCCTGATCAACATAGCTTCTTGTCAACTCTACAACTCTTCCATGATCTTATCCACAACAGTACTAGGCGAGGAAGACATTGCCCGAAAATCCTTTCGCTTCGCTCTTTTCAAATGAACCAAGTGACCAAGATTACTATCGAGTTGAAAAAACTTCTAGATTGGTTTGGTTAGTGGCCTAAATTGACTTTACTAATTTTCTTGTCAATGCCAAATTTTGGAAAATTTAGCATGGCTAATTTTAACAAGGCATAGTTCTGTTTGGATTGAAGTCAAATTTTTGTTTTTTTCACCTTGATGGTGATATTCTATACATCAGTTTAAGCTTCAGATCACCAAGACATGCAAAAGCCAACATCTTAATTCTTTGATAATTCTATGTTTTGCAACTAATAAGCAATTGGTTGGCTATCGGCAAATGTGGTTCTATAAAATACCATAGCATAAAGTATTTTCTTACCTCATTTTGCCATTGTAGTTAGTCTTCTGTCAATAGCGCTCTATTAACACAGTTGCAAAATGACCATTTTACCCCCAACAAGTGTATCTCAGTCCAAGAAGTGCTTTATGTTTTCTAGGTGTAACATAGACTATTAAATGGTCGTGGAAATTCCGGATAGTTCAAGCACCGTTTCCGTATAAAAGGCACTGTCATTACCCTTTTCGTTATGTATAAATTTTATTCTTTCTAACTTCTTTTTACATCTGAGTAGTTTAAATGATAATCATGGTCAATTAGCGATTGATCGAGCGTTGTTTTCAAAGAAATGCTACCAATTCCGACTGTTTCACCCCTCTATTTGCATAAGATTAATTAACGCGAGACTGACGTAGATGACAAAAGAAGAAAAGAAAAAGCTTATACACTGGCATTTTTCGTAAAACCCTAGTTAGATGATGGCAAAACATAGAACTTACTGTTCAATGGCAATTGACAAAAACAAAATTCTTAGATATTCTTCCTTATGCGTTTGAAAAGTTAGTGCCCTGAATGGTCTTAAGTCCAGTTGCTCTGGCCCAAGATGGGGAAATATAGTCATCCCTAAACAGCAGCAATCAGGAAGCTTCAGCCCAGCTGATACAACTGGGGCTTTTCATCTTTTTAAAGATGAGCTGGGCTTTTGGTTTCGTCCAAACGCAATAGAAAAAATACAACATAATTTGGTTACATTTGCTCCATTTTTCTGTCCTGCGGACAGTTAACTCTTTTTAAACGTTTTCCTCATTATCCTAACTGAAACATTAATACTATAATAATTTACATATATATAGTTAATCATTCAAAAACACACATATAATTAATCTATACCATTTTTATAGACCTATAAAACAAGTGTGATGAGAACGACTGAACAAGGTACTAGATCCTCTGCATTACAGCATAAAATGATCACTGTAGCAATAGGGAAAATACGTCTGCTACAGTAATCTAACGCGTGAGTAAGCAGCGTCGTTGTACTGTATGCCCCCGGAAATTATGTACCTCTGTTACAGAATATAATAAGTTTTAGAGATAGATATGATTATTAAGAAAATAGGTAAAATTAAATATGGAGAAATGTTGTGATTGGTTGAGAAGTGGAGCTAGACAGAAAAATTAAATGGTGGATGATTGTGATTGGTTGGGAAGATATATCGGTAAAAAGTTGAACACTACTACAGAATGGATTTTTTTCCTGACGGCCAATTTGCGTTTTCTATAGCGGCCGACGTTGCCACCAATGACTAAAGACCAATGAAAATCAACCATCTTCACAAGTGGTTAGGTTAAGCTGACCGTCAAGGAAAAAAGATTTTCGAGTACAAAATGAATTTCCCAAATCTGTTGCCCATGCTCAAGCTCCGCCATCGGATGCGCTGCCCATGCCCCAAGCCATTGCCGAATTTGCTGCCTGCCTCCAGCTACCGAGCTCCACCGCCTGTGGCGACCCCACCACCTTGAGCCTCCGGATCCACCACCCAGGCCCCGAGCCACCGCCTGTCCCTCTGCTTGATCTGGGAGAGGGGAGGGGATTGGAGGTGCTGCCGGAACCTTCTCAAGGCCTAGCGGTCGTCATGGTAGCCGCCGCCGGATCCACCTCCTCCACCATCACCTGCCCTTCTCCTTCACCACCAGGGCGACGGATCTAGCAGTTTCGAGCACCACCGCCACCGTTGCCGACGGATCCATCCCCTCTACTGTCACTTTCGCTGGCTAGATGCGGGAGAGGGAGGGGAGGCGGGTATGCCAAATCCGGATCTATGTTCTTGCTTGTCACTTAAGAGCTCCGCTTGCAAAAAGAACTCTATTTTTGCAAGCAGATCTCTTAAATGACAACCAACGGAAATTAATTTGGTTGGCGGTTGGTTACCGAAATCCCCATCAAGTATTTTTTAAACCGTGTGCTCATTAAACCCGCTAGTAAAACTAAAAGGGCGATGCTATGGAAAATGATTTTTTAAGTACTGTAAGGGTGTTTTCAATTTACTATCATTTTCAACCTACAAAACATTTTTACAACCAATGGTATTGCAACAAACAAAATATGAAAAACCCAATACTATCGTACCAAAATTTAGTAATTTAAGAGGGTTTCGCCCTTAGAAACACTGCAAAACTTTAATAAGGGTTCGAACAAAATAAAACCACCAAAATTACCAAAATTTGACATTTTAATGTGATTAAAAATGACAGCATAAACTAAACCGGACCTAGTATACAACTCAGGCCCTGTTTAATTCCCAAACAAAAAATTTTCACTCTGTCACATCAAATATTTAGACACATGTATAGAATATTAAATATAGACAAAAAATAATTACACAGATTACATATAAATTGCGGGACAAATCTTTTAAGCCTAATTACGTCATGTTGACACTATGGTGCTACAGTAAACATTTGCTAATGACAGATTAATTAGGCTTAATAAATTCGTCTCGTAGTTTACAGGCGGAATCTGTAATTTGTTTGTTATTAGACTATGTTTAATACTTTAAATATATGTCCGTATATTCAATGTGACACGCTAAAATTTTTCGTCACGCGAACTAAACAGGGCCTCACTCTCCATTTTCTTCTCCGTTTGAAACAGGCAAAAACCTTTGCGTGTGAGCGTGTCAGACAGGCGCAAGAAGGTTCATTTCGAATTTTGTAGATGGAAACATGCATGGTAGGAGTACAGAATATCCCCCCACCCAGGCAAGTAACCGCCGAGCTAACCATCGATCGATGGAGCCAAGGCAACTAGCGTTTCCAAAGCCCCAAATGCAACGTATACTCCACTACGTACTCGACTTCCATTTCATCACGCATCCACGGTCAAGAACAGCTGGCACGGAATCCAATAATCCAACGCACATATACGGAATCGAAAGGTTGGAGATGCCAACCGTTGTCTGTACGAGACCAAATCATTGGCCACCAACCAACCACAGCCAAGCCCAACTGATCATATCAACCCATGCGAAACACCCATGTTAATGCTACTGCTAATAGTAGCAGAACAGGGGCTGGAAGGGCCGATTGATGATGCTAATGACGCCCTAATCCTGGATTATTAATGTAGCCAAACTCATCATTGCTAATTATCAGTAACCGCCAGCCATGCATATGCACCCAGGCTGCATCCTTGCATTGCATGCCACCGAACTCAGATCATGTTTGTTGTGTTTATATATGTGCTCTTTTCCTATTGCTAAGTAAGGGATGCAAATGGTCAACCCGTTTATAGATAAAATTAGTAGGTAACCTACGGATTGACTAACACTGGTGGAGAAATCCTTATTAGTCCCGGTTCGTAACCCCCCTGTAGTGTCGGTTGTCCAACCGGGACTACGAATCCGGGACTAAAGATAGCGTAACCGGGACTAAAGATCGATCTTTAATCCCGGTTGGTGTAGATCGAGCTGCCATTTTTTTTATTTGTATGGCCATGTTGCTGCATCGTGTCCCGGTTTGCATGGCCCTGTTGCTGCCATTATATATGTTTCAATACATATATGTATGCATAATATATATATATATATATTACATATATAATGCATGTATATATATATGAAATACATATATATACATGCATAATATATATGTATATATTAAAGCACTTAACATTTTATGTGCATATATGACCAAAATATATATTTACACTAAAGTAAATGTGTACATATATAAAAATAGACATGTATTAATTACAATTCATTATGTCCTAGCTAGCTACGACTTCGACGTAGTGGTCGTTATCTCAGAAGCTAACGGCTTATGAATTGTATTTCCGTCGTAGTAGAATTCACCCTCGGGATCAAGGACTTGTTCGTTGATGAATCCTATGAGTTGTTCTTGAACCGCCGTGATAAATTCCTTGTGTGTGAGGTTATCCCTCATGTGAATAACCTATATATGAATGTATGAAATTAATTAGTAATGAACAAATCGATACGTACGCAATGAAAGTTGGAATTTATTTATACGTACATCGAGCTCTCTTGTGGTGTATATTTGGGTTGTAAGGCAGTGGCAATACTCGCATACGTAGTAGCCGCACAAGTTAGTACCCTTGTCTTGCTTTGCACACTACATATATATACATGACAAACGGCGAGAGATTTAATTAATGTACACTTATATTTGAATTAGAGATTCAATATAAATGTAGAGCATGTACTCACAGGAAATTTGAACCTCCGCCTAAGTTTTTCTTTCCAATTGCCGCAGACCAAATGAGGAACCGATACCAAGCCCTACATGGAGTTTAAAGCTATGATTCGTAGTAGCAATTAATAGCAAACTTCGTAATAACATTGGAACTTATGACATTACCTGTCTATGAGTTCAAAAACCTGGTCAAAAGTAGACTCATCTTTATTCATTGAGTCATAGACATTGACTCTACAGGCCTCCAAGTCATAGAGTAAAAGGACCCAGTGGAATCTGCAATATGTGTGAGGTGATATATGAAAAACTGTAGATCTATATATGTACGGGAACGAACTTTGTTCGGAAGACAGTAAAAACTAACGCTGTGTTGTACGGCAATAGTATGAACGTCTTGTAATGCTACTCTTTCAGGAAATGGACGAGATTGTCCTCTGTGGCTTGCGGATAGTCGGCGATCATGTTGACGTTTACTTTCCGAGGGTCGATGAATCCAGTATCGAAAACCCCCCGCCGTCGGGCCCTTTGAATCTCCATTCTACAACGATATAAAGGAATTGTTATATATATGGTGTACATATATATACAAGGAGCTAATTAAAGGAACGTAAGAAATATAACTCAACGATACGTACAAAATCCATGCGCTAAGAATAGATACGTCGAGGGCGTCCAGCTGGTATAGGTCGTAGATATCCTTGAAATTGATCCAGAGAACATCTTCCCCTTGTAAGAAGTCGGAGCTCTTGATCCTCGCTCCGATAATCTCCCTGCCGCTTGCGCTCATCTCCATGTACCGTTGATGGAATTTGTACATCTGTGTCGGTAGGGACTGCAGCTGCTCAGGCTTGACAAGCGGTTTACCGAGTTCGTACTTGTGTCTCACTTCCACCTTTGGGATTGGTGCGCCTTTAAGCAATTGATCCATAGTTAGCCCGGTGTCAGAAATGAATTCTTTTATTCCAATTTGTTGCCCTGTCACCAACGGCTCGACCTCCTGGTTTGGTTGCTCTCCAAGCTGAGGGATTTGTTTGTACTTTCCATAATATGCTTTCTTAAGTGTTCGCTCATAGTCCATTAGCTTGATGGCCTCCTTGGCTGGTGCCGACATACTCCTGAAAAACTTCTTGGCACTCGGGTCAATAGGAATCTTCTTTTCTGGACTCCGAGGCTTCAATTGCCTCTTCACTTCTGCTGCCACGTAAACGTCAAGCTCCTGTTGCGTGCAATCGTATGGTGGCTCCTTGTTCTCGGCGGTGTCAACTTTTGCCTTCTTCGTTGCCCTTGTGCGGGCAGGCGGTGGTGCTTGGTGAGTTCTTGACTTGGAAGGTGCTGGAGGACACGGCGCAGGAGCCTGAGGAGGAGCCGGTGCATGAGCCTGAGAAGGAGTCTGTGCAGGATCCTGAGGAGGAGTCGGTGCAGGAGCCTGAGGAGGAGTCTGTGCAGGATCCTGAGGAGGAGTCGGTGCAGGAGCCTGAGGAGGAGTCTGTGCAGGAGCCTAAGGAGGAGTCAGTGCAGGAGACTGATGAGGAGGAGACGGTGCAGGAGCCTGAGGAGGAGACGGTGGAGGAGCCGGAGGGGATGGTGCATGAGACGCCGCTTGTCGCCCAGGGAGGATGATGTAGCGCTTGCGCCATAGTATAATGGCGTGGCTCGTGTCGCGTAGATGCGTCTCACCGTCTCCTCCAGGGTAGTCCAACTCGAGGTCCTCGTACGCGGCTTTCACCAGCTCAACTTCGACCCTCGAGTATCCTGCTGGAATCGGCCTGCAGTGGTAAGTCCCTGAACGGTCCGTTGGGATGGCCATTCCCGACGCAACCTTCATGTGATGAGAGGTTATCTATTAGTAATCAACATAAGCAGAAACTTGCTGAATGTATATACCCAAAAAACATAGAACTACCTTGATTGATAAGTTCTTGAAGGGAATATGCAGCTCACATGGTGTCCGCTGCGTGATCTTATCAACGGGGCAGGTGGTTTCGTCCTGGGTTTGCATGACATCCATGCTCTGTGATCCTACCTGCCCCGTTGAGGCGCAGCTGCTACGATTGCCTAAGGGGCTGACCATTGCAGGAGGAATGCACGGCTGGGGATCCTGGCACCGATGTGCGGCCATGCATTCATCCACCTTCCGTGCCACCTCCTCTTGCATGCTGAGCTCGTAGCTCGATACCCTGTACTCAAGATCTACAATCTTTGCCTCGGTATCTCTCTTGCTCCTCATCCGACTCCTGTACGTGTGGATGTCCTCCTTGAATCCAATCTTCCAAGGAACAACACATTTCCCACGTGTTCTTCCTGGATGCTCGGGAGTCTGCAGGGCGAGCGATAGCTCGTCCTTTTCTCTGTCGGGTCGGAACGTGCCCTGCGTAGAGGCTTCCACTGCGTCCGTTAGTCGACTGGCAGCCTCGCGTATCTGATCGCTAAACACCAGGGAGCCATCAACTGGGTTAAGCGTTCCACCGTGAGCATAGTACCAGAACTTCGATCGATCCGGCCATTTAGCGGTGGCCGGTTCGATACCCCTCTCAATCAAGCTTGCCTCCATCTCCTCCCACTTCGGCATTGCGACGCTATAGCCGCCTGACCCCAAGTGATGATGGTACTTCTTCTTGGCGGCATTTTTTTTGTTTCTGACCATCATCGCTTGCCTTTGTTGCCCTGTCTTGTAAGCAACGAACTCATCCCAATGATCCCTTAGCTTTGGGAATACGTCGAAGTTCGGTGTTAGTTCCTTCAGGATGTATTTCTTGTAGAGATCTCCCTTGAAGCTCTGGAACTGTTCTGCCATTTTCTTCAGAGTCCACTGTTTCACTATGTTCTCCGTACCCGCGGGTAGCGTGAACGTCTCGAGCATTGTGGTCCACAGCATCTCTTTCTCTGATTCCGGGACAAAGCTGTCATTATCCCCGCGTGCCCTTGTTCTGCGCCAGTACACCGTGCGGACAGGCACGTTGTCCCTCACAACCCAATCGCTGTGGCGTACAAAATTCTTGGCTGCTTCTGCCGGGGCACTAGTTATGATGTGCCGACCCTCTATCTTCTTCGCGGCACCTCGTTGTTCACGTGCCCTCTTCTGTCCAGCGGAGGGATGACTTCCACTAGCCTCCTCCTCCTCGTTCCCCTCCTCGTTCCTCTCCGCATCCTTCTCCACGTTCCCCTCCTCGTTCAAGTACTGGTTTGGATCCTCGTTCCCCTCTTCTTCGTTCATGTACTGGCTGCTTCCCTCTGCGATTGTATAGTACAGTATCTGTTCCTCATCGCGATCAGCCATCTGTGCATACAAAAAATATTTGTTAGGTCTATATATATGCTAAGTCTAACAATCTTATATTAAATCGCTACTAATCTTATATTAAAATTGTAATAATCATATATGCTAAGTCTAACAATCTTATATTCAAACTCTAATAATCTTATATTAAAATTGTAATAATCATATATGCTAAGTCTAACAATCTTATATTCAAACTCTAATAATCTTATAATAAAATTGTAATAATCATATATGCTAAGTCTAACAATCTTATATTCAAACTCTAATAATCTTATTTTAAAATTGTAATAATCATATATGCTAAGTCTAACAATCTTATATTCAAACTCTAATAATCTTATATTAAAATTGTAATAATCATATATGCTAAGTCTAACATTCTTATATTAAATCTCTAATAATCTTATATTAAAATTGTAATAATCATATATGCTAAGTCTAACAATCTTATATTCAAACTCTAATAATCTTATATTAAAATTATAATAATCATATATAATAATCTAATAATCTCTAATAATATAATAATCTTATATTAAAACTCTAATAATCTAATAATCTTATATTAAATAATCTAATAATCTCTAATAATATAATAATCTTATATTAAAACTCTAACAATCACTTCTTTACATCACTTGCCTGCGCGAATTCCTTCGATGGCTAGCTACCACTTCGGCTTGAGGGACGACGACGACGTCTTCTTTGCAACATTACTAGGAAAATGTATTAGTCTAAACGGGCCAAGTTACATATATTGTATTTCACGTTTTAACCTATATATATAATCATATATGTATGCTAAGTTTAATAATCGTTTAATTATCTCGTTCGTACACGTTTCGCTCGCGTTCGTTCTCACACTTTCAGTACAAGTGCATTCACGTTCGTAAGCGTTTCGTTCACGTTCGTTCGCGTTCGATAACGTTTCATTCACGTTCGTTCGCGTTCGTTTGCGTTCGTTAAGCGTTCGTGCACGTTCGTTCGCGTTTGGTCACGTTCGTTCGCGTTCGGCAGTGGCGTCGGCGGAGCGGTGGCGTGGCGGCGCGGCGCGGCAGCTGCGTGGCGGCGCGGCGCGGCAGCTGCGTGGCGGCGCGGCGGCGGCGTCTCGCGGCGGCGTCGGGGCACGGTCCGGCACCGTGGGCCGGCCCGGCGGCGTGGGGGCGCGGCGGCGGCCTGGCATAGCGGCCCGGCGGCGTGGCGCGGCGACATGGCGAGCTCGAGGCGGGGGCGGCGGCGTGGCAATGGCGGCGGCGTGGCGGTGCGGCGGCGGCGTCTCGCGGCGGCGGTTTGGAAAGAGAGAGATCGAGATCGAGAGAGAGAGAGAGGCAGCGGTGGCTCTCACCCAAGAGAGAGCGGCGGCGGCGTCTGCGGCAGAAGCGGCGAGGACCGCCAAGCGACGATGAGAGACGACGACGGCGTCGGCGTGGGGTTGCCCTATGCAGTGGCGGCGAAGAAGAAGCCGAGAGAGATCGATCGGGGAAAAAACTTCTAAGTGTTGGTGGAGAAGACGAGGGCGCATCGGGAATATATATACCCCCACATCTTTAGTCCCGATTCGTAAGAACATCCGGGAGTAAAGATATCTTTACTCCCGGACCGGGATTAAAGATCTTATCTTTAATCCCGGTTGTTGTTACGAACCGGGAGTAAAGATATCTTTACTCCCGGTTGTTCTCACCAACCGGGACTAAAGATCTTTTCCCGCTATTTCCAAATTCTTTTTAAACCCGGTTAGGGTTAAGAACCGGGACTAAAGATAATAGCACTGAATTTTGAATTTCATTACATATGTGTTTCTAAAATAGTAAATAATGCATTACAATTATTTAAAGTCGAAAAATTAATGACAAAACCTTCGAAAAATTATTGTTGTCTGTAGTAAACTAAGTGGATAATATATAATTAGCACATGAATGATTTAAAATTGTTAAAAATTCTAATAATCATATATAATTAGCATATGCATGATATTAAATTGTTAAAAATTCTAATTAACATATGTAAATACCACGTGCATGATTTAAAACTTTTAAAAATTCTAATAATCATATATAACTTGCATATGGATGATATTAAATTGTTAAAAATTCTAATTAACATATGTTAATACCACATGCATGATTTAAAATTAATAAAAATTCTAATCATCATATACAATTAGTATATCATGATAATAAATTGTTGAAAATTCTAATTAACATATGAAAATACCACGTGCATGATTTAAAACTTTTAAAAATTCTAATAATCATATATAACTAGCATATGGATGATTTCAATTTGATAAAAATTCTAATAATCATACATAATTAACATATGCCATACAACAATTGATTTGTATGGATATTCAATACATCCAAAATAGTTTACATCGTGTACACAACAATTACGGCAATACATCGGCGGTGACGGTTGACCGCACGTACTTTCTCCTCACTATTGTTCCTTCCTTGTGATCGCTACGTGAGTAAGGGGTATCTTCATTTGATAGGAGGATGCTAGGGTCAATCGTCACCGTGAAAGGGGGTTGCCCATCAAACTGATCGTAATCCTCGTCAGTCTTATCCTCTACTCCGACGATTTTTCTTTTTCCTGGGAGAACCACGTGGCACTTCGGCTCGTCAGGCCCTTTGCCCTTTTTTCCTTTGCTAGACATGTCCTTGACGTAAAAAACTTGCGTTACATCATTGGCAAGGACAAAATGTTCGTCCGAGTATCCAACCTTGTTAAGGTCAACCGTTGTCATCTCACTGTCATCAATCGTTACGCCTCCACTAGTCAACCTAACCCATTGGCACCGGAACAGAGGGACCTTGAGAGGTCCATAGTCAAGTTTCCATATGTCCTCGATGGCACAGTAATACGTGCCAGTTGTACCATCGTGTCCCATGGCATCGATACGAACGGCACTGTTCTGGTTCGTGCTCTTATGTCTTGGGCTCTCGTGTAGAATGTGTACCCATTGATTTCATATCCCTGGAATGTCGCGATCGAGCCAGATGGTCCCCTCGCCAGGAAGGCCAGTTGTTGGTTAATCGTCTCATTACCCATGAGATGTTGTCACAGCCACGTGGAGAAAGTATCAATGTGATGCCGTGCAATCCATGCATCGGACTTACCGATATTTCTAGCACGAACTAGAGCCAAGTGCTCCTCGATGTAAGGAGCCACCAATGAAGATTGTTGCAGAACCGTGAAATGGGCTTTACGAAATAAATTGTTGTCTACCGTCATTATTGTCTTTCTTCCGAGAGTCCCCTTTCCCCGTAGTCTCCCTTCATGGCGTGATTCAGGTACCCCGATTGGGCGAAGGTCTTCAATAAATTCTACGCAAAATTCCATGACCTCCTCTATTCCATACCCCTTGGCGATGCTTGCCTCTGGACGAGCACGGTTACAAACATATTTCTTCAGAACGCCCATGTACCTCTCGAAAGAAAACATGTTGTGTAGGTACACAGGGCCGAGAAGGTTTACGCAAAGGTTCTTAGTGAGGTGCATCACGTTGATTGCGTGGCGGACGTCCAAGAATTCCCAATAGGGTAACTCCTAAAATATGGAGTTTTTTTTCCACATCACCGCGTGACAATCTTCGCTCTCTATAGGCTGGCTGCCAGGCCCCTTTCCAAACACTACTTTAAGATCTTTCACCATAGCAAACACTGTTTTACCGCTGCGATGTTTTGGCTTCGTACGGTGGTTCGCCGTATGTTCAAAGTGCTTGCCTTTCTTCCGTACTGGGTGGTTTGCTGCAAGGAATCGACGATGACCCATGTATACAACCTTCCGACAGTGCTTAAGATACTTACTTTCTGTTTCATCCATACAGTGTGTGCAAGCCTTGTACCCCTTGTTGGACTGCCCGGATAGGTTGCTAAGTGCAGGCCAATCGTTGATGGTTACGAACAGCAGCGCTCGTACGTTAAACTCCTCCTGTTTGCCCTCGTCCCACACGGGGACACCTTCCTTCTTCCACAACAGTTTAAGATCTTCGACCAGTGGTCTTAGGTACACATCGATGTCATTACCAGGTTGCTTGGGGCCTTGAATAATAATCGGCATCATTATGTACTTCCTCTTTATGCATAGCCAAGGGGGGAGGTTGTAGATACACATCGTAATGGGCCAAGTGCTATGGACGCTGCTCATCTCTCCAAAAGGATTCATGCCATCCGTACTTAAACCAAACCGTATGTTTCGTGCGTCCTTTCCAAAGTCTTTAAATTTTCTGTCGATGTTTCGCCACTGCGAACCATCGGCGGGGTGTCTCAGCATCCCGTCCTGTTGACGTTCTTCAACGTGCCAACACATCATTCTAGCATTTCCCTTGTTCCTGAACAAACGCCTTAGCCGTAGTATTATTGGGAAATACCACATCAACTTAGCAAGAATTCTCTTCTTCGTTAGCTGCCCGTCAACCTCACCTGGATCATCTCGTCTAATCTTGTATCGTAGTGCTTTACAAATAGGGCATGCTTCTAGGTTCTCGTACTCCTCACCACGATATAGGATACAATCATTCGGACATGCGTGAATCTTCTGAATTTCCAGTCCTAGAGGGCAGACTATCTTCTTAGCCTCGTACGTTGTCTTGGGCAATTTGTTTCCCTCCGGAAGAATGTTCTTGACAAGTTTCAATAAATCGCCAAATGCCTTGTCACTAACACCATTTTTTGCCTTCCATTGCAAGAACTCCAGAGTGGTATCCAACTTTTTGTGCCCCTGCTCGCAACCTGGGTACAACGACGTTCTGTGGTCCTCTAACATCCGCTTCAATTTATGGGACCCCTTTTCACTTTCACAGTCCTCCTTTGCGTCCTGCAACATCTGACCAAGATCATCCGCAGCGTCGTTATCGCCAGCATCCTTGTCCACCTCGCCCGTTTGATTTCCTTCAAATCCAGCGTACTGAGCCCAGTCGGGAATGTTCTCGTCCTTCGCTTCACCTTCTTCCATTTTAACCCCTAGCTCACCATGGGATGTCCAACAATTATAGCTTGGCTTGAACCCCGACTCAAACAAGTGGAAATGAATAGTCCTGAATGCAGAATATTCCTTCTGGTTCTTACACTTATTGCATGGACAACAAATAAAACCGTTACGCTTGTTAGCTTCGGCCACTCTCAAAAAATAATGCACGCCCTCGATAAACTCTTTGGACCGCCGGTCAGCGTACATCCATTGCCGATCCATCTACATGAAATGAAAAAAAATCGTATATAAATAAATTTTCGTACAATAATGACAGTCAAACAGTAATGATAAAACAATTAAAAACTCTTTCGACAAGCAATTCTTATTAACAATTTTAAAGTTCTAAACTAATATTAATGTTGTACTTCTCTTAATTTTCATTTAGTTTGTTTTCTATTTTTTAAGATTAATGTTCATCATATTTTAAACTATAAGAATAAAATTTCTATATATTCTTCTTCCCCACACAAATTTTCTCTCTCATCAACTTACAACAAAGTTTTGGAGAAAAAAAATGTGTGAAACATAGCTCCAAAAGTAATATAACAACAAAAAAACAATGGAGGATGAAGTTACTAACCTTTTAGACACCTCCGGTTTGTATATAATCACTAAAAAAATTTCACAAGAAAATTTTGCATGACTTCCTCCTCTTTCTTTGAGAAATTTTGAAGCTTGCTCTCGGGCTGGAGGAGGAAGAAGGCATATATAAAGAGGGGGATCTTTAGTCCCGGTTGGTGTTACCAACCGGGGCTAAAGATCGCCGGGATCTTTAGTCCCGATTGGTAACACCAACCGGGACTAAAGATCCCGGGGGCCCTGACAACGTCTGACATCTCTACAACCGGGACTAAAGCTGATCTTTAGTCCCGGTTGGTTAGCCACCAACCGGGACTAAAGATGACTATTGTGGATTTCGGCCGACCGACCAAAGATGGTTTCTCCACCAGTGTAACGGGTTACCTACTAATTTAATCTAGTAATGGGTTTATGGGTCGATCCACTTATATCTTTAGATGCGATAAGTTGGGTCACACGATGCGAAAACACATATAAATTCTTAAGTCAGCCCGTTTGTATGCCTAGCTAAGTTTCTGCACTGATACGATCAAAAAGAAAAGAAGGAAAGCTAGTGCACTGTTAGGTTCTTTGAACACCGAAAGGTTAATACTGTTGGAAATGTGGTCATATATCGGCATATTTTAATTCGAAATATTAAGACAATAATCATAATCATGGTATGAACAATGTGGGGTGATCTAGTGACAACATGTAGCATAACCAGTAACATGCTTAAGGTATCATAAGTATCATGCACATACCCATACCAAAGATGCAATTGACTTGCGACTAGCACGACTAACAGCGGTATGAACAAATGAATTAACAACAGGAGAAGGACATACCCCGAGAATGGCCCTCCGCTGGATTGTGAGGCAGAATTGCCTCCGTTGGTGTTGACATTCACAACGGCTCCGGCTCCCGGCGCGCCATCTCCAGAGGAAGCAGCAGCGGCGCTGGCGGCAGCTCCGGCTCCAGGCGCAGACATGGTGGACGAACAGAGCAGTCGTGCGGGAAGCACTCCCCAAAAACCTGATCACCCGCCTACCCGGTGCAGATCTCAGGCGAAGGTGTGATTCCGGAGGCCCTGCTCCTTCCGATCTCTCGTGCGCGCAAGTGATCAGAAGCGAGGAAGCGAGACAGCACAGGTGCGCGTGGAGGAGGAAGAACACCAGGGAGAGGAAAGCAAGCGAATCGTTCTGATCGGACTAGCAACCTCCTTAGATAGCAGGAGAGATTCCGCCAGTTGCAACACACACATCGTGGGATCGTGGGATCGTGCACGCGCCGTTACGGAGGCAGTCGTGGAGCACAGGCGCGCGCGGAGGAGGAAGAACACTAGGGAGAGGAAAACAAGTGAATTGTTCTGATCGGACTAGCGGCCTCCTTAGATAGCAGGAGAGATTCCGCCAGTTGCAACACACGCATCATGGGATCGTGGGATCGTGCACGCGTCGTTACGGAGGCAGTCGTGGGAACGTGGGATCGTGGTTGCAAAAGAATAGAGACGTGACATGACGCACGCCCGCCAGCCAAGCCAAGCCAAGCCACGCCACGCCTCGCCCCGCCCACGCCCACGCCCACGCCCTCGGCCTCCTATTTAGGTTGAGATACTCCTCGCTTAAATCCTGAGGTGGTATTATTATCCTTAACACTTATTATGGGCCTTTGAGATTTTAATAGAATAAATCGGGCCTAGCCCAATTATTCTAACAATCCCCACCAAATTTCAAGGCTCATAAGAAATGTTCTCAAGGTTGTGCCTGTTCGATATACCAGTGTTTTGGTGGAGACTGTTTAGTTGAACTTCCACCTAGGAAATGAACTACATCAGACCACAACTGAACAATGGGCTATGCCTTGAATTGTCAGTCTTGTGTGATCAGGTTTCACTCAAACCCTTGACTGGTACTGGGCTGCCGTTCGCTTCCCCTCTGTTTGGAGCATATAAGTCAAACTCCAGGCCTTTCATGAGTATCTAGAGATCGCCCAAACCTCATAGACTGTGACTAGCAGTCGAACTCATATAGGTGTGTTCCTTCTGAGATATTCTGCAGGTCAACATCTCAGCTTGGAAAAGCCACTCGGATCACATTAAGGTACGAGCCATCCTACCATGCAGAAAAGAAGAGAAGTACATCATGAAAATGAGCCTTTTTCAAGGGTCTCTTCTCTCAGTCACACAATAGTTTGTTTCGCCATCCAAATTCACGGGATCTCCGATCACAATGGACATGTTTCCACTATTGTGCAAACTTAGGTGGGTATCAAGCTCATTTCCCTCGATGCACTGTCTATCACATTACGTGGTAGCCCCTTGGTAAACTGATCTGTCAGATTTCTAGCCGTTTGGACATAGTCCAATGCTATCACTCCGGAGTTTTTCTGTTTTCTGACAGATTTCAGTCTTCTCTTGATATGCCTAGATGACTTCATGTTGTCCTTTGACCTATTCACTTTAATAATCGCTGTTTTATTATCACATTAGGATAGCTGGCACTGGTTTTTCAACCACCGGCAAATCCATCAGGAGTTCACGAAGCCACTCGGCCTCAACTGTCGCAGTATCTAGTGCTGTAAGTTCTGCTTCCATTGTTGACCTCGTTAAGATGGTCTGCTTGCAAGACTTCCAGGAAATTGTGCCACCTCCAAGTGTGAACACATATCCATTTGTGGCTTTTATCTCATCAGCATCAGATATCCAGTTTGAGTCACTATACTCTTCTAGTACTTTTGGATACCCGGTATAGTGAATTCCATAGCTCATAGTGTCCTTTAGATAGCGCATTACTCTTTCCAGAGCCTGCCAATGATCATCTCCCGGATTTGAGACAAACTGGCTCAGCTTGCTTACAGCAAATGAGATGTCAGGCCTTGTTGCACTAGCCAAGTACATCAATGAACCAATGATTTGAGAGTATCTCAATTGATCCCTTGTTATTCTTCGGTTTTTCCTTAATAGCACGCTGGGATCATAAGGAGTAGGAGCTGGCTTGCAGTCACTATATCCAAAGCAACTCAAAACCTTGTCCACATAGTGGGATTGCACAAGTGTAATCCCACCCTCATCTCCTATTTGTAGCTTAATGTTAAGAATAACATCAGCCTCTCCCAAATCCTTCATTTCAAAACTCTTGGACAGATAGTCCTTGACCTCCTCAATCACATTGAGGCTGGTCCCAAAGATCAATATGTCATCGACATATAAGCACAAGATCACTCCTAAACCCCCACCATAGCAATAGTACACACATTTGTCAGCTTCGTTCACAACAAAACCTGCAGATGTAAGCGTGGTGTCAAACTTCTCATGCCATTGCTTAGGTGCTTGCTTAAGGCCATACAAGGATTTCAACAGTTTACACACCATTCCCTCCTGACCTTCTAGTACATACCCGTCTGGTTGATCCATATAGATCTCCTCCTCCAGCTCTCCGTTTAGGAAAGCTGTCTTAACGTCCATCTGATGGACGAGAAGACCATGAGAGGCTGCCAGAGCAAGTAGTACTCGAATCGTGGTCAAGCGAGCAACTGGTGAGTATGTGTCGAAAAAATCCTCGCCTTCCTTTTGGGTATAACCCTTGGCCACAAAGTCTTGCCTTGTACTTTTCAATTGTACCATCAGGCCTAAGCTTTTTCTTGAAAACCCATTTGCATACTACAGGCTTGCACCCATATGGATGCTCAACGACTTCCCAAGTACCATTAGACATAATCGAGTTCATCTCACTGCGTACTGCTTCCTTCCAGTAGTCAGCGTCAGGAGATGAATATGCTTCTTCTATGGTTCTTGGGGTGTCATCCACGAGGTATACAATGTAGTCATCTCCAAAGGATTTTGCAACCCTTTGTCTCTTACTCTTACGAGTATCTACAATGTTGTCCTCCTCAGGATTTTCCTCAGGCGTTTGATCATTGTGTTCTATCAGTGCAAAGTGCTCATGGGGCATGACAGTTTCTTGACTAGAAGTGCTAGGTGTATGTTTCATGGGAAATTCATTCTCAAAGAATGTAGCATCTCTGGACTCAATAATTGTACCAACATGCATGTCGGGTACTCTAGAGTTTACTATTAAGAATCTATAACTCACACTGTGAATAGCATAACCAAGGAACACACAATCAACAGTATTTGGTCCAAGTTTCCGCTTTTTGGCTATAGATACATTTACCTTGGCCAAACAGCCCCATGTTCATAGGTATGAGATATTTAATTTCTTCCTTTCCCCTTCCTCGAATGGTGTTACTTCCTTATGCTTCATTGGAATTTTATTCAAGACATGACACGCAGTCAAAACTGCCTCACCCCACCATTCCTTGGAAAGCCCCGCAGTGTCTAACATGGCATTCACCATCTCAGTTAGAGTACGGTTCTTTCTTTCGGCCACCCCATTTGATTGGGGTGAATAGGGAGGCGTCCTCTCATGAATAATTCCAAACTCTTTGTAAAAGGATACAAACTCATTGGAAAAATACTCCCCACCTCTATCAGACCTCAACCGTTTGATTTTCCTTTCAAGTTGATTTTCTACCTCAGCTTTATAGGTCTTAAAGAAATGCAATGCTTCATCCTTTGTTTTCAATAGATACACAGAACAAAATCTAGTGCAATCATCTATCAGTGTCATGAAATATTGCTTTCCCCCTTTAGTCAACACGCCGTTCATTTCGCACAAATCAGAATGAACAAGTTCTAGAGGTGCCAAATTCCTCGCCTCAGATGCCTTGTGAGGCTTGCGAGGTTGTTTCAATTGAACACAAGTATGGCACTTAGAACCTTTGACCAAAGTGAATTTTGGAATTAAACTCATGTTAGCTAAGCGCGTCATACAACCGAAATTCACATGACAGAGTCGCGAATTCCACACATTAGACTCATCATTCTCGCTAATATGGTTCACAACATTATGATTATTACACATGTCATTCAAAGAAAAGCGGAACAAGCCTCCGCTGTCATAACCTTTTCTAACAAAAGTTCCATATTTAGATACGACACATTTATTGGATTCAAACACAAGTCTAAAATCTTCTCTACACAATAGAGAGTCGCTAACAAGATTCTTCTTTATTGAAGAGACATGCTGCACGTTCTTCAGCTGCACGGTCTTTTCTGAAGTAAACTTCAGATCGACCATACCAACACCATGAACAGCCGCAAGCGACCCGTTTCCCATCAACAAGGAGGAACCTCTTCCGACCTGATAAGAAGAAAACAGAGAAATATTAGCACATACATGAATATTAGCACCAGTATCCACCCACCAATCAGGTGAGTGAAAAACAGAGAGAACTGTAGGTAATATTTTACCGTACCCCGATATTCCTCCACCCTCGCTAATGACCATGTTGGCAGACTTCCTGTCTTTGCGCTCAGGACAGTCCTTGGCCCAATGCCCAGACTTGCCACACACAAAGCAATCTCCCTTTGTCTTTCCCTTGCCTTTCTTCTTAAAGTTGGTTGCAACCTTGGGTTTGACATCAGGCTTGACTTTCTTGTTGTTGTGGGATGCATGAGGGTTCTTCTTCTGTACCATATTGGCACTAGAAACTCCCTCAACTTTTTTGCCCCGGTTGTTCTTTGCCCTCGCCTTCTCCTCAACACCCAAAGAGCCAATGAGATCAGAAACACTGAACTCTTATCTCTTGTGCTTTAGAGAAGTGGTAAAGTCCGACCAAGAAGGTGGCAATTTGGCAATAATGCCACCCGCCACAAACTTGTCCGGCAACTCACAGTTGTTGTTCTTAAGTTCCTTAGCCAGCATCTGAATCTCATGAGCTTGTTCTACTACAGAACGGTCATCGACCATCTTGTAGTCATAGAACTGCTACATGACATACAGCTCACTACCAGCGTCGGAAACTCCGAACTTGGCCTCAAGTGCATCCCACATGTCCTTCCCGGAAGGCATGTGTATGTACACGTCCACTATGTTGTCAGCGAGTACACTGATCAATGCTCCACGTAACAGGCAATCCGAAGCCTCGAACTTTGCCTCTTCCTCAGGAGAAAGAGGTGGTTCACTTCGTTTGCCCCGTGAAACATAGAAGCATTGCATCGCTGTCAACCACAATAGTGCACGTGCTTTCCACCTCTTATAGTTAGAACCATCAAAAGCATGTGGTTTCAGTGCAGCAGCAAAGCCAACTACCGAAAATGACCTATCAGGTTTTTGGAATGTTGGAAATGTGGTCATATATCGGCATATTTTAATCCAAAATATTAAAACAATAATCATAATCATGGCATGAACAATGTGCGGTGATCTAGTGACAACATGTAGCATAACCAGTAACATGCTTAAGGTATCATAAGCATCATGCACATACCCATACTAAGGACGCAATTGACTTGCGACTAGCACGACTAACAGCGGTATGAACAAATGAATTAACAACAGGAGAAGGACATACCCCGAGAATGGCCCTTCGCTGGATTGTGAGGCAGAATTGCCTCCGTTGGTGTTGACGTTCGCAACGGCTCTGACTCCCGGTGCACCATCTCCAGAGGCAGCGGCGGCGGCGCCGGCGGCAGCTCCGGCTCCAGGCGCAGACATGGTGGACGAACAGAGCAGTCGTGCGGGAAGCACTCCCTAAAAACCTGATCACCCGCCTACCCGGTGCAGATTTCAGGCGAAGGTGTGGTTTCCGGAGGCCCTGCTCCTTCCGATCTCTCGAATCATTCTGATCGGACTAGTAAAAACCTGATCACCCGCCTACCCGGTGCAGATTTCAGGCGAAGGTGTGGTTTCCGGAGGCCCTGCTCCTTCCGATCTCTCGAATCATTCTGATCGGACTAGTGGCCTCCTTAGATAGCAGGAGAGATTCCGCCAGTTGCAACACACGCGTCGTGGGATCGTGGGATCGTGCACGCGCCGTTACGGAGGCAGTCGTGGGAACGTGGTTGCAAAAGAATAGAGACGTGACGTACGCCCGCAAGCCAAGCCAAGCCCTCGCCCTCGGCCCGGCGTGCGCGCGTGTGGCTTTCCGACTCCCACCTCAACCGGTCAACAGGGAGCCTCCAATAACTCCCAATAACTCCCTATTTAGGTTGAGATACTCCTCGCTTAAATCCTGAGGTGGTATTATTATCCTTAACACTTATTATGGGCCTTTGAGATTTTAATAGAATAAATCGGGCCTAGCCCAATTATTCTAACAAATACAGTGCACCATCAATTTAAATATTTTTATTTTGTTGTTCGATGTCGAACAATATTGATTAAAAAAAACTTCAGTTTTGTTTTATCAAACGTGGACAGACTAACAAGGACTTTGCAGTAAGAACAACACAAGGCAAATGGGCAAAAAAAAATTTACTGCTAGCAGAACTGATTTTACTTCTACATGACCCAAGGGAAAAGGCAAGTAACACCTAGAACAATAATTCCATCGGCCATTCCTACCGTCAGATAGAGTCTTAAGAAAAGAAAAAACTGTCAGAAAGTAGAGTCAGGTTACTCACATGACCATGAACGGTGGCAGCCAGCAGCCGATCGATCGATGACGCACAGCTCTGCGTTGAGACATGCGACTGCTCGATATAAATTGAACGACGGTTCACTGAATTTAGCTCAGTGATCTCTCATAAAATAGATTTGCTTAATTTTTTAAAAAATTATATGCAGATGTTTATCAGTTTAAAAATAGCATATGTCAATAATGAGATGTCCATTAAAATTTCGCTAATATCAAAATGTCTTGATTTATTCTTTCAAATGTGCTAATAAAAGTTACATCCGTTTCATGCTATAAGACTTTTTAGTATTGTCCACATTTATATATGAATATGGGTAATGCTAAAAAATCTTATAGCATAAAACGGAAGTATATATAAGCATTTGCGTTTATACCGTGTTTTTTAAAGGAAAAAAAATGCTTACATAAAACGATCGAACGCACCCGTCACCCCGGTCGCTCTGAATCTGAGCGAGGCGGCGCCGGAAACGGAGCCGCGGATTGGAACGAGATTTCGGGGAGAGGAGCAACGGCAGCCACGGTGGCAAGCGGCAGCGTAGCCAGCGAGGCCACGTGGTCGGAGGGTCTCCTCCGTCCCAGCGCCGGGCCCCACCCCTCCTCCCCCGTCAGTCCACCAACACGACCGTTGCCTCCTCCCCCTCGCCACGCTCCAGCGCCGCACGGCATCGGTGGCCGTGAGGTGGGGACCGCGCCCGTTTGTGGGGCCCACCTGTCAGCGCGTGGGGATCGGCAGCACGTATCACGCATCAATCTTGGGACACCGAGGCGGGCGCGAGACCCGACCGGCAACTGAACTGGCAGCGCATCGCCAGCTGTGCCTGCCAACTGTGCCACGGGCTCTGCCCCCGTAGGTCTGGGCTATTTACGCCCTTTGCCACTAGTGACTTGCCTGATTAGCAAAACAGAGATGGGATATCCGTGCTGAAGATTAGTAAAAGCATTGTTATAGTTATTTGATTATTATTTAGAGTTGCAAGGGCAGTTCGGATTGATGTTATTTTTAATCTTACCATTTCTTAGTAAAGTTGTAAAAAAATATGTACGTTTAGTTTGTTGCCAAATTTAATAATCCATAAGAAATCCTGTCATCTTGCCAATGTCAAAATTTGGTAAGGTTTATTTTAGTTACAATCTGAACATGCCGGTAATGATAACAATTGAAAGCAAATTCATCATGTACTATTACTTTTGTGATATTAGTACTATGTTACTACCATATTTTCATCATTAAATCTACAATTAGCACATAACAGAGATTGGATCTTCGTGCTAAAGATTAGTAAAAGCACTGTAATAATGTTATAGACTTAGTTGTTTGATTATGTAGAGTTGTAATGACAACAATTAAAACCAAATCTATTACCTACCATGAGTATGTAGTACTAGTGCTTTGTACCATTATCGGTTTTGTTCACATTTGGATCATCTCCTGCGGTTTCTGCAATCTTAAATCTTGTAGTCATACCAGCTTGTAAACCCATTCCAAACTAAACTTAGCATCATATGAATCTGGACACGTTTACGATAGAAGGGAGCATAATAAACATCGCACATAATCAGTACATAGACCAGAGGGCAAATTGGTCATGTAGGCCAACACACATCCTAATCATCATCGGCGGTTCACCATCCTGCAGAAGCTCTGCTGGCCTCCGGCCCTGGCCCTGGCTGGAATTCCGCCCAATTATTAGCGGCCAGTGGCATTCCCGCAATTCCTGACCTCTTCTGCTGCCCCTCCCCTCTCCATTTCTATAACTGCAGCCACCCAAGCGGCGCCCATCAAATTCTGCAAAAACCACAGGCCGCACAGCCACAGCAGCGTCCACTTCACGTTCCATCATCTCCTCTACCTCCAACCAGATCGTTGCTAGCCTCGCCGCCGCGCCACCGCCTCAGCCACCGTCGCTGATAAGTGGTCGATCGATCGATCTAGCCGGCCATGGATTACTGGAAGACCAAGGTTCTGCCGAAGATCAAGGTCGTCTTCGCCAAGGGCGGCAGTGCCAAGAAGGCTGCCGCCACCGAACTCATCAAGTCGTTTGATGAATCTAAGGTATGCCGCCGTTGTTTAATTCTTCGGTCGATCGATCTGGTTGATTGCGATGAGATGCTGATGATTGTTGTGGTGGTGGTGGTGATGCAGGAGGGGATCAACGGCGAGTTCGAGGAGAAGAAGGCCGACCTCCAGCCCAAGGTCGTCGAGATCTACGAGGCTGCTCCTGCGCCGCTCAAGGTAAATATAATTCAGAAACTCATCACACGCCAACCGTATCATCCGTCCTAGTAGTTAATTAACTCGATCACTGTACGTATTAGTTTACGGTATATGAGACTTAGCATCATGTAATCATGCAACCAATGAAGGGATGATCCTGATGTATCGATGCTTGGCTGCATCATGCTGCATGCGTTCTGTACGTCTAGTCGCCCTCGCTGGCTCAGTGATGAGCAGTGATGCGTCATGCATATGCATGTACCCTACACATATGAGTAGTGATCAGTAAAAGCTAGACAGCCAGCTAGCTAGCTTAGCTCATACTATCTGCCAAGTTTACAGCTAATTAAGTAGGTCACTGAAACATTTGATGTGTCCATGTTGGCAGGTTCTGATCAAGGACAGGGCCAAGGTGTCCGGGATCAAGAAGAACTCCGCCGCCGTCACCAAGTTCGTCGACGATCTCGCCAAAATCGGTAATATATAAATAACAAACACATCTTATCAAATCTTTTTTAATATAATTTCGCTGATCATTAATTAGCTACGTGAAATTTTCATGGTGGATTGATCAGAGTTCCCCGGAGCGAAGCAACTGAGCGAGGGGATCGCCAAGGTCGGCCCGGCGCTGCTCTCCGGCCCGGTGTTCGCCACCTTCGAGAAGGTCTCCACGTTGCTCCCCGCCGACGAGGAGGAGATCAAGCCCAAGGAGGCTCCGGCCGCCGCCGCCGAAGAGGAGAAGAAAGAGGAAGCCGCCGCCGCCGCCGCCACCGACGCCGCCGGCGAGGAGAAGAAGGAAGAAGCCGAGGAGAAGAAAGAAGAAGAGGCCGCCGCCCCCGCCGACGAGCCAGCTGCAGCCGCCGGAGAGAGCGCACCTGCCGCCGCCGAGGCCGAGCCTGCAGTCGAGGCCGCAGCGACGCCGGCGGCGGGTGAGGCGGCGCCGGCGAAGGCCGAGGAGGAGGAGGCACCAAAGGCCTAACTAGCTATAGCTAGCTAGGGTTCATCGCCGCCATTATTGATGGACGCCTCAAGCCCTAGCTAGAGAGGGATGATCGATATCGTCGTTGTGCCATGTCACCCCAGCCACCACCATTCTTTGCTCTTACACATATGCATGATGATGCAGATATTCCATTATTGTTGTTCATTATTTTTCTCTACCATTTCTTCCCCTCTTTATGGTTAGACGTGTAAGCCTATAATTTTTGTCTGTACTTAAATTAATTATATGCAGTGTGAGGACATGTATGTATGGCATCTGTATATTATCGCCAGTTTTGTTCATCTTGGAAGCGTGCATTATTAATTCATTGATTGGTTATTGTTCCTTCTTCCATGATATATATCTATAAATATTCTGAAAATTTCAAAAGGTTTGCACAGTCTTTTCTTGCTTATATGTCCATGTATGCAGTTGTTAACATGTACTACCATTGACACAATGAATCGGTGCTGTGTTGATCTGTTTCTTTTGCGTTGGGCACGCAACAATGTAAGGGGATGGATGGGGCCCGGTGGTCATGTGCTCCGTGAGTTGTTGTTTTCCGGGCCTGACTGCTTCGTGTTGGATCTTCTGTGGCTCTACTGCTGGACTGGGCCATGTATGCGTGCCAGTTTAGTGAGGGCCCACTTTGTCGGGGCATGGTGCATGTGCCACCGTGCAGCCTTGGATACCTACTCCAGCTATGCCATGGATCTTGCTGACTCGACCAAACTCTGGAAATGACCTATTTTCAGTGTAAGAATATGTATAAGTTGGGGGGATGACAGGTGGGATATTCAACCGTTGGAAAGCCACACTTCAGACCATGCATAGCCGTTCAGACAGCTACAATCATATACAGTACTCGTCTGTTTCATATTAGGGCATGTACAATGGTGTCTAATAATAGACTCTCTTCGTTATCATTCAAGTAAATTTGGTGACGTGTAAGAAAGAGATGGAAAGAAGGAGAAACATTGTTGCTACGCATGACAACGGCTCAGAGTCGACTCTTTGCATTTATTAATGAAAAATTTGTTGCATGAGGGTAGTGAAAAGGAAAGAAGTATAAAAAAAAATAGGGGCAATTGCTTATTTGACCTCGTTTTGAACCATAACTACCAATTTTAACCATACTTTTCAGAGTTTGCTTATTTGACCCTCCTTTTTAAAAACGAAGCTCCCGTCTGACCCTGTTTCCACTAGTCCGTTAAGTTTTAATTTAAAATAAAAAAAGAAATGCAACTATTATTCATAATACCCACAATACCATCAAGAAACCCTATCCACATTTCTCTCTCTCCTTGCAGCGGCGGCGCTCTAATGGGGGCATGGGGCGGCGAAGACGGCGAGCCGGCGCCGGCTCTGGTGACGACGACGAGTGGCGGCGGCGAGTTCTTCTTATCTCCTCCACAGATCCATCACAGGAGAGGCGGCGAATGGCGAGACGGCAAGCTGGCGCCGGCCCTGGTGATAATGACGACGACGAGGAGTGGCGGCAACGAGTCCAAGCAGTGGAGCTCGAGCTGCGGTCAGCGGATCCAGCGCCGCCACCGCCGCCGCCGTCGCCGCTCTCATTCCGCGCCCCTTAGCCACCGCCGCCGCCGCTCCCTCCTTCCCTCCACGAGCCGGCGCGGCCACTCGCCCCCCTCCGTGCGCCGCCGCCGCAACTCGCCCCTTCGTCAGCCCCCGCCGCCGCCGCTCCCTCCCTCCGCCGCCTCAGAGCGCCGCCGCCGCAAGTTGCCGCCCCATCGGCGCCGGCTCGCCGTCTTGTCGATCCGTGGAGGAGAAGAGAAGAGAAGAGAAGAGAGGAGAGGAGAGGAGAAGAGAGAACTGATGGGTGGGTCCCACATGTAATAGGGTCAAATGAGTAAGGACAAGAGATATTTTGTGCTTCAGTTAACACCGTTAGATGCCCTTAGCAGAACAGGGTTGTACAAGAGCTTCGTTTTTGAAAAGGAGGGTCAAATAAGCAAACTCTAAAAAGTAGGGTCAAATTGGTAGTTAGGGTTCAAAACGGGGTCAAATAAGCAATTGTCCCAAAAAATTATTTAGTGCATTAATGATTTAGAAATCTTATTGTCTCTACTATTGTATGAGAATAGTCTATAGTGATATTAATTAATATAGAGAGCTCATATTAGACTCTATATTTGTACATGCCCTTATAAGTTGTTTAATTTTTATTATTGAACTTTTTAAAGTTTGACCAAATTTAAAAAAAAGTACTAATATTTTCAATATAAAATAAACATGTCATCAAAATATATTCAATGTTAAATTTAATGAAATTAATTTAGTATCACAAATGTTACTAATTTTTGTATAAACTTGTTCAACGCTTAAGAACTTAAACAAAGAAAAAAAATCAAACGACTTATGATATGAAGTGGAGGGAGTAATAATTAATGTAATACTAGTATTATCCAGATTTATAGTATTAAGATATGTCACATCCATCCAAAACATTTTATATTTTGGGACGAATGGAGTAATAATTTGAACCAACAAACAAAATCTCTTGGTGATCCTAGGACGACTTCTTTCTCTGTTTCATTCCTGCACCACCTCACCAGGAATTAATTAATTCTGTGACAAAATCTCTGATGCTGATATAAAACGTTGTTCATACGCTCTCAGCTAACGTCTCATGCTCTCAATTGATTTCAATGAAACTTGAAAGAGATCATTTTTTTTCATCTAAATTATCGATTTCGTAACTTGGATGATATTGGTTGTTCTTTGGACAATGAAAATTTAACTTCTAGCGCCTGCAACAACTAAGGTTGCACATAATCATATTAGTAGATACCAGGATCTAAATCCCGTGTGTAAAGTCATACATCAATGGTGCTTCCCCCAACAACAATACTTGTTGCAGATTTAAAGAATATTCAAATTTCTAGAATATTTGGTATAATTTTGTTATAGTAAGGTGATTTGGTAGATATTATTCTGTCATATCAAATGGGTTTGTTCATATTTCAATTTAGAAAAATAATTGAATCACCTCGTGAATTATGGTCACAGTTCGATCTACCTCCTCAATTCAAATACCAGAAATTTGACACCCCAAGCTTTTACGTACGAATCACCCCTGACTTAATTTAGAGCGGTTTTAGTCATGTGTAGTGTACACGATGCAGTACAGTCAACCATTTTTTTTAAAAAAGAAAATCTATGAGGGCCATCTATCAGTGTTTCTCACTTCCTCCCTGGCAGTCAACACCGACAATGGCAAGGCTAACCTTAGCCACCGCCACCCTCTTGCTCTCTTCTCCAGGCTCAACTTTGGCAGGCGATGCTGATGACGGCGAGGTGAGGTGCAGTGGAGACCATGAAGAGTAAAACCGGCATGATATGTGCTCGTTGGCCGCGAGAGCTTGCGACATCTTCTCCCTGTCAAGCTTTGGCGGTGGAAATGGGGAGCGGGAGAGCATGCCAGCGCCCTAGGAGAGTTGAGCTCCACCTCCGATGTCCTCCCAAGCAAGCTTGAGCTCCGTCACTAGCTGTTGCTACTAATGCCTACCTGAGCTAGCTCGAGCTTTGCTGGCTGCCGCCGCCTCCAGCACCATTCCTAAGTGAGCCTTCTTCAAACCACCTCCAAATCCAGGTCCGCCTCTAGCCTCCAGTCTCCTCGGCTTCCATCCACCACCTCTAAATCGAGCTCCGTCTCTAGTGCCCTCCCTGATCCACCTCTAGCCGCCTCAAATCTAGCTCCATCTTTGATGTTGGCTATGGCCTCCAGCTCAAGCTTGCTTCGACTCTAACTTCCTACCTGCTTAATTACCTACATCCAAGAGAGCGGGCGGTATGTGTGGTGGTGTGGGGGAGGAGATATGATGCATGGGTCATATTCATTTGAGTAAATTTCATAGAACTGTAGATAATTAGGTCAAATTATCATAAAACTACATATTTAACAATAAATTTATCCCAAAACTACATGTTTAAGGCTAAGTATTGTAAAACTAAAAATTTAATAATAAAATTATAAAAAAAAGATTTTGGGGTTTAAATCCTTAGCACTATTATGTTTGAGTTATAAATGCCCTTGTGATTGAATTGATATAAAACATGTTATTTTGTGATAACTTTGTTATTAAATGTGTAGTTTTATGACATTCCACCTTAAGTATATAGTTTTGTGATAAATTTTAATCTTAAATCTATAGTTTTATGATAATTTGGCTAAAGTACCTGTAGTTTCATGAAATTTACTCAGTTAATTTTCTTTATTCATTTTTGTTTGGATTACCATGTGTCCATGTCAGATCGAATGTTTGCCTGGTTTGGAAAGTTGGGATGACGAATGTTTATCTTTCTTCAAAGGGAGTAATAATTTGGACTTTTTGCATGAGGCATCCCTCCTAGTCTGCACTAGGGATGTCAATTGTGCCCGTTTACCCGTGGGTAAAAACCCTATTAGGGCTGGGGTTTGTTCTCCATTTTATACCCATGGGTTTCTTATTGGGTCAAAAGTTATGCCCAATGG
Source organism: Oryza meridionalis (assembly GCA_000338895.3). Lineage (NCBI taxonomy): Eukaryota > Viridiplantae > Streptophyta > Magnoliopsida > Poales > Poaceae > Oryza > Oryza meridionalis. Next base: position 11,139,323 of record CM002525.2, on the reverse strand, counting down.
GTAAATGGGCATGGGTATGGGTATGGGTAATCACTACCCACGCCCGCTTTGCCCGTTTACCTGCGAAATCTAACTTACATGTAGGCTAGGAGCAAAATCCACTAGAATACATAAGCCACGTTCTTTGTTTTCTACGGTTTCCCTTTTATTTCCCTTATTGTTTCTCTCCCCCTTCCTCTATCACCGCTAGAGGAGACACACCACACCGAGGCAGAGAATATTTGATGTTTTAAGTTCGATTCGAACTTAGAAGCTTGTAGACTTTTTGTTCCACTGCTTTTGTTGTGACGGGTAAACGGGCACGCCCGCGGGCACAAGGCGCCCGCGGGCGATGGGCATGGGCAACAATCCTTGCTCGTCATGTAGTAATGGGCATACCCACGGGCACAAATAATCTCATGAGCACGGGTATGCCAATTGCCATCCCTAGTCCGCACGATCTGCTGCCATTTCTTGTACATGCCACTCTTCTGTTAAGGGTTTGTTTGACAGAGTTTCAACTCCAGCTCTGGAGCCCAATCAAACGGTTTCAGTTCCATAAAAAAAGAAGCTCATCGGGCTAAAGTGCTATCACAAAAATAAACTAAATAGGTGGAACGTGTTTTAGGCTGCTCCACAACTTCATTTCAGATCTAGCTCTTAGAGTTAATTTAGGAGTTGGAGCCCTACTAAACATGCCTAAACCAAAACCTGCCGTTGAGGTGTTTACTATTTTGATAAATATCAATGGTACCCTTTTTAGGGGTAAACCAACCCTAGTAACTTATCTTTCATTACCTCCCAATAGGAATAAGTCCACTTTGACTCCCTTGAATATAGGTCCAACATTCAAATTCGTATATCGGTTATGGTCACCCCCAAACTATTAAAACCGATGTATTTTCTTCTGTCGGCTGTTTTTGAGGGCGGTTTCGCTGACGTAATGCTTTGACTAAGTTATCAGTGGGCCCCACATGCTTCCTTTCTTTCTCCTCCCCCTTCACTTTCCCCACACTGCCGAGCTATCAGGGAGAGCCGGTGACGGCAGTCGGCAGTGGCACGACGGTGACAAGGAGTGTGATGGCGGTCGGCAATGGCGCGACGATAGCTTTGTCGGCCTCCCCTTTGACCATCACTGCCATCCTCGTTCGCGGTTCCTCCTTCCCGATGAATGTGCCACATCAGCGAAAACCTACTCTCAAAACCGTTAAGGGAATGAAACTACACTGGTTTTAATAATTAGGAGATCAAGATATCCAGTGGGGGGGATGAATCATATTAGACCTATTTTGAGGGAATCAATGTGGACTTATTTCCTCCTAATACAATTGGGCAGGACAAAAGCGCCTCTTCATGCTAAAATCACCTGTTTGTTGCCGTGCCGCCTGACGACCCAATCAACCTGTTCCTGATGTTCAATGGGCCAACAAGCATTCACCGGCCCAACAAAGCCCGAATATAGGGGGAAAAGAAAAAAAGAAAATGAAAAAGCAGGCACACGCTGGTGGTGGTGGAGTGCGGCGAGCAGGCGACCCAGATCAGCGTAGAGCGCGGGAGCCGCTTGCGGTCTCTGGAATCTTCCAGCCACGCCCGCGCTCCCTCCCACTTCCCCGCCATTAAAAATCCCCAGCCCTCGCGCAAACCCCGCTCCCAAAACCCTAGCCGCCACCCTCCCCATTCATCCTCCGCCGCCGCCAACCCCAACCCCAACCATGCAGCGCGCCGCCTCCCTCGCCCTCCGCCGCCTCGCCGCGGCCGCCCCACGACCACCACCGGCGCATCTCGCCGTTGGGCCCGCCGCTCCCCGGCTGGCGGCGGCGGCAGCGGCAGCGGCGGCGCCGCCATCCGCCGCCGTGGCGCGCTTCCTGCTCCACCCCGCGGGCGCGACCCCCGCGGCGCTGCACGCGCGGAGAGGGTACGCCGCCGCGGGCCGGAAGGCGAAGGCGGTGAGCGAGAGCGAGGACGAGGACGAGGACGATGAATTTGAGGCCATGGGAAGCGACGGGGAGTTCGAAGGCGACTTCGACGACGACGAAGAGGATCTCGAAGACTTCGACGACGACGACGAGGTGTCCGGCTCCGAAGATGACGACGACGACTGCAAGCCCGCGAAGAAGCGTGGGAGGCACTGAATCTCTCACCTCGGCTCGGCTCATGTATTGTTTGGTTTCTCACCGATTTCTTTCTTTACAATCGAAGAATGAATTCGAGATAAAGCGAAAGGAAAATTAAACAATGATTAGTACTAATAACATGGGAGGTGATTGGCTTTTATCATGTTTTGAAGCAGAGAATTGCTGTAATTTTTGTTCCTTTGTCTGAAGGAGACCGAAGCTATCCGAGCTTGTCAACTTCGTAATACATAAAAGGTTGAGTTTTGCACGGTTTCTGACACAGATTTTGCTTGAATGTGTCGTGGTTTGTTAGCCTTGGACCCTTTTTTAAACCTGTGTGATCTACTCTGCCAAACTTGAAAGGCGAGTAACAAATCAAAACTTCTGTAAAATTCACAGTTCACTCTCATAGTCTCATGCCATTAAAGATCCTCCATGTTCTTGTTTGTGCCACTAAGGCAGATGAAAAAAAAAAACAAGAGAAGATGAGTCGCCTCTTCTCCAACAAGCGAAAACATCATGGAAGCGTCAAAGCAGAGGAAAACCGGTAGAACGGATGTTTGTCAACCCAACAAGTTGCAAACAGCAAAGCGAAGTGGAGCAACAAAGTCAAGGAGGTGAAGAGCAAGAACTCAAATCAAAATGCTACCAACAGTTCAGAGATTCCAAAGCTTGGAGCTGGCACTGAATTAGCTGACGAGCCAACCATATGTTTGTGTATGTCTACTGAAACGAATATTTTTTTTACAGTGTCACTCCTTTTACAGTGGTATTTACATGTATGTGAGTACATAACAAACTTGTGATCTTTTCCAGCTCCTGTGAACTTGTGTTTTATTTCAACAAAAGAAGGGAAGTCCTATCAGAAACACTGCAAATATAGGCACAAATTTGAGCACATCCAAAGGGACAGGCAAGCAAAATAACAGCCTAGTTTGCTTAGCCTAGTTTGTTAATAGTAAACTGAACGCTCGATAAATACTTTACCTTACCAAAATTTTTGGAGAACTAATACATCAGCATGATTCTGACATCAAACTAAAATTCAAACCAAAAATTGGTGGCACTGACTAGTTCAACCCAACACCACTGGACATCATTCAGAAGTTTTTTTTTTTTAACTAGGAGAGCCAAGCTCTCCCCATTTCTATTACCAGAAACAGAAGCTACAAAAAAATTCAGAGGATTTAAAACAACATCGAAAACGACCTGACCAGGTGCCATCCAAGTATCCAACCATAGTTGGGGGAGAGAGTATTCCTTCAGGCATACTAGCCACTCAGAGTCGCACGTTTGCACGACTATGAGAAGCTATCTTTGTTAAAGATTAAGGTTGTCTTTTTTTTTTGCAACTAAAATGATCTTGGCCCTAAACATTAATACGAAGTTGCCCATATGTCACATACATAACCACCGTAATATTTCTATGTTTTTTCGGCACAGAAACAATTCATACTACCTATGTTCACACGGTTAACCATTTGTCTAATTAAAAATTTTACATATTTGTAATTTATTTTGTTGTGAGTTGTTTTATAAACTGAAAGTACTTTAAGAATGATTTATATCTTATTTATTTAAAAAAGAATTTGGAAAAGACAAATAGTCAAATATGTATCTAAAAGTCAATGATGTCATATATTAAAAGACAGAGGGAGTATTTGTTTCACTTGATCCATGTGTCAAATTTCAAAAGTACCCAAATTATGAAATTGAAGCCCTTTAAGTTTCATAAGTGTCCATCTGTGTTGCTTGCTCTCTTTCATGCTTGTAAGTGTGTGAGGAGAGGCACTAGAAGGCACCAGAAGGATAATGCAGTACGTATCTGATCGGGCGGTCATAATTTATCCAATTATGTATCTGATGGCATTTGTTTTTCAGCTTACGTGGCCTAATGTGCTTCTCAGAAGGATTAGTTCTTTCATTACTTTAGATATGAAAACTATCTCACAACCAACTTATCAACTACTGCAAAGAGAAAAACAAACATAGACAACAATACCAGCCCAGAGTGATCCAAAGCAGATCACCACCCAGATCAGATCCAAAAGCAGAACTTCAGCTTAGCACACCCAAAGAAAAAAAAAACCATTGAGCAGCTTCATGCCTTCATCCCCTTCCTCTTCTCCCCCCTTGCTACTACTAGTTTGAGAAACACCCAGGGGTCTTCCGGCTAGCTCCACAAGGTGGTGGACTAGACGATCTGGGTTTGAAATCTCACCCCTTCTAATTATTTGATATTAGGTCCTTCCCTAATATTCGCGTTTTTCATCCCGTACCCATCTCGCAATCTCATCATCTTGGAACTCCATCCATGGTGAGCAACTTAAATTCATCTGCCATTCAGAAAACAAATACTCCTAGTACTTATCTAAACATGCCATGCTAATGTCAAATAGGAAATTGCTATGCATACGACCCAACTATCCGACTGAATTTGATTAACGGTTGTAAAGGTTGCAGTGCATATGAACATATTCTCTTTCGATTAATCTGTCGTTGCATATCTTTAATTATATATGAGTTGTTCAACTGAGTCATATATATATATAGCAGTACTCTTTCAAATAATCTATACATAACCACTGCTGCTTTGCTCACAGGCGCCGATAGGCCGTCCATCCGACAAGTGGGCCAGACCGATAGGTCGGCCTATATGGGCCTTATTGGGCCTATTTCTCCGCCCAAAGCCCATCTCAGCGCACCCTCTCAACCTTCCCCATTTTACCCCCTCCACTCGCCCTTCCATCTCCCACTGCCACCTCGGCCCCACCACCAACTTACCCAGGAACACCCGTTCGACGGTCCGATCCACATCCAACGATCCGCAACCCAGGGGCAAATCCGCCATTCGTCCCCCACCTCAAACCCTAGCCTCGCCGCATCCCGACTATAAAACCTTCTCCTCTCCACGAACCCTAACCCCATCCGGCGGCGGCGACCAACCACACCGGCGAAGGAGAAGGAGAAGGAGGAGATCCGCACCAAGCCGCAGCCATGGTGAAGTTCCTGAAGCCCGGGAAGGCGGTGATCCTGCTGCAGGGGCGGTACGCGGGGCGGAAGGCGGTGATCGTGCGCGTGTTCGAGGAGGGCACCCGCGACCGCCCCTACGGCCACTGCCTCGTCGCCGGCCTCGCCAAGTACCCGAAGAAGGTGATCCGCAAGGACTCGGCGAAGAAGACGGCGAAGAAGTCGAGGGTCAAGTGCTTCCTCAAGCTCGTCAACTTCACCCACATCATGCCCACCCGCTACACCCTCGACGTCGACTTCAAGGACGTGGCCTCCGGGGGACCCGACGCCCTCGCCACCCGCGACAAGAAGGTGGCCGCCTGCAAGGCCGCCAAGGCCCGCCTCGAGGAGAGGTTCAAGACCGGCAAGAACAGGTGGTTCTTCACCAAGCTCCGCTTCTAGGCGCCTTCTTGTTCTTGCTATCATCCGTTAATCTATCTCTGGTTTTTTTGGTATCTGTCCATGAAGACTTGGTTGTTAGTATTGAGTTTTTAAATTAAGACAGGATGATTTTCATGTGTTATGAAGTCATGCCAAGGATAGATCTGGTTGAAATTTTGTTTGGGAATTACACTGCTTCAGATGCGATTTGTTTTCCATGTTCCTCCATTCCAGCGGTGATTCATTAACTGTGTTTGGCAGACATGATTTGCAACTTAATTAGGTCTACTAACTCGCATGCTTATCAAAATTTAGCAACTGTAATCTTAGGCAATTCGTTGGTAATGGTAGTGCAATTTGTTGTGGAGTGCTTGCGATAGGTTGCCTGATTAGTGTTTAGGGATCTATTTGTTTGTTGCAAGGTGATTAGTTTTACTTGGTTTCTTTGGTTGGATGGATTGCATTGTTGGTTATGCGCTGTCATGTATGTCCGGTGTTTATGTTATGCTTCAAGTATTAAGGTTCAATTGGCTAGCTGCTTATTTGTGTAGTATTTAAAGTTCTAATGCTTTAATTTGAGCCCGAATGCAAAATAATGAAATAGGACGTCCATAAGTGACTTATTTCATTCTTTTAGTTGTTGCAGTCAGTGGCTGCACTATGATCCTAGTAGAAATCTGAGATAGATAAGAAAAGTGTAATTGTCCTGTCCTACTTCAGTGCTGAGCTTACACAGTTTAGTGGTAGGTCTGGATATTTTGCATCAAGTATTGTGGGATTTTGTCTGTGTGGTTTGGTTGTTTATATTTTTAGACCACAGCAGTTCTGGCTAACAATGCTTTGTGATAAGTCTGCGCCTAAATTTTAACAATCTGATTGAGTTATATCATGGGGATAATGGCATGGATGTTGATTCCATTATGATTTTGGTGACAAGACATTGGTTAATGTTAGGTGATGTTCCAATGGACATTTTTAGTTTTTTGCTTGTATGTGGTTATGAGTGATTATAATTTTATATAAGTGCTCACCTATATCACCTTAACCTTTTGTTGTGTATGCTAGAGAAATGCTTGATGCTTTGCGAAAGTTATTTATATCAATCTTAACCTTGGTTCAGCTTGTTGCCTTTTTGAAAATGTTCAATTTTGAACAAAGATGCCTCAATTTGTTCAGAATGTCATAAACCTAGAATTTAATTGATTCCATGAGTTCTGATGGGATCATTTCTTCTCCTCACGGTACCACATCGCGGTATTGTATTGGCACTCAGTCATGTCATGTCGTGGTAGTGTGCTTTCTTCTTTTCCTTTCATCGCATAAAATCATCGGGGTCTGATAGAACTGATGCCAATAGGATATTGTTATCTTTGGGATGAGAGGTAGCAAAATGTAAATGTTTGCCCTGATTTCGTTCCTTTTTTTCCCTGTTTATGTATTGCCGGATGCTGTTCTGTTATTTTGTTTTACTGTGTGTTGGTTTTGTGTCGGTATGTGTAGAGCTGTCCGTTTAGAATTAGAATTGTTTCCCAGAACGCCAATTCTCAACAATCAGCTCGATGAATGTTTTGCATGTTAGACACCAACCCTCTGAACTCATCATTTTTGCAATACGCTTTCATCTGAACTCCAAACTTCGGAGCGTATTCTTCCTATTTTAAGGATTCTTGGAGACGAATCATCTATCTATGCTATAACCAACTTTTCTGAGTTTACCGACAAGTTCTCGAAAACCGGTTGGTTTTGGTGAAATTTTGATCGAAATCAACGAAATTTTGATCAGTAGGTGTTTTCCTTTTTTTTAATTCCGATCAGTTTTGGCTCATGTAAGTGTTTTCCTTTTTTTAATTTTTTATTCTTTTCTTTCCTGATATAAGTTTCAGTAAATACACACAATACATCATTTTTTTTGAAAATTTATATCCCAATAGATTCTATGAATATCATAGTATTTATAAGATTTTATTTAATTTTTTTCTTTTTTTATCAATTCAAATTTGAATTTGGATGAAACTTCTTGAAATCTTAGACGGTTTCTACTTTTGAGCCTCGTTGAAATTTCGCGAAATCCGGTCGGATTTCGTCGGAATCCTAAACCTGGATAGGGCACGGCATACTTGCTGGAGGGGGGAGAATTGAACTGGTGCATACGATGCTGGTCGGATTTCATCGGAATCGTAAACCTGGATGCATATGATGCTGGTCGGATTTCATGAGAATCGTAAACCTGGATGGGGCACGGCATACTTGCTGGAGGGGGGAGAATTGAACTGGTGCATATGATGCTGAGCGCTGAGGCTATCGCCTGTCTGCATGCTGTGCGTGCTGCAGCTCTGTTCTAGTGAATGCTCTGAAGTCTGCTAACTATGATCAGGCTGCGGCGAGAAATTGGATATTCTGCCAATATCAAAAGAGGGTTTCGCTATAATGCCATTCCGCTGATTAGATTTGTTAAAATGCCACCCTCAAGCAATGCCAAGCATTCTTTTGCCATATTCACCATTTCACCCTATTTCCACCGATTTTTGCACCTGGATTGACCAAAATACCCCTTTGGGACTGCTGATTCTTCTAGCTCAGCTCACTCTATTTTCAAGCTGAGGAAAGGGGATCCAGCGCCTCCGGTGGGAAATTTAATTTGTTGCCTTAAATCCTATGATGATGATGATGAACATACATGCAACAACAAGAACGAACCTCCGCTCAAAAAGAAAGATAAAAGAATAAACTTGTCCATGGAGAATATATACACAACCAGATCAGAACTCATGTACGCGTGTAGAAAGAAACATTGAAGATGTGCTCAGCACGACGGCGGACCGGGATGCGACTGGCCGTCCCGGTGTACGCGCCGGAGGAGAGCGCCAGAGCGGCATCACGAAGGCGGACGCGGTCTCCGCCACGCGGTGCCTCCCGCGCGACGAGATGAACGCCATCCGCTCCCGGTCCATGCGCGCCAGGTCGACCGGAGCAGCTCGAATCGCGCCGACTTGCCGCTCGCGCCGGCCGAGGCCACGGCGACCAACAGCGCTGCTGCCACCACCAGCACCACCACGCGGCGGCGGCCCGCCATTCCTGACCCGCCGCTCACGGCTAGCTAGCAAGCTAGCCCGCCTCGCCCCCGCCAAAAAACGCGCGCGATAGTCCACTGGGACTGGGAGATCGACATGGCAATGGGAGTCGCGGCGACGGCGGCGCCAATGTGCTAGAAGAAGGGCTGAGCTTGAAGAAGCAACCCAAAGGGGTATTTTGGTCAGCCCGGGTGTGAAAATTGGTGGAAATGGTGAATATGTCAAAAGAAATGCTTGGCATCGCTTGGGGTGACATTTTAACGAATCCAATCAGTGGAATGATATTATAGCGAAACCCTCCTTTTGCAGTGGCAGAATATCCAATTTCTCGACTGCGGCGGGATCATATTCACGCAAATCAGAACGATGTTCCAGATGGAATTTGCAAAGATTGAGGTGTCTTTTGCCTATCGGTCCTGTAACAATTGTGCTCATGAACTAGCTCGTCACGGAACTAGTTGGGACCCGGGTCAGATGTCCTTCTGGACTGACCCCCTCCCGGAGTTTATAAGGTCCCTGGTGGTTCGTGATTACACTGGACCTGTGTGTTAGAGCAGGTACAATAGCAGGCTATAAGCTAGCTATAAACATATTTTAAAGAGATAAAGGAAGAGAGAGAAGAGCAGCGGACTACAAACCTATAGCCAGCTGTAGCACGAACTTCAAGACGTAATGTGTATATAATAGGTGGGACCAGATATTAATAGTATAGTAAGCAATTATTGTATAAATTAACTATAAATAATTTAGAGCTAATAATGAGCTATACTATTAAACTTGCTCTTAATAAAGAGCACGTCCTAAGATCAAAACAGAAAATAACTAACTTGCGTGTTGCAAGGCAGCGGTGGCACTCACTACCTTACATCCGACCGTTAAATGGCCTTAATCTAATGGTTCTGCTAAATGTCGGTATGCCTCGTCATTCTCACCCTACTATGGACCAGGCTCCCCCTTATTGTTTTCCGCGCACACGTTTTAAACATCTAAACGATATGTTTTTTACAAAAAAATTTATATACTAAAGTTGCTTATAAAATCATATTAATCCATTTTTTTAAAAAATTAGCTAATACTTAATTAATCACGTGCTAATGGACCGCTCCGTTTTCCGTGCGTGGGTGATGGTTCTCAACACCCACCACCGAATACAGCCTAAGGGTGTGTTTGGAACTCTAAGTTCCCAACCATTGCTTCGTTTTCGGCGCGCACGCTTTTCAAACTGTTAAATGGTGCGTTTTTTGCAAAAAGTTTTATACGAAAGCTGCTTAAAAAAATCATATTGATCTATTTTTGAAAAAAAATAGCAAATACTTAATTAATTGCGTGCTAATAGACTGCCCCGTTTTCCGTGCGTACTGTTTGGGATGAGAACCGGCATATGCAAATACAACCTACTAAGGCTTGTTTGGGGAGTTCATTCTCACCCTACTCTGGACCAGGCTAAGGCTTGTTTGGAGAGTTTCTAGCAGCTGAAGTTTTTACCAGAATCTAAAGTTCCTTCAAACAATTTAGATTTAGAAAATAAACTAAAAACCAAAATCTAGATTTAGCAGCTCATCTAGATTCTGAGAAGTTGATTACCAACTAATAGATACTTCCCACATAGAGCCTAAGGCGATAAGGAGAACGGAGGAGCTTGCAGGTGGCTAGGGCGATGGCATTCGCAGAGGCAGGAAACCATCTACTACCTTACACATACCGCTATCAGCCGAGCAGATGAGCAAATGAGCAGACAAGAGAGCAATCATGCGAACTTGTCTGCTACTGGCCTACTACGCAGTTGAATGAGTTGATTTTAGATTTTTAGTGATATCTGAGTTCGGAAGAGGAATGCTCCCAATAGAAACGAAACGAACAAAGAGGAAGACAAATCCTTTCGCCACTAGTTATTCTTTCATGGGTCTAGCTTCTTGGTCCTTTCTCAACTCCTCTTGAGTCTTTGGCTCCAACATCTATTTCTCTGACTATTTTTTTTATTAGTCGAATCTTAATCTAAATGTCTGATTGGTCAGGTTATTGTTCTTTTGTCATCTATTTCTCTGACTATTTTCTTTATGTATTAGTTGAATCTTAATCTGAATGTCTGATTGACCAGGTTATTTTTTTCCATGCGAGTCCATGAGTTGCCAATGGTTTAGGCCGTGTGAGATCAGTACTGCTTTAGAATGAAATGGAGTCATGAGTCATCCTTTGTCTAATTCTATCCCGTTAGTTCCTACTGATATTAGTTGGCTTCACCAATTCGTATTGTTTTCTATTTACTGTCAATGGCACTAATAATGGATGTTGCGTTTTCAAATATGATGCTGCATGCCCTCATGACAAATAAATGTGTATCACTTCAGGTTAGCTTCGTATATCTGTGCAACACTGAGCTTTCTTTTGGTAACTCAAGGACTCTAGGACCTCAAATTTTGGTTTTGTGATAAAAGGGTAACATGGGATGCCCTCTATTTTTTGTTTTGTGATTATATGAAATCTAGGACGTGACTGATCATTAATCCATCTCGAATGAGAGAATGGAATCTGTAAAAATATTTGAGCACTTCAAACAATTCTCTTCTACCTTTATTTATTTTATTAGCAACGTGGGCTCCACGTACACGCTTAATAGTAGCCTATCTTGGATATAATTTTGTATCCTTTCTCTCCATTGGTCTATTTATTCCGAGTCGAACAAAACAATGGTGATAAATAATCTAAGGTCTACGCCTCTTCATCCAATTTTAGTCTTAAACAAGACAAAAGAAAACATTTAACGCAAGAGGATCCATCAGTATTATGACTTGTAAGGGGGAAAAATGCATACTTTAAAATGAATACTTTGCATGGAAAAATTATGCAATGTGAACAAGCATATCATCCCTGAAATTCACCGTTAATATTCTTCCTCATTCATAATAAATATCGTCAAATAAAAAGGTACAGAGATTTACAGGTAATTTTCTTGTCAACCTGGCAATTCGACACACACCTAAGAACACAGTGTTACAAATTTACAATGACATTCACTTGTTCCATACGTATTCAGCGTGAAATGTGGATTGCTTTGATGTTGCAGGAAAAAAAAATTTGCCCTTCATAAAAGCAATAATTCCTCAAACTGACTTGCAAATTTCGTGCAACAACAAAGAACAGCCCGGTTAATAAAACTGAGAAAATGATTCCGAAAGAATTTTTGGAAGCTAAATTTTGAGATTACTTCCAAACTATTAAAGGAAGGGACTCGAAAGCTTATTTATCATTAGAAATTGCATCAACAAAAA